>CM038726.1:31868413-32213413 GCA_021613375.1 Megaleporinus macrocephalus | reverse complement strand
ATCAACGTTTCCAAATTAACATAAACAAAAACTGAAATATGAACATGTCACGATGGTGTTTAGTCAAATAGACAAGTATAGACAACCAGACAAATTACACCTTTTACTATGACTGCACACCTGCACTTTATTTCTTAACTTGCTATGCGTCTCAAACTTATTGTACAATTTACAGTTAACTGTATTTGTACAGTGTCTTTATCACTACCTGCTGCTAAATTCTGAAAGTTTGAATTAAATTAAGAATTGTGGTTATACACACAATAATTCAGTTAACATTTTCAAATGAACATAAACTGAATTATGAACATGTCATGATGGTATTTAGTCAAATATAGTAAAGTATACACAGACAAGGATAGTATACACTGGACACAGTTATACCTTCCAATGTATGCCATGATTAATCTAGACCCAAATATAGACAACCAGACAAATATAGAATTTTAGATTTTTTGGGGGAATTTAGAACTAGAATTAGCCACAGTGGAATTTGACCTCCGCATTTAACCCATCCGTGCAATGAAACACCCACATATACACACACTAGTGAAAATACACACTAGGGGGCAGTGAAACACCCACATATACACACACAAACTAGTCAACATACACACTAGGGGGCAGTGAAACACCCACATACACACACACTAGTCAACATACACACTAGGGGGCAGTGAAACACCCACATATACACACACACTAGTCAACATACACACTCAGGGGCAGTGAAACACCCACATATAGACACACACTAGTCAACATACACACTAGAGGGCAGTGAACACCCACATATACACACACTAGTGAACATACACACTAGAGGGCAGTGAACACCCACATATACACACACTAGTCAACATACACACTAGGGGGCAGTGAAACACCCACATATACACACACACTAGTCAACATACACACTCAGGGGCAGTGAAACACCCACATATAGACACACACTAGTCAACATACACACTAGAGGGCAGTGAACACCCACATATACACACACTAGTGAACATACACACTAGGGGGCAGTGAAACACCCACATATAGACACACACTAGTCAACATACACACTAGAGGGCAGTGAACACCCACATATACACACACTAGTGAACATACACACTAGGGGCAGTGAAACACCCACATATACACACACACTAGTGAACATACACACTAGGGGGCAGTGAAACACCCACATATACACACACTAGTGAACATACACACTAGGGGCAGTGAAACACCCACATATACACACACACACTAGTGAACATACACACTAGGGGGCAGTGAAACACCCACATATACACACACTAGTGAACATACACACTAGGGGCAGTGAAACACCCACATATACACACACACACTAGTGAACATACACACTAGGGAGCAGTGAAACACCCACATATACACACACACTAGTGAACATACACACTAGGGGGCAGTGAAACACCCACATATACACACACACTAGTCAACATACACACTAGGGGGCAGTGAAACACCCACATATAGACACACACTAGTGAACATACACACTAGGGGGCAGTGAAACACCCACATATACACACACACACTAGTCAACATACACACTAGGGGGCAGTGAAACACCCACATATACACACACACACACTAGTGAACATACACACTAGGGGGCAGTGAAACACCCACATATAGACACACACTAGTGAACATACACACTAGGGGGCAGTGAAACACCCACATATACACACACACACTAGTCAACATACACACTAGGGGGCAGTGAAACACCCACATACACACACACACACACACACACTAGTGAACATACACACTAGGGGGCAGTGAAACACCCACATATAGACACACACTAGTGAACATACACACTAGGGGGCAGTGAGCACACATGCCCTGAGCGGTGGGCAGCCCTATCCATGCAGCCCGGAGAGCAGTTGGGGTTAGGTGCCTTGCTCAAGGGCACCTCAGTTGTAGCCTGCACGGTCCCAGGGATCGAACCGGCAACCTTCCGGTCACAAGACAGAATTCCTAACTGCCTATATAAATAGGACAAATCAAATTACATTATTAACACTGATCATTCAAAATGATAACTTAAACCTTTATCACCACAACCTGCTTAGAGCCCCCAAAATGCCAGAGCCCTGAACTTACAGACCTGCAGTGGAACTAAAGTACAATTTCAATCAGCATAGAAGCTGGAGTAGTGTGTTTATTCTCAAAATGAAATTCTATAGCTCCACAAAAATCCATAAAAAGTCATCCATGTGAAGGACTAGTGTGAAACTCAAAATAGAACAGATTTCCTCACAAATATTGACTGAAAAGAGTTTGTAAATATTCAGAAATGTAATTGCACCTAAGTGCATGTAATCTCTGGGTTTAACTAAGATTAAACTGGGAAAGGGCAAACATAAAAATGATTACAAACATGAAAAAAGAACAGTTGTACAACTGGAGGCGATTGTTTTAGCCTCTGTGTGTTCCTGTGTAGGAAGAAGATGGGATGCAAATTCAGCCTTAGGAGAAAAAAATAAAAGCTTACAGAAAAGCAACACAAAGGCAAATGATTTTTGGCTCTTACTCTGCACAGATAAAAAAAAACAACAAAAAAAAAAACGCTTACACTGCAGCTGGGTTGAAGCACGTACGACTAGGATCAGACTGAAGTTTAGAGAAACATGAAGAACATCGAGGCATGTAAGGATAATTTATAGTTTGTCACGACCACAGAACACTAACAGGACCCAAACTGCCAACTGAATGCATTAAATACTTTGTGTGGCAAAAACCACAAATGGTTTTCTTCAGGCAATTGAAAACACGCTCACGGGCACGGCCAAAGCCAGGCCGGATTTGATTACTGCTGGTTTCACAAGAGAAGAGGGAAAGATGCAAAACATGCACACTGGACAGAAGAGAGTGGGGGGGTTCCCTACGAGAGAGAGAACGTGGTGGACAAAACTGAGACAAAGAGGGCAACACTAGTGACATACAGGACAGTACACAGCTTCGTTATGCACTTTTCTCCAATAATATAAAATTAGTCTACTTTGGCTCTGCAAAGAAAGTAAAGAACTTGGCTGTACCCTCACTGCTCAATGCTGGGATAAGATCATTACCATGGTGCGGAGAAGTGCACCGTGTGCTAGATCACAATTGATACATTGCATGGTATTGCACAGGGTTCATCAATGTAAATTCCAACTGACTAAATATTATCCTAACACTACAGATGGAAAAATCGATCGGCTATGTATCAGTATCGGCCTAGTTTTAATCAAAATATGTGATCGGCCAATATTTCTCCAATTTAGAGCCGATCCCAGGAGCTGATCGATGGCGTTAAACAAATGAGCCTAATTTCTGTATTTCCAGCTAGAGGTTCATCCAGGAAGAGGAGAACCCCCTCCCTGCAATTCCTATCTGAACCACTAGGTGGAAATACACACCCTTTCATTTTCCACAGACTGACTGAAGCAGCGGCCTCACGAGAAAAGCATACGCTGATAGAAAACATGTCTGTCTAGAAGTTGTTTACCGTACGTGACTCAGACTCATCCATGGCTTTTTTAAAATGTGTGAAATCAGCGTCTCATGGAAACCAAAGATATTTAACTCAACTAATCTGATACAGCACTGCACACAGCTGAATACAGTGAGTATCAGTAAACAGCAGAGCTACACACACAGCTAACACAAAACAAACAACCCAGAACACCATACAGACCAGATCTGACCGGTACGAACAGAACAGCAGCAGCAATTCAAGATCTACATTTAATGATTACAGATTTAGTTTAAAATAACAGAGTCTGAGTTTAATCGCTGCAGTTTTTACTGCATTTATTTAATTATCTTTTTAAATTTTAAATTAAGGGTCTAAATGTAATGATTGCAGTATTGGTGATATTTGTTTGATTTACTTTGTTTATTTACTGTTAATTTAGTTAAAAATATTATATTGTTTCATATGAGCTCGTTAAAAATGGTAATAAATCAGTTTAGACCATGTTTCATGACTTGCTTGCGCTAATAACTATACATAGCCCTGCCGTGTCGTATACCCCGCCTTCGATCGGTATCGGCTGATCGTGTTGAAAGGTGATCGGCGATCGGAATCGGCCTCAAAAACGCTGATCGGTCCATCTCTACCTAATACTATTAATGATCAGTGTGACAAATGTCATTCTTCTCAATATGCCTTTCTTCTGTTCGGCTCTTCGCACGTTCTGACTTGAATTTTCCATAATCATGCCAAAGGTCCTAGGTGTTCACAGCACAGTGGACTACTCTCTGGTTTTTTTATAGATGTACCTCGACTCACCAGGATACAGTCTGATATTTTGGCATTTACTTCTTTGTAAGTGAAACGCCGTATTTGACTATTATGGAAATCTCCAAAACCTCCCTCAATTTCAATGAGGCTTCAAGATGGCATCAAGATGTCATGCATTTTCTCAGACTTGATAAGTTAAGACTTACCCCCACCCCCACCCCACCACCGGCCAAACTTCCCCGCCTTACTCTGTCCCTTTATGGTAATTTTTTTTTTATTATTACAGTTATTATTATTATTATTTATTATTATTGTTATTTACTATTTGTTTATTTATTTATTTCCCCCCCCCCCTTGGTTCTCTTAATTAGTTTGTTGTTCATATAAAGATAGGGGAAGGGAGGGGGGGGTTGAGGGAAAAGGAGGGGGAAAAAAAGGAAAATAAGGGAAATTTTTTTTGAGGCTGTCTTATTTTATTTTTTTTTTATGAGGCTGGATGTCCAAACCTTTCCTGTTCATGCATGTTAGTAAAGATATGTGTCTTATTCAATATTCTTCAGATGTATATATTTAATTCCTCAATCAAAAATATATTTAAAGGAAAAGAAATTGGACAACGCCAAGATCAGCGGCTTTCTCATCTTTTTCTCATTGCTTTACTGTGTGGGAGTCATCTTCTTACTACACAATCTTACTACAACACGTTGGTTCTTTGATTGTGTCAACAAATCAGACAGACAGCTGAATTCACCAAAGAGTAATTAGGTGGGTGGATGGATGGATTTATGGATGGATAGATAGATAGATACTTTATTGATCCCAGAGGGAAATTCAAGGCATCCAGTAGCTGTTCCACAAGTACACAAGGTAAGACAATACAGGACAGTTACAACAAAAAATAAAGATAAAATATAAAATAAATAGAATATACAAAATAGAAATAGAGAAAGTCTCACAGTGTGTATGTGAGTAGTGCAGTAGTGCAGTTAAACAGTGTAGACAGTGTAGTAAAATTCTGATACAGGTAACTAGAATTTAACTAGTGAACTGCTCAGGCTATCCATCTTAACTACAGGAATAAAATAACACACTAGCGTGGTGTTACATTAGCTTCCTTCATTAAAAATCAATTATCAGGGCAACACAATAAAACTTCTCCTCTGTATCTGCAGACAGAAGAGTGTCAAGTCACAACTGGAGGTTGTGTACATTTCATAAGCATGGTCTAGAAGCAAACTATATCTATATGTACTATAATGATCGAATATTAATGCTGCTGAGCCGTGAAATGTCAGACATGACTTTGCACTACCAAGTGGTCTACACTGTTTACACTGGTTAACTGCACGACTGTCATCACTCTCACAAACACACTGTGAGACTTTTTCTATATTGTATAATTTGTGGAATAGCAACTGGATGACTTGGATTTCCCTCTGGGATCAATAAAGTATCCATCCATCCATCCATCCATCCATCCATCCATCCATCCATCCATCCATCCATCCATCCATCCATCCATCCATCCATCCATCCATCCATCCATCCATCCATCCATCCATCCATCCATCCATCCATCCATCCATCCATCCATCCATCCATCCATCCATCCATCCATCCATCCCCCTTTTTCACTTTTTATTTACCATTCAGTCTTCATTTTCAGTAGTTTCAGCACTCCTCTAGAATCCAGTGTGGGTTATTAATTTTGACATTTAACTTGATTCTCATAAGTTATTGTTTGACACACCATTAATGCTACTCTCCACTGACATGGGGGTGGTTAAATGTGGACGGAGGGCCTGTCTGTTTAAAGTTTCTATAAAAAAACCTGGATGAGCCAGTAGACTACTGAAATGGATGACACTAATATTTATCTTTATGGATTAAATGAAAGATGCTATATTTGGCAAAACAAATGTTGTGGCTGGTTTGCTGCTGTTGTGTTGTGTTGTGTGTAAATCATTGCTGCTCAAGGAGGACATACTGGTTCCTGAAAGCAGAGATTGACATAACATTGTCAACAAAGACACTAAAGTCCTTATTTCAATAAAAAAATGAAAAAGTATTTACTTATTACCATTATTACCATGACCATTATTATTCCATACTTATTATTCCATTATTATTCCATACTTATTATTTCATTATTATTCCATACTTTTTATTCTATTATTATTCCATACTTATCATTTCATTATTATTCCATTATTATTCCATTATTATTCCATACTTTTTATTCTATTATTATTCCATACTTATCATTTCATTATTATTCCATTATTATTCCATTATTATTCCATACTTACTATTCCATTATTATTCTATACTTATCATTTCATTATTATTCCATACTTATTATTTTATTATTATTCCATACTTATCATTTCATTTTTATTCCATACTTATTATTCCATTATTATTCCATACTTATTATTCCATTATTATTCCATTATTATTCCATACTTACTATTCCATTATTATTCCATACTTATCATTCCATTATTATTCCATACTTATCATTTCATTATTATTCCATACTTATTATTCTATTATTATTCCATACTTATCATTTCATTATTATTCCATACTTATTATTGCATTATTATTCCATACTTATTATTCCATTATTATTCCATACTTATTATTCTATTATTATTCCATACTTATCATTTCATTATTATTCCATACTTATTATTCCATTATTATTCCGTACTTATCATTTCATTATTATTCCATACTTATTATTCCATTATTATTCCATTATTATTCCATACTTATTATTCTATTATTTCATACTTAATATTCCATTATTATTCCATACTTATCATTTCATTATTATTCCATACTTATTATTCCATTATTATTCCATACTTATTATTCCATACTTATTATTCCATTATTATTCCATACTTATCATTCCATTATTATGCCATACTTATCATTTCATTATTATGCCATACTTGTCATTTCATTATTATTCCATACTTATTATTCCATTATTATTCCATTATTATTCCATACTTATTATTCTATTATTTCATACTTAATATTCCATTATTATTCCATACTTATCATTTCATTATTATTCCATACTTATTATTCCATTATTATTCCATACTTATTATTCAATTATTATTCCATACTTATCATTTCATTATTATTCCATACTTATTATTCCATTATTATTCCATACTTATCATTTCATTATTATTCCATACTTATTATTCCATTATTATTCCATTATTATTCCATACTTATTATTCTATTATTTCATACTTAATATTCCATTATTATTCCATACTTATCATTTCATTATTATTCCATACTTATTATTTCATTATTATTCCATACTTATTATTCCATTATTATTCCATACTTACTATTCCATTATTATTCCATACTTATCATTTCATTATTATTCCATACTTATTATTCTATTCTTATTCCATACTTATCATTTCATTATTATTCCATACTTATCATTTCATTATTATTCCATACTTATTATTCTATTATTATTCCATACTTATCATTCCATTATTATGCCATACTTGTCATTTCATTATTATTCCATACTTATTATTCTATTATTATTCCATACTTATCATTTCATTATTATGCCATACTTGTCATTTCATTATTATTCCATACTTATTATTCCATTATTATTCCATACTTATTATTCTATTATTATTTCATACTTATTATTCTATTATTATTTCATACTTATCATTTCATTATTATTCCATACTTATCATTTCATTATTATTCCATACTTATTATTTCATTATTATTCCATACTTATAATTCCATACTTATTATTCCATTATTATTCCATACTTATTATTCCATTATTATTCCATACTTATTATTCCATTATTATTTCATACTTATCATTTCATTATTATTCCATACTTATCATTTCATTATTATTCCATACTTATTATTTCATTATTATTCCATACTTATAATTCCATACTTATTATTCCATTATTATTCCATACTTATCATTTCATTATTATGCCATACTTGTCATTTCATTACTATTCCAAACGTATTATTCTATTATTATTCCATACTCATCATTTCATTATTATGCCATACTTGTCATTTCATTATTATTCCAAACGTATTATTCTATTATTATTCCATACTTATCATTCCATTATTATTCCATACTTATCATTCCATTATTATTCCATACTTATTATTCTATTTTTATTCCATACTTATTATTCTATTATTATTCCATACTTATTATTCTATTATTATTCCATACTTATCATTTCATTATTATTCCATACTTATTATTCCATACTTATTATTCTATTATTATTCCATACTTATTATTCCATTATTATTCCATACTTATTATTCCATTATTATTCCATACTTATTATTCCATTATTGTTATCTACTGCTGTGAGTAAAGTGAATATCTGATCACATTTATGTAGAAATTTCCAAATTGCTAAAGGGTACACAAACTTTTAAGCAGCACACTTACACAAGCAACACCTGACCCTGTCTGCCCTATCACAAAACAGCAGATTTAAGCAGCAGTCAAGATTAAAAACATACTCCTAGAATATCTTCCTGTGTCATATAGTTTGGTAAAGGCTTAGGAGTTTCTACACAAATACACTTTCCCAAGTATAACAGTTGCTAGGTTTCACATTTTCCAAAAATACCAAACACAGCCACATCATTTACTGGTTTAAGCTATTTCATGTTAGACTGTGACTAATAAGGCTCAAAAGCAGGAATTAAAATGGTTTGACATCAAATACTTCAAGGATGCCTGGCTTTTGCATTTGCATAATAGCTGTGGTTGTTCAGCACACCTTAAAAACTCCCATTTTTACTTGCATGGCAAATGATGCTTTACCACATCACAGAATCCAGATGTTCAAGGAATAGCTTGGCTAAATCTCAAACAGACTTGTTTCTGTGGTTTCTGACACTGAATGTTGTACATGAACAAAAGGACAGACTTCAAGAATTCAAGCTGCCACTACCGCTGATCATTTCTTTTATGCCATGCATTACTTAATAACTCAGTTCGAGGCTCGTGTGTGTTAATATAGGCATGCAATGATGAATAATATACAAGGAGTCTAGCAGCTGAAAAATGAATGGCACAGCCCGTAATGCTCAAAGTCCTGTTCTTCAATAAAAAAAGAGTCAATCCACTCCATAAAAAGTCTTCTCCAGCATATGCCAAAGATTTTCTTTTTTGGGGTTAGGGTCAGGAATCTGTGGTAGTCTATTTATGTGTAAAAACGATTCCTCATGCTCCTAAAACCACTCTTTCAAGATGTGGGCATGACAAATCTTGGGCATTGTCGTCCTGGAACATGGCCGTGCCGTCAGGGAAGAAAAAAGCCATAGCTAGGACAGCCTGGTCAATCAATACATTCAGATAGTCAACGGTGTTTATTCCTGAGCCTGGGCTCAAACACAGCATCCAAAGGCTTGTACAGTGGGAACTATGAATGATATGTGCATCGCCTCATGGGCTTCATATGCCCATCACCCCTGGGATAGGGTCAGACTGGACTGATCAGACCACATGACCTTTTTTTCATTACTTCAGAGTCTAACCTGAAGTCTTTTTTTTTAGATCAGCCTCTTTAACATAGTTATATCTAAAGAGCTGTTTAGTCCAAATCCTACGAATTTTCATTTTCATGCATGTGGAAATGCAGTTACTTTACCAACTAAATATAAAAAAGTACACATTCTTGCCCATTCTTCCTTGCAAAACAGCTGGAGCTCAGTGAGGTTGGGTGGAGAGCGTTTGTGAACAGCAGTTTTCAGCTCTTTCCACAGATTCTCGATTGGATTCAGGTCTGGACTTTGACTTGGCCATTCTAACACCTGGATACGTTTATTTGTGAACCAGTCCATTGTAGATTTTGCTTTATGTTTTGGATCATTGTCTTGTTGGAAGATAAATCTCCGTCCCAGTCTCAGGTCTTTTTCAGACTCCAACAGGTTTTCTAACAGAATGGTCCTGTATTTGGCTCCATCCATCTTCCCATCAGTTTTAACCATCCTCCCTGTCCCTGCTGAAGAAAAGCAGGCCCAAACCATGATGCTGCCACCACCATGTTTGACAGTGGGGATCATGTGTTCGGGGTGATGAGTGATCATGGGCCTCTTGGCTGGATCTCTGATCAGTCTTCTCCTTGTTTGAGCTGAAGGTTTAGAGGGACGGCCAGGTCTTGGTAGATTTGCAGTGGTCTGATACACCTTTCATTTCAATATGATCACTTGCACAGTGCTCCTTGAGATGTTTAAAGCTTGGAAAATCTTTTTGTATCCAAATCCAGCTTTAAACTTCTCCACAACAGTATCTCGGACCTGCCTGGTGTGTTCCTTGGTCTTCATGATGCTCTCTGGGCTTTTAACAGAACTCTGAGACGATCACAGAGCAGGTGCATTTATACTGAGACTGGATTTCACACAGGTAGATTCTATTTATCATCATCAGTCATTTAAGTCAACATTGAATCATTCAGAGATCCTCACTGAACTTCTAGAGTGAGTTTGCTGCACTGAAAGTAATTTTGCACGCCCCACTTTTCAGTTATTTCTAAAAAAAGTTTAAAATATTTAATAAATTTCATTACACTTCACGATTGTGTCCCACTTGTTGTTGATTCTTTACAAATAAATTACAATTTCATATCTTTATATTTGAAGCCTGATTTGTGGCAAAAGTTTAAAAAGTTCAAGGGGGCCGAATACGTTTGCAAGGCACTGTGTATATATATATATATATATATATATATATATATATATATATATATATATATATATATATATATATATATAAAACTAAGTTGGTGGTTCTTCTATCCCTCCAGGTTTTAATAATGTGCTGGACAGTTCTAAACCAGTGAATTCCAGTCATGTCAGCTTCTCCTTAGTGGTTTTCTTTGCTTGATGTAGGACAATTATTTGACCCTTCTGAAACACAGTAACATTTTTTCTGTAACCACGGGTTACGACTTCATGTGGGCTGTTTAAGTAATGAGAGGCTACTCCCTGCATCAGTTACGGTTAAAAAAAACAGCTACCAGCTGAAACATATTAGTCACTTTAGTAATTAAACAATCAAAACATATTAGGCTTTGGCTTATTTAAGCACAAACTGCAACTTACTATTGGCCAGAATAGACTTCAAGGTCCTGTTACTGCTCTGTAAGTGTGTAAATAGCATAAGACCAGCATATCTGTGTGATCTATTACACCTTTGGTTGAAAGGAAGTAGTCAGTTAGTAATTCCTAAGGTAAGGACTAAACATGGGGGAGCAGCGTTTAGTTACTGTGCTGCTGTTAAATGGAATCAGTTGAGCCAGAGCATTAGAAGAGCCCCAACAGGCTCCAGCAGGCTTTCAGCTCAAACAGTTTAACTTAGTTCTACAACTCTTCTCCAACTCCTCCATAGCCCAATGGCACTTGTAAACCTTATTTTTAATTTTCTTTCTCTCTCTTTTTAACTGATTTATTTCAAAGTTTTATGTCTTTGTTTATGTAAACACTTTGAGTAAACACTGTGTATGAAAGGTGCTATGCAAATAAACTTGCCTTGCCAGGCAGCGTACCTCTATAGTAATGTTATAGTAACGTTCCTCACACAAACTAGGGAATAAATCAGAAAACTCACGTCTACATTTTCACTTGCTCTGAATCTTAGCACGGCAGCTCCTGGAGGCCAGTGCTACCCTTTGAAT
Source organism: Megaleporinus macrocephalus (assembly GCA_021613375.1). NCBI lineage: Eukaryota > Metazoa > Chordata > Actinopteri > Characiformes > Anostomidae > Megaleporinus > Megaleporinus macrocephalus. Next base: position 32,201,392 of record CM038726.1, on the reverse strand, counting down.
TACACACAGGCCAGCAGAGGAGCATGCTGGGGGTGCTGTGGCCTTATGCTGCTGACTCACTGTCTGTTAACAACACAGACTGCTAAGACTAAGACAAGATTTCTACTGTAGTCAGCCCAGTGATGCGCTGACATTTTCACGTACAAAACCAAAACCTGTGGGTCAAAAAAAACTAATGAGGATGTAAAGTCTGCAATGAGGGTTAAACGAATAGTCTGGTAAAAAATTCTGGTCTCTATAAAAACGTACTTAAGTAGATTATGACCCCATTAATGTCCGGTCACTTCGTGTAACTTGTATCTGGATCGCAACCTGATTTTTGCCTAATGCGTTTACAGTGTGTGATGTGTGGTCAAGGGCGTATAATTAGCATGGACGGAAGTGATGTGTCCCCACCTGTATCCAGAGATTATTGAATTGTCCCCTTCAAAAAAACCTCTGACCTGTTAACGTCTTATAAACCTAGAGGTGCAGAAAGGGTTAAATCATGTTCTCTACTGGAGTCTTACCTCCCCTTAACACATATGGCCAGTGTGATTGGCTGTGCCTTCCCTGTTGTCACATGAGACGCTGTAGCTACGTTTGGATTTGTGGATACATAGGTCCCCACCAATGTTAAGAGCAAATCCACGCCAAAAATGATGAGAAGGTCTAAATAATAGAAATGGACCGATCAGCGTTTTTGAGGTCGATTCCGATCTCCGATCACCTTTCAGCAGGATCGGCTGATAGTCGATACTGATAGAGGGCGGGGCTGTATGCAGGGCTATAAGCTCTGGAAGAGCCACATCTGAAAAGTATCTCTACTAGGAACAGCAGAGCGTGGATCCAGGTGGAATATTAAGCAGCTGAATGAACGTCTTCTACAGCCGAGAAGATCTGCTTATCTAGAACTATAAACTCAATCACTCTGGCTGTGGTTCTTTAGCTCTCTGGCTGTTTCTGCTGCTGTACTGTTTGTACCGGTCAGATCTGGTCTGCACGGTTCTCTGGGTTGTGCATGCTTGCTCTGCTGTTTGCTGATACTCACTGTATTCAGCTGCGTGGTGTCTCTGAAGTGCTGTATCAGATTAGTAGTGTTCAAGTTTCAAGTTTATTTGTCATTTGTACATCATGTCAGGACATAACATGCATTGAAATGCTTGGGGTGAGGCTCAGATACAACTCTACAGCAGGGCAGCATTATATATGTGAAACAGTGCAAACATACAATAAATAGACAATATTAAAGTAAAAATAAGCTAAAAAATATACATAGTTATAACTGAAATATATAGGACTATACAAAAAATACATAACATATACAGGAGGACATCTGTGAAAAATTCTGCATAGCAAGTTATCTAAGAAGATTAATCTATTTAAAGTGACTAAACAGATTAATCTTAAATGTGTTAAATGTCTTTGTCTTGGTTCTCTGTGAGAGACGCTGATGTTACTAATTTTACTGATGTTATAAACTGTCCTGGATGAGTCTGAGTCACATACGGTAACAAACTGCCAGACGGACGATGTTTTCTTTCCGCACATGCGGTAAACGCTTAAACTGTTCTCGTGAAGTTGCTGCTTTAGTCAGTCTGTGGAAAGTGAAAGGGTGTGTATTTCCACCTAGTGGTTCAGATAGGAACTGCAGGGAGCTGGCCAGAGGGCTCCTCTTCCTGGATAAAACACTAGCTGGAAAAACAGAAATTAGGCTCATTTGTTTAACGCCATCGATCAGCTCTCGGGATCGGCTAAATTGGAGAAATATCAGCCAATAGCCGATCACATACTTTGATTAAAAATCGGTCGATACCAATACATGGCCGATCGATCCTTCCATCCCTACTAAATAATATGAGAATACATAAAAAATGAGAGACGTATCATATGCAAACCATGATTTGTTTATAGATTATGCTAAACAGTGATTAAATGACTATTAACTGAGCTAAAGATAATGTTCATGAAGACCAATACATTTTTAACTGCTTTCCTATGACTAAGCATACAATGGATCAATGTGACCTGGCAACATAATTACTGTTCACTTCATCCAGTTCCACAACCATGTGCCTCCTCCATTATTACATTTACTGAAGACACAGATCACATGCTCAGTGAGGTACCGCATGGAAAGGAGTTTGGGCTGTACTGGGAGGAGTTTGGATTGCATTGGGAGGAGACTGGGTTTTACAATGTGTCTTGAGGAGATGGATGCGTTTACACAATACACTATAATGTGTCTCAAACCACATGGTTTATCCACAAAATAATCTTGAAACTCAGGACACAAGAAGTGACTAGACTGTCTTCACTTTTAATGTAAGTCAAGCTATTTTGAAGCTTTTCTATTGGTCACCGATACACACAGCAAGACTGGTGAAAGATTGGTTTGATGAACATGGAAGTGAGGTTGAACATCTCCCATGGCCTGCACAGTCACCAGATCTAAATATTATTGAGCCACTTTGGGGTGTTTTGGAGGAGTGAGTCACGTAGTGACCTGGACACTGTCCTGCAAGAAGAATGGCTTAAAATCCCTCTGACCACTGTGCAGGACTTGAATATGCCATTCCCAAGACAAACTGACGCTGTATTGGATGCAAAAGGACGCCCTACACCATACTAATACATTACTGTGGTCTAGTCAATTACAGGTGTTTTAGATTCACATACATTTTATATATATATATATATATATATATATATATATATATATATATATATATATATATATATATATACACATATATACATATACCTACACCTTAAGAGAGCTATTTTGAAGCATTTCTATTGGTCCATTTATCATATCATTTAAAGTAAACGGCAACTGCTAAGTTCAAATGTACAAAAATAAAAATAGACAAAAATGTAGATACATGTTTTTCATTGGACACCGACGAGATATATAATAATAATAATATATATAATAATAGACTTGCTTTTGTGGTGTCTAACAACATAGTATCTCAACAAAGTATCTGATCCTGTTACATTTGCCCTTTTGGCTCCAGTAAAAACAAAATAAGCTCACTTTTGACTCTGAACATTTAATTTACTTTTACTTTAGAACCTAGCATAGAACTATATGGGACACCGATAGCATAAAATGAAAAAAAAATAGAAAACAGGCAGCATTATAGTAACAAAAAACTTCATAATGTTCTTGCCGCCTGAGAAATCTGCGTATGGAGCCTTGATCAAATCTTTCCTGCAGACTAGAACCACACTTATCTCTTCCAGTCACTGTGAAGCAAGCTAATGCTAAGCAGGCTGTTAAAAACATAGCGCTATGCCCTCGCTAATTATGCAAACAGACGACTAATGTGTGCTCCAGGGGAACGGGAGCCGTCTAGCGTGCCACACAACAGGCGCATTGTGTGTAAATGGGATGTTAAAATTGTGTGTGTGTGTTTATGCAGGCGTGTAATCTGTTGTAGTCTCTTTGTAGAGGGAAGAAAGATCATTATTATGTTTTGGTGACAATTTGTTAGCCCCTTTAAGAAAAAAAACAATATTATTACAGAACGGGATGGTAAGACTTAGTTGCAGTAGTACGTAGATCCAAAGAAAACACTCAGAAGGACCATAATACAGCTGTAAACTGTGGAAATTAGCATGCATTCCTCAAATTAGGAATGCTTTATGAGTTAGTGAGATTTTCTAGAACATTCTCAATCAGTCGTTTAGGTGAGTTTAGCCTGCTAACTCCATTCTGCTAATTTTGCACTCACCCTCATCAGTCCACGTTACCTCCTGCACTGTACGCTCCATTTCTTTTTATATCCCAGTAGTCCTTAAATCTCTCCAGCTCTCTCTCTCTCTCTGTCTCTCTAACAAACACGCAAACGCACACTTATTGCAGACCCCTTCACGGACTGAGCACTAATTGGCTTTATATGAGATTGGGGGCTGAAGAAACTGGCTAAACACATATGATGTAGACCCCTGTGTGGATCTATAACTCTGCAGAAGCTTCATGAAGCATAGCAAAACGTTGGGAAATCCCTCTTGGCAAGTCTATTTTTCAATAGGCCACTTTCCAAGACATGTCTCACTAAACTGGAAGCTCGTGTGCAGGCTACTGAGGAAGTCCCTTACAGAAAATAAGTATACTTAAAGTTCATTTTACTAAGTATATTTTATGTAGTTACTATACTAATGTCATTGTACTAGTAGTACAATTGTATATGTACTATTTTAATACTTCTTGGGACTAAATTGGTCCACTTTCTAGTTTTTAAAAGTATACTTTTAAGTACACTTTAAGTGTAAGAGTAGTAAACCAAGTATACAACTAGTTTACAGCTTTTGTACTGCAACTACACTAAAAGTAAACTTTACTGTTAGTTTACTAGCTTGTACGTTTTCTTTAAGTGAACTTAATATAATACTTATAATTAACTGCTTATATTATTGTTGTACTTTAAAGTATATGACTAGGTTTAAGAGTTTTTTCTACTTCAAGTAGAACTTAACAACGTTTACTTACTCACTAGTGGACACACGTAAAATAAACAAGACACACTCAGATTAAGAAACATATTTGTATCTGTATAAATCTTTATAAATCAAATTTTAAATAAATATTGTACTGGATGTGTTTTTGTGCAGAGCAAGAATACTTACTTCTACTATCTCAATCAAAAGATTAAGTACAAGTAAAGACCAAATATACTTAGACTGGTCTATACTTGTCAGTATAACCCAAGCTTACTTAAGTATAACTTAAGTACATAAAAAGTAAACTGAAAGCATACTCACTTCCTTTTAGTTTAAGTAAACTAATGGTACACTTGGATAAACTTCTTTTTTGTAAGGGTTTGTTTTGTCTATGGAATTGTTTGGCATATGTGTGAGGTGTAAATAAGTATAGAATATAATGATAAAGTTTGGAGTCAGTGATAATATGACAGTTAGTTGGGAAACTAGGATGTAACAATGCATCGTGAGACAGTTAATAATAAATACAAATATGCCAGGACTGAAACTGATTGAGATGTAAAATGAATCGATAGCCTTTTGAAACAGCAGAGTGCGCTGGCACGGTCTACCTCGCTTGTTTGAAGCCAGTACATCATGTTAATTTAATGTATGGCTATATATCGGTGTCAAAACTAGGGCCCGCAACAGCGCAAGGTGAAAAATATAAACCTGCACGTTTGAACAATTCACACACACAAATTTTCACTCGTGCAAACGAGAAACTCACGAGCGCAGAAAAAGAACTGCATGAATTTTTTTTATAAAAAAACACACTCAAACTGTCTTTCTTTACCACTTTCTGCAGGACCGTCGGCTGCTCCCCGTTTGCTATTTCTTTTGTTTCTTGGCCAAACGCTATTGGTTGATGGGGCCTGGTTTTGTGACTGACCGCTTACTATGAACAGCCTCTCAAACTACAAACAATAAAACTGGTTTATTAATATCACTTAACAATGATTTAGTAGTCTTATCACTTCTTATAAGCCCGTATTCACTTTAGTTTACTTTAATAAAGAAAAGATCAGCAAAATACAGCATTGCGTAGTTATGGATAAATAATAACAGGAAACTTTGTGGGTCATAATTTGTAATCAGTTTGATTTTGTAAAAACAAAAATTATGAGAACCTCGTATCGTGAGACCTGCATCGTGACTGAGTAGAGTGTATCGTTACATCTCTATAAGAAACTGATAAGTAGGTACAAAATCCAACTTACTCTATTGATTGTTTGCAAACAAATTTCACAAACGCACAAAGAAAATCCTGTATGGAAAAGCTTGAAATTCGCTAAAACTCCCAAACAATTGGACGAATATAGTTGTTAGCTGTTTTCAGTTGAGCTGTCAAAACTGTTCACTCAATTTAACAATGAAACGTAAATCACCTGAAAGCAAAATTGGGCTGATCTAATATTTACACAGAAATGATGTACAAATCTGAATCAAGGAAAATTTAGTGTTTCACTTTTTTTAACTGTACGAAAAACAAAAAAACACACAGAAAATGCCACAGCGTGTGTCGTGTACCTTGTGTTTGCCCACGACTTTCTCTCATTCTCTAGGGAACACAGGAGAGCGCCCACACTGCCAGCCACATTTGCTCCAAAGCACACGCATATACACAGCAGCCTGGCAGCACTCTGGGCAATGTGTGACTGGCCGTGTCGTGCCAGCTGGATTAGGCAGTGGACCATGACACACTGACCAAATTCACAAGTAGGTTACATTCTTCTTTCAATACATGCACAGCCAAATGAGGCTTATAGCCACCACTGCTTCGGTTACATCCAAATACACACATCTCAAAGGAGGCCATTTGAAAATGGACTTAGTGTTTAGAGTACTGGAGATTCCTAAACCCAAAATGGAAAGTAAAGTAACAGAAACATCAACGGAAGCCCTATTAAACCGGCCCTAAATCACTTCACTCTGGTTACACCAGGGGTTTTAATTTGAATTGAGTACGGTCCAGTTAGAGGAGATCTTCTCAGGCCAAGGTCTGGACCTTCATCATTTCTAACATGTGTTCTGTGATCTTATACCATCAGCTACTGAAACACCAAACACCACACATACTATTCAGTATATTTCAGTATATTTACTGTTTAAATGATGAACTAAATGAAATATTTATGAAGCTCCAAATACTCACTTCAAGTAAAAACAAGAGCTACATTAAAAAAAAACAGAATGCTTTTAAAAAAAGAGCATCTTAAAGTGTTTATTTATAGAGAAAGTAAATAAACGTGTGTTTTCTTGTTAACTCAGCTTCACAGATTGACATGTTGGTTGTACAGAGCGGTATTCTCCAAAACCAGATGAGCATTGAATTGAATTGAATTGAATTGAATCAACTTTATTTTTCCCCAAGGGGCAATTCATATTGGGCACAACATCACAAGACAACAACCAACAAACAAAAAATACCAATCACAAGCGATGAGTCCAGTATCCAAGCAAATTAATATCAATGTTCATTTAGCAATCTAATGGCTTCAGGAACAAAGGTCACTCTCCGTCTAACAGTCTGACATCTAGGACAACGATACCTATGGCCATGAGGCAAAAGTTCAAAATGATAATAAAGAGCATGTGAAGGATCGTTAATAATAGAACGTCCTTTTTTCAGTGTTGTTTGTTTGTGCAATGCACTCAAGATCTAAGTGGAAGTCCCACAAGCAGAGCAGGTCCATTCCAGAAGCGTTCCTGTAAAAGTCAGTGTTCACTTTTCTGCTTTTAGAGCTTGTTATTCTTTCTGACTCGCTTTAGTCTCCGACTGCTTCTCACTTCATACCTCACCTGTGTGTGCGCACCACCCCAATGTGCACAGATCTGATTGGCTGAGGAGCCTTCGGTGATCTTACAGAGCATGCCTTTGGTCCCTGAATTCACTGTGTCGTAAAGCCCGTATACTGTAAAGACAAGAAAAGCTCCGCCTCTTTAAATAAACACTGTCAACATTAAATCATTCTCAATAGTTTATCAGTTGGGGTCCGCATTGGACAACGTCTGGGCCCGGATCCGAACCGTGGCACGTCTATTAGTGACCTCTGGTTTACACAATAGGAGGTTGTTTTTTTTTAATTATGTCATGTCACTGCATTGCTATGGTGTAAACTGATGGAGGGTAGGAAGTGAGTTTTCACAAAATACACCTGTGTCAATTATGGTCACTCAAAATTGATTTCCTGTCTGAGTTTCTGGTAGCTGTTTTAAATCCAATCAGTTTATTGGTTAAGAATAAGTGGGAACGCTCATATTGTCCAACATACCATCTGTCTACAGGAAAGGAACATCTTAAATTGTGAATTGAGCCAAATGCACCAAACCCAAACTGTTAATCAGATTTTTGCAGTGATTTCAAATGTGCTCTGAAATGTTAACGTGGACGTTACTTTTGAGTTTATAGGTTTTAAAGAGATCAGAGACCGGGGCTGTATCACAGAAACATCTAAAATCTGAAAATATATCTGTTAATCATGTCAGTTAAGTTCAGTTAAGACTGAATTTAGTAAAGAAGCGGTTCTACAAACAGCTTAATGACCTAACATTTATCTACATTGCTCAAGGCTGTTTTCACTTGTCGTTTTACCACTGTCCCCTCTCATTATCTTTGTGTGTTAATTTTAATGAAAACTCATAAAATAATCACATACAATTCTACAGTGATGAATAATGACAAGTCAGAACTAATCAAGTGGTTAATTAGCAGGAATGAAGTTAGTGTGCTTGGCTAACGAGTTTGGGAAATGGAAACTGAAACTGGGGAGTGACGACACTGATGAACAGCAGTGGAGCTCTCACTTTCTTTTTTTTTAATGTTTAAACATTATTTTACATATGTGTTTACGGTTAAATTGAGCTTTTGACTGTTGACTTAGATTAAATAGTTTAAGATTTTCAATAAGATGCTATAATAAGGTGTAAGATAATAAAATCAAATCAACATAAGATTAAATTAAGATTATAAAATAAGCTTTGCTTCTGTAAATATTATCTTAAGCTTTTAAAAGAAAGCTTATCTTAACCTTTCAGATCTAAACTTGGAGCAGTAGGAAATGGTTTGTCTGTAATTGGGCTCCTGGTTTTGCATGACTGGAAATAACTGCCGGAGGCTGTTGCCAGGACTTTCCTATAAAGACTTTGGTGTAATCCATTAGCTGACTAATGCTGGCTACATCAGCCTTGCAGCTCTACGCAAAGCTGAAAACTTTAGACACCAAACATGTCTTTCCTGATTTGGGCAAAGGGAGAAAACAATTCCTAATAGTTGTTACATCTAGTTATTTCATGGCCTAATAAAATCCAATCTAATTATATCAGCTTCAAAAATGTGAATAAGGGAATCCCATCTAATAATATCAGTTAGACAATGTGAATAAGAGAATCCAATCTAATAATATCAGTTTCACAATGTGAATAAGAAGATCCTATCTAATAATATCAGTTACACAATGTGAATAAGAGAATCCAATCTAATAATATCAGTTACACAATGTGAATAAGAAGATCCTATCTAATAATATCAGTTACACAATGCAAACAAGGGAATCCAATCTAATAATATCAGCTACAAAATGTGAATAAAGGAATCCCATCTAATAATATCAGCAACAAAATGTGAATAATGGAATCCAATCTAATAATATTAGCTACAAAATGCGAATAAGTGAATCCAATCCTATAATATAAGTTAGAAAATGTGAATAAGGTAATCCAATTCAATAATATCAGTTACACAATGCAAATAAGGGAATCGAATCTAATAATATCAGCTACAAAATGTGAATAATGGAATCCAATCTAATAATATTACTTACAAAATGTGAATAAGGGAATCCAATCTAAAAATATCAGCTACAAATTGCAAATAATGGAATCAAATTTAATAGTATTCGCTACAAAATGTGAATAATGGAATTCAATTCAATAATATCAGTTACAAAATGTGAATAAGAGAATCCAATCTATTATTATCAGTTAGAAAATGCGAAAAAGTAAATCCAGTCTAATAATATTAGTTACAAAATGTGAATAAGTGAATCCAATCTAATAATATCAGTTACACAATGGATTTCTAACAGTGACCATGGTGATTCGGAAACTACACCAATCCAGCGATGAGCAGCTTGCATAACTACAGTCCTGGATACGGGAATTAAGGCTAAGGCTGGCAGAGTGTGTTACATTCAGTGAATTCCAATAAGAAAGAGAGAGAGAGAAACAATGACAGACCGTGGCAGCGTTAGCCGGCTGTACAGTCTTTAGCACACATTTTGCAAACCACATGTAGCAGCACAAACGTATCACAATGTTTCAATAAAACAATGTCGACTGAACTGAAATGAACTGAGCGAGCAAGAGACCGCGAGAGAGAGAGTCCATGCTCATGTCAGTGTGTCTGTGAGAACAGGGCTTGCCCTACATTCTGCCAGATGCTAAATGATGAATAGAATTTACAAAAAAACTGACAGAAAAAAGAGGAGTGATGTCCATGAGCTCACAGAAGCAGCAAGTCCAACCTTTCATCACACCTATAAGAGAGCAGCTATTACCACTGAAGCGCCTGCTGCTCTTCCATAATGATTTTTTTGAACAAGCTCAGAGTTTAAAGTCCATAATATAAATAGTCAATTACATCACATTGTGTTCTGAATCTGTGATCTGAATTACATTAAAAGGGATTGTAATCTTGGTTTGCATGGAAAAATGTGTAGACTCTGATTACAGAACATAAATACAATAATTCATATATATATATATATATATATATATATATATATATATATATATATATATATATATATATATATATATATATATATATATAACATCCACTGACTTACATTGAAAGTAAAGACAGTTTTTGGCCTCTACTGTAAAATTCCTATTTTGGAGATAATTGTTTTCCATTGGACAGTGACAATATACTATATATATATATATATATATATATATATATATATATATATATATATATATATATAGAACACATGTAATTAAATACATAGCCATGTAATCAATTACTACAAAGCAGCATTTAAAGCCATTGTAAAAACTTGATTATATGCACACGTATGACCACCTCATGACAACTGAACTCTTTATTACTTATTACTGCAGGGAGTCATTTGAAGTTCATCCCAGTGTGGGAAGAGAGGCAGCATTGTGTTGGTACTCTAGAGGACTTTGGTGGTAATTTGGTGATGAAAACATACATATAAAGTAACAGTTTCTGCATGAAAATGTGATATATTATCAACTGCTCATTATTACCTCACATAACTATGTAATTAATTACATAACTCTATAACTACACTCTCAGAAAACATGGTTCTTCATAGCTTCTTTAGCAAAGACAATTGATCTATACATAAGCATGACAACTCAAAGAACTATGTACATGCTTAAATGGTTCCTCAGACTAATGGAGAATGTGTTGTATATGGTTTTATATAGCACAAAAAAAATTCTGTTGTAACAAAGTCAGGTCAGGTCCCTTTATGATGGTATATAGAACCATATACAACACTACACTATTACAGTGCAAATGGTTCTTTAAGTGTTTGTGGTTCTACATAGAAACATTGTCTTTACTCAAAACCCTTAATGAACTTTGAGGATCTTTATAGGAGTGCATGTTTGAATAATATAGCAAAAAACAATAACTCAAGAGCTTTTAGGGTTAAAGGATTGTTACTACAGCATGAAAAGAACCATTTCAGCTCTAACCCCCAACAATTCAGATTCTCTGAAAACACGGCACAGCCAGTGGCCTTTACTTCCCCTGTACTGTCGATTCAGAGTGAAAAAAAACAGCCATCCCCTTCACACAGAGAGATGATGAATGGAAAGAGTTTCCCTGCTTGGAGAGCTTTATTCACTGCAGAAGTAACAGGACACAAGCTCAGCAGTTGAAACGCTATTCATCATTGCAGAGGAAACCCAATAGAAAGAACAGAGCAGAAATACATCTGCCACACCTCAGCAGACACGCTGAAGGCCAGTGGATGATAAAGCCCTGTTACTTGTTACGGCTTCTTAGCGATGTCCGATCCAATCTTAAAGATCAGTGCGGGTGCTAGTTGTTTTAGGCATTTTTTGCACGCCTTAAAGCAGTGGTCTACCAACCTCCAGGAGACCAACTTTACCGCATGGTTTTCTTTCAACATACATCTATCATGCTGGACCCTTTTCTTACTCACCACCTACTATGTGATCCAACAACTTCTGAAAGAGTTTGTTAGCAGGATCATGTGCAGCCTTCGAGAAATCATATTTAGGATTTTTTCCTATTTATTCATAATAAAGTATATAGTTTAAAGCAGCAGTATGAGAACATTGGTATGTATTGGTGTAGATTTGCTCTCGATATTGGTGGGGACCTATGAATCTACCCTGCCACGCCACACGCCAACGTAATAATCCCAGAGAACAATTCAATCTGTCTTAATGTCTCAATTAAACCTCAATAGGCTCATTTCAGCCACCAGTAAACAGTGAGGTTATATCTAAAGACTTATCAACACTACTTCAGCCATAGTGTAACTGATATCTCCAATACATTGGCATTAATAAAAGTAGGAACACTGCTTGTTATTCATAGCTACAGACGATGTTAGCCTGCTGTGTGCTGTGCGGTAAAGCCTAGCATCACCAATAACGTTATTAGGAACGTTATTAGTTCACCTTAAATGATGCAGCAGTTAGAGACGCCAGAATATAACTTCTATACCATTTAAGGTGGAACGGGGTATTCAAATAAGAAGCTAACTTCAGAAAGCAAGCAACAGAGCTTTTCCAGCAAACTGAGTTTTACGGTAATCGCTAGCCGAGCACCACATCAGGGTCTCAGCATCTGAGCTGAAACAGTCAGTCTACACATCCAGTCCACAGAGCGGAGCGACACACAGTAACCATAACATTTAGCTTAAGTCAGTGTGATGGCGAGTTGAGATGAAGGCTAGTAAAAGAACCCATGTTGTGGCTACATGTAATGGATAGTTAAGAAAGTGAGTCGATGGAGAGTTATGTCCGTAAATGAGCTTTATACACATCATCATTTTAATCATAGTTACAAACACACACTCACAACAACATACACCCCTCACACACCCTCTTCCCTCACAGTGATGCATAAAATACACAGTCATTTAAATATCAGGTGGTGTTTGTGGTAATTTAGAGCCTAAAATGCACCAAATCTAATACAGCGAGAATATTCAGTTTAGGTTGTTTGCAGTAAGTGTAAAACAAGGTTCAGTGTAGTAACTGAGTGTACAGTAGCCAGTCTTGTAAACTTATAGTATGATATATAGGTCTACTATAGGTCAAAAATAGTAATTATTAAAACGTTTTCTTCAAAACTGTACTATATGCAATTTAAGCAATAAAATGTTAAGAAACCGGTCTTATTTTATTTTTTATATTCACTATTGCTCTTTAATTTAAAAAATATATATATTTTATCCGATTACTCGATTAATCAATGAAATAATCAACCGAATACTCGGTTACAAAAATAATCGATAGCTGCAGCCCTACTTCAGTCCATGCTGATTTTACGCCCTTGTAATTGCCCCTGTGTAATCCAATTTTACACAACAATTCTAAATACAATGCACTGTACAATGAATTTGTTGACAAAATAAAGAAATATGTACGTGTGTCATACGGATTTTATATGGATTATACTGGCAGATGGATTTCACCGTATAGAATTTGTATTATGTAGTGCCAGTGTGACCTGCCTGTACATTGGATTTTGGGCAGGTGGTTGGAATTCAGCATAGTACCAGAAAAGACAACATCTGAAGAGAAGGAACAATATTACAGGATTGGATTACACAACGTTCAAACGTTCAACGTTTATTGGGTGAGATCAGGAAAGACTGACCAAACCTTGTGGCATGAGTCCTGAAAGGGGACTGAGGTTAAATGACTTTTGGCAAATGACAAAACTCCCTGAAACAGGGGTAAAATAGATATGGTCACGACCTGTGCCGCAATCTTTCAAGAGTAACACTGGCAGGGATGTACATTCATTGTTTTCCATTGTTTTCTTTTTTTCTTGTGTATTCTTTTGTCTCTTTTAGCTTTCACAATGAGTTGTCCAGCCTCTGACTCAGACACTCTCTCTTTTTCTCTTCCTCTGACAACATCTTCTTTGGTCTCTTCGCAGCCTCTGTTATTATGTCCATATTGGAAATACTAAGCTAGCTTCTTCTCAAAGCCACCTGAAGACCCATAGTTTTTGGTGTGATATGGTGCCGTAAAGCACTAGCAGGTGTTTTAGGCTCAGGCAAAGACAGCATTCTCTCTATTATAAGACAGTGTACCATATAAATGATTCTGAAGCTGCTATTCAAAGTTAAAATTGTTATGTAATGTAGATTTAGATGTAGATGTAGGTTATCAATTTCTAAAATATACTGTTGATTCCCCAGTCCACAGACTGCAAATTTGAATTTACATTTACATTTACATTTATGGCATTTAGCAGACGCTCTTATCCAGAGCGACTTACAAAAGTGCTTAGTGTTCAGTCAGAGTATGACCCTCTATCTAGTACAAACAGGTTTAAGTCCAAACCACTCTTATACTCAAACACTGCCATAAACACAGGGCCAGTGCTGATACCTAGAAACAAGACAACGCAATACCTAGCAAGACAGGAACATCTATAAGAGAATAAATACAAGACTACATGTATGGTCTGCATGAATGGTCTGCTTTTGACACAAAATAAATCACATTTTCAAATATATTCAAGTCTCATAACCCTATGCACATACAAGAATTTGAAAAAAGAGATTTCAGTGTAGCATTATATACCTGACACTGTATTGTCTTCTAACCTGAACTGCTTTACTATGGTTAATATACTAAAATATACTATATTACCTAAGAAAATGCAAGTATCATACACTGGAACTCCTTACAGACAATATTCCACATTACATTACTTTTAAAAACTTTAACAGGCCATCACCGGTGCTTTTTACTTTCTAAAACCTCTCAAAATGCCACAGCAGCATACTGATTTAAGGACTTGGGTAGATGACGAGAAACCATGCAGCGTAACTTCATTTGTATTGCTGCAGAGTTTGAACAAAGCCTCCTGCAGCTGTAGAGCTCTAAACATTCTGGCAACTAATGATGGAGAGATTCACCAGCAGCTCGATACGGCCCGTCTTTCTCTGGCCCTCCTGCCTATAGCCTTTGGGATGCGCTGCTAGAATGTCTACCGTACCGTTCATTCAAGTCTCTCTGGTGAAGAGAGCTCATGGGGACTCAAGGCTCAATGTTTTACCGGAGCAGAATAAAAACAAATCCCTGGCTTTGTCGGGACTGCCTTAGTGTTGGTAATATCCAATACAAACAAGTGAATTAATAATGTTTTTTTGCTTCTTTAGTTTTGTAGTGGAGCTGTGAGGCTAATGAAGCCAGCAATGGAAGCTTATACCTCACGAAAATACAACTCTAAAACTTTGCAGAGTTGTCTCAACCCGTTTCAAGGATCCATGTAAAGCTTTAATGAATATGTGTTCTGAGTTTGTCTCACCACAAAGGTGTTATTCACCACCCAGCCAAATTGGAATAATTAAAACATTTCTAAATATAAACTGTGCTTTAAAATAGTGCAATAATATGCAGTACTCAGGAGTGAGACCACTGAAGGTGCTGAATCGACGCCCAATTGTAGGTGCAGCCTCTCTCAAGTCTTCATATATGAATTATATTTATATGAAAATATGCTGTTATTAGCAGATTTAAAGTAATGCTTTATTCCAGAGCAGCTGAACGTTATCTTGATTGTCCGGTTTCATTTTAAATGATGCAAAAGTAAAAAAAAAAAACGAGAATGTAACTGCAGCATTAAAGGTGCAACAGAAAATGCAAATAAGAAGTAGGCAAAAAATCACTTCCCAACTTCAGCTACATACTATTTTACACAACTGTGAAGTTTTTGTTTACCTTTGGATTTCTTTTTCATTCCTTGAACAGTTTTAAATCTTTGTTTGTCGCAGCCCTAATTATGAATAAAATGAAGAGCGTAAACACTGTAAACACTGAGGCAAACTCAATAGAGGTAAACACATTGACCATGTGTTTTCAACAACATGTGGGAAGCACTGAATCATCATACAGCTGGGAAAAAGTCATGGTACTCAAACTCAACACACAAT
Organism: Megaleporinus macrocephalus; assembly: GCA_021613375.1. Taxonomy (NCBI): domain Eukaryota; kingdom Metazoa; phylum Chordata; class Actinopteri; order Characiformes; family Anostomidae; genus Megaleporinus; species Megaleporinus macrocephalus. The sequence continues at coordinate 32,185,733 of CM038726.1, read as the reverse complement.
ATTGTGAGAATATCCTTGAGGTTATTGCAAGATTTAAGCATTTTGCACATTTTAAGTCTCAAAGAATCAACTTCTTTGGAATCAACTCTCAGGTGTCAAATACCACTACAATCTCAACAATGGATACAATGGATACTAGCAGTTTGATTAGACCTATACAGCCATGTTTGATCCACCAGAGCCAGATTCCTGTCCCAAGCCAAAGGACACTGACTAACCGGGATATCAACCTTGTTCCAGTCAGTCTGCAACAGCATGGGGTCATTTCTGTTTTCTACTTATGCCAGGTATAGCTAGCGCAAGCTATAGAAGAAGCAGTAGCCTTTAGCCTGTTAGCCCTGTTCATACATAGCTGCTCAGGCTAACGTATTGCCTTACAGAAAATAAGTATACTTAAAGTTCATTTTATTAAGTATACTTTATATAGTTACTATACTAATGTCATTGTTTTAGTAGTACACTTGTATATGTACTATAAATTGGCCCACGTTCTAATTTTTAAATGTATACTTTTAAGTACACTTGAAGTGTAAGAGTAGTAAACCAAGTATACAACTAGTTTACAGCTTTTGTACTGCAACTATACTAAAAGTAAACTTAAGGATTTACTGTTAGTTTACTAGCTTGTAAGTTTTCTTTAAGTGAACTTAACATAATACTTATAATTCACTGCTTATATTATTGTTGTACTTTAAAGTATATGACTAGGTTTAAGGTTTTTTTTACCTAAAATAGAATTTTAACAATGTTTACTTACTCACCAGTGGACACACATAAAATAAATAAGAAATAAACATATTTGTGTCTTTATAAATCTTTATAAATCAAATTTTAAATAAATATTGTACTGGATGTGTTTTTGTGCAGAGTAAGAATACTTACTTCTACAATCTCAATCAAAAGATTAAGTACAAGTAAAGGCCAAATATACTTAGACTGTTCTATACTTGTTAGTTTAACCCAAGCTTACTTAAGTATAACTGTGTTTAGTATATCACTGAGAAGTACATAAAAAGTAAACTGAAAGCATACTCACTTCCTTTTAGTCTAGAAGAAGTATACTAATGGTACACTTGAATAAACTTCTTTTTGTAAGGTTTACCTGGAGACACAATGTGCTTACCTTCTGTTACAGTAAAAGAAAGTATGAAATGTGAAGTCTCTGCTTTTTTGCCTTTTTATCTTTTACAGAAGATTCTATTAAGATATGTCGCTCAACGCTGTGTCCCTTCAAGCAAATATCCCACCCGACTCACACACAGACGACTCTAACAGACTCATATGACGAGCGTTAAACTCCTGTGTTAATGGTTAATTCTCTTTTTTTCACTGACGTACACAGGACAATCTGTTCTCGCTAGAGTAAACTGGAAATACAGCGAAGATCTACAGGCTTCATTAAGATTCAGAGACAAGCTTTCAGCTAAAATCTTCTCTGACAGCATAGGCGCAGACCAACTTTTAGACCCTTTGCTATGTTCTTCGGTGCCAAAAAGGAACAATATGGGATTTCATTTAATTTCCAACCAAGTAGCTTTAATCCAAGGGTCCTACTTTGCTGAGAGCGTTCATAAGATTCCTTCAGGTCGTTCATGCTTATAGGAGGAGGTGCTGCCATTTTCCCTGGAATAACTTTTTAAAAGCTCAAGATCTTTTCCATCTTAGACAATGCAGCAGTCACCTGGAATTGTGAGCAGGTGCCAGAAGTAAGTAAGTCCGGGAGTTTGACCTAACGGAGCTCTGCAGCTGCAGATTTACACTCTTAAAATCTGTTGGTCAGCAATAGTAGAACTAGAAGCTCCTTCGATTAGCCAGCTCAGCACAATAACCCTGCAATTACAGCTCTCTTGCCATTCCTAGCCATAACTGTGTCAAGCATGTGCCTTCTTCATTCATCTGTATAATCTGGTCCTCAATGTTTTACACTACATGTTTAATATAAAAATATAGGTTAGATAAGTTAGCTGCTTCCTTTATTATTATTCCTATATAGGTTATACTTCTTGGTATGTTATGTGTGTGTATACATCACTGCCTGTATACATGATATGGTCCTCGAGATAACTGATGGCCATCATAGTACAACACATTAATGTTAAGATACAGTCCTGAATATTGTATTGTCTCAGAAGTGCCTAAATTGATTTAATTAACAGAATATTGTATTTACAGTACGGTTTCTTTTCTTGTTTTTGGAAAAGAGTAAACATCAAGACAGCCCCAGTATTGCCCAACCCTATAACTTACTCACAGGCCTTATTTTATGTGTTTACCCCCCAATATGTTACAACATTCAGCAAAAAAACAGTGTATATGGCCAAAAGTATGTGTCTCTGGAGAGAATGTGTTAAATACACATACAGCAGGTCAAGTGTAGGAGTGTAATAACTTTCACATGCCCCTGCCTTTAATGATTACAGTTCTGAACTTTCCTCTCTGTGGCCTATACACACACACTTATACACACAGGAGCACACGTTGTGTTATGACATCTAGAAGCCTGGCTTTTGTGAAACACACTATAAATGCATTAAAAGAGATGAGTGCCCCACTTTCTGCTGCAAGGATGATCAACAATTTAAAATTGCATGGGCGCAATTTTCAGGCAAGAAAAGGCAAAAAAAGCACTAATCAATTTTTAAATATATATTTAGCATTGTGCTCTACTGTTATATTTCAATATCAAGACATCAGGCATCAAGTGCCCCTGGTAGTAAGCTAAAAGAACCTCTGATGTAGCTTATTTTGAAAGTTTGGTGCTTCCACAATAGAAAACGTACACCCAATTATAAATGTTAACCAGATATAGACCACATACCTACAGAAAGCACATACCACTTACTTAACCACTTAGTTTTATGGATTTTCTGCTGGACCCTATACACTGCAGTTAACTGACAGGTCTTGGATGCAACAAAACAGAGTCTAAATACTAACAACAGCTCAGAAATAGGGATATTTTATGAGAATTGCGAAGGATATAATTCCTTATGTCCACTAAAGCTGATCTATAGCAATAGCACTGCATGTCAGTACATCAATACAGGTGATAAATACACTGGCCAATAGAAATAACATTACAAAATCTCAAATCTCAAAACATTGGCATTAAATTAGTTGCATGCAGTCTATTTAGATAGTCAGACATTAAGCATCATCAAAACGCTCAAAGGAATAAAGAGAGAGAAGAGCAGAGTCTAAAGAACAGATACGGATATGAAGCCACTGTTAAGTCAACCCCCAACACAAAGAAACTATGACTTCACACAACTATGAGAAATAGAGATAACTCACCTAATTCCTGCCTTTCTGAGGGTTCACACACACAGCCATCACCCTCAGACACTCACATACAGCCTGCAAGGATACACACACGTGGGAGAGTGTGTGTGTGTGTGAGCGCCCTGACGTGAGCAGAGAGATAAAACGCCTCCAACTCTTAAAACCCAGAGAGCAGAAGCTATTTGGAGTGAACACACTCGATTCTGACGCGTGTTTGTGTGTGTGCGCGCTACGTCCAGCCCACTTTTGTCCAGCTCCTCCCTTTTTCTCTCTCATTCTTTCCCTCCTCTCTCTCTCTCACTCTCCCTCTCTTTTTAATCCCTCACTTCCCCCACACTGACCTACAACGGCCGGCCTCTGGTCTGGTCTAAGCGCGTATTCGTACTGATTTACGTTCCTGATTAGTACAATTTTATTAGTGTAATCATTTTAACCACATTCTATTTATGTACACCGTCTGTGCTGTGTGAATTCTTCACGCACACACGTGTACAGTCATATGCACACTTACCACAAGTGTGTGTCCAGTCCGGATCCATCCGGAGGTGTTTGGTCCTGCCTAGTTCTACTCCCAATAAATAGTACCATCCGCTGACCTCCTGAGAGACAGAGTCAGAGAAAGAAGGGGGGTTGATTGGGGAGGGGGTGTTAGTGGACAGGAGACTCATCAGATTAGTAGCACAAAGTCAAGGCTTAGTGTGTGTGTATGTGTGTGTGTGTGTGTGTGTGTGTAGACTCTACGCTTGTGTGGAGCATTTGTGTTCTCAATGCTGACACACTGAAAGCTGTCAAATAAGGATTCAAGGAGACTTTGTCATTCGCAACACGTGGTACATGAGATGGAACGAAATTGAGTACCCCAGGTCCCAGTTTCTCCACAAATACGAACATGGGTAGGGTATGTAGTGTGGGGGTAAGAACAGCAAAAATAGGGATGAATGGATAAAATAATAAAAACAAACAAGCTAAAATTATTATAGTAAGTATCCAAAATCTTATTCAATGGACAATGCCATTCAAGTGATAGAATTCCAACATTTATAGTTATACTTTGCACTTTTGTGATTTATTACTAATTTATTAAGTTAGAGTTAAAAACTCTAGAGCCCCTCTTGAGCGGCCAACATTTTTACTTTGCTACGGAAACGTGTGAGGTTTAAAGCCTATTTAAACTTTTTTTTTTTTTTTTGGCCATTCTGACCACTTTTAACCTAATTTCTGAGCGTCCCATTCTGAAAAATATTTTCAGCCGTCCTGATGGTGAAGACCAGTCCTCTAAAATATTAAACTGGTTACTATATTTTACATAATTCATGTGGCAACAATAGCAAAGCAGCATCAGTAACTATGCCAATACTAGTAGTATTGGTATCAGAAGTGGGGTTACCAATACCTAGGACCAACTCCACAAGGAATTTCTGACTTGCATATATGCTGACGTGTGCATGATAGATAGATACTGTATTGATCCCAGAGGGAAATTTAAGGCAACCAGTAGCTATTCCATAAGTGCACAAGATAAGATAAAAACAAGAGAGTTACACCAAAAAATATAGATAGAATATAAAATAAATAAAATATAGTATATACAAAATAGAAATAGAGAAAGTCTCACAGTGTGTATGTGAGAGTGATGGCAGTAGTGCAGTTAACCAGTGTAAACAGTGTAGAGTTCAGTAGTGCAAACATGCAGTTATGCATAGACTGTATATATGCTGTACAATATAATAGCCATGCACACAGGTAGACCAAACTTCGGAGGACAAGCAGGTTTCCTTGAGCATCTGATACCTAAAATCCAACAAGTATATTGCCATTTAGTGAAGCTAAGTATGTTTTATTTGTGGCAAAGAACAGATTTTAGCAGAATAAAATATTGTTACAATGCAAATGTATAATAATAATAATAATAATAATAATAATAATAATAATAGGTTGCACTTATATAGCGCCTTTCACAAACCCAAGGACGCTGAACAAGACAAAAAAATAAATAAATAAAAATAAAAAAAGTTAGAGAGTAAAGGAAAGAAGAGAAAAGGCAAGACTTGAGCTGAGATTTAAACATGGAGACAGAGGAAGATAAGCGAATAGAGAGAGGTAGGGCATTCCTAAGAGTGGGGGCAGCAACACTGAAGGATCTAATATAAATATTAGATCATAATAGATAAATATTAGATCCAAATAGATCCTAGATAAGTCCTAATATAAGGACTTATCTAGTCCTAATATAAGTCCTAATATAAGTCCTAATATAAATATTAGATCATAATAGATAAATATTAGATCCAAATAGATCCTAGATAAGTCCTAATATAAGTCCTAAGATAAATATTAGATCATAATAGATAAATATTAGATCCAAATAGATCCTAGATAAGTCCTAATATAAGTCCTAATATAAGTCCTAATATGAATATTAGATCATAATAGATAAATATTAGATCCAAATAGATCCTAGATAAGTCTTAATATAAGGACTTATCTAGTCCTAATATAAGTCCTAATATAAATATTAGATCATAATAGATAAATATTAGATCCAAATAGATCCTACATAAGTCCTAATATAAGGACTTATCTAGTCCTAATATAAGTCCTAATATAAATATTAGGATATATAAATATTAGGACTAGGTTAGAATCTATTTATCAGGTATTACAAGGGAAGAAGTGGTATTAGTGTATCCCTACCTGTTACAGATTCCCAAAAAGGTCAGACAGCACTGTACTAGTCAGCAGTACAGACGACAGACTGTAATATAAGCTTAAAGATTCTAGTGACACATTAAAACTTACTATCTAAATATCTGCTTTAGAGCAATTGTCCATGTTGAACATAAAAAATGAATACATTTGACGAAAAAATGACATTTAAAAGCTAATTAAATACACTGGATGCTACTTTTAGGGTGGGTGTGGGCAGCTCATGATTTTATGGCTATGTTTATGGCTACAGACAGTTAGTGTTTAGTTGTTGCAGTTAAAAGTTCATTGTTTTCATCGTTCCCACTACATCTGTTGTTCTGGAGCCTTACATGAAGAGAGATGCATATACAGTGACATCTTCCATGCACACGTAGAAAGGTTTTGTGCGTGTGGAGCCAGATGGTTGGTTTGTTATATAAAGTCCTGCTGGCAGAAAGAGAAAAAGAAAGAGAGAGAGAGAGAGAGAGCACACATACTGAGTTCACATACTCATCGTGTGCGTCTGTAATACATGGTTCAACTGCCCTCCAACACACACACACACGTACACAGCACATGCAAACAGAGGCGCCCAAGCAGATGTCTAGGTGTCTCACACACACAGCATTGTTAGTGAATAAATTATATGCACACAGATGTTCAAGTACAGCTCCCCTAGAGGCAGACATGCGCACTCACAGATGTAATAACACCAGAGTATTTCCACAAAACACTCCTTTTCAACTCACTAGTGCTGAGAGAGAGTATAATATGTATTTTTAGCTTCGCTGGTATAAAAACATGTTTTATTCCCTCTCTCTCTCTCTCTCGTCCTCTCTCTGTCTCTCATGAATAGATGTAACCCCTCAGACAGGGACAATAATCGTCAGTAAAAGCATCTTAACAGAGTGGACACATTCCTGCAGGCCGTGGGGGAGGGGGACTTAATACACAATGTGTTTAATACCAGTTTAGTACAGATGAAGGAAGCATAGGGGCAGAGAAACAGGGGGAGGGGGCACAGAGAGATGCACCGGGGCAGCTATGAACTAAAACTGAAATGTCATTAGATATAAACTGAATAGAAATGAATAGAACAGAGAGTGTGGAACTGATCAGAATGAAACTGAACTGAGCAAATGAATCTGAACTAAGCAGAAGTGGACAGAATTAAAGGAGCCATATGTAAGATGACCCAACCAGTCAAAATCACACTCCAAACAATAGGGGGGCAACATATCACCAGAAACTTTGTCTAAAAGACGTCTGTCTCACATTTCTGCGATATGATAGACAGACGTCTTTGTTACACATTGCTCCTTTAAACTGAAGTCGTCTAGTTGTCTCACCTAAAAGACACAGACACTGAAAAAGACAAAAAGGATCATTTATGAGAATAGATGAAAGCTACACTGAGAGCAGGGTGGGAGGGGGAGGAGGGAGGAGAGATAAAAGTGAGCGCAGGAAGGGAGCGGATGACAGGACGGATAGAGGAAACTCCCTGTGATACCCGTTCTAAGCTCCTAAGCTAATTAAGATAATTAAGACAATCAAATATTCATTCAGCCAGATGTCAGCCAAAACATGTCCCATTCAACATGTCCCCAATTTCCACTCCAATGACATTGATTCAGCATAGGACGTGCCACCAGCTATGCTACGGAAGTATACTTGTCTATTAGTGTATTATTAATATTATTATTATTATTATTTGGGTAATTCCTTATTATGCTGAGGAATTATTACTGGATGTGCCGTATGTATAGGATATGACTGTGTGAGTCTTGTGTAGCTCTTACTAGGTGTAGCTAGTAAGTAGATCCCTAGTGTAAATTTTCATATATTTCATATATTTTCATATATTTTCGTTTAAATATACAGCTGTAAACAGAGGTTTGTAATAACCAGGGCTATAATAACACAACATCTAACATCTAACTTATCCCATCAGACTGCTTAACTTAGCCCATCAGAATGTTTAACTCATCCCATCAGACTGTTTAACTCATCCCATCAGACTGTTTAACTCATCCCATCAGACTGTTTGACTCAGCCCATCAGACTGTTTGACTCATCCCATCAGACTGTTTGACTCATCCCATCAGACTGTTTAACTCATCCCATCAGACTGTTTGACTCATCCCATCAGACTGTTTGACTCATCCCATCAGACTGTTTGACTCATCCCATCAGAATGTTTAACTCATCCCATCAGACTGTTTGACTCATCCCATCAGACTGTTTAACTTATCCTATTAAACTGTTTAACTCATCCCATCAGACTGTTTAACTCATCCCATCAGACTGTTTAACTCATCCCATCAGACTGTTTAACTTATCCTATTAGACTGTTTAACTCATCCCATCAGACTGTTTAACTTATCCTATTAGACTGTTTAACTCATCCCATCAGACTGTTTGACTCATCCCATCAGACTGTTTGACTCATCCCATCAGACTGTTTGAGTCATCCCATCAGACTGTTTGACTCATCCCATCAGACTGTTTGACTCATCCCATCAGACTGTTTGACTCATCCCATCAGACTGTTTGACTCAGCCCATCAGACTGTTTAACTCAGCCCATCAGACTGTTTAACTCAGCCCATCAGACTGTTTAACTCATCCCATCAGAATGTTTAACTCATCCCATCAGACTGTTTAACTCATCCCATCAGACTGTTTGACTCATCCCATCAGACTGTTTGACTCATCCCATCAGACTGTTTGACTCATCCCATCAGACTGTTTGACTCATCCCATCAGACTGTTTGACTCATCCCATCAGACTGTTTAACTCATCCCATCAGACTGTTTAACTCATCCCATCAGACTGTTTAACTCAGCCCATCAGACTGTTTAACTCAGCCCATCAGACTGTTTAACTCATCCCATCAGAATGTTTAACTTATCCTATTAGATTGTTTAACTCATCCCATCAGACTGTTTAACTTATCCTATTAGACTGTTTAACTCATCCCATCAGACTGTTTAACTTATCATATTAGACTGTTTAACTCATCCCATCAGAATGTTTAACTTATCCTATTAGATTGTTTAACTCATCCCATCAGACTGTTTAACTTATCCTATTAGACTGTTTAACTCATCCCATCAGACTGTTTAACTTATCCTATTAGATTGTTTAACTCATCCCATCAGACTGTTTAACTCATCCCATCAGACTGTTTGACTCATCCCATCAGACTGTTTGACTCATGCCATCAGACTGTTTGACTCATCCCATCAGAATGTTTAACTCATCCCATCAGACTGTTTGACTTATCCTATTAGACTGTTTAACTCATCCCATCAGACTGTTTAACTTATCCTATTAGACTGTTTAACTCATCCCATCAGACTGTTTAACTCATCCCATCAGACTGTTTAACTTATCCTATTAGACTGTTTAACTCATCCCATCAGACTGTTTAACTCGTCCCATCAGACTGTTTGACTCATCCCATCAGAATGTTTAACTCATCCCATCAGACTGTTTGACTCATCCCATCAGAATGTTTAACTCATCCCATCAGACTGTTTGACTCATCCCATCAGACTGTTTAACTCATCCCATCAGAATGTTTAACTCATCCCATCAGACTGTTTAACTCATCCTATTAGACTGTTTAACTCATCCCATCAGACTGTTTAACTCATCCTATTAGACTGTTTGACTCATCCCATCAGACTGTTTAACTCAGCCCATCAGACTGTTTAACTCGTCCCATCAGACTGTTTGACTCATCCCATCAGACTGTTTGACTCATCCCATCAGACTGTTTGACTCATCCCATCAGACTGTTTAACTCATCCCATCAGACTGTTTAACTCAGCCCATCAGACTGTTTAACTCAGCCCATCAGACTGTTTAACTCAGCCCATCAGACTGTTTAACTCATCCCATCAGAATGTTTAACTTATCCTATTAGATTGTTTAACTCATCCCATCAGACTGTTTAACTTATCCTATTAGACTGTTTAACTCATCCCATCAGACTGTTTAACTTATCGTATTAGACTGTTTAACTCATCCCATCAGAATGTTTAACTTATCCTATTAGATTGTTTAACTCATCCCATCAGACTGTTTAACTTATCCTATTAGACTGTTTAACTCATCCCATCAGACTGTTTAACTTATCCTATTAGACTGTTTAACTCAGCACATCAGACTGTTTAACTTATCCTATTAGATTGTTTAACTCATCCCATCAGACTGTTTAACTCATCCCATCAGACTGTTTGACTCATCCCATCAGACTGTTTGACTCATGCCATCAGCCTCTTTGACTCATGCCATCAGACTGTTTGACTCATCCCATCAGACTGTTTGACTCATCCCATCAGACTGTTTGACTCATCCCATCAGACTGTTTGACTCATCCCATCAGACTGTTTAACTCATCCCATCAGACTGTTTAACTCAGCCCATCAGACTGTTTAACTCAGCCCATCAGACTGTTTAACTCAGCCCATCAGACTGTTTAACTCATCCCATCAGAATGTTTAACTTATCCTATTAGATTGTTTAACTCATCCCATCAGACTGTTTAACTTATCCTATTAGACTGTTTAACTCATCCCATCAGACTGTTTAACTTATCATATTAGACTGTTTAACTCATCCCATCAGAATGTTTAACTTATCCTATTAGATTGTTTAACTCATCCCATCAGACTGTTTAACTCATCCCATCAGACTGTTTAACTTATCCTATTAGATTGTTTAACTCATCCCATCAGACTGTTTAACTCATCCCATCAGACTGTTTGACTCATCCCATCAGACTGTTTGACTCATGCCATCAGACTGTTTGACTCATCCCATCAGAATGTTTAACTCATCCCATCAGACTGTTTGACTTATCCTATTAGACTGTTTAACTCATCCCATCAGACTGTTTAACTTATCCTATTAGACTGTTTAACTCATCCCATCAGACTGTTTAACTCATCCCATCAGACTGTTTAACTTATCCTATTAGACTGTTTAACTCATCCCATCAGACTGTTTAACTCGTCCCATCAGACTGTTTGACTCATCCCATCAGAATGTTTAACTCATCCCATCAGACTGTTTGACTCATCCCATCAGAATGTTTAACTCATCCCATCAGACTGTTTGACTCATCCCATCAGACTGTTTAACTCATCCCATCAGAATGTTTAACTCATCCCATCAGACTGTTTAACTCATCCTATTAGACTGTTTAACTCATCCCATCAGACTGTTTAACTCATCCTATTAGACTGTTTGACTCATCCCATCAGACTGTTTAACTCAGCCCATCAGACTGTTTAACTCGTCCCATCAGACTGTTTGACTCATCCCATCAGACTGTTTGACTCATCCCATCAGACTGTTTGACTCATCCCATCAGACTGTTTGACTCATCCCATCAGACTGTTTAACTCATCCCATCAGACTGTTTAACTCAGCCCATCAGACTGTTTAACTCAGCCCATCAGACTGTTTAACTCATCCCATCAGAATGTTTAACTTATCCTATTAGATTGTTTAACTCATCCCATCAGACTGTTTAACTTATCCTATTAGACTGTTTAACTCATCCCATCAGACTGTTTAACTTATCATATTAGACTGTTTAACTCATCCCATCAGAATGTTTAACTTATCCTATTAGATTGTTTAACTCATCCCATCAGACTGTTTAACTTATCCTATTAGACTGTTTAACTCATCCCATCAGACTGTTTAACTTATCCTATTAGACTGTTTAACTCAGCACATCAGACTGTTTAACTTATCCTATTAGATTGTTTAACTCATCCCATCAGACTGTTTAACTCATCCCATCAGACTGTTTGACTCATCCCATCAGACTGTTTGACTCATGCCATCAGACTGTTTGACTCATGCCATCAGACTGTTTGACTCATCCCATCAGAATGTTTAACTCATCCCATCAGACTGTTTGACTTATCCTATTAGACTGTTTAACTCATCCCATCAGACTGTTTAACTTATCCTATTAGACTGTTTAACTCATCCCATCAGACTGTTTAACTCATCCCATCAGACTGTTTAACTCATCCTATTAGACTGTTTAACTCATCCCATCAGACTGTTTAACTCGTCCCATCAGACTGTTTGACTCATCCCATCAGAATGTTTAACTCATCCCATCAGACTGTTTGACTCATCCCATCAGAATGTTTAACTCATCCCATCAGACTGTTTGACTCATCCCATCAGACTGTTTAACTCATCCCATCAGACTGTTTAACTCATCCCATCAGACTGTTTGACTCATCCCATCAGACTGTTTGACTCATCCCATCAGACTGTTTAACTCAGCCCATCAGACTGTTTGACTCAGCCCATCAGACTGTTTGACTCAGCCCATCAGACTGTTTGACTCAGCCCATCAGACTGTTTGACTCAGCCCATCAGACTGTTTGACTCAGCCCATCAGACTGTTTGACTCAGCCCATCAGACTGTTTGACTCAGCCCATCAGATTGTTTGACTCATCCCATCAGAATGTTTAACTCATCCCATCAGACTGTTTAACTTATCCTATTAGATTGTTTAACTCATCCCATCAGACTGTTTAACTTATCCTATTAGACTGTTTAACTCATCCCATCAGACTGTTTAACTCATCCCATCAGACTGTTTAACTTATCCTATTAGACTGTTTAACTCATCCCATCAGACTGTTTAACTCGTCCCATCAGACTGTTTGACTCATCCCATCAGAATGTTTAACTCATCCCATCAGACTGTTTGACTCATCCCATCAGAATGTTTAACTCATCCCATCAGACTGTTTGACTCATCCCATCAGAATGTTTAACTCATCCCATCAGACTGTTTAACTCATCCTATTAGACTGTTTAACTCATCCCATCAGACTGTTTAACTCATCCTATTAGACTGTTTGACTCATCCCATCAGACTGTTTAACTCATCCTATTAGACTGTTTAACTCATCCCATCAGACTGTTTAACTCATCCTATTAGACTGTTTGACTCATCCCATCAGACTGTTTAACTCAGCCCATCAGACTGTTTAACTCGTCCCATCAGACTGTTTGACTCATCCCATCAGACTGTTTGACTCATCCCATCAGACTGTTTGACTCATCCCATCAGACTGTTTAACTCATCCCATCAGACTGTTTAACTCATCCCATCAGACTGTTTAACTCAGCCCATCAGACTGTTTAACTCAGCCCATCAGACTGTTTAACTCATCCCATCAGAATGTTTAACTTATCCTATTAGATTGTTTAACTCATCCCATCAGACTGTTTGACTCATCCCATCAGACTGTTTGACTCATGCCATCAGACTGTTTGACTCATCCCATCAGAATGTTTAACTCATCCCATCAGACTGTTTGACTTATCCTATTAGACTGTTTAACTCATCCCATCAGACTGTTTAACTTATCCTATTAGACTGTTTAACTCATCCCATCAGACTGTTTAACTCATCCCATCAGACTGTTTAACTCATCCTATTAGACTGTTTAACTCATCCCATCAGACTGTTTAACTCGTCCCATCAGACTGTTTGACTCATCCCATCAGAATGTTTAACTCATCCCATCAGAATGTTTAACTCATCCCATCAGACTGTTTGACTCATCCCATCAGAATGTTTAACTCATCCCATCAGACTGTTTAACTCATCCCATCAGACTGTTTGACTCATCCCATCAGACTGTTTGACTCATCCCATCAGACTGTTTGACTCAGCCCATCAGACTGTTTGACTCAGCCCATCAGACTGTTTGACTCAGCCCATCAGACTGTTTGACTCAGCCCATCAGACTGTTTGACTCAGCCCATCAGACTGTTTGACTCAGCCCATCAGACTGTTTGACTCAGCCCATCAGATTGTTTGACTCATCCCATCAGAATGTTTAACTCATCCCATCAGACTGTTTAACTTATCCTATTAGATTGTTTAACTCATCCCATCAGACTGTTTAACTTATCCTATTAGACTGTTTAACTCATCCCATCAGACTGTTTAACTCATCCCATCAGACTGTTTAACTTATCCTATTAGACTGTTTAACTCATCCCATCAGACTGTTTAACTCGTCCCATCAGACTGTTTGACTCATCCCATCAGAATGTTTAACTCATCCCATCAGACTGTTTGACTCATCCCATCAGAATGTTTAACTCATCCCATCAGACTGTTTGACTCATCCCATCAGAATGTTTAACTCATCCCATCAGACTGTTTAACTCATCCTATTAGACTGTTTAACTCATCCCATCAGACTGTTTAACTCATCCTATTAGACTGTTTGACTCATCCCATCAGACTGTTTAACTCAGCCCATCAGACTGTTTAACTCAGCCCATCAGACTGTTTAACTCAGCCCATCAGACTGTTTAACTCAGCCCATCAGACTGTTTGACTCAGCCCATCAGACTGTTTAACTCAGCCCATCAGACTGTTTGACTCAGCCCATCAGACTGTTTAACTCAGCCCATCAGACTGTTTGACTCATCCCATCAGACTGTTTAACTAATCCCAGCACAGTAAACATAATGTAACACTGTTATACTCCGGACCCCCATATCAGTTATCAGATACTGTTATACTCCAGACCTCTACATCAGCTATCAGACACTGTTATACTCCAGACCTCTACATCAGCTATCAGACACTGTTATACTCCAGACCTCTACATCAGCTATCAGACACTATTATACTCCAGACCTCTACATCAGCTATCAGACACTGTTATACTCCAGACTTCTACATCAGCTATCAGACACTGTTATACTCCAGACTTCTACATCAGCTATCAGACACTGTTATACTCCAGACCTCTACATCAGCTATCAGACACTTTTATACTCCAGACCTCTACATCAGCTATCAGACACTGTTATACTCCAGACCTCTACATCAGCTATCAGACACTGTTATACTCCAGACTTCTACATCAGCTATCAGACACTGTTATACTCCAGACCTCTACATCAGCTATCAGACACTGTTATACTCCAGACCCCTACATCAGCTATCAGACACTGTTATACTCCAGACCTCTACATCAGCTATCAGACACTGTTATACTCCAGACCCCTATATCAGCTATCAGACACTGTTATACTCCAGACCTCTACATCAGCTATCAGACACTGTTATACTCCAGACCCCTATATCAGCTATCAGACACTGTTATACTCCAGACCTCTATATCAGCTATCAGACACTGTTATACTCCAGACCCCTACATCAGCTATCAGACACTGTTATACTCCAGACCTCTACATCAGCTATCAGACACTGTTATACTCCAGACCTCTATATCAGTTATCAGTTATCAGACTGTATCTTATTATATATTTATTTTACAGATATATCTGTATAACTGTATGTTATGAATATTATACTGTTAACTATATATAATAATACTATACTGTTTTTATTATACTATGTCTATTATACATCATGTATACAGTCTATATATGTAAATAGTAATGCTTTTAATTGCATACCAAAGTGGTCTACACTGTTTACCCTGGTTAACTGCTCTGCTGTCATCACTCTCACATACACACTGTGAGATTTTGTATATACTATATTCTATTTTTATTTTATATTCTATTTTTTATATTTTGTTGCAGCTGTCCTGTTTTGTCTTACCTTGTGCACTTGCGGAATAACTACTGGATGCCTTGAATTTCTCTGGCATCAATTAAGTATCTGTGTAAAGAATACACTCCTAATGTTATATGGGTCATGCTGTAGACATATTCTGCTATTTCTCCACTTCTGTCCTCATCATAATAACAGTGGCCTATTTGTGTCTTAACCTTTAACTCGGCATATTTTTTATTTCTCAGCTGGACAGAGCTAGGACCCTGAAGCTCCTGCAAGTGACACAACAACATCCAAAATAGCATCAGAACACATTTTCCTAAATAAAACTCTTCTCCTTTGGGGAAAATGCTTTACCACATCCAAAAATACACATACAAACCTGCACAAACCCCAAATCTGGACAACATTTTTCTTATTTTTTATAAAATATGTTATTATATGTCACTATATCTGTCTGATTTGTCTGATTTTGTATGTCTGATTTTAACTGCACCTTACACCCACTGTACTGCTGCTGTCAGAATACTGTTTACACTCGCTACTCGCACAAAAACACTATTGTTTACATTTGTTACTTGCAACTTGCACTTTATGGCTGCTGCTCTTCATACTTACACATAAAAAGCACACATAACTTTTATTTATTTTTTTCTAACTATATAAGATTTTTTTTTATTTACTTCAACTCATATTACAATACTTTTTATATTTTGTATACATTTTTATTATTTATTTTTTTGTTATATTTAACTATTGGTGAATGGGGTCAAAGCTGAATACAGATTATAGACAATAAAACTTCATTCACATTATTTTGGTTTAATGTATAATGACTCTCATTAACCCTTTAAAATAGAAGCTTATGCAGAAGAGAGGTATTAGATCCTTCCGTGATCTTTATAAAGATGTCACTTTTTATAGTTTTGCTCAATTAGCTGCATATTTTAAGTTGCCCTCGTCTTATTTGTCTAGATATTTTCAACTCAGACACTGTATCTTATCCCTTTTTCCAAATTATACACGCCTTTCCACCACACAATTTTGGTCTGAATATTTTAGGGTCATGATAAAAGTTTTGGGCACTAATTTATCAGTAAGAACCCTTTAGTCGCAATATTTGGTTTTTCTATTGATTTACCTGTGCTCGACAGAGCTCAGTCAAAAATAATAGCATTTACGTCTCTATTGGCAAGGCGTCGCATATTACTACTGTGGAAGTCTTCAAAACCCCCTTTCATTTCAATGTGGCTTCATGATATCATGCATTTTCTTACTACGGAAAAGATAAGATCCACCTTTAAAGGCAACACTGCAATGTTTTATTTTAAATGGAATCTTTTCTGTATATATCTTAATTCATTTCAGTTTATGCTAGCAGACTGAGAGGATTTTGAAGAAGTAGTTGTGGAGAAGTATAGATCAGGATTAGGTTATAATAAAAAAAAGAATATGGCTCAAATACAAACCAAGGACAAGGAGAGCCTTTAACAGAAATTTAACAAAGACACTAAACTTAATACTGAAGGTGTTGCCAAGAGAGACCAAAAGCTGTCCCTACTTTTGATGTAAGTCTATGGAACCAAAATTTTTTCCAAGTGATTTTGAAGCATTTCTATTGGTCCATTTATTATGGAAATTGTACACAATGTCAATGGCAGCTGTCGTGTTCAAATGATGTAGAAAATTGAAAATTGACAAAAATAGATACGTTTTCATTGGATAGCGACGACATATAGAACAATTCAGAGGTTCCCCAACAGCAAGACAATGACCCAAAATACTACTATAGCTAAAGGGAAACATTGAAATATCTTGGAATACCCTAGTCAAAGCCCAGACCTCAATCAAATTTTATTAAAAGAAAAAAGCTTATTATTCAGTTATTAGTCTTTTAAATGAATTAGGACTGGATATCAGTAACTACCATGGACCTATCATAGGTTATGTAGTTTTAGGAGTGAGGAACTGCAGTGTGGGCCTACAGAGTTTAATGCAGTGAGACATGAAGTGTGTGGATGGGGCAGTCAGACTGGAGAGAACACTCAGGGCTGAAGTTACTCATATCTTAAGTACAGTTGGTTGAACACTGGGCAAACAGAGCTAAACTCCCTCAGAGACTGTTACTACTGAGCCAGGTCACACTAATAGGGCTGCTGGACTCTCTGCTTCAGTGCACACACTCAATACAGGAACACAGGAGGTAGAGAGTGTGTATATATATGTGTGGGTGTGTTTGTGTGTGTGTGTGTGTGTGTTTATGATAGGCTGGGTGGAGTGGGGGGATCAGAAGCTCACCTTCTCTGAGTTGATCAGTGAATACACTCCAAAACTCATGCAGCCAATGAGTTTCCTACAAAACAAAGAAGGAATTCAGTTGATCGGTAGAACTCTAGCATCTGACAACATGGCATGCCGTCTTGATGTTTTTCTTGCTTTGTTGCATTACAAGCTGGAATGAAAATTATTGTTATGAAGTTATAAAAAAAAACAGACTTGTTGTGAAGTTTATCCCCTTTACTATGATAAGCCTAAATATAACCTGGCCCAACCAGTTAATCACAGCAGTCACATGAGCCTGCAACATCCCTAAGCAAGCAACATGAAAACCAAGGAGCTCTCCAAACAGGAGTTGTGGAGAAGTATAGATCAGGGTTAGGTTATGAAAAAAAGAATATGGCACAGATACAAACCAAGGACAAGGAGAGCCTTTAACAAAGACACCAAACTTAATACTGAAGTTGTTGCAAAGAGAGACCAAAAGCTGTCCCTACTTTTGATGCAAGTCAATGGAACCAGAATTTTTTACAAGTGATTTTGAAGCATTTCTATTGGTCCATTTATTATGAAAATTGTACACAATGTCAATGGCAGCTGTTGTGTTTAAATTATGTAGAAAATTGACAAAAAATAGATACATGTTTTCATTGGACAGGGACGATATATAGAACAATTCAGAGGTTCCCCAACAGCAAGACAATGACCCAAAATACTACTAAAGCTAAAGGAAAACATTAAAATATCTTGGAATGGCCTAGTCAAAGCCCAGACCTCAATCTAAATAAGAATCTCCAGGATGACTTGAAGATGCTGTACACCAACAGGACCCATCAAATTCGAAGAAGCTAGAGCCGTTCTGAAATCCTAGCTAATACAGACATACTCTGAAAGACATGCAGCAGTAAATCTGCAAAAGATGGATCTGTAAAGTATCTCCTTATGCACTCTAAAGTTTTGTATTTATTTTTGTCTTAATTATTTTTTAAATATAAAAGATATTCTGCACCTTCAAAGTAGTATGTATGTTGTGTAAATTAAATGATACTCCCTAATCCCCCCCCCCTCCCCCCCCAATTATATTTGCAGGTCGCAATGCAACAAAACAAGAAAAACACCAAGGGGTTGACATTCACAAGGCAGATGAAGCTTTCTCTTGTATAACAGTAAGTATAACTATCCACTATTACAAATATAACATATTACCAAATACATATAATACCAGTCAAAAGCTCTGTAGGGCACTGTAGATCTATTCCTCACCTTACTTTGTTAACCCTTTCACCCTGTATGCAGTGTACACACAGAAACAGTAACTGTAAATCTACAAGATGCTCCTATATGGTAAGTGGAAATGATTAAAAGAACAATGAGTGTACAGTGTTCTTTATAAAGTGCTCAATAAGTGTATATTAATTCACACCAATGCATCTACAAGCCCATGCTTAATGCTTAAAAGCTTATGCTTAATGTATGCATTTATTAATATATTAATTAAAAATGCATTTGAAAATATGCAGAACTGTAAGACCACCCCTCATTTATTTCAATTCCAGTCAAGACTTGCAGCCCACCTTTGCTTTTACTACAGCTTAACTGCTGTTTCTCTCACTTCCTATGAATTTTCACTTTTATATGCAAGTAGATTCTCTCATATTGTTGCTGAAAATAAGTATGTCCAAAAGAATAACTTTTCAGGAACGACCAAAAACCTTCTTTACTTTCAATGTAAGTGAATGTAAAGAGGTTTTATTCCAAGAGATTTTGGAGCATTTCTATTGGTCCATTCCTCATAAAACTTGTAAAACAGCTGTTGTGTTTATATAATATAAAAAAAATGAAAATCATTAAAAATGGAGACGCTTGTTTTTCTTTGGACAGCGACTATATATATAATCTCAGAATTATGGCTTTAAAAATAAATTACTAGCACTTAATAGATGTTCTGACTGGAAATTAAACCGACTGTAATGGTGGAACCTGCAAAAATAGATTTACTGGGATTTAACTGGAATTTACGTACAACCATGTAAGGTACTATGGGTGTGGGTGTGGTCACGATGAGACAAGATCCCAGTTTCCAAGTGCACAGGTGATTTATTAACACTGACACACAAAACAAAACCTGCAAGAGTACTTGAGGCTTCGCTGCAAGACTCACCCTCATCACAATAATCAATAGACTCGCCATTACAAGCAGCTAACAGTAGTACATTGTTCAACATATCGCCACTCCAGGTAGACCCCAGGTGAACAACCCCTGAGAGCTCTTATTCCACGACTAAACTGATACCTCACATGAGGGTTGACATCCCAAGATGTTAATTACACACATACATACACAGTGCTGTTACATGTCATGACTCATCTTTAAACATTACCAGTAAGTATTCTAACACGTCTTCATTAACTAACTCACTTTCTCTTCTACAGGTTTTACCCCCCCCAGGACACTGAGGGCCCTCTTTCTCCCTGAAGGTGGATCAGCCCAACAGGAATAAGAAGTCCCAGCTCCCTTTACCTCCCATTTGCCCTGCACCCCCTTCGTCAGCAACATAGCATTTTAAGTTAAACATTCAGGTTGGTACGGTTAATACAGGTGATGGGCTACCTTGCAGTACTGTACTATATACACAACACACTGTAGTCACAGCATAATGTCATGCAATTTATAGTTTTAATATCTTCAATATGAAAACTTTAAATGCATTCCTACACATTTATCCCAGCATAATGTATAGACATTCAGACCACAGTGTAAGCAGGAGAAAACCACCAACCAGCACTGTCAACTGCAAAGCTGATGACAAAGCTGTGTGAATCTAAATTTCTCTTGTTTTACTGAATCTAGCAGAGATGTTTAGTTTCCCATAACTGTCAGTCAAGATGTTCACTTCTAAATAAAAAAGCTTTCCCATTTGCTGTGAAGCTAAAAACATTTCCACACTGAATACTAGAGATTATGCTGCTGCTTTAGAATGTGTGTGTGCCCAAAAGTACTATGTCACTACCCAGTGCAAAACAGGAAGGTAACTGTATGGATCATTAATAAAATGGGAGCAAATAGAGATCGTTGTTTTAACAGAATTGTCTAGGTCAGGGGTGTTTAATTAGAGTTCAGTAAGGTCCAGTTAGAGGAAATTTCCTCAGGCCGGTCCAGACAGTCATCATTTTTAACTTGTGTTTTGATTCAGTGGAAGATCCTGTATACTGAACCTGTACACTGTATCAGCATCTGATACCATCAGCAGCTGAAAGACCAACACATCACACATACAAAACACTTAAAAAAAAAAAGAACAAAAAAAGAAAGTTTATAGAAACAGTGAATAAAACGTGTGTCTTCTTGTTAACTCAGTTTCACATCTTCAACTGTTGGTTTTACAAAGTGTTATTCTCCGAAACTAGGCGAGAAGGTCTCAGTTAAACGGTTAAACAGTCGGTTTTCACTGTTTTCTTTTCTTTTTTTAGAGTGTGAAAGTCTGCTGCTGAGAGATGGCAAAACTCAGGGGAACTCACGGGTGTTACATGTGTTGAGTGCCAAGGAAGAAGGTTGGGTCTACTACATCATGACACGGGACACCTCCAGGTAAGTCCAAACTGAATAATTCATTAACAAATTAATGTAATTTAAAAAAGGAGCAAAGAAAAGAAAAGACTGCAATCCTACAAGACAATACTCATCATCAGTACTGTATTTTCCAAAAGCCCCAGCTGACTCAACAGCAGTCAGTCACCACATAAGGGGAAAAAAAGGACCCCACTGACTAAACAGCAGTCCTTAATATATACCAAGCCCCGCCCAGGCTAAACCATTTTACAGGTACAGATAAATACCAAAAATATCTACAAAAAATAAATAAATTAATACAAACATCCCGTTCACTCATTATTGTGCACAGACATGTACACCCTATGGCCATAACCTCCACACAACTACCAGTTTTTTTCCAGTCTCCACCGTCCTCCCCTCTTTCCTGCACGGTCATGGGCCCTTCTGTCCAATACAAAAGAAGGAACTGGTCTGGCTGCCACACCAGGATCCCAGGTAAGTCTAATTGTTATATAATGTTAAATGTAGCTATGTTACACTGAAATTGTCCAGTCGACCAGAAAGTGATGGGAGCCGACCCCAGCCTCATCACATAGACATGTTATTCTTTCTGATTCGCTTTATTCTCCAACTCCTGCTTCTTGCGCCGTACCTCTGCAGGTAGAGGGAGGTTCCTGGAAGATTTAAGAGATTGTTCTTCCAATCCTAGGGGGGGCGCTGATACCAGCCCATACAGTCTTTGACCATGTTGTGCACCTGAGCAGTGTTTGTTGAACAAAGGAACTTTAAACTTTTATTAGGTTTATATTTTTGTTTGCTTGTTTATTTGTTTGTTTGGTTAAAATAAAGTAAAACTCATCAGATTGGAACCAACACTGGCCTGAATCTGGACCCCACACTGGATTTGTGTGGTTAAAGACAGACCACCACACTTTAACCAAAAGTTTTGCTTGTACAGATAGCTCATCTGCTGCTGCACAGGACGCTGCTGGCTGGATAGTTAGGTTGGTGGACGATTCTCAGTCCAGCAGTGACACTGAGGTGTTTAAAAAGTGTAATAGCACTGCTGTGTCTGATCCACTTTTGCTCTGTGGTGGTCCTGCAGTGGTCCTAACCACTGAAAAACACGATGAATGGGGTGTACATGTCATTGTACAACTACAACATGTTCCTATTTGGTAGGTGGAACTGCTAAAATGTAGTAAAAAGAAGAATATAATCCTGTTTATTATCAATATAACTGCATTTGAATTGCTAGTGAAGTGTACAGGTTCATCCTTCAAGTTTTAGTTCATTAGTTAATCTGAGTATGTCTTTGTTATGTTAAAAGCAGACCTACTGGTTTCTATGTCTGAACAATAAGCATTTTCTTTTCTGTCACGTCCTGCCTGTCTGTTTACGTTCCTGGTTGTAGCCATGTGCTCGTGTTTATGTTTTCTCCTCTTGTCTCTGCCCTACACCTGCTCTGAATCTGTGCTCCCTAATGTTTCCAGGTGTTCTGTGTTTCCTGTGTCATTATATACCCTCTGTTTTGCCCTTGCCTTCATCCAACATCTGCTGTTTGTTTGCTGTTAGCTTGTTCTTGTACTTCGCTGTTGATTTGCTTGTTGATTCATATTCATATTTGCTGTTATCATCACTATGGACGTTATTAAAAACTCTCTATAAACCTCATCTGCGTGAGTATCCGCCTCCCAAGTCTCCCCAAGTTGACGGAGTGACTGATTTCAGTTAGAATGCACATTACTAGTTGCTGTTACATATGACTTGGACATTCATGGCATTAAGACAGACATTCTATTTCAGAGCGTATACGGTTTACAGAGGTAAGTGCAGGTGGTGTTAGAGGAGTCTTGCCCAAATGGTATAGTGTAGGGCAGCTGCCCAGGTGGGAAATCAATCTTCCCAATCTTCCCAAGTTCAATCTCCCCAAGTTCACTCATTTCACTCCACTGCTGCGCTCCCTTCACTGGCTTCCTGTAGCTGCTCGCATTCAGTTTAAAGTTCTGATGCCTACAAAGCCAAGAATGGACCAGCTCCTCCTGACCTTATGGCAATGGTCAAAAGTCGAACCGCACCTCGAGCCCTTCGAGCTTCAAGTACGGCTCGGCTTGACCCACCATCACTCAAGATTCATGGAAGACACGCAACAAAACGCTTCTCTGTCCTGGAGCCCAGATGGTGGAACGAACTTCCACTGGCTGTCCGAACAGCGAACTCTCTCACGGTCTTCAAACGCAGACTGAAGAACACCGTCTCTTTGTAAAGCACTTATAAACACTTGGACTTAAACCTGTTGTACTAGATAGAGATTCATACTCTAACCAACACTAAGCACTTTTGTAAGTCGCTCTGGATAAGAGCGTCTGCTAAATGCCGTAAATGTAAATGTAAATGTAAATGTAAATCAAACCCCAGTCTACAGCATGGAGGGCAGTGATGTAACCCACTACACAGTGGGTATTTAATTAGAATTCAGTAAGGTCCAGTTAGTGGAGAGTTCCTCAGGCCAAGGTCTGGACCATCATAATTTCTAACTTGTGTTATGATTCAGTGCCATATCTTGTACACTGATGTAGCCTAGAATCAGCATCTTATACCATCAGCAACTGAAAGACAAAATACATTACTATTTATTGTTTTAAATGCTGAACTGAATGAATTATTGACAGGATTATTAATAAAACTTCAAATAATGCTTTTTTTCTCACTTCAAATAAAAACAAGGGCTGCATTAAAAATGAAAGACAATGCTTTTAAAAGAAAAGTGTATTATAAAGGTGGAACATTAAGCAGCAGAATGAACGTCTTCTACAGCCGAGAAGATCTGCTTATCTAGAACTCTAAACTCAATCACTCTGGCTGTGGTTCTTTAGCTCTCTGGCTGTTTCTGCTGCTGTTCTGTTTGTACCGGTCAGATCTGGTCTGTATGGTGTTCTGGGTTGTTTGTTTTGTGTTAGCTGTGTGTGCTAGCTCTGCTGTTTACTGATACTCACTGTATTCAGCTGTGTGGTGTCTCTGAAGTGTGTATCAGATTAGTGTGTTAAATGTCTTTGTCTTGGTTTCTCTGTGAGAGACGCTGATGTTACTAATTTTACAGATGTTATAAACTGTCCTGGATGAGTCTGAGTCACATACGGTAACAAACTGCCAGACGGACGATGTTTTCTTTATAATTTTTTGTCAATATCGCACAACCCTAATGTCACATATAAAGAATATTTTTAAAAATAGCTGTATGTCATACCGAGTCAGAAACCACATAAGCAATTTAGGCATGCAGTTTGCAAAATGCTAATTCTTGGGTAAAAACTTTCTCCATTCATGTCATGATGGATCAGCTGCATTTGGGGTAAGGATAGAATTGTGCAAGTCTGATTTATAGCTTTAAGCTGCCAAAGGTGAACCCGCTAATAGACGCCCAGCTTGTCCAAATTTCAAGTTTAAGGAAACTTTCTGCCTGCTCTGGACTTTCTTTCCCGCTACCACTATTCCTGACGCCACAGAGGCCCACATCAGATCATGCCAACATCTATCATTCAACAGCCGCCTCTTTTATCTGCCAGCTCTGGACTTTGGAAGGAGCCAAACCTCAGTCTGAAGAATCCACTCTGAGAGCCCCAGCTCTTTCATCATTGTGAATTAGACTGTGCTGCAACTGACGTGCGGCATCTGCCACATGCCAGTCACTGGGCTGACTTTTTCTGTGTTGCTCAAAAACTGAAACCATTTAAAAGTTCTGAATGCTTACGTAAGCTCTTGAAGGGTTCAGAGCCTGAGTTCAGAGGCCTGTTAAGATTAACTTGAAAAACTTTAAAGTCTTAAAAAAAAGGGCACATCAGGAATGTCCAGACATTTTCAGTGGCTGTTGGTGTAACCTGACAGATTTTAGGATATCATCCCTCAGCATGGTATAACTTAACTAACTATGAGTGAATTTTAAATTTGTAAACTGTATTAAATATTAAAAATAAATAATATTTATTATTATTATTATTATTATTATTATTATTATTATTATTATTATTACTACTACAGTTTAATGCTAACAGTGGCTCGACTTGATTCCTGGTGAAACCTGAATAAGGCATGTTCCAGAAGCTAGAAAGCTAAAAAGAAGCTAATGCACTTTAACTTATCTTCATATTGCAAACTAACATGGATGTTAATGTCTTTGAAACTAATGTTAGCTTCTTTTAGAAAGCTAGTCTGCAATAGGTGTGTACAAAAATATTGAAATATCGAATATCAGGATATTATGTTTGGTGATACTGTATCGATTATATAAATCACAGTATCGATACACAGATTCCTGGCAGACAGTGAATCATTGTGTGTTGTGTTTAAACCTCTGACCACTAGATGGCAGTGTTGTAATCCATTTTCAACTCCACTCCAACATTAACAAGCAGCTCAAGGGCGCAATTCTATTGTAAGCATTGACAAACCTGTTCATACAGTGGTGTGTTTTAATAGTAGGATTTGAAAAATCACAATACATCACTTTGCTTGCAATATATCACAATATATTGTATCGTACACTGGCATCTTTTATATAGTAGCATTTCTGTTGGCCAGCTAGCTAGATAAGATGGTTCATGCGATAGCATGTGTGGATTTTTATTCAGAGAGCATCTTATTGGTTATACTGTTGTCTTTAATCATTTCCACAACTTCAAAAACTCATCCAGAGCCCTCACACATCATCAAAACAAGTGTGGATGCTACAGCGTCACATGACAGGGAGCCTAGGGTATCATTTTGCATTGTCTTCTTCATCTGTGTTCCAGGGAGGCGTGGCTATCAAAATTAAATAGAAGCTTGAATGATTTTTGTTTATGATTTTTATTTTTACTAGCATTTGGCAGATGCTCTTATCCAGTTTACATTCCCAATGGGAGGCAAAGGCAGTGTTAGGAATCTTTCCCGAGCTTGCCCACATGTGGAATCGAATCCCAGTCTACAGCATGGAGTGCGGCCATGTACCCTACTACACTATACCACCACTAGCCTTGTTAGCCAGACCTCAGACACCAAACATGTCTTGATTAACTGACTACAATCGATGTAAAAAAAAATGTAAATTGGATTTTTGGCCTCTTAACTCTTTGAAGTATATGCTTAGTACACAAATTATTCACGAATACTCATTATGAAACTAATACATAATACATTTAGTTCTTACAGTGAGGGAATGCTGGTCCATGCAAAGAGTTTAAGGGTCTATAAGAGTTTAAGGGGTTCAAAAAATAATGATATCTGACTACTATTACATCACTTTCAGAATAACAGCATGATTCAACATTAAATCCTCTGAACAGTCATGAACCCCACCGACAGCGGAGCCTGCGGACAGAGAGAGACACTAAACTCATGTGGCAATATGTCCCGGTACAGACCCTGACCTGGTTTTGTGAGGAGCCAAGCGGAGTACCAATGACTCCAGGCGGCTCATACAGGCTGGGCTTATGCATTCACTACGGAGAGTCTCTCGCTTCCACAATCGGATCTGACAGCTCAGAGCAAATAGCCCCTACAATGCTAGCCTAAACACACAGCTGCCTGCACACTGGCCAAACGCTTCAAGAATGTGTATACATGCAACAACAAGGCACCACCGTATTTGCACCATCATTCAAAAGTGGTTAAAGTGTGGAAAATCCTAAAAGTAGAACATGCCTGCGGGTTGGTATTCTTTCCTTTTGCTTCAATTTGTTGGTCGTTACTGGTAGAGATCACTTCTTGGTAGGGAGAGATTGTTCACACTCCTAAATGACCTTGAAGCAACACTATGTAAGATCTGGGGATTTGGAGACCTCTCTGGTGAAAATGTATAATTGCACAAGTGCTGCTTTCTGGACCAGTTTGACCCCCATGGAGATTTCTGGCACCCATAGCTTTGTCAAAGCACGCCACTGACTGTAGTCATCAGTTGTCCGGGACACTTCTGTCCAATCACAGACAGCTCTAAACCCTTTCCTCTATATTGATTATAAAATTTCATCCTCTTCATATTACTGTTGTGCTTTGTCTTGCTATCCGGTGTCGGCCAATTTAATTAAAATTTGCTATTTTATCACAAATTGATCAGTGAATTTCATTTTATGTTATGTTTATATATTTTCAGTATCTAAAACAATGTGAAATGACCAGGGGTGTCCATAAGTGGTGCTTAGCCTTTAAAAGAAATAAGAAAAAAAGAAACAGGGGCCCTCTTAAGTAATGTAGGCTATAGGCTTCTGTACTCAGGCTTATTCAGGACAGTTTTTGCTAAAGACATTCTCCAGCTTCTTGTTAGACTTTTCCCATTCCTCCTTGAATGGCGTGGGTGTGCTTGCGTTCTGGTTCCTGAGGCATTACAGTAACTACAGCACAATTTCAGGGGAAACAGGAAGATTCAATCAAGAAGTTGACTTGAACCCCACAACACTGGCAATTTTTGATAAGGACATTAAGGCTGTAAAAATGACCTCTTAACTATTAGTATTACAGCTCATTAACAACCTCGTAATTTGGATGATACCATAAACGTCTTTACAGAACAAAATGTACTAGACATTTTTATTTACCACATGAAGCAAGAGGTGATTTTTAAAAAATACCATTTATTCTTCAATAGAGAAATCGAGCTTCGACCTGGACTTTCAAATATGGGCACAATGTGAACTTTAGAAAGACTTCAGTCCAGCGTTAATTTTGACAGCAAATTGTGATTTAGTCTTAGTCGTAGTCTTTTGACTAAAATCTCACTTAGTTTTAGTCATAATTTAGTCATCTGAATTGTTTTTAGTTTTAGTCTAGTTTTAGTCGACTAATTATCATAAGAATATAAATATAAAGGGTGTAAAATGTAATGCTTTTTCAACCTGATCAGTTCCCTTCAATTATGTAAGTCATTATATATATATATATATATATGTGTGTATATATATATGAAATGAAACATTTATTAACCAGTTATGGAATATTATTTATGTTTGAAAGACCAATACACACACAAACAGATTTAACAAACAGCATCTGAGGTCCTCCGTAACTGCAAAGTGAAGAAAACTGTTATTTTATCCTAATATCACCTTTTTATTTATCTTTTATTTATTTAAAAATTGTTACTAGTGCTGTAAATCTAATTAAATTACATACTTTGTGGTTAAATAATCTACATGAATTGCATTTATCACTTTTTGCTATGAAAATATTTTTAATTGTGCAATTCAAATCAATTTAAGCACAACAGTAAATCAATAAATACTGTGTACGGAGAGATTTGGGACATAATCAACAAATGCAGATGGTTGGAGTTAGCTAGCTAGTCTCCCGACTCTGGCTCTGCACATATAGCTCTTTACCTGCTTCCCACATACCTGATCAACTAATCTGATCATTAACACCACCTTACTGAGTTAATAAAGCGCTTCACCTGCTCCCCACATACCTGATCAACTAATCTGATCATTAACACCACCTTACTGAGTTAATACAGCTCTTCACCTGCTTCCTGATCAACTAATCTGATCATTAACACCACCTTACTGAGTTAATACAGCTCTTCACCTGCTTCCCACATACCTGATCAACTAATCTGATCATTAACACCACCTTACTGAGTTAATACAGCGCTTCACCTGCTTCCCTCATACCTGATCAACTAATCTGATCATTAACACCACCTTACTGAGTTAATACAGCTCTTCACCTGCTTCCCACATACCTGATCCAACTAATCTGATCATTAACACCACCTTACTGAGTTAATACAGCTCTTCACCTGCTTCCCACATACCTGATCAAGTAATCTGATCATTAACACCACCTTACTGAGTTAATACAGCGCTTCACCTGCTTCCTACATACCTGATCAACTAATCTGATCATTAACACCACCTTACTGAGTTAATACAGTGCTTCACCTGCTTCCCACATACCTGATCAACTAATCTGATCATTAACACCACCTTACTGAGTTAATACAGTGCTTCACCTGCTTCCTACATACCTGATCAACTAATCTGATCATTAACACCACCTTACTGAGTTAATACAGTGCTTCACCTGCTTCCCTCATACCTGATCAACTAATCTGATCATTAACACCACCTTACTGAGTTAATATAGCGCTTCACCTGCTTCCTACATACCTGATCAACTAATCTGATCATTAACACCACCTTACTGAGTTAATACAGCGCTTCACCTGCTTCCTACATACCTGATCAACTAATCTGATCATTAACACCACCTTACTGAGTTAATACAGCGCTTCACCTGCTTCCCTCATACCTGATCAACTAATCTGATCATTAACACCACCTTACTGAGTTAATACAGCGCTTCACCTGCTTCCTACATACCTGATCAACTAATCTGATCATTAACACCACCTTACTGAGTTAATACAGCGCTTCACCTGCTTCCTATATACCTGATCAACTAATCTGATCATTAACACCACCTTACTGAGTTAATACAGCGCTTCACCTGCTTCCTATATACCTGATCAACTAATCTGATCAAAAACACCACTTTACTGAGTTAATACAGCGCTTCACCTGCTTCCTATATACCTGATCCAACTAATCTGATCAAAAACACCACTTTACTGAGTTAATACAACTCTTCACCTGCTTCCCACATACCTGATCCAACTTATCTGACCATAAACACCACCTTACTGAGTTAATACAGCGCTTCACCTGCTTCCTGATCAACTAATCTGATCATTAACACCACCTTACTGAGTTAATACAGCGCTACACCTGCTTCCCACATACCCGATCAACTAATCTGATCATTAACACCACCTTACTGAATTAATACAGCGCTTCACCTGCTTCCTGATCAACTAATCTGATCATTAACACCACCTTACTGAGTTAATACAGCGCTTCACCTGCTTCCCTCATACCTGATCAACTAATCTGATCATTAACACCACCTTACTGAGTTAATACAGCGCTTCACCTGCTTCCTGATCAACTAATCTGATCATTAACACCACCTTACTGAGTTAATACAGCGCTACACCTGCTTCCCACATACCCGATCAACTAATCTGATCATTAACACCACCTTACTGAGTTAATACAGCGCTTCACCTGCTTCCCACATACCTGATCAACTAATCTGATCATTAACACCACCTTACTGAGTTAATACAGCGCTTCACCTGCTTCCTGATCAACTAATCTGATCATTAACACCACCTTACTGAGTTAATACAGCGCTTCACCTGCTTCCCACATACCTGATCAACTAATCTGATCATTAACACCACCTTACTGAGTTAATACAGCGCTTCACCTGCTTCCCACATACCTGATCAACTAATCTGATCATTAACACCACCTTACTGAGTTAATACAGCGCTTCACCTGCTTCCTGATCAACTAATCTGATCATTAACACCACCTTACTGAGTTAATACAGCGCTTCACCTGCTTCCTACATACCTGATCAACTAATCTGATCATTAACACCACCTTACTGAGTTAATACAGCGCTTCACCTGCTTCCCTCATACCTGATCAACTAATCTGATCATTAACACCACCTTACTGAGTTAATATAGCGCTTCACCTGCTTCCCACATACCTGATCAACTAATCTGATCATTAACACCACCTTACTGAATTAATACAGCGCTTCACCTGCTTCCCACATACCTGATCAACTAATCTGATCATTAACACCACCTTACTAAGTTAATACAGCGCTTCACCTGCTTCCCACATACCTGATCAACTAATCTGATCATTAACACCACCTTACTGAGTTAATACAGTGCTTCACCTGCTTCCCACATACCTGATCAACTAATCTGATCATTAACACCACCTTACTGAGTTAATACAGTGCTTCACCTGCTTCCTACATACCTGATCAACTAATCTGATCATTAACACCACCTTACTGAGTTAATACAGTGCTTCACCTGCTTCCCTCATACCTGATCAACTAATCTGATCATTAACACCACCTTACTGAGTTAATATAGCGCTTCACCTGCTTCCTACATACCTGATCAACTAATCTGATCATTAACACCACCTTACTGAGTTAATACAGCGCTTCACCTGCTTCCTACATACCTGATCAACTAATCTGATCATTAACACCACCTTACTGAGTTAATACAGCGCTTCACCTGCTTCCCTCATACCTGATCAACTAATCTGATCATTAACACCACCTTACTGAGTTAATACAGCGCTTCACCTGCTTCCTACATACCTGATCAACTAATCTGATCATTAACACCACCTTACTGAGTTAATACAGCGCTTCACCTGCTTCCTATATACCTGATCAACTAATCTGATCATTAACACCACCTTACTGAGTTAATACAGCGCTTCACCTGCTTCCTATATACCTGATCAACTAATCTGATCAAAAACACCACTTTACTGAGTTAATACAGCGCTTCACCTGCTTCCTATATACCTGATCCAACTAATCTGATCAAAAACACCACTTTACTGAGTTAATACAACTCTTCACCTGCTTCCCACATACCTGATCCAACTTATCTGACCATAAACACCACCTTACTGAGTTAATACAGCGCTTCACCTGCTTCCTGATCAACTAATCTGATCATTAACACCACCTTACTGAGTTAATACAGCGCTACACCTGCTTCCCACATACCCGATCAACTAATCTGATCATTAACACCACCTTACTGAATTAATACAGCGCTTCACCTGCTTCCTGATCAACTAATCTGATCATTAACACCACCTTACTGAGTTAATACAGCGCTTCACCTGCTTCCCTCATACCTGATCAACTAATCTGATCATTAACACCACCTTACTGAGTTAATACAGCGCTTCACCTGCTTCCTGATCAACTAATCTGATCATTAACACCACCTTACTGAGTTAATACAGCGCTACACCTGCTTCCCACATACCCGATCAACTAATCTGATCATTAACACCACCTTACTGAGTTAATACAGCGCTTCACCTGCTTCCCACATACCTGATCAACTAATCTGATCATTAACACCACCTTACTGAGTTAATACAGCGCTTCACCTGCTTCCTGATCAACTAATCTGATCATTAACACCACCTTACTGAGTTAATACAGCGCTTCACCTGCTTCCCACATACCTGATCAACTAATCTGATCATTAACACCACCTTACTGAGTTAATACAGCGCTTCACCTGCTTCCCACATACCTGATCAACTAATCTGATCATTAACACCACCTTACTGAGTTAATACAGCGCTTCACCTGCTTCCTGATCAACTAATCTGATCATTAACACCACCTTACTGAGTTAATACAGCGCTTCACCTGCTTCCTACATACCTGATCAACTAATCTGATCATTAACACCACCTTACTGAGTTAATACAGCGCTTCACCTGCTTCCCTCATACCTGATCAACTAATCTGATCATTAACACCACCTTACTGAGTTAATATAGCGCTTCACCTGCTTCCCACATACCTGATCAACTAATCTGATCATTAACACCACCTTACTGAATTAATACAGCGCTTCACCTGCTTCCCACATACCTGATCAACTAATCTGATCATTAACACCACCTTACTAAGTTAATACAGCGCTTCACCTGCTTCCCACATACCTGATCAACTAATCTGATCATTAACACCACCTTACTAAGTTAATACAGCGCTTCACCTGCTTCCCACATACCTGATCAACTAATCTGATCATTAACACCACCTTACTGAGTTAATATAGCGCTTCACCTGCTTCCCACATACCTGATCAACTAATCTGATCATTAACACCACCTTACTGAGTTAATACAGCGCTTCACCTGCTTCCTGATCAACTAATCTGATCATTAACACCACCTTACTGAGTTAATACAGCGCTTCACCTGCTTCCCACATACCCGATCAACTAATCTGATCATTAACACCACCTTACTGAGTTAATACAGCGCTTCACCTGCTTCCTGATCAACTAATCTGATCATTAACACCACCTTACTGAGTTAATACAGCGCTACACCTGCTTCCCACATACCTGATCAACTAATCTGATCGTTAACACCACCTTACTGAGTTAATACAGCGCTTCACCTGCTTCCCACATACCTGATCAACTAATCTGACCATTAACACCACCTTACTGAGTTAATACAGCATTTCACCTGCTTCCCACATACCTGATCAACTAATCTGACCATTAACACCACCTTACTGAGTCAATACAGCGCTTCACCTGCTTCCCACATTCTGATCCACTAATCTGTTCATTAACACCACCTTACTGAGTTAATACAGTTCTTCACCTGCTCCCCACATACCTGATCAACTAATCTGATCATTAACACCACCTTACTGAGTCAATACAGCGCTTCACCTGCTCCCCACATACCTGATCAACTAATCTGATCATTAACACCACCTTACTGAGTTAATACAGCGCTTCACCTGCTTCCCACATACCTG
This sequence comes from Megaleporinus macrocephalus, assembly GCA_021613375.1. Taxonomy (NCBI): domain Eukaryota; kingdom Metazoa; phylum Chordata; class Actinopteri; order Characiformes; family Anostomidae; genus Megaleporinus; species Megaleporinus macrocephalus. Next base: position 32,151,881 of record CM038726.1, on the reverse strand, counting down.
ATCAACTAATCTGATCATTAACACCACCTTACTGAGTTAATACAGCGCTACACCTGCTTCCCACATACCTGATCAACTAATCTGATCATTAACACCACCTTACTGAGTTAATACAGTGCTTCACCTGCTTCCCACATACCCGATCAAATAATCTGACCATAAACACCACCTTACTGAGTTAATACAGCGCTTCACCTGCTTCCTGATCAACTAATCTGATCGTTAACACCACCTTACTGAGTTAATACAGCGCTTCACCTGCTTCCCACATACCTGATCAACTAATCTGACCATTAACACCACCTTACTGAGTTAATACAGCATTTCACCTGCTTCCCTCATACCTGATCAACTAATCTGATCATTAACACCACCTTACTGAGTTAATACAGCGCTTCACCTGCTTCCTGATCAACTAATCTGATCATTAACACCACCTTACTGAGTTAATACAGCGCTACACCTGCTTCCCACATACCCGATCAACTAATCTGATCATTAACACCACCTTACTGAGTTAATACAGCGCTTCACCTGCTTCCCACATACCTGATCAACTAATCTGATCATTAACACCACCTTACTGAGTTAATACAGCGCTTCACCTGCTTCCTGATCAACTAATCTGATCATTAACACCACCTTACTGAGTTAATACAGCGCTTCACCTGCTTCCCACATACCTGATCAACTAATCTGATCATTAACACCACCTTACTGAGTTAATACAGCGCTTCACCTGCTTCCCACATACCTGATCAACTAATCTGATCATTAACACCACCTTACTGAGTTAATACAGCGCTTCACCTGCTTCCTGATCAACTAATCTGATCATTAACACCACCTTACTGAGTTAATACAGCGCTTCACCTGCTTCCCACATACCCGATCAACTAATCTGATCATTAACACCACCTTACTGAGTTAATACAGCGCTTCACCTGCTTCCTGATCAACTAATCTGATCATTAACACCACCTTACTGAGTTAATACAGCGCTACACCTGCTTCCCACATACCTGATCAACTAATCTGATCATTAACACCACCTTACTGAGTTAATACAGCGCTTCACCTGCTTCCCACATACCCGATCAACTAATCTGACCATAAACACCACCTTACTGAGTTAATACAGCGCTTCACCTGCTTCCTGATCAACTAATCTGATCGTTAACACCACCTTACTGAGTTAATACAGCGCTTCACCTGCTTCCCACATACCTGATCAACTAATCTGACCATTAACACCACCTTACTGAGTTAATACAGCATTTCACCTGCTTCCCACATACCTGATCAACTAATCTGACCATTAACACCACCTTACTGAGTCAATACAGCGCTTCACCTGCTTCCCACATTCTGATCCACTAATCTGTTCATTAACACCACCTTACTGAGTTAATACAGTTCTTCACCTGCTCCCCACATACCTGATCAACTAATCTGATCATTAACACCACCTTACTGAGTCAATACAGCGCTTCACCTGCTCCCCACATACCTGATCAACTAATCTGATCATTAACACCACCTTACTGAGTTAATACAGCGCTTCACCTGCTTCCCACATACCTGATCAACTAATCTGATCATTAACACCACCTTACTGAGTTAATACAGCGCTACACCTGCTTCCCACATACCTGATCAACTAATCTGATCATTAACACCACCTTACTGAGTTAATACAGCGCTTCACCTGCTTCCCACATACCCGATCAACTAATCTGATCATTAACACCACCTTACTGATTAATACAGCGCTTCACCTGCTTCCTGATCAACTAATCTGATCGTTAACACCACCTTACTGAGTTAATATAGCGCTTCACCTGCTTCCCACATACCCGATCAACTAATCTGACCATAAACACCACCTTACTGAGTTAATATAGCGCTTCACCTGCTTCCCACATACCCGATCAACTAATCTGACCATAAACACCACCTTACTGAGTTAATACAGCGCTTCACCTGCTTCCTGATCAACTAATCTGATCGTTAACACCACCTTACTGAGTTAATACAGCGCTTCACCTGCTTCCCACATACCTGATCAACTAATCTGACCATTAACACCACCTTACTGAGTTAATACAGCATTTCACCTGCTTCCCACATACCTGATCAACTAATCTGATCATTAACACCACCTTACTGAGTTAATACAGCATTTCACCTGCTTCCCACATACCTGATCAACTAATCTGATCATTAACACCACCTTACTGAGTTAATACAGCGCTTCACCTGCTTCCCACATACCTGATCAACTAATCTGACCATTAACACCACCTTACTGAGTTAATACAGCATTTCACCTGCTTCCCACATACCTGATCAACTAATCTGACCATTAACACCACCTTACTGAGTCAATACAGCGCTTCACCTGCTTCCCACATTCTGATCCACTAATCTGTTCATTAACACCACCTTACTGAGTTAATACAGTTCTTCACCTGCTCCCCACATACCTGATCAACTAATCTGATCATTAACACCACCTTACTGAATCAATACAGCGCTTCACCTGCTCCCCACATACCTGATCAACTAATCTGATCATTAACACCACCTTACTGAGTTAATACAGCGCTTCACCTGCTTCCCACATACCTGATCAACTAATCTGATCATTAACACCACCTTACTGAGTTAATACAGCGCTTCACCTGCTTCAACACATACCTGATCCAACTAATCTGATCATTAACACCACCTTACTGAGTTAATACAGTTCTTCACCTGCTCCCCACATACCTGATCAGATTAGTTGACCTGCCTCTCCATATACGCAGAAGTAGTTATGATTGGATGTTTTCCTAACTTGTCCCCGCCTTTCACAAAACAAAATCAGTTCTGATTGGACGTCATCCCTGCCAAACATGTTTGTCTCGTTTTTATTTGTTGACTAAAGTGACAATTTCGTCATAGTTTTTATGCTTTCTGTAGATTTTATTTAGTTATCGTCTCGTTTTCGTCATTAAAACTGTTTCAGTCAACTATTATGTGCACTGGGCTCATCAGGAGGCGGGGCTTAAAGACACAGGCACTAACAGAGTGTTTCAGGAGTTTCAGAGGGTGAATATAGATGTATAGTATGAAAACTTAAATTAAAAATACATTTTGGGAAAACCGAAGGATCTAAATTCACAGTATGAAACACTAGAGCCGTATTACTAGCCTGTAAATGATAATTGAATGTCACGCATATGACTGTCCCTGACACGAACTTACTTCCAAACTCCATTTCCCAGAATGCACATCCGGATGATGTCACACCCACATGTTCACCTCCAGCCAATCATGCACCTGTCCCACGATCAGCCTCCCCGGAATTCTAATACGCACAGCTGTTTGTCATTACGATCACCCCATATAAGCTTCACACACACAGACACACTTTGCGAAGTTTTGCCAACCTATTGTTGCAATTCTGAGCGGTTTCCCTTGTGGTCTTGTTTGTTTATTCTGGTTTTGACTTGTTCCGTTTTCTGACTATTCTCCCTCTCGATTTCTCCTTCTGGTTGTGGTTGCCTGTATCTTACTCTCCCTTGGCTCTGATCTCCCTTCCGTACTCTCGACTCTCCCTTCGGATTTCCCTCATGATTTGGTCGCCTCGCTCTCTGCTATTCTGGTTACGACTTCTGCCTGTCTCCTGGTCTACGATTCTCGCTCCGTACCGTTTTGTGTTTGTTTGTATTTTGCTGCTCTGTCACACTGCTGATCTTAATAAATCCAACGTAACTTTTAGCTCTGCGAGCGTCGTGCTGAGTGCTTTGCCTATGACAGAAAACTTCGCCGCTACTACGATGGCAGAGCTAAAGGACTTGCAGCAAGCCGTGAGTAATCAAGGTCGCATTCTTGGCCAACATAATCAGCTATTCGAATCCCTCACGAGCTCAGTTGGTAGTTTGACTCAACAGCAAACCGATCAACACACCCAGTTGGCGCTGATATCATCTAATCTCCAGGATATCGCTGCGCAGTTAGCTCAAATGAATATCTCGTCTGCTCCGGTGGCTGAACCGCTCGCCCCTTCCCCTTTGGTGAGTGGTTCATTCCCGGTTAGCAAACCGGATAAATTTGATGGAGCCCCAAATTTATGTCGTGGTTTTCTTCTCCAGTGCTCAATCTATTTTTCAAACTCTCCTCCCAGTTCTGATAGATCACGTATCTCTTTTTTAATTTCACGTCTCACCGGTAAAGCTCTGGATTGGGCTACTGCTGTTTGGCCCAACCATGAACATGGGACTTATGAACATTTTCTCCAGGATTTTAAATCTGTTTTTGATCACCCTAATGAGGGCCGATCGTCTGGAGAACTTCTCGTACAGCTCCGTCAGGGGAACAGATCTGTGGCAGACTATGCCCTGGAATTTCGTACTCTGGCTGCTGGCAGTGGGTGGAATGAACCAGCTAAAATCATCGTTTTTCGTAATGGCCTCAACCCGGACATACTCAAGGAGCTGGCTTACCGAGATGAAGGACTGTCACTTGAGGAGCTCGTCGCTCTCACCATTCGTCTTGACCAACTCAAGCATGGAGCTTCTGCAACTGCTCGTCGTGCCACCTCCTCACACAGTACCCATCTTAGGTATGTGTCTGTGCCTGAGCCACGTCGTTCTCCAGTCTCTAGAACTTATGGTGACCATACTCCAGAGGAGCCCATGCAGGTTGACTCTTCTCGTTTATCTGCCGAGGAGAGGAACCGCCGGCTCCGTGGAGGTCTCTGCTTGTACTGCGGCATCTCTGGACACATTATAAGGGACTGTCAAACTCGCCCACAGAGACTTCTCCCACCAGCTCAAGGGGGCACCAACGCTCAAAGTAAAAGGGTAAGCAGTCCCTCAACTAGTATGGTTACTAAATCTCTGTTAGTTCCTGTTACCTTGTGCTATCAGGGTGTTTCTTGTGTGTTTCCAGCCTTAATTGATTCTGGAGCTGAAGGGAACTTTATTCTAGCTGATGTCGCCAAACAGCTCCAAATACCTACTATACCCCTGGCACAAACCATGAGACTATCTGCCGTTAATGGGGATCCCTTGGGTCAAGGGATCGTATCACACAAGACTGTTCCTGTCACTATGGACGTTAGTGCTCTGCACTCTGAGGAGATTAATTTTTTTATTTTGGATTCATCTGAATTTGCTGTTATCCTTGGTCTGTCTTGGTTGAGAACACATGATCCTGTTATTTCATGGGCTGATAGAGAGATTATTTCTTGGTCTGAGCATTGTTTAAATAATTGCCTTTTATTTCCTCGGTTGAATGTATTTTCCACTTCTGTTGAGAGCCCTGAAAGTTCTCCTGTGTCTATTCCTCCTGAATACTCTGACTTATTAGAGGTTTTTAGAAAAACGAATGCTACTAAATTGCCGATCCACAGATTTTATGATTGTGCCATTGATCTAATTGACAACCAAATGCCACCCAAATCTCGTATATATCCCCTGACTCAAGCAGAGGAGAGGGCCATGGAGGAGTACATTCAGGAGGCTCTCGATCAGGGTTTTATACGTCCTTCCACATCTCCTGCGGCTGCCGGTTTTTTCTTTGTTAAAAAGAAAGATGGTGGTCTTAGACCTTGTATCGATTACCGCGGCTTAAACTCCATTACTAAACCTTATCCATATCCATTGCCTTTAGTGCCTGTTGCCCTAGAACAACTCCGGGGAGCTACGGTGTTTACCAAATTGGATCTTCGCAGTGCGTACAATCTCGTCAGGATTCGAGAGGGTGATGAATGGAAGACAGCATTTCTCACCACTAGGGGTCACTATGAATACCAGGTGATGTCTTTTGGTCTGAGAAATGCTCCTTCTGTTTTTCAGGCTTTCATCAATGACGTCCTCAGGGATATGTTAGGGCAATTTGTTATCGCTTATATTGATGACATTTTGATTTATTCCCCTGACTTACCCACTCACGTTCAACATGTGCGCAAGGTCTTGTCTCGCCTTCTTGAAAATCAATTATATGTAAAAGCTGAGAAATGTGAATTCCATTCAGGTTCGACCTCTTTTTTAGGTTACATCATTAGTCCTGGTGGCATCGTAATGGATGACAGTAAGATTGAGGCTGTGGTTAATTGGCCTATTCCCAATTCCATACGTGAACTTCAAAGATTCCTAGGTTTTGCAAATTTTTATAGGCGGTTTATTCGCAATTTCAGCTCCATAGCATCCCCTTTGACCTCTTTACTCAAAGGTAATGCTAAAAAACTTATCTGGAATCCTCAGGCGGAACAGGCATTTGTTGAACTTAAGGAGAGATTCACCACTGCTCCGTTATTACAGCACCCAGATCCCACTCGTCCTTTTGTGGTAGAGGTTGATGCCTCCAATGTAGGGGTAGGTGCTGTTCTTTCCCAACGTAGTGGTGACCCTCCTAAGCTGAAGCCTATCGCCTACTTTTCTCGTAAGTTATCTCCCACTGAACGCAACTATGGAATTGGGGATAAAGAACTCCTCGCCGTTAAACTGGCCTTTGAGGAGTGGCGTCATTGGCTAGAGGGTGCGCAACATCCCTTTTTAGTGTTGACTGACCACAAGAACCTTGAATATCTTCGCTCTGCCAAAAGATTAAATTCTCGTCAGGCTCGCTGGTCTCTATTTTTTTCACGTTTTGATTTTCAGATTACGTATCGTCCTGGCACTCGTAATACCAAGGCTGATGCCCTTTCACGAATCTTTGAGGTTGAACCTAGTGAGGAGTCTAAACCTAAACAGATTCTTGACCCTAAGATATTTCTGGCTCCCATTAGATGGAGTGTTGATGTGGAAATTGAACGGGTTAATTCAGTAGAACCTGTCCCTGAGGCATGTCCTCCTGGGAGATTGTACGTTCCAGCACAATTCCGGGATCAATTGATTACCTGGGCTCATACTTCTCTTACCTCAGGACATCCAGGAGAAACGAGAACTCTCCAACTTCTCTCTGGAAAATATTGGTGGGAGAGTATGAGCTCAGATATTCACCGCTTTATATCTTCATGTACCGTTTGCTCTGTATGTAAGACACCACGTACTTTGCCGTCCGGAAAACTACTACCACTTCCAATTCCGTCTCGACCTTGGTCTCACATAGCAGTTGATTTTGTGACTGACCTCCCTAATTCTCAGGGCAACACAGTCATTCTCACCATCGTTGACCGATTTTCTCGGGGGGTACGGTTTATACCGTTCCCTCAATTGCCTACTGCTTTTCAGACAGCTGAATGTTTGTTTAATTATGTATTTCGTTTTTTTGGTATCCCTGAGGATATTGTCTCTGACAGGGGCACTCAATTTACCTCGCACGTCTGGAATGCTTTTATGGAGAGATTGGGTGTCTCTGTCAGTCTCTCTTCTGGTTACCATCCCCAAAGTAACGGGCAATGTGAGCGGACTAACCAAGAGCTTGGTAAATTTCTGAGAGTGTATTGTCATCATAGTCAAAGTGATTGGTCTATGTATTTACCCTGGGCTGAAATGGCTCAGAATTCCCTTGTTAGCTCCACCACTACTATTACACCATTTCAGTGTATGCTGGGTTATCAACCGTCTCTTATGCCCTGGTCTGGTCAATCGTCGGATGTGCCTTCTGTGGAACACTGGATGAGAAGAAGTGAGGAGGTGTGGGAACAAACCCATCAGCATATAGAGGCAGTTCTTAGGCGACATAAACATCATGCTGATCGTCACCGAGGTAATACCCCCTCCTACAGTCTGGGAGATCGAGTATGGTTATCGACCAGGGATTTCAGGCCATCAGAGGGGTGTAAGAAATTACGTCAGAAATACATTGGCCCTTTTAAGATTATTCGCAAAATCAATGATGTTACTTATAAATTGGATCTCCCTGCTCATTATCATGTCTGCCCCTCTTTTCATGTATCTCTGCTTAAGCCTGTGGTTCCTGGTCCCCTAGATGAGGCTCTACCTGACACCAACCCTCCTCTACCGGTTGACGTTGGGGGCACCCCGGTGTACGCCGTTCGTGGGCTTCTGGATTCGAGGAGGAGGGGAGGGATCCTCCAATACCTGGTGGATTGGGAGGGCTATGGTCCTGAGGAGCAAAGCTGGGTAAAGGCGGCAGATGTACTGGATCCTGTCCTCATAGAGGAGTTTCATCGCTGCCATCCCTCACGTCCTGCTCCCAGGCCGAGGGGACGTCCTAGCCATTCATCATTCACTGGGGGTAGACGAGGTCGCCCGCGACGTGTGTCGCAAAGCCCTTCTGTAGGGCAGCGGAATGTTGGCGATAGGCGCCCCTCTCTGAGCCCGTCCACCAGTAATCGAGGAATGCGTTCCAGGGGGAGGATCCCTGTCCCCTGCCGTGGCGAGTCTGGAGTCCCCCGTTCTCGATCGTCTTCTAGTACGAGGGTTGGTCGTCAAGGTCGTCCTCGTCGCCGTTCCTCGTCTCTCCTTGACTCTTTGGGGGGGGATCCTGTCACGCATATGACTGTCCCTGACACGAACTTACTTCCAAACTCCATTTCCCAGAATGCACATCCGGATGATGTCACACCCACATGTTCACCTCCAGCCAATCATGCACCTGTCCCACGATCAGCCTCCCCGGAATTCTAATACGCACAGCTGTTTGTCATTACGATCACCCCATATAAGCTTCACACACACAGACACACTTTGCGAAGTTTTGCCAACCTATTGTTGCAATTCTGAGCGGTTTCCCTTGTGGTCTTGTTTGTTTATTCTGGTTTTGACTTGTTCCGTTTTCTGACTATTCTCCCTCTCGATTTCTCCTTCTGGTTGTGGTTGCCTGTATCTTACTCTCCCTTGGCTCTGATCTCCCTTCCGTACTCTCGACTCTCCCTTCGGATTTCCCTCATGATTTGGTCGCCTCGCTCTCTGCTATTCTGGTTACGACTTCTGCCTGTCTCCTGGTCTACGATTCTCGCTCCGTACCGTTTTGTGTTTGTTTGTATTTTGCTGCTCTGTCACACTGCTGATCTTAATAAATCCAACGTAACTTTTAGCTCTGCGAGCGTCGTGCTGAGTGCTTTGCCTATGACATTGAACTTGGATAAAGCAATAGTTTGACCAACCGCACCAACAGTGATGCTCAGGTCACAGGTCACGTTTGCATAATGCTAATTCATCTGATCACTTTCAGTCTTTCATTTTCACTAGCTCTTTCTGACTGAACTATTCCTCTAACCCCAAAGACCTACAGCCTGACACCAGCCTGACACCAGAAATCTCATTAAATGCTCATTATGAACTTATTATAATGTATTAGCTGGTGTATTAATAAATTAATCTGTGGTTCTAGCTAAAAGTGAATTGGCTGTGTGTGGCACTAATGAGCATACTTTGTCTCACTTCATTATTTAGCATCTGGTTCTTCAGCCCCCTAGGCCTGTACTGTCATATAAAATGTTTCTATGCAAAAGCTATTAGCAGTCAAATCGGGGGGTGTGAAACTAGACCAGTATGTTTGAAAAGGCTATTGGTCTCCACTCCTACTCACGCCATAACATAAGCACTGTACTGAAGCGGCACACAAATATGCTCAAAAGAAAGGGGGGGGGATCCACAAGGTTGTGTTTGTATGGAAAAAATGTTACAGTCGCTTTAAAATGTAAACGAGTAAATTGTGTGTGGTGAATTCAAAGCGGTTATGTAAGGTTTTGTATGCATATCAGAGCAGTTCTGAAGCTAAATCCAGGCAAAGACCCTGTGAGCTGCAGTCCCACACATGTAAATGAATGCCGGAGGTTACAGCAATCCGCTGCACTTCTGTGGTCACTGTATTTATTCCACCTCCGAATAAATCAAATCATTTGCGAACCATAAAAACAGTCTGGAAGGCAAAACGTAGGCTAGCATTAGTGAGCCACCGATTATTCTTATGCAAACACATCAGCGTCAGGACTGTCAACACAATTTTCATTCCAGTTATGTTCAAAACTCTAGTGCCAGAGAAAATCTCCCCATATCACCCCCCTCCTTCATCAGACCTACCGGTTACCGAGCGCATCCACTATGAAATCCTGCTTTTGACCTTTAAAACTTTTGCATGACCTTCATCTCCTTATCTGTCTGCTCTTTTGCATTGTAATGCCCCACTGCACACGTTAAAAAGTCATCCGATCATGGTCTTCTGGCTGTTTCCAGGTTCAGGCTTTCCTCTAAGGGTGGTAGGTCTTTTACTGTTGCTTACCCCACCCTTTGGAACTCTCTAGATTCTTCTATTTACTCTTCACCCTCTCTTTCCATCGTTAAAGCTGAGCTAAAACTCTTAGCTCTGATGACTCAAGGGTGAAGATTTGCTCTTGACATTGCTGGGGTACTATGAATCTACCCCGCCACGCCCCCTGCTACAAGACATAGGTTGGTTTCAACCAGTTTCAAACCAGCAAACAGTGAGCTTACATCAAATACTTAATCAACATTACTTAAGACATGTTTTTGCATTTCTTTTGTTTTCCTCCTTCTCCCAGATGTCGCTTACCCTTCGTTTCAGCCCTTCCTTGTCTAGTCTTGTGTCTGCCCTGTGTTTGGTTTCTCTGGGGTTCCTGTTCTTGTGCTTATTGTGTTTGGTTCTGTTTATACTAATGAAATACACTAGCTTCCTCAGTTACCATATGACAGGTACATACTTAAAGTAACTAAATACTATAATACCTGGTGGATCCAGCAGAGTTCCACACAGTGAACAGAAGCCTCTTCTTCTTCTCCTCATCTCCAACAGCACTAGAGACAATAAAACAGATTCATCTCATGATTTCTCATGTCTCTTGTCGTAAGTGATGTTGAATTTTGTGCTTAAAGACATAAACAGAGTGTGAACCTGGCGTGCCACAAGACAATATGACTCACAAGAAAAACGTCTCATGGAAGACTGGGCTCCTGCTGTCCGGCACCATCTGGGTCTTCTGACGAGTGGCCCCACCACTGTCTGGCGCCATGCCCACCTGGGAGACAAAAGCAGGATCAGACACAGCTGAAGGGCAGGTTGAACACTGTAAAATAACACACCTGGGTACTTTGTCTACTTTTGTTTTGGATTTTAGATATAATCACAACAGTACAAGCCCATTATGAACTCTCTAATAGCCATTTGAAGATATAGTAACCACTAGCAACCACCTGCAAAAACCTAAACAAACATTTGTCATATAGTTGCAATGACCTAGCAAAATCTTAGTAACCACCAGGAATACCCTAGCAACCACTTGGGATACCATTACAACCACATTGCAACCACTTAAGTTACCACAGTGCTCATCTTTAGCAACCACTAGGAATACCTTAGCAACAGCCCAGCAGCATCTTGGCAAGCTTGAGCTATGCAATCATATATATGCAATCAAAATATATTAATATATTTTGTTTCCATATGGAAGGTTAATAATTTTGTTAGAATATTTAACTTTCTTTGTAGTCTTTGTTTTTACTGTTACATTTCAGCAAAGTAAGAGAAACCCTGGACAGGCTTTGTTATCATGAAGCATGTAATTATGGTGCATCTCTGCATGCATCCGCTTAAAGCTTCATAGATAATCAAGCATGTAAACAACAACCCAGGCATTATTAGACAACACATAACTTCATGAGCAGTGCAGATGTTAAATGAAGGCTGTGAGTGTCGGAATGGGCAGCTGTGGCAGCCACATCTACAGCCTGAGCATCACCCTCATCCTCACTGTGGCCGAGACACTGGTGTTAATCATGTGGAAAATCTGGAGCCTGACAGTAAACCCAACCCCCACTCACACATAATAAACACACATCCACACTTATCTCTCATCACTGGGGTTATCTAATGACCAATTAATTGCCTTAGTAAAACACTGCTATATCATTGAGCATCACTTTATGTGGAAAAGTGATGCTCACAAGGTGAGAAGGTGAAAACTGCCATCCTATCTCAGCACTGAACCTCAGCGTCACTGCTGGGTAGATAATAGCCCACCGACCAGCAACATAACCACTTTGACCACTGACTAGAGGATGGCCAACACAAACTGTTCGGCAACAGGTGAGATATTGTTCCTGACTTATGATATTATCTCACACCGGAAGTTCTAACACAAAGTAAACAAAGATGCCCCCCAGTGTTGTCATGGAAAATAGCATGAATATCACGTCTTTAATTTTTTAATTCTGGACATTTTTTTAAATAACATGTACGTTAACCGTAAGTAACCGTTGTCTTAGGATGACAGTTAAGTGTCCGTTGAATTTTAAATTTTAAATTAGTGTGACTGCATGCGCAGCTGGCAGCATTGCAGTGCAGCGGCTCCTGGTGCTCTCTGTAATAACCGCCAACTCACCTTAAAGAGGACCCTGCTGGCACTTCAACGTTAAATCAACGATAACGTTATGGTTGAATCAACGTTGGATTTGGTTGCGATTTTGAAAAGTGAACCAACGTTGATATGGCAACGTCGATCTTTTAACGTTGAATAAACCATAGCTCACATTTAGGATTCTCAAAATCGTATCTGAGAGGGGACAAAAACTGTATGCTATGGTTATTTTTTATTCTCTCTGTATATATACAAACAAACCAGCAGACCAGCACCGACTAAATTTCTAAATTTCTGTGCAACTTAGAAATTGAGCTGCAAACAACAAAATTGATAGTTGATGTGAAGTGATTCATTGCTGCCAGGCTTACACCAACTTTTCACAATAGTGGTGATAAGAACCAGAGTTTGCTTTGTCTACAACACAAAAACTGCCAGTTTATTTACTATCCAAAACCTGTGAATCTGCATGTGCCTTCTGAGTCTTTGTATGGGATGTTGATGATGGCAAAATAGTGTAAAGTCTGAAAAAAGATGGGACTATTGCTCCTTCTCCCCATATTTTCCAACACCTTCCACCATGAAAGGCTTTTTAAATATATATACTTCAGTAAATACAATATCAGACATCAGACAGCATATTCAAGACACCATATGCAGAGCTATTTTCATGCTCTGTTGGAGAGGTTTCTGCTGGAACTTGAGATATATATGTTTTGGAGGTGTCATTCTAAGTGGGGTGAAGATTGTTGCGTAACGATTTAGGATTTTAGAATCAGCCTGTTCCACTGTTTTCTTTTACCAACATATTGTCAGTTCTATGTACTGAACTCTCCTTATTCAATTATGACAACATATATATTTTTCAATTCTATGGCAATAAAAAAAACACGGTGGCTTTAGTCAGTGTAATGTTTTTGTGACATTCTCTGGACCCACTCATCAATGTGGAAGGCACTCTCAACCAATTTGGGTCTGAATCCATCCTTGCAGATCATGTACACCATACACGCTGATTGTCTTCCTTGGGGCGGATGGGATCTTCCAGCAAGACAATGTGACACATCACATGGCTATAAATGCCCCACATTGGTTGGAAGAGCTGACCAAGACTTCCAAATACTACCCTGGACCCCTAATTCTCCCAGACTTGAACCCAATTGAGCATCTGTGTGACAACTTGGATGGTGGTGTTGGCTCTACAGATCCTTCCCTCGCGCCATCCAGCAGCTGTGGAACGCACTGCAGTCAGTATATGCTGCACACGGCGGTTACTCTGGATGTTAGTCATAATAATGTGACTCAACTATGTAGTTGATATGAAGATTTCACTAAATAAAAATAGGCTTAAGCTTTATTGTCTGAAACAATACATACATGACCCAGCATTCTGTTAATATATATGTATAGTAACAAAACGCAGTTATACAAGATTTTTTCCACCCTGCACATGCCTACACACTTCCACACACCCACACACATTACCACGGCAAAGCTCTGACCTCAGAGGGGGTCGTCTGTGGGATTAACATTTCACAACCAAATAACACAGGATTACGCCTTATGGATGCTCCCAGCCCTACTTCCTCTCTCATTGACATATAACTCCTCATAATACATAATGAATTATATCAAATGGCTTTGATGTTGGTAACAACATATGTGCCATAATTAATATCAAACGCTGCGACCAACATCCCACTGATGCATTATAAGCTCTGCACTCAGAAAACAGACAGAATATAGCACAAATTTAAGAGCTGGTATACTGAAATAGGGCTTTCGTGGAAAGGTGCATGTTAGATGAGGCACGTTACCTTGACGTAGCTGTTGCAGGTTCCCTTATGGTTTCCCGCAAGCAACCTGGCCTCGATAACTGCAAGTAGAGAGGCAAAGTAATAAAGGGGAAGTCCAATTTTGCCAAACTGCAGCAAAATTAAGTTGTTGAGATGTAAAAATAGTCATTCAGTGTGATTTGATGTGAACTTTTTCACTGTAGAGCAATTTTGATTGAGAGACCAACACAAATATAGGCATTGTATTTAATTTCCATAACAGTTTGGGTAAATATCTCCAGAATAGGGAGGGGAAAAGAGATTTCCAGCATTCAAATAGTCATGAAATTTAAAAATTACTAACAGTTAATTCGGTTTTATAGGTTTTAATGGTTCTGATGTGCGCATTAGCTTCTGTCTAGTATTATGTTCATTAAAAATTCATGTCTATATTCTCAACCGGGGTAGAACATGGATCTTATGTTTTGGTTTGTTATCTCTTTAATTCAGAACAGGACGCTTAAAATGACTACTGCAATCAGCTAAAGACTGCCACATATGAAAGGAGAAGACTGAGGGTCCCTGCCACATAGTAGATGGCAACTATGACACATAGTGCTGAAGAAAAGCTCAGATCATAAAAAGTTTGGTTTGTGATTACATAATCTTTCCATACACTTAACATTTAAATGATCACATTTGGAATTAATTAACTAAAGTACCTGTTTTAGGCCCTCAAGGTGAAATACTACACAATGTGGCTGGTCTAGTAATGATCTTTGGGGTCAAACTCAGTAAAAAATATTACTTGAGTACAGGTAACCCAGTAAATGGACCTACCCACCTTAACAGAGGGCATAACATATAATACAACTCACACCATATGTCATTACAGCTTGACTCACACTGCATTGTAAAAAAATTAAAAAATGACACTAATATGAAGTGTTTTGAGCCATGGAAACAATGTTTTTATCTGAACAAAGAATGTATTTGACATTGATCTGCCTT
The DNA here is from genome assembly GCA_021613375.1 of Megaleporinus macrocephalus. Taxonomy (NCBI): domain Eukaryota; kingdom Metazoa; phylum Chordata; class Actinopteri; order Characiformes; family Anostomidae; genus Megaleporinus; species Megaleporinus macrocephalus. The sequence goes on along the minus strand of CM038726.1, from coordinate 32,136,821 downwards.
GTATGTATACTAAATATCTATTTTATAAGAAACTCCTACCACTGCTGTAGATTGTAGGCTTACAATTACTGACTGTAATCCATCTGTTGTTGACCGTAGGACCATTAATGCGGTACACCACCATTAAATGTCCAGCCAAGAGTGGCTGTATAGTCAGAAACAGATGTTTATTGAAGGGCTAGAGAATGGCTAACATGCATAAGCAGGTTTTCCATTCACCAAATTATTTTTTTTTCCAAATGTGAATCGTTTTTCTAATAAATGATGATGAATAAAAATAGTAAGTCATAGAAAGTTGCCACCGTATACAACGCAGAGACATGAGTGGCTGCCAACTGGAAATGACTGGCCCTACAGATGGTTAGATGAGGGCACATAGCCTTTCAAAGTTTCCCTTCCACTTTCTGAAATGCCAAGCTTGTTTAAATGATGCCTTTGCACACTGTGCTCCCAGAATTTTTGGGAGTGTTCGTGTTTCCAGATGCAGGGTGGGAGAATGCTGAGGCAGGCCTTTTTTTTTTAATTTCCCGCTCCAGTTTTTTAAAAAAAAATTTCTGCCAAAATTTTGTAAACATGCATAACATTTGTGAAAAGTTTGAATGGAAACCCAGATACTGCGCACATGGCTGGATTACTGACCGGGCCCTGGGGGGGCCCTTGTCCCAAAACATTTTACGATGCCAATCAACATTTATAATACAAAATATTTTTATTTCTAAGGGCCTTCCCTTTTAAGGATCCCCTGACTTTTAGGGACTTTGACCCCAGGGCCTCTTGCGGGCCCTAGCCATGCTTTTGGGCCCCTTATAAAAATATAAAAAAGACGAGTCATTGTGGCACTGCTCTGACTTCGACTTCTGGCTATTAGGGGTCCTAGGAAAGAGGGGGGCATAACTTTAGAGGGCCCTGGTTATGAGAGCCCCTACCATGGGGGCCTAGAGAAGAGCAGGGCATACTGTTAGAGGGCCCTTAATCACGAGGGGCGCAGGGTCGGGGGGGGCAACTCTTTTCCTAGTGGCCCAGACTATCCTTAATCCGTCCTTGACTGCAAAATGAGCTGTACACCAGCAAGGTGGAGCTACAAGAGAGGGGTTTCTAATAAAGTGGCCAGTAAGTGCTTAGATTAAACTGACTGCATTATTCAGTATGAGGGCGATGTTCTCACCCCAGACGTGTTTGTCCTGCTCTTAACTACAGTTTCAAGCAGAGACGTACAGAATGGGCACACAAGCCTTAATGTGCAGCTGATGGGTGTGTTTATAATAAAAAGCTAAATTAAATTCTTTCCCTCATACATATTTATTTAAAGGAGGGCTACACATTGAAGAGGCCACACTGGGTCACATCAAGGCACAAAAAAAAAGACATGTATGGTGACCTTCCTGCTGGCCAGACAACCTCAAAGTTTGTCTTACTTGTGTTTTGACACTGTGTTCATGCCCTCAGCTCTAATGTCGACAGCATTCAAGCAACAGAGCAAATTTAAACTGCACTTGCACCCCTTCACTTCTACAGGCTAGAGAACTGGTGTTACGAGGAATCAAAACTGGCTTAAAATTAAACCTGGGCTGGTGAGAAATATTTAATTTACACAGTTTTCCAACTAGCATAAATGTGGTCAATCAGCCCAATCAGCCTTCCTTTACCTTCCCCATTACTTGTGGAGTCCCACAGGGCTCAGTTTTAGGGCCCTTTCCTTTCTCTCTTTATATTGCCTCTGGGTAATGTCATTATAAAACATGATAGATTTTTATAGCTATGCTGATACACAATTCTACAGTTCCATTCCGTATGATAATATATTTTTTTCATAGGGTAACCAGGTGGATAAATATATAGATAGATACTTTATTGCTCCCAGAGGGAAATTCGAGATCTCAGCATTTACCCCATCTGTGCAGTGAAACACTCACATATACACACACCAGTGAACAGACACACTAGGGGGCAGTGAGCACACTTGCCCAGAGGATTGGGCAGCCCAACAACAGCACCTGGGGAGCAGTCAGGGGTTAGGTACCTTGCTCAAGGGCACTTCAATTGTGCCCCTTCAGTTCATTGGATCGAACCGGCATCCTTTTAGTTACAAGGCTGGTTCATTAACCTCAAGCCCACGACTGCCCATCCAGACGTATCTCAGTGAATGTCAGAAAATGTTCAACAACTAAAATAAGATAAACTGAATTATTGATACTTGGTAGTAAAGGGCTAAATTACTTTGCTTTGAGGTATTAAACCTGGATGTGATCTTAAATAAAGAATTTTCAATATCAGACTTTCCATCACGGTGAGTCTGGTAAGACCTTTGCATGTGTTATTGCGCTGTTAGATGCCTTATTGCATGAGCTTTGTGTCCAGATTGTCTGGATAAACTTTGACTGGATTCCATTCACATTTATTAAATTATTAAGGAAGAAACATGTTATATGTTAAATTCATACTCTACACCAGAGGTATTTAATTAGAATTCAGTAAGGTCCAGTTAGGAGAAATATTCTCAGGCCGAGGTCCGGACCGTTATCATTTCTGACTTATGATCAGTGCTATGATTCAGTGCCATATCTCTTATACTCAGTGCTTAATTTGTAAAACATCAGGTAATGGAACACTAAAGGTGGGTTGATCCAGCAAGTGGCAGTGATGGAAAAGGTCCTGGAACGCATAGACACAACAGTGCTTCAAGTGTCCACATAACAGTAGCATTCTATACAATAAAATAATCCTAGCTTTAATGACTGCAGTAAGGAGCTGCAACCATTAAATCTCAGAGATGCCACTGGATGAATAGTTTTGGTGTCCTACAAAAAAAAAATACATCAAAGAGGTCCTGGATCCACATAAATAAGTTCTGGAACGCAGGTGCCTGAAATATGAGAGGTGCTGGAACAAGATCCAGCACAAATTAAGCACTGCTTATACCGAAGCGGCCTAGTGTCAGCATTTTATGTCATCAGCAATTGAAAAACAAACTAATTACAAATACTGTTCAGTTTATTTCACCAGTATTTATTGTTTTAAATGCTGAACTGAATTAATTATTTATAAAAAAAACTTCAAATAAATGTTTCAAGGAAAAACAAGGGCTATGTTAAAACTGTTATGTTAAAAAGTGCATCATAAACTGCTTATTTATAAAAGAAAAAGTAAATAAAACGTACAGCCTTTATGTTAACTCAGTTTCAGATCCTAACAGTGTATTTCCCTCTCGTAGTCCTCTCTCACACTTTCTCTTGTTTACTGAGAGAAGTGAGCTCTTGGTTGTCAAGCCAGGATTTTAATCTGGGCTGAAATTGTGTCAGGGCCATTCTTACACATATGAGATACACGGGTGGTTCTGTGTGGAGTGTGTATGTTCTCCCCGTGCTTGACTGGGTTTCCTCCCACAGTCCAAACACATGCATGTTAGGTTGATCGCTCACTCTAAATTGGCTGTAGGTGTGAGAGATATGGCTGCTTTTAGTTAGTGCCATGGTCTCAGAACCTATGAGGCATGTTGGTTTGGAACTGTCTGTGGGAGAATAAGAAAGTGTACATGTCTCAGTCCATTCCTGGTTTAAAAAGAATTTTTCGCCATCAACTTTTCTTTTTTTAGAGCACACGTCTGGTGATTTTAGAACGCACGTGATTGGTCGTAAGGACTAGAAAAGTTCCGCCGCTTAAAATAAACTCAGTCAAAATTAAGTTAAAAAAATTAGTTTAACGGTTTGGGTCCGCATTGGACAACGTTTGGGTCCGGACCCGAACCGCGGTCCACCTATTAGTGACCTTTGCTCTACGCAGTCAGTAGAGCCCCCCGTTCACTTCCTAACAGTCAGTGAGAGTTCAGCATCAAGGCAGCACCAATGTTAACTCTTATTTTGCTGCTCTTTGTCACTGGTTTTACATTTTTTATGTAATATTGTTCTTTTTAAATGCGTCTCCAGTTTGGCCAAATGGAATCTGATTGTCTGGGTTTATGTAAAACGTGTAATTTCCACTTTGCTATTTCATAATTTTACAACACAGATGGACAAGTTTGGCTTTCATCAACTCAGACTTTAAATCTCACCTGCTAGTCAGCACTCACCAGATAACAAGCATATTGTTGCTGTCCAATGAAAAACCTGTATCTCTATTTTTGTCGTTTTGTTTTCTACATCATTTGAACACAACAATGGTGAAAATTCCATTATGAATGGACCAATAGAAGTGCTCCAAAACAGCTTGGAGACTCTGGTTCCATTGACTTACATTGAAAGTGAAGTAAGTTTTTGTTCCCCTGTGAAGCTGCAATTTTGGAGATCCTTGTTTTTCATTGGACAGCAACGATATATTGGTCCACTGGTGTGATGAGGTGAGCACCTTGCTGACTGTTTGCCACTGCTGAACAACCCAGATTTTCCCATTCTGGGTTTCCCATCGTACATATTCTCCCATGTATGGGGTCTGACTAGTTTAAAATCTTCTCAAACTGACTTTAAAATGCAAAGTGATTGTTTTAGAAAATATACTAAGATATTGCAAACAACAGAGAGAAAAAAAGCCTGATATAAAATAATTGTATTGAAAATGTTGTTTACACTGTGCTAGATGAAAAATTATTTTCTAAACTAATTAATATAATAGATAACAAAAGAAAGAAAAGAATAAAAATAAACTAAACAGTCAGCAGGGGCGGCTGAGTGAAATCCAAGTGTGATGTAATCACCAAAAATGCATGTTCATGCAAGGTGTAGGCCTGCGACACAGTTATCTAGGTATGGATCTAAGTATATCTAAGTATGTGTCAAAGGCATATGTTGCATAATGGACAAAGAGTATACACTGTAATGAATTGCTGTAAATTTACTGTGGATATACAACAGTATCTTACTGGTTTTTATAATAATTGTAAAATACTGTCAAATCACCACAAAGTGTATGTAAATTAACAGTAATGCAATCAGTTGCCCAATAACAGTAAATAACTGTAATTTATCAGCCAATACAGTATTTTCTGTTAACCTTTAGAAAAATGCACCATCATCCCTTCACAGTCCAGTCACTATCCATCAAACTCACACTGGAGATCACAGATTAATGTTTCTTTTTAATAACGCTTTTTTATTAAACTGTCTAAACTGCTTCTACTAATTTAAGTGATAAAATATATGCAGTGGGCGGAGCCAGCATATTGAGCTCAGCTGAGTTAAGACTCTTTCAGCTCATTCAGTCAGTGCAGGAAGTGCTGGGCAGCTTGTATTGTGTTCATTTGTAAAATAAAGAAAGATAATCTAAATCAGTTCTTAGACGAGGAGACGCGAGCTGGTGCGTCTACGGCGAACACGTTTGGACTGCAGCTGCGGTGGTCCCCGTGAAACCCAAGAAAAATATAGCTGTTAACGTTGTGTCTCCTAATGTTTGCAGTGATATGGTTTTATTAGTATAATTATTAAAATTTTAAGATATAAGATGTTGTTAGTTAGGTCTGTTTGATTTAGTGACTACAGCAAAGAAACTGTAGCTTGAACCGTGTTAGATGGCTAGTTGGTTAGTACAATAAATACAGTTATTTTACTGTCATATACTGTAATTCAAATTATTATTAATAAATACAGTTATTTTACTGTCATATACTGTAATTCAAATAATTCAAATTATTATTAATAAATACAGTTATTTTACTGTCATATACTGTAATTCAAATTACAGTACAATACTGTTAAAATAAATTACAGTAGATGTACTGTAAAATAACAGTAAAATACTGTTAATCTATTTTTTTTTACAGTGTAGAGTCAGGACTGTTGTACTACTGTTGTAGCTATGTAGCAGTTGCACAGTGCTAATTGCTGGAGTATGAGCATTACTAGGAAACTCACCAAACATGTTTTAAATGATCCATCTGGAAGAAAATTGTGTACATTGTATTTTAGTTCCACTACTACTTTAAAATCAACAGTTAATTTCATTTCCTGAAAGCAGCTGGTAAGAAATTGCCAGTGACAGTCAATAACAGCATAATGGAGTGAGTTGATACTTACTATCAACGACCAGCACGGCGTTCCTAAATGCTATTGCCAGTTGGAGCTGCCCTGTGGAGAGAGAAGAGACCACCCTGTAATTCTGAATGGAGTATGTCACAGACTGACAACCTGACCTCGCTACAATAGCTCATCACAGACTGGTTAACTGTACCCAAAAGATATGGGTCTATTATATAACCAGTGCAAAAAAAAAAAAAAAAAATCACAAAAGTATCAGATTTATTTATAAATTAACACTTTTATTCTCAATATGTAACATATGGACGCAGACATTATTACTGACACGCAATGCCTGCTGGGTAGATGATGTCAGATGGTTGCAGTGCTAAACTAGACTGTGGTGTGAAGGAGTGAATGTTAGTTACTAACCTAGCTTAAAGAAAACCATGTACATTGTGTTGTTGATGTTGTTTCAGTGAAAGGCAGTGTGAAGACTGATATTAGTCTAAACAGCTTCACAAACATAAACAAGGAGAATAGTTAGTGAAGCAGCGTGTGGACCAACACAGCTACCCAAAGACCCCCGCTCTGCTCTCCTCACTTCAGTCTGGATGAGTTTGAGTGGTTCAGTAGACCACCACTGGTGAGAGACTTGACGGAGGCTGTTGGTTTTAAGCGTAGATTAAAACACAATGCAGTGCCACAGTTTCCCCACACAGGAAGTCCAAAAGCTCCAGATTATGAAGAACCACGAGAAGAACCGTGAATGTGAACATGCTCTTCTGGCGTCTCACCAACAACGTTTAGCGTTAGCGTCAGCTGCTTCTCCCTCGTTTGCGGATCAATGTGAAAGTACAGTCTTAGTAGTGAACATACTACTTCACTAATAAAGGAGTGTGAAGCTCAGAGTCACTCCCGTTCAGTGTTTCTAGCTGTTTACTGAGTGTGAATGTTTCCTGCTAGAAAGCGGAGCTCCTTTAACAGACACTCTCCTTCTCCGTCAACACCAACACACAGCTTCACAACAGCTCCAGCACTGTGTCACTCTCTCCTCCACCCTCTCTGTTCACCATTTACACTAACGTGGTGTGTGATGTCACCGCTGATGTCAGAAATGTTGAGTTCTAGCTCAAACTGTAAAGACTGAACAGTAGCATGTTTAGCTAGCTAGCTGTGCTCAAGCGTGACGGCCAGTTACTGCAACCATTTGACGTCACTACCCGCTGATCACAACAGTAGATACAACAGTGATGACCCACTGCAGCGGGATTTTACACAAAATCTAATAAATCTATTATTTTTTGTGATTTTTTATAACGTGTCCTAATAATTTAGAGTCATTACACCATATTAAGGCTTACTTGTGTTACCAGCCCGGGTTCCCTTTAAGTTAGCTCTTACATACATGGTTTAAAAAGTGTTTTCTATATGTTTCAGTATGTTCCTTGTGACTTTAACCATTTTTTCTTTTCCCAACTTGGGGATTCAAGGTGTTCTCAAGATTCACCTGTACGAGCCAATAGCAGCTCCTACATGCAACAGGTGTGAAATTGTCAGTCTAGGAAATAATAAATTTCATTTTGGCCCATTTCTGTTGTCGCAAAGCAAATCTGACTTAAGCCGTTTCAAAGACCATTCTATCTATCCACATCCTCATCTCTCTCTCTTTCTGTTTTCTATCTCCTGCATCTCTGTCTCTCTTCTTCTCCCTCTCCAAATATGACATCTAGTTTTCAACTTAGCTGGAGGCATCAGCGCATAATTATTTTTATGCTCACATTCGCCATGACTTATGTACACAAAGCAGCAGTCCCAAAGCGCGAGAGGAGCAAAAGACTGAGGGGGAGAGAAAGAGAGAGAGCAAGAGAGAGAGAGACAGAGGAAGTGTGGGTGGAGTTAATAGAGCGTGGCAGACGAGGGGGAACTGTGACTCGGCCTTGCTGCGCTGACCGTTTTGACCATAAGTAAAAGGATGCACACAAATGCAATCACACAAAAAGCACACTCGAGCTGATATAAAATCCAGAAAGACGCACACGGAATAATATAAACACCTACACACATACCCTGGTCTGTTTCACTGAACCACTCCACACGCTAACAGAGCTGAGCTGTTTATTTTAACCCCCTTTTCAATGCTTCTCATTATATTTCCTGTAATTATTAGTTGGTCACTGGAAAAAACAAAGTAGTGCTGTAGAATATGCAGATTCTAAATTTTCAGTCCATATTCCATTTTTGTGTGTAGGTAGAAAATTAGATATTTTATTATGATTTGAGCTTGCTGAAAGTAAAAGTGAAAGTAAAGGTTAAAACGTTTGTCTGGTAGTGAATCTAAAACGTTTGTCTGGTAGTGAATCTAAAACGTTTGTCTGGTAGTGTATCTAAAACGTTTGTCTGGTAGTGTATCAAAACGTTTGTCTGGTAGTGTATCAAAACGTTTGTCTGGTAGTGTATCTAAAACGTTTGTCTGGTAGTGTATCTAAAACGTTTGTCTGGTAGTGTATCTAAAACGTTTGACTGGTAGTGTATCTAAAACGTTTGACTGGTAGTGTATCTAAAACGTTTGTCTGGTAGTGTATCTAAAACGTTTGTCTGGTAGTGTACTAAAACGTTTGTCTGGTAGTGTATCTAAAACGTTTGTCTGGTAGTGTATCTAAAACGTTTGTCTGGTAGTGTATCAAAACGTTTGTCTGGTAGTGTATCTAAAACGTTTGACTGGTAGTGTATCTAAAACGTTTGTCTGGTAGTGTATCTAAAGCGTTTGACTGGTAGTGTACTAAAACGTTTGTCTGGTAGTGTATCTAAAACGTTTGTCTGGTAGTGTATCTAAAACGTTTGTCTGGTAGTGTATCTAAAAGTTTGACTGGTAGTGTATCTAAAACGTTTGTCTGGTAGTGTATCTAAAACGTTTGGCTGGTAGTGTACTAAAACGTTTGGCTGGTAGTGTACTAAAACGTTTGACTGGTAGTGTATCTAAAACGTTTGACTGGTAGTGTATCTAAAACGTTTGACTGGTAGTGTACTAAAGCGTTTGTCTGGTAGTGTACTAAAACGTTTGTCTGGTAGTGTACTAAAACGTTTGTCTGGTAGTGTATCTAAACGTTTGTCTGGTAGTGTATCTAAAGCGTTTGGCTGGTAGTGTATCTAAAACGTTTGGCTGGTAGTGTATCTAAAGCGTTTGACTGGTAGTGTACTAAAACGTTTGTCTGGTAGTGTATCTAAAACGTTTGTCTGGTAGTGTATCTAAAACGTTTGTCTGGTAGTGTATCTAAAACGTTTGTCTGGTAGTGTATCTAAAAGTTTGACTGGTAGTGTATCTAAAACGTTTGTCTGGTAGTGTATCTAAAACGTTTGGCTGGTAGTGTACTAAAACGTTTGGCTGGTAGTGTACTAAAACGTTTGACTGTAGTGTACTAAAACGTTTGTCTGGTAGTGTATCTAAAACGTTTGTCTGGTAGTGTATCTAAAAGTTTGTCTGGTAGTGTATCTAAAAGTTTGTCTGGTAGTGTATCTAAAACGTTTGTCTGGTAGTGTATCTAAAACGTTTGTCTGGTAGTGTATCTAAAACGTTTGTCTGGTAGTGTATCTAAAACGTTTGACTGGTAGTGTATCTAAAACGTTTGACTGGTAGTGTACTAAAACGTTTGTCTGGTAGTGTACTAAAACGTTTGTCTGGTAGTGTATCTAAACGTTTGTCTGGTAGTGTATCTAAAGCGTTTGGCTGGTAGTGTATCTAAAACGTTTGGCTGGTAGTGTATCTAAAACGTTTGGCTGGTAGTGTACTAAAACGTTTGACTGGTAGTGTATCTAAAGCGTTTGTCTGGTAGTGTATCTAAAACGTTTGTCTGGTAGTGTATCTAAAACGTTTGTCTGGTAGTGTACTAAAACGTTTGTCTGGTAGTGTACTAAAACGTTTGTCTGGTAGTGTATCTAAACGTTTGTCTGGTAGTGTACCTAAAACGTTTGTCTGGTAGTGTATCTAAAACGTTTGTCTGGTAGTGTATCTAAACGTTTGTCTGGTAGTGTATCTAAAACGTTTGTCTGGTAGTGTATCTAAAGCGTTTGTCTGGTAGTGTATCTAAAACGTTTGTCTGGTAGTGTATCTAAAACGTTTGTCTGGTAGTGTATCTAAAACGTTTGTCTGGTAGTGTATCTAAAACGTTTGACTGGTAGTGTTCAGCTTGTTTGCTTAAAGAACAAACAGTTCAAGAATAAGGACAGATAACAAAACATGGAGGTCTTGGTGGTATATTAGCTTTTTAGGAAACATGGATATATTTTCAGGTGAGATACGAGATGAGACAATTTATATTGGTATTATGTTGCGTTATACACAATTCATAAAAATACAATAGAGACTTGAGATCTGAGGCCAGTAGAGCCTGAACTCCATCTGCTAGCTCAGGAAGTTCAATGAACAAACAAGGAGTCTGCAGGTATACTGAGGAAAGATAAGACAGAATTTAACTGGCTTATTTTTATGCTGGCATTTCAGAGACAGATACAAACAGAGCGCAGGAGACAGAACATATCGCTTCAGTCGCCTCACTTTTTGTGGTTAATTACATTTTCTCTGTTGTAGCAAATCCACACAATTGAAATGCCATTAAAGTGGGGGGCAGGGCTCTTTGTGATATATAGAAAACACATATGACAGGATTTCCACTGTAGATATAAACAGATATTCATGCTAGGTTGTATTGTTTTGTATATTGTACTTGTATTTTCTTGCTTTTAAACAACGAGCTTGTGCTCGTGACTGTAACCAAAGATTTTAACAACGTTCAGCCAAGAGCCAATGGTTTTGCATTGCTGCTTGGGAGCTACATTCTTTGAAGTAGGCTATATTATTGTAAGATGAAAAATTGAAGAAATAATTAGAAAAATTAATGATTACCACTTTCAAAATTTCAAAGGTTGCGATTTTCAAAATCACCAAAGCAATTTTTACAACAGCCTTCACCATCAACTAAGTTCAGTTAACATATTCGGCCAGGGAAAATTCAACCTTACAATGTAGAGTGTAGAGCAGTGTTCCCCAATAGGCGGGCTCAATAAGGCTCAAACTGTTGGCCCGCCGCCAAACACCTATGTTTGCGTATTTATCTAAAATACCAGAGCAGAGCAGTATAGTCAGGCCCGGAGTGGCTAATCAGGAGATTCGGGAAGATTCCCAATGGGCCACCTCATTTCAATCACAATTCTTCTTCTTACATTCATTCTCCATTCAACTATGTACTCATTCTCTATTCACCTGACAGCACAGCCCCCTTTATCACAGTAAATTAAGTGGGTTCTACCATCTGAGAGAATTCTTCCCTCTCAAAGTTGGTTGGGCCCCCGAGTCGTCTTTTTTTTTGGAGCGGTAAAATGAAGCATAGCAGCAGAATAGCACCAAGGGTCAGTCAGTGGTGATGGAGGGTAGAAAGAGGCCATATGGAGCCAAAAAGGAGAGATAAAAAAAGAGAGGTGGTGGAAGAAGATGCTGCTAAATGTGTGAAATGAACAGACCTGATTTCCGGAGGACAGACTCCAGTTCAGCCGGTAAACAGAGATATGGAAAGAAGTCGGTATTGTCAGTGTACGGCTATTGCGCAATGTTTGCAATGACCGCTTAGTGTAGTTTATTTTGTAGAGGCCAGTACACACCATTAATCACACATATCCAGTTTCAAGCAAATATTTATTGATATATTATATAAAATAATAAACAGAATTTAGAAGTGTAGTATATTAATAGCCGAACTCATTACTGGAGTGTTTTTGAGCGTCGGAGCAGCAAACCCCTTCCAATGCTACTAAGGTGTACTTTTTAAATTATTGTGGGTTACACTATAAAGGAAGGTGAATCTGGCTAAAGTACCAAAGCTGGCATGCTTCTCCCCCGTTTGGTTCAGTGCCCGCCTGAGAAATGTTATTTCATTTCATTTGGGGTTGGCGGGAGGTCAGAGGGAAAGCCTGGCCGCCTGAGGCCCAGAGCCCACTCGAGTGCCAATGCTCTGGGGATGAACCCAACCCAGGGGCAGTGGGCACAAAGGACGTCTGTGCTCCGTACGCCAACACACACACACACTCCAAGCCTCCCATATCTGTCTGGCTGTCTGTGCCAATGAGGATCCAGGCGCTGCGGTGCCAGTGTCCCAGCGAGGATAGTGACAAGCATCCGTCCTGGCATTGAATAAGACTGAACAAGTTCTTCTCATTTCACTCCTGGTGCTTTTATCCGAGTTGAACACAAAGACTAGACCCAGTCCAGAGGCTATATCACAGCTTGTGGTCAACAAGAGTGCACAGAGGAACCACAGAAGATTCCAGAAAGACTCCAATTTACAGAAGATTTATCTTCTAAACCTCACGCGTGCAACTTTCTGCAGTTTATAAAATGGTGAGAACGGTCAGTGCTGCCCATATCAGCAATCAGAGGTCAAGAGTTAAAGGCAGTGTATGTTTTTTGGGGGGCAGGGCTTTAGAGCAAACACTGACGGGATATTTGTATAGCTGTTGGGTTTCATTACAGTTAGCTTCAGCACACAACTTAGGGAAAGGTCAATGAGTATGCCGTCAAATGTAGAGCCCATAATGTTCTTATGCAAACTGTGTTGTCCTAAAAAGAAAATAATATGAATAATTCAACTAAAAAAAGAATTTGTGAGCATAAATGTGCAATTAGGAATAATGATGAGAAACCCCTGGTAGCTGGGACATGATGCCAAGCCATTATCCTGGAGACTGTGAGCAGAGTCTGCTACAGAGTTCAATCCAGTGAAATAAAGAGGTATGAATGAAGTTTTTCCCAGACTTTTCTTTGACGTTGTTTGTAATATTTTCTTTATTTTTGGTGGAATTAGTTTAAATAAAATGTAATCTATATTTGTCAAGTGGTGATGTAGTGGTTAGTACGGTGGTGTAGTGGTTAGTATGGTGGTGTAGTGGTTAGTACGGTGATGTAGTGGTCAGTATGGTGGTGTAGTGGTCAGTATGGTGGTGTAGTGGTCAGTATGGTGGTGTAGTGGTTAGTACGGTGGTGTAGTGGTTAGTATGGTGGTGTAGTGGTTAGTACGGTGGTGTAGTGGTTAGTACGGTGGTGTAGTGGTTAGTATGGGGGTGTAGTGGTTAGTATGGGGGTGTAGTGGTTAGTATGGGGGTGTAGTGGTTAGTACGGTGGTGTAGTGGTTAGTATGGGGGTGTAGTGGTTAGTATGGGGGTGTAGTGGTTAGTATGGGGGTGTAGTGGTTAGTATGGGGGTGTAGTGGTTAGTACAGTGGTGTAGTGGTTAGTACGGTGGTGTAGTGGTTAGTACGGTGGTGTAGTGGTTAGTACGGTGGTGTAGTGGTTAGTATGTTGGTGTAGTGGTTAGTATGGGGGTGTAGTGGTTAGTATGGGGGTGTAGTGGTTAGTATGGGGGTGTAGTGGTTAGTACAGTGGTGTAGTGGTTAGTACGGTGGTGTAGTGGTTAGTACGGTGGTGTAGTGGTTAGTATGGTGGTTTAGTGGTTAGTATGGTGGTGTAGTGGTTAGTATGGTGGTGTAGTGGTTAGTACGGTGGTGTAGTAGTTAGTACGGTGGTGTAGTGTTAGTATGGTGGTGTAGTGGTTAGTATGGTGGTCTAGTGGTTAGTATGGTGGTGTAGTGGTTAGTATGGTGGTGTAGTGGTTAGTACGGTGGTGTAGTGGTTAGTAAGGTGGTGCAGTGGTTAGTATGGTGGTGTAGTGGTTAGTACGGTGGTGCAGTGGTTAGTACAGTGGTGTAGTGGTTAGTACAGTGGTGTAGTGGTTAGTACGGTGGTGTAGTGGTTAGTAAGGTGGTGTAGTGGTTAGTATGGTGGTGTAGTGGTTAGTACGGTGGTGCAGTGGTTAGTACAGTGGTGTAGTGGTTAGTACGGTGGTGTAGTGGTTAGTACGGTGGTGTAGTGGTTAGTACGGTGGTGCAGTGGTTAGTACGGTGGTGTAGTGGTTAGTACGGTGGTGTAGTGGTTAGTACGGTGGTGTAGTGGTTAGTACGGTGGTGCAGTGGTTAGTACGGTGGTGCAGTGGTTAGTACGGTGGTGCAGTGGTTAGTACGGTGGTGTAGTGGTTAGTATGGTGGTGCAGTGGTTAGTATGGTGGTGCAGTGGTTAGTACGGTGGTGCAGTGGTTAGTACGGTGGTGTAGTGGTTAGTACGGTGGTGTAGTGGTTAGTATGGTGGTGTAGTGGTTAGTACGGTCTAGTAAGGTTAGTAAGGTAAGAAGGAAGCCAGTAGTCACTTATAAAGAGCTGTTGGATGACAATGAAAGCAGAATACAGATGCAAATTAAGTTGTGTTTCCATCCACTACAGTTTAAGAAACTTAACATAGGCTAACATGATTAGCAAAGGAAATGAGCAAGATTAATGTTAATGGGTTTAACTGGATACAATTATCTTCAAAAACACTTGCATTTTTTAGGACTCTGTTGTTTGAGATGTCGGGCTGAATGAGCAGTAGGCCACTTAATGAGAAGGTATAGAGCAGAGGTCACTAATAGGCAGACCGCGGTCCAGGTCCGGAACCAGACATTATCCAAAGCAGACCCAAACCGACAAACTACTAAGAAGGATTTAATTCTGACAGTGTTTATTTTAAGAGGCGGAACTTTTCTTGTATTTACGGTATACAGGCTTTGTGCCGCAGTAAACATACAGACCAATCACGTGCGCGGTAAGACCAATAAAGGTGGTCCTCAGCCAATCAGATCTGTGAACATTCGCGAGTACGGCGCACACACAGGCGAAGTACAAAGCGAGAAGCAGCAGTCTGATAATAAAGCAAGTCGAAGAAATGATAACTCAGTCGAGCTGCTCTAAAAGGTTTTATTTACTGTTTCTATAAATAAGATTTTTTAAGATGCTCTTTTTTTAAAGCGTTCTGTTTTTTTAATGTAGCTCTTGTTTTTATTGAAGAGAGTAAAAAAACATTTATTAGAAGTTTTATAAATAATTAATCCAGTTTAGCATTTAAACAGTAAATATACTGACTGGTATGTGGGATGTGTTGGTGTTTTAGTAGCTGATGGTATAAGATGTTGATACTAGACTACTTCAGTAAACAGGATACACCACTGAATCAGAACACAAGGGAAATTCCTCTGACTGGAACCTTACTGAATTCTAATTATACTATTCTAGTATAGATACTCTTTGTCAAATGTTACTCCAAAGTAAGCCAAAGTTGATAGGTTCGTTTTGACCTAAATAGAGTACTGGAGCACTGGGTTCTACCAGTCGTGATGGCATGCCAAGCAATACCATTTTTTTCCATTTCAAACATCTCAAACATCTTAAAAAATGGACTTCAGATATGCTTATGGGTGCTCTGTAATCTGTAGGTGCTCTGTAGTTCAACTGTTAAAAAAAAAAATAATGCAGCAGCACTTGGAGCTTGACTAACACAGTAAGAGGAGTTCACAATGACTGTTTGAACACAATATGGGCTTCAACATTTTAGAAAAGAAAATTTGTCAGCAGACGAAGATTCAAATTTAAGTAACAAGAACTTTTATTCAAATACAGTAGAGTAAAAGACACTCAAATAAATATATAGATACTCAAAAAACACACTTAATTACAGTACTCTAGTAAATGTAGCCTTATTAACAGCGCCCTACAGTAAAGTGTCTCATGTGACAAGAGAAAAACTGAAGGTGGGGGGAAAAAGACAAGCACCTCAATCATACAGCCAAAATAACTAAAGACCAGTTTCTACAAATGGTGATGCTGATTCCATGGCCTTGCCAACCAACCTGGGAGCAGTCGTTGGCCAGAGTTTAAGAAACCAGCCTTGTGACTGGAATGACTTGGACTGATAGGACGTGAAGGATGTCCCTTTAAACAAGGCACCTAACCCGCAACTGCTCCCAGGGCACTGTGGATAGGGCTGCCCATTGCTCTGGGCAAGTGTGCTTTCCTTAGTGTTTGTGTGTTGGTGTTTCACTGCAAAGATGGGTTAAATGGTCAAATTAACCCATCTAGACAAGCACAAATGGCAAAGAGGGTCTAAATTCTATAAAAAACCCTCCTGACCTGAACCATATTGGAAATCTATGAATTATTTAAAAATGTTTGGTCCTTCATAAGGATTTTCATGCACTGAATATGAGCAATGCAGACTGCTTTGCTCATATACAAGGTACAAAATGTGTAATTTGGTGATATTTGCACTGGAAGCATATTGAATAACACACGCAAACTGTCCAAATACTTGTTTACCCTCACGGCTGGTGAAGATTTCCGTGCAGCTAAATCCTTTTGTAAAAAAAATCCACATTTTAAGCCTCGGTTTCATTCTGACGACACTCACTTTGATGTAGCGAGTGACCGGGGCATCAAAACAAAAGTCGCAACACATGCTTACATAAGAGAATGATGAAAGCGTTTCACTGATGCACAAAACATTAGAGCAAGCTTTTTTATTTCTCCATTAGAAGGCCAGGATTACGGACTGTGACCAAGATTACAGGCTCTGGTCATCAAGAAAGGACGAGGAAGGCCAAGGCCTTCTCAGAGAAGTGTGCTGATTAACCACGAGCCCCTTGGACATTCTCTGAATGCGGCCTTCAGACTCCAGCAGCAGCTTTGCTTGTTATCCGCAAATTAGATCAGTATCCTCTCCGAGAAGCCCTCAAACGGGCCTTCTTTCTCCACCCAAATCCTTCTGACATTCATTAGACCACTGTGCCGTCAAATCCAAAGTTTTCTTTCGTCCTCCTTCCCTTCCTCCTTTCTTTTTTTTCCCTCTTCCCATCCTCCTTCATTACCGCTCCCCTGTCAATCAGTGTGAGCCAACTGCACCGCATGGAGCCAAACTCGTTTGTGCAGGAGTTTTTACATTAGTGCCCAAAGCTGCTACTCTCGCCATTAAGCTGTCACACCATTCAGCTATGAAGCGCCTTTCTCAGCACACACAGGCCATTCCGCTTCTGTCAGACTCTATAGAGGTTCCGGACGCTGGAACGTTTTTCCGTACCGGCCGAAACGTAAGTGGAATCCATTGAGACCGCAGCTGAACCAAGTGCAGGCAATTAACGGCCTGAGAGCTTTAGGGATGTG
The DNA here is from genome assembly GCA_021613375.1 of Megaleporinus macrocephalus. Taxonomy (NCBI): domain Eukaryota; kingdom Metazoa; phylum Chordata; class Actinopteri; order Characiformes; family Anostomidae; genus Megaleporinus; species Megaleporinus macrocephalus. Next base: position 32,119,810 of record CM038726.1, on the reverse strand, counting down.
CTCATGCACAGTCAGCTCTGGACAGTGTTTAATGGCTTAAATGTGTTTTCCATGATGCTCAAGGTGGACATTTAAGTGCCCCTCCTTTTCCTTGCCCTCCAAACACAGACCATTAAAAAGGATGACATGACAATACGCCAGAAAGGAAAAGTTAATGAGACACCTTGTTGCCTTTTGTTTTGCACCCTCTTCCTACCATTAAAGGCGTTCCCCAGGGCTCAATATCAGGCCCACTTTGGTTTCTATATCTGTGAATAACATTTCCTATGCTGCTGGTAATTTCTTTATTCACATATATGCAGATATATACGACTGGTCCAATGTTTCACTCCAGTACAGTTTTTTCAGAGTCTTCAGGTTTTCACTGACCTCAAACTATTTCTGCCTGTAAAGTAAAATATGCGTACTTATATGACTGACAGAACTGCTGGTACTTTAAAATATTAAGTCACCCAATCATGTTTTGATGGATTTGGCACCAATTTTTCAACTTGGTCCACACGGCCTATGCAGCCCTTTATTTCAAAATAAATGTGTCTATACAGTGAATTCAGAACTAAAATATCTTAATCTCTATGTCCTATTCAGAACAGTATACATTCTTAATATACTATACAAGTAAATATATACTATTTTCAAAACTTCATTTTATTTATAGTAATTATTGTATCTGCATATTCATTATACATTTTCCTGGCAAAGATAGCACACCATTTACAGCTACAAGAACATAAAACAAACAAACCTCAGACAATTTATATGCCCATATTCACACAACACAACAATAGACACATAATAATACATAATAATAAAATGGCTTAACAGTCCAGCTTAAGTGTAGCAATTGCAGGCTTCTGTTATACAGTTTAACAAATATTTAAACTCACTCAAGGAGACTAAATCATTAGCTTTAATTTGTTCTGAAGGTTATTCCAAGACCAAGGTGCAAAAAAGGAAAAGGACTTTCTGCCCAGTTCTAAGTTGATCTTGGGTACTTTATAGAGCAGCTTTCTAGCAGAGCGGGAATCATAGAAGTTATTGATATGTGTTAAAAGATTACTCAGATAGGAGGGAAGTTTACACAACAAGGCTTTATAAAGAAAGATATACCAGTGTTGTTGTCTCCTTAGACTTAATAAAGGCCAAGACCATAAAGTACACAGTGATGTGTGAACAATGAATTTGTTATAAAATGTAAGGAACTGTGGTACACAGGCTCTAGCCGCCGAAGTAAAGAGGACTCAGCATGCATGTAAATGATGTCCCCATAATCTAAAGCACTTAAAATGTAGCTTGTACAATTGCTTTTCGAGCTGCAAGATTCAGGCAGATCCTATTACGATAGTAGAAACCTAGGCTAATCTTCAGTTTCTTCAGTAATTTCTCAATATGTACTTTGAATGAGAGCAACCAAATACCTAAGTACTTGTAGGAAGACACTCTTTCAATTTTGTCCCCTTTTAAGGAATGAATTTTAATGGACTCTAAAGTCTGAGAGCGAGCTCTTGAAAAGACCATAAATATGTTTGTTTTTTTTAGTGTTCAAAACCAACTTTAGCTCATAAAATAAAACCTGCAACTGTTGGAAGGCAATCTGTAGTTCATCAATAGCATCAATAGAGGAAGAAATTGAGTAAATGACCGTATCATCAGCATAGAGATGTACTTTAGCTGTGTGCATGTCCTTCCCAATATTATTTATAAAAATAGAAAATAAAACTGGGGCTAAAACTGAACCTTGGGGTACTCCCTTGGGGCTCTCCAAAAGCTTTGATTTATGAGTCCTGTCTTTAAGATAATAATAATAATAATAATAATAATAATAATAATAATAATAATAATAATTTGTTGCTACAGAACCTTATTTAAAAACATTGTCTGTTTAGTATATTTATAGATTTGTTTAAAAATAATAAACTTCAACAGCCTACTCAAAAGTTTTTATCAAAATAAATCAATCCGTCAAGGCTTTTCAGAATGTAATTGAAAAATACTTATACTTAAAATACTTCTAGAATTTTAATACTTTAAATAATTATAAACTTTGTCACAATAGGTGTATATATATTTATAAGCTTTATAGTCAGTACATGATACATGATGTCACCTACTGAAAATAATTAATTATTGTCATTGTAAACTTTATTTCAAAATAAGAGTCTTCATAGAATATTAAGAAGTTTATTTCAAATTAATTCCTTATATGGTTAAGCAGAACTTGTGACTATTTCAAACGGCCTTGAATCATTGCACTCTCTAAAAAAACATCCGCCCACGTTATCTAATAAAGAGAATAATGTGGAAGTCCCTGTTGCCCCCCTTCTGTGTCTCCTTGCTCTTCCATGCTAATCAGGTACTGTAGGTAAACTCTGTATTATTGATGAGTTTGCCCTTTGAAACTGTGCGACTCCCTTGCTGACAGCCGCATGAATGATTGAGCGGTTTTAAAGACAGCGTCTACTAATTACCCCCCAAATTAGTCCAGCTTGAGCACCTGAGCTTAGATACACATGCTGCTAGTGTAACCCTGATGTAATATGAACTTTATACATGCATAAGGGTGTTTCTGCAAGCACAGGCACATTCAGGCCCCGCCATTGGAAAAGAAAAATCATAATAAGTTTACTTTTAATCCAGTGAAATGTACCTAGAGCCATACATCCAAGACACAAACTTTTATTTGGACCAAAATATTAGCATTAAACATTAAAATTGTATCTAATATAAAGGTTAACACTTAAGGTTTTGTTAGAACAGTAATAATATGCATTGTTAAGTTACATTACAACACAATGCATGATGGACAAATATAGTTTGTATATATATCTACCTGTCTGCAAGTGCAGTAAACCAGTGGCATGCAACAAAGTTTTGATTCTGAGCTCCTCTGACAGATCATTTCATGTCAAGACTGCTCTTCCTGAGTCAAGAGATTTATCTGTGTTAGTCTACTAACTGAGATGAAGCATTTCAAGGTTTTGTTAGAACAGTAATGATATGCATTGTTAAGTTACATTACAACACAATCCATGACGTATAAATATAGCTTGCTTATATATCTACCTGTCTGCAAGTGCAGCAAACCAGTGGCATGAAATAATGTTTTGATTCTAATCTCCTCTGACAGATGACTTCCAAACTGCTCTTCCTGAGTCAAGTGATTCATCCGAATTACTGTAATAACGGAGATGAAGCAGATTGTCATGGCTGGAAGGCCTACTCTAAAAATAACCTTTAAAAATAATGATCGTATAGTGAACCTACATGTGAGTTTTATATGGAAAGCTGATGGAAAATTCTGGGAAATCTGTAAAAAACACAACACTTCCTATAAATCCTGTATTCACATTATTATAGATAATTGTATAGCATGCATTATACTTTATATGCATGGCATAAGCCTATGTAATTGCTTATAGGTACCTATATTGCATGCATAACACTTGTTAGGTTTTATAACACATTATAATATCTATCTATAAGAACACTGCAAACAAGAATATGATGATGCTGATAATGATTTCCTGTATAATGTCTGGACCCAATTGTAGCTAGCATCCTAGCTAAAATCCTAGCTGTTTGTAAAATAATAGTATTTTATGTTGAACTACCTGGTCAATGGAATAGATACTATGAATTATGGACCCTGAATCATATACTCTTTATAAAATATGCTCTTTATAAATTGTGTATATCTAAGACCAGTTATACTAATTTCTGTTTATAAGTATGTATGGCACATAATTCTATATACATGCATTTATATAATATTACAAATACAGGGTTTATAAGAAGTGCCAGCTACATTTTCTGAGGAGACTGTTTTCTCCTGCATTTATTCCTCAGCTAGAAATGGATTAAATAAATCCATATCCATATCAATCTAGCATAATGCAGTGTATATATAACCAGTTTAAGCAATAACTTTCTGTTAGGGAGCTTTTAGAGACACTAAAGCCATTAAAGACGTCTGGTTCCTATCACCTGAACTGAAAGTTTGATGGACATAGAAACTGGGGTGGTTATATGGCTCAGACACACAGTTCTTAACTGATATAAAACCTTTAACTTTGCTTGAACTCTAACAAAAAAGGTTCTTTCTATCGTAACAGTAATAATAAACTCATTTGCATAAACAGGTTCTTAGAATTCGGTACCTTTATTTAAAGAGTGCCTGCACCTGCAAACTCGGCATGATGCAACTTCATGAAGGAGCCCATATGAATTCAAGACAAGGCGAGAAAAAGCTGCTTGTTTTGTCTAGTTCTGGGGCACGACTTACACAGGAGACAGAGGCAGCCGTAAACAAATGAATAAAATAAAAACCAGAAACTCACCAAAAGTTTGGAGATAGAAAGTGGACTCGGAACAGCTGCCAAAAGAAACTTTGCGCTTTGCACTAGAACAGTCCATAACAAAGTGAGACAGGGTCATTAGCACCGAGCCCAGAAACCTGAGCATGCAGTGTGCAACCTAAGAACCAGGCGGCAAGAGAAAGAGAGAGAGAGAGAGAAACAGAATAGTAATCCAGGTGAGTGAAAGAATCTGAAGGCCTATGGAGTGAAAGCAACCAGCAAAGTGTTACGCCTTGTTGCCATTGGCGATGAAACATACCAACACACTCGACTCGTGCTCTTCCTTCATTTTTACTCACACACACACACACACACACACACACACCAAATTACATTGTTTTATCTTCATTACTGCATTAAACAAGATAATTTCAGGATCCTTCTGAGACCCAGAAAAAATTTAAGTTTGAGAATTTTAGTAATTTCAACATAAAATAAGTCTACTGGGTGGAAAAACTAGGTGTCAATGTTTTTTGTAAAAAAACATTCAATTATTTTTCATAGAATGTCCTTTACAGTGGATAACAGGATGTTGTTGATGACATATTTCTTGTTTCCTATTCTACATCAGACCAAAAACCCTTCTACAACATCAGCACCAACTCCATCACAGAAAACAATGTAAATGAAAACTTAGTAAACAAACATAGTTTACCTTTATTGGTATAATTTCCACTTTTAGCAGTATAATAAATATTTTAAATGCACCGTATATTAACATTCAAGGAGACTTTATTGTCATTCGCATCACATGTGGTACATGGGGTGGAACGAAATTGTGGTACCCAAGGACCCAGTTTTACCCAGACAGCAGTACTTAAATAAATAAACATAAATATATAAAATATATGAAAATAAAATAAACAGGAATGGAGAAGGTAGCAGCAGAGTGTATTAAAGTGACTGGTGTCGTAAAAGTGTCAGTGCAGTAAAAGTGTCAGTGCAGTGGTTCCACTAAGTGGCGTTTAAAAGTCTTACAGCTTCCGGAATGAAGCTGTTCCTCAGTCTGTTCGTTCTACACTTAACGCTCCGCAGCCAAAACAGTGGCTCCGCAGGACAAACAGTGAGTGTGCTGGATGAGTGGGGTCCTTCATGATGCAGGTGGCCCTCTTCCTGCATCTGGAGGTGTATATGTCCGTGGTGGTGGGGAGGCTGACTCCGACAGACCTCTGTGCAGCCTTCACCACCCTCTGCAGAGCTTTCCTGTCTGCAGCAGAGCAGCTTCCGTGCCACACGTTGATGCTGGAGCATAGAACGCTCTCCACCACACATCTGTAGAAGGAGGTGAGGACCGAGCTCCCGAGCCCAGCTCGCCTCAACCGCCTGAGGAAGTAGAGCCGCTGATGTGCCTTCCTGACCAGGCTGGAAGTGTTGTTGCTCCAGGTGAGGTTGTTGCTCAGGTGAACACCCAAGTACCTGTAGCTGGAGACCACTTCCACCGCAGACCCTCCGACATGCAGGGGGAGGTGGGCATGTCTGCCCCTTCTGAAGTCCACAATCATCTCCTTCGTCTTCTTTATGTTGATGCAGAGGTTGTTCTTTCTGCACCAACCCTCCAGGTGTTCTACCTCCCGTCTGTAGCCAGACTCATCACTGTTTGTGATGCATCCGACCACTGCCGTGTCGTCCGCAAACTTCACAATATGACAGCCTGGGTGGATGGGTGAGCAGTCATATGTGAGCAGCGTGAACAAAAGGGGGCTCAACACACAGCCCTGAGGGGAGCCAGTGCTGAGGATTGTGGTGGAGGAGGAGAGGTTGTGGATCCTCACAGACTGCGGCCTGTTGGTCAGGAAGTCCAGGACCCAGTTGCAAAGAGAAGAGCGCAGACCAAGTGAGGAGAGCTTATCTGTCAGTGTCTGGGGTATCATGGTGTTAAAGGCGGAAGTGAAGTCCACAAAGAGCATACGGACATAAGAGTCCTTCTGCTCCAGGTGGGTGAGGGCAGTGTGGACCACAGAGGAAATGGCATCGTCTGTGGATCGGTTCCTCCTGTAGGCGTACTGGTGTGGGTCCACAGTGACGTCGATGGTGGCTTTGATGTGGGTCATAACCAGTCTTTCAAAGCATTTAGTGACTATCGGCGTGAGAGCTATCGGCCGGTAGTCATTCAGACCTGTCACTGTGGAGCTCTTGGGGACCGGGATGATGGTGGCGGTCTTCAGGCAGGTGGGAACAGCTGCCTGGGTGAGGGAGACATTGAAAATGTCTGCCAGGACCTCGGAGATCTGATCAGCGCACTCCCGTAGTACTCGTCCGGGTATATTATCCGGACCAGCACTTTTCCGGGGGTTGATCCTCCTGAGGGTCCTCCTTACCTCTGCTGGTGTCACACAGAGGGGTACTTCTCCAGGTGGAGGGGTGAGTCTTATGCTGGGCGGGGTGTCAGGGTCCTCAAAGCGGGCATAGAATTTGTTGAGAGCCTCGGGCAGGGAGGGGTCTTTGGAACATTGTGCATCTCTGGTTTTATAGTCTGTGATGCACTTAATTCCCCTCCACATGCTCCTAGGATCCTGGGAGGAGAAGTGTCCCTGGATTTTCAGAGCATATGCAGCTTTGGCCCTCTTAACACCTGCGGTCAGCTCTCTTCTAGCCCTCCTGAGTTCCTGTGCGTCGCCAGACCTGAAGGCAGCATCCCTGGCTTTCAGTAGAGAACGCACCTCTCCATTCAGCCAGGGTTTCTGGTTCGGGTAGCAGGTCACTGTCTTTGTGGTGGTGACATCCTCCACACACTTGCTGATGTACCCGAGGACAGCAGATGTGTAATCCTCCAGATCCAGCTCCCCCTCACTCTCAGCAGCCTCCCTAAAGACATGCCAGTCCGTGCAGCCGAAACAGTCCTGCAGCACAGCGTCTGCGTCACCGGGCCACACAGTGATGGTCTTCTGTGTGGGTCTGGAGCGTCGCAGCGGGGGGTGGTATGCAGGGACCAGCATAATGGAGATGTGGTCGGAGAGCCCGAGGTGGGGGTGGGGGACGGCTCTGTACGCGTCTCTGATGTTGGTGTAAACACGGTCGAGTGTGTTGTCTCCCCGTGTTGGAATGTCTATGTGTTGGTAAAACCTCGGCAACATAAACAGGAACAAATAATAACCCATGTCAAAGGTTACCGTTACTTTAATTAAAATAAAAAATCCAGGTTTAAACAGTTTTTAGGTCCACTAGCTAAACCTGCATTAATCTCTCCAAACCTTGAGCCAAAGTTTCACAGTTTCCACACATAGTACCCAACTTCTCTTACAGTCCATTTCATTTTAATGTTCTATTTTTAAAATTTACAATTATGTAACATTTTCTAATAAATTTTAAAAATAAATTAAATTAGTAATTAATTTACATGTTTAAAAAGCTTGTCACCTGTGACATCATTAATTTCATATCACATATAAACCCAGATTTAGTAAGTCTCAATGTCCACTATGAAGGACATTTAAAAAAGTATGCTGTTAGGTAGTTAAACGTTTGTGCATATCAATAAAAATTGCTTTAAGAACTAGATACAACAGTTTTATACCCAAAATATATCAATGATAGGCTTTAGAAACACAACAAATACATAGTATTTAACAGCTTATCTCTCTTACTCCCATAAAATGTGGTTACTGAGAGGCAGCCATATTTACAAAGACAACTTCTGTTGTAAATGTAAATGGTACATCACTGGAAAAGCCAGGATGTCCTCTACATGGCACAACAGGTTTTAGCAAGTATGTTATTTAGTTTTTGAAATATCTTTTGGAGACTCCTGTCACCATGTCTACAACTCAGATATGAAGCTACACGGTTTTTGTATGTGAAGTTTTTTTGGTGACTGTTTCACCCTGCATGTATCACTCTGCCAGGAATGGATTAAGAATTGGTTTGGGGCCATAATCTCCTCAAACCTTAAATAAAACATCAGAGAGCATAAATCACAACCATTTATGAGATCAGCTCTCTGTGAAGGAGATTTTAAAGCTAAGAAAGACGTGCGGTTTCCATCACCTGAACAACCTCTTGACGGACATAGTAATAGTGGTAGTTCTAGAAGATTTATCTTATTGGTTCCCAGAATTTACAAATCCTCAGCAGGGGGGAAAAGCCTTTTCTTATAAAACCCCCAAACTCTGGAATAGTCTTCCTGATAATGTCCGGGACTCAGACACAGTCTCAATCTTCAAGTCTAGGCTGAAAACATACTTAGTACTTAGTTCAGCTTTTGGTAATTCATGTTTCCGGTTGATAAAGGATGTAGTTCCAGGGGTTCATGGACACAGGGAATTGTGGTAAACTGAGATGCTGGTGTTGTTGTTCCACCGCTTGCATGCGGTCACTCAGGTTTGTGGACAATGGAGCGGTGGGATGCCAGTGTTTCAGGGTGCCCCCTTGTGAGTCTTGGTTCCACCCAAGGATTCTTCCTCCAGCTCTGAGGAAGTTTTTCCTCGCCACTGTCGCCTCTGGCTTGCTCACCAGGGTTTATGATTTTTCTATGATTTCCTTCTGTGTTATTATTTTCTTCTTAGGCTTATTTATGCTCTATTGAACTTTTATTATCATTAAATTCCTGTAAAGCTGCTTTGTGATGATATCAGTTGCTATACAAATAAATTTGATTTGATTTTACCAGGGGTGGCAGGGTGTTTCAGTAGATTGACAGTTTTGGAGGGTTTGTTATGAAACCACAGCAAGGTGGCAGAAATCTTGGGGTGGCATCTCTAATGGCCGATCAGATTTTCTGGGAAAGTTCCTGGCAGGCCCTGCATGCACAGTATCTAAAGGGGGTGGGACTTTTTGTAAATGGTGAATAGCCAATTTCCACCAACCTTGTAGATGATGGCTCTAAAGTCTTAACCATGAACATGAATTATGCTGCAACATGAACATGCTGCAATTTAGTATGAACAGTTCTCGTTTGCAGCTAAATTTAGTGGGAAATTCTATTAAAAGTGATTAACTTTACAGTTTAGGTGAAGGTAGTGTTGGGAGTCTTGCTCAAGGACCTTATTGGTATAGTGTAAGGTGGTGACCCAAGTGGGGAATCAAGTCCCAGTCCACACTGTACCAACTGCAAGGTATTACTTATTATGAATTTTATTAATAGATTTTTTGCTGTTGGCTCATAACATATATCAAACACAAATATACTGCATATGTTATGTTATGCAGCAGTCAGATGTAACAACAGTATAATTTTAGATGTGGTACAGTGTTTGTGGCACACTGACCTAACAATGACCTGAATTAGTCTTGAGCAAGCAGAGCAGCAGCTCTAATCTTGATTAAACATAAACACACAAACTACTCTCTCACTCACTCCGTCACTCATTTACTCACTGTCTCTTGTCCTACATGCAAACAAATCCAAACATATGGGCAAAGTAATTGACTTTTAGTTTTATAGTAGCTGGAACAGAAAACGGCTGGAAGTTAAATGAATATGGAGAATGTGTTGTATATTATGGGTGAAGAATATATGGTTAATTGCTGTTGCAGTGTTGACTTTCACAATAAAATACTGCAAATGAGCCTTTATGCTTACTATAAGCCCTTTTGTGAAATTATATGATAATAATAATAATAAAACTTAACTTTGATGCATTCTCTTTAATATGTATGACCCCTGATCATGCATATGTTATGTTCTGTTGATTTTCTTACATTTAAATACATCATATATGTGTTAACCTATTTTCCCTTCTGCTTTTAAGCTCTGATTAGTGTCTCTTTGCTCTTTGAACAGCAGGCCAAGCTGAAATGCTTTATTGTTGCTGAGAACTTTATTGTGAATGAGTGCAGCTGAACAACTATATGTAAATGCCTTGGTTTCCAGTTCAGAACAGGTTTAGTTTTAAAATGTATGGAGGGTTTGGATGGTGGCAGTGAACAGTACATTTTAAAAGTGCAGTGAACACAGAGTAAATATTTAAAAGACTGGTATGATATTAAAACAGTGATTTTATTAAACATACAGCAAGGAATGAAATGTATAAGATAGAAATATCAAACACAGCTTACAAAGCCTTTAGAGCTGTGTGGTGTGGTTAATGAGCAGCCACTCATGCAGAACTTCGTTACCCAACTTTTATGTGACGCTAACTGAACCAAAAATGTCATGGGTGAACAGACATGCAGAGGGACGGATGAACAAATGAGGCAAACGTGTGAATAAAAAGAACAGACAAGTGCTGTTATATGGACAAGGGAATGAAGAGATGACAGAACAATAACAGGACGATGGAACAATGTTGATAATAAAGGAATGAAGAGATGAAGGAACAGTGTTGATAATAAAGGAATGAAGAGATGAAGGAACAGTTTTGAAGATGATGATAAAGGGATGAAGGGATGAAGGAACAGTGAAGATGATGATAAAGGAATGAAGGGATGAAGGAACAGTGTTGAAGATGGTGATAAAGGAATGAAGGAATGAAGGAACAGTGTTGAAGATGATGATAAAGGAATGAAGGGATGAAGGAACAGTGTTGAAGATGATGATAAAGGAATGAAGGGATGAAGTAACAGTGTTGAAGATGATGATAAAGGAATGAAGGGATGAAGGAACAGTGTTGAAGATGATATAGGAATGAAGGAATGAAGGAACAGTGTTGAAGATGATATAGGAATGAAGGAATGAAGGAACAGTGTTGAAGATGATATAGGAATGAAGGGATGAAGGAACAGTGTTGATGATAAAGGAATGAAGGAATGAAGGAACAGTGTTGAAGATGATATAGGAATGAAGGAATGAAGGAACAGTGTTGAAGATGATGATAAAGGAATGAAGGAACAGTGTTGAAGATGATGATAAAGGAATGGAGGTTTATCTTGTTTTGGTGATGCTGGTTAGTTTTATCTCTCTGAGTTTCTCTGACTTAGTAACTTAGTAAGATTCACCTCATTAGAAAGAAATAGATTCAGTTTTTAATAAATTAGCCAGTATGCGTCCATGCTGTGCAGCCTAACTAAATAAACCCAGGATGATGATTCCAAGTTACTTGACTTACTTGGAATCTCATTTTAAGCTGAGGTAACAGAGCCTGTATGCTGACTCTGTGCGACTGAATGGAAAAGTACACCACAACTAGATGAAGTTCATACATCGATTTCTGAGTGTAGTCCTTATATTGAACTCAAATATCAATACTTCAATGTCAAACACATTTCAGCGTGTACACATTCACTGGCGTGAGCCTAAACGTGTTCGGTGCTGCGTTAATTAGATTTTACAGCGACTGAAGTCAAAGTGAGACGAGGTGTGTGTGGTGACTGTGATGCTATGGCCTGGCTGAGTCCAAGCACCGGCCCCGTCCCAAATCCAAAGCATGATCTAATTACATCTAGAGCAGGAGCCACTAGGCCTGAGTGTATTTTGAACAGGCTGTGCTCTTTTATTCGGGCTCCGTCTCCAGGCCGAGGCAGAAAAAGGGGTTTGTTTTATTATTTAGAGGCGTGCTGAGGAAAGTGCATCCTTAAATAATGTTGGTATTCTTCAGTGAAGCCTTGTTAAGTCTTTATCCGTCTGCTCTGGAGACTGAGCAGCACCGAGTCTGAGGCGTTACACATGGAATGAATGAGGAACTGCCGGCTGTTTGAAAGAAAATAACGTCTAAAAGTCTGCTCAGACCAGTGTAATGCTGAAAGAATATACAGAATGCATAACAAGCCCCTGCTTTTCCGTGCTCCCGCACCTTCCAGTGATCTCAGAAGATCAGAAAATCCCCCCACAACTCGAGCGCCGATCCTCCCTAAAGATCCAGCACAAAGACTTCCATAATGTTTGAAGAGAAGTGAAGCTTTTAGCAATCACCTTCCAAAAAAATGGGCTGTTTCTTAATTTCCCTTCTCTCTCTCGGCCTTTTTAGTCCACGTATTGCAAATTCATGACTACCTCTTGACTGAGAAGTGAGATCAACCAACCTCCAAACAGGGCGAACGAAGCAAAGTTCATTCAAGGACACATGGCACGAGATTCAGAGATCAAGAAAACAACAAAAAGTAAGTAAAAAGTTAGACAGTTTACTCAAACTGTGGTCCAGCGTGGGCAGCCTTATCGCCTCGGAACTTCCAAACCCAAGACTTGGCTTCCAAAACACAAATCCAACATTTGCAGCTGTTTTAAAGGGCCTGTACCACCAAGAAAGTGAATTTCTCGAGAAATGGTGTGATGCAGGCCTTGTATGTAAACATTTTAAACTCTGCAGCACACTTAGCAGTCCATACAGTTCATATATGGAAACTAATCCACCCAGAAATTGTCTATTCTGAACTTAGTGCCTTTGTGATGTCACAAAAACCAACACGTTTGAATGCACCACGTGTCCAAAGGTTTAAAGACACCAGCATGACTGGACATGATGGTCCAGTAACAGCCTCTATCTTTCTTAGGAAGGCTTCATACTAGGTAGGGGAACATTGCATAGAGATTTTGATTGCATTCAGACACAAGAGCATAAGTGAGGTCAGGTACTGATGAGGTCTGATTAAAGGTACTGGAAGGAGCCCCAACACCCCACAGGATGCAGGTCCACTGGTGGCCCAACGCTCATATATGGCTGCTGCATTCTGATGGTCAGTGCTTTTCTATGAAGATTATATCAGCTTAATTAGAAGGGGTGTCCACATACTTTTGGACGCATAGTGTATGCTCACCAACTAAGCCTATATCAGTTTAACCCTCTGTGTTCACATAGAGGTCATAAGGGAAACAGTCAGTCTATTAACAGCTCATTCACTGTTTTTGTGCGTTCCACAAGCCTATGAGAGCCTCAGAAGAAAGAAAAAGGATGTAATGGAAAAAAAGGAATACGGATGTTTGGAAATGGATCCGGAAAGCCACATGAACCAGAGCGAATATGGAGAGAACTGTGTTTTTTTGGAGATTTAGGTCTTTAAAAAAACTGAACTCTTGATTTCAGCTCTGCTGGGAAATGCTTTCGACTCGTGGACTCTCCAACAGCGACCTCTTGTGGTGATTTACAATCATAGCACGCCAGCCCCTTTTCATTAATCCTGTCAAGAACTATAAATAGAAAGGCAGTGAGAAGGTAATAATGATAGTACCTGCTCCGTGGTGGTCCTGTGGGGGTCATGACCATTGAAGAACCGGGTAACAAAGTATACAGAGAATCAGATGAACTGCAGTCTGTAAGTGTAGCTGATAAAATGGACAGTGAAGGTAGATACGAAAAGGTGGGTTTCTTATATGGCTTTTATATATATTATATTGTTACATACTACATCAGATTCTTTAAAATAAATGAATAAATAAAATGGAACAAAGTTCTGTTTTTATTATACCGACTATTTAAAGAATCACCTCAGCCAGTTCAGTTCACGTTGAATCCGGTAGGTGGCGACACTTGTGCGAGTACAACGCATATCCTATGTACAGTTTGCGGGTTTAGACGAGCAGCAATCTGTGCAAAATAGCACAAAAACAAAGAGAAAAATAAAAAAAGAACAGATTTGTCCTCCGCTCTGTTTTTTTTTAAGACAAATCCGGGATTTCTAAAAACATAGCGAGTTATTGCGGTATTTTAGCACCAGCGAAGTATTAAATACTTTAAAGACTTTTACTACAGAGTAGATTTAAATACATAAAATATACATATATCAAAATTACATACATAAAAGATAAAATATGGATTAAAACGTACAGAACTCAAGTTAGCGTCTATGAGAGCCTTTCGGTCGCTAGGGGCAACCGAGGTGCACGCAATCTTGCGTTCCCGGCCAAATCCTACATCCCCTGGTTTCCGGTCTCAATCTCATTGGCTGTTTGAGTGAGAGGAAGCGCTTATGTGCCTGATTAAGAGTTTTATAAATTTATGGATTAGTTTGACTCTCTCCTGGCTAAAACAATCGTTTCGATTATAATTTTATTAAATACAACACAAATTAAATAGTTTGAAAATGTATCTGATTTTAAGCCAGGCTTATGCGATAGGTACCGAAAGGTCCTTGGGGTGCAGGTTGTTCTGCGCAACGCAGCGCGACACGACACTGCAGTCCGTTTACATGAGCTTCGTATTCTGAGAGGTTTGATCACAAACTATATATTTAGATGTACTATTTAGATTTCTGGTACATAGTGAAACATTTTAATGTGTTTTCATTCGTATTTTCACGTTTATTTAATGTTAAATTGTGGTCATTAAGCTCAAGTTTACAGTTGCACCTTAAATGGTGGAAAATAGACATTCGAACAAGCACAAGACTTCAATCTAGTGTTATCGCAGCAAAACAGGGACAGACTGAGCTGGTGTCTCCACCTCTTTAAAAAAATAAAGTAGATAATGATTAATACCTTTAACTTTCTGATCTCTTCTCTAGAGAGATGGAGCTTCTTCCAATTCTCAGCCCAGAAGACAAGCCCAGAGAAAAGCAGTGGTACATCACATTGCAGCTCCACAGACATCACAATCAGTGTCTTATGCCATTTGCTTACTTCTCTCTATGTTTGTCCATACAGGTACTGTCTGGTGCCCAGAGGAGCTGGACCTGGAGTCAGTGTTGGCCACACCTGCACATACTTGCCTTCACGTGAAGGGAGAGGAAGGATTGGGATTGTTGGAGGAGCCAATCCGAACGGCAGCTTTTCAGACTCCTATATCATAAATCTTGGTAAATGTTCCCTCACTACTTACATTAATCTCTGTTTGGTGTTATCACATGAAATTTGTGTAGTTGTGTTGGTATTTGGGACAATTACAATTGCAAATTATTTTTGTGCAACAGTCACACATGAAATGTGTTGTTATTTTCAGAAGAGCCTTGTCCAATTCTAAAAGTGTCCTTTTTTGGCATGTCATCCTTAGAAATTTGTACATAGTGCTTGCTATTTTATTTGTATTGTTTTTAGCTATACAGATCTTGAAAATAGTAGTCAGCTTAAGTACTTTTTTGTTAGCAGATAGATAGATAAAACAGAATATTATTTATTGTTAGAATTAGCACAGGCAGGAGTTACAGGAGTTACAGGAGTGTGAAGTCCAGGACCACAAGACTGACAGTTTCTACTCACAGGCCATCAGGCTTGTGAACACCTCACACACTACCTCTCTAACCTCTCCTATCTCAACTGGTTTAAACTGGTCTGATTTCATCTGCACCTCACACTCACTGTACTGCTGTTTACATACAATACTGTTCACATTCACTGTACTGCTGTTTACATACAATACTGTTTACATTCACTGTACTGCTGTTTACATACAATACTGTTTACATACAATACTGTTTACATTCACTACTCGCACAAAACATTATTGTTTACATTTGTTTCTTGCACTTTATGGCTGCTGCTCTTTATACTTGCACATAAAATCATGCAACTTTTATTTTGTATTTTTGAACTATATAAAAAATACTTTTATTTACTTTTTTACTAATTTATATTATTATACTTTATATATTTATATTTTTATTATTTCTTTTATTTGTTATCTTTATCTATTAGTGAACGGAGGAACAGCAAAGTAAGAATTTCATTGTACAGTGTAACTGTCTGCTCTGTTGTGCATATGACATTAAAACTCTTGAATCTTGAAACCTGTTACAGACCTAGGCCATGTTTAGTAGTGTGACTTTACTTTTAATGAAGCTACTCTTCTGCAGATTTGTTTATCATTCTGGCCACATCTAAGATGTGCTCATGTTTACAGCTTTCTACAAATTATTTGAAACCTAGGAAGTATCATGTAGGTTGTGTGATTATCACAGTATTTTTAATAATTCTGAATGAAGCCTTACCTGTTAACTACAGTAGCCGACAGTTTTGAAGAGCACCGTGTGCTCAGCACAGTAATCAATGTTTCCCTTCGCTCCTACAGACAGTCATGAATGGGACATTCCAGACTGGCCAGGTCTTCAGGCACGCTATGAACATTGCAGCTTTGTACCTGAGAGTGACCCGGAAAGCCTGTGGGTGTTTGCAGGTGCCGAACAGAGCGGAAACCGCAACTGTGTTCAGGTCTTGCACACAACAGGTGTGTAGTACAAGCATACAGTGGGGTTATTAGTGACTAAGCACTGTGAAGCATGTTCAACACCATACTTATCCGACTTAATAATAAATAATAAAAATAAATCAACTATTTTAAACCAAAAAATGATACAAGTTTATTAGAAACACACAGTAAACGTTTATTTACCCTCCCTTTATGTGACAAACTAAATTTCAGATGTTGTAACTGTTATTGTCCATGTGTTCTTTTAGATGTCAGGCAGTAAGTCCACTAGAGGGCAGACTAGAGTCAAAGTTCTGACGACAACAACAAACCTGGCAACATAGGGGGCGATCATAATAACGTACCCACTACAGAAAAGACGAAACATATAAACGAAAGTGTGGCAACCACCTAGCAACCTGGGATACCAAGGCAACCATCTAGCAACACCCTAGTAACCACTTGCAATACCATACCAACCCTAAAGCAATAAGTTGGCAACCATTTGGGATAACATAGCTAGCAACAAATCTTAACAAGGTTAGGCTGCACAGTCAGCGTTTTTAGAGTTGTATTAGTTTTCTAGTTATAATTAATGTGGCTTTAAATTAATATTATGCGTCTATTAGGGCTGCTGAGGGCCAAAACTATGACATCCAACAAGCCAGGCCTATATATTTTGTTTAGGGCAAGATTAGTACTTTTTTATATTAATAATGTATAAAATGTATAAAAAACAAAATATTTACATAGATATTTACCATAAGTTGTAGAAATCACTGTTAATAAATGAAAGTTTATAGTACTTGATATCAATTAAACGTATTGTACGAATAAGTACAAAAAACAATATAGTAGTGCGACTTTACATTAATAAACTTATAATTTCCTGTTTTTATTAATAGAAAATAAACACTTTTCTTTTATATATACATATATATATATATACACACACAATGCTTATATTAGTGAATTGACAGTGCTTACTTATTGGGTTATCAAGTTCACGTACATATGTACACATACCAGCCCTTGAGAAAGCCATTTGAATATCAACCAAAAAAAATTGTATATAATTCAGTTTTCATTATTTATTTTCTACTTGATGTGTAAACATCTTAATTACAGCATCTACTTTACAAAATTAATAACAGGCAAACCTACCGTTCAGCAGGTTATATGAAGAAAGTCTTTTGGTCGTCCCCTAGTCGGCTCACTGTGTAAGGCTGTGTAATGGGTAGAGCATGAATTAAACCATTCCAAACACAGTGCCAGTGTTTCTCAGCCCTGGTCCTGGAGGCCCGCTGTCCTGCTTTACTGGGCTGTTAAGGAGCTGATTAGTTGAATCAGGTGTGTTGGGAGTCTTAACACTTCCTTAACCAATCACAGTATTTCTTACTGAGTGCGTTCTGTCCAATCACAGTTCCAGTGTTAAAGGATGCATAGCTGTTGAGAGGCCATTACTGTGAAAAGGTTTTTCTACACTAGAACATCTGAGATGTGGAGCAGGACTTAATGGACACCTGAGATTAATTTAATATTACTTGGATCATGTAAAGCATTAGTGTAAAACCAAAACTTTGGGGATGTAGAAAAATATCTCTGCGATTTCTTTAAAAAACTGGAAGCAAGCCTCCTGAAAAATAAACGAAAGATGGAATAAAGGCAAAAATGAAACAGTGAATACAAAAAACACTGATATTATTATTAAATTGTGGTCTCTAATCTATTGTCTGGATTATCAGTATTGTCCATGTCGTGCAGTCCTGTTATTGAGGGTATTTCTGTGTGCAGACAGTGGACCCTGGAAGGCTGTGGAAGTGAAGGGAATGCCCCCTAAGCCCAGGACGTACCACACTAACTCAGCCTGCGTTGGAGATAGACTGTTTGTCTTCTCTGGTGGTGATGCAGGGTCCACGCCTGTTACTGACCCCCAGGTGCACATCTTTGACACAGGTCTCTCAGTTACTTGAGTATTAAATGTTTATTAAAATGTTTACATTTACCTTTCAGTTGTTTTATTTCATGCCATGCTTTGTTATGTATTGTTATGAAGTTTGTTATGTATAAAGCCACTTACATGTTAAAGGGGAAATTGACAAACTTTTCAAAATTTCTGTTAAATATTACTGTTTAGTCTCTGAAAGTGGTTTGTTATGAAATTATTAATTCCAGACTCAAGTTTAGTTTTTTTTTTGCAATGGTAGTGAGTGAAATCAGAGGTCACCATGTCTAGAATACACATATATCCATTTAACTATGCAAAACCATCAGTGAATATAGTAATAGTGGGGGGGCTTTTTGCCTTACAATGCCCTGCAAGTACCCCTCCCTCATGAATAAGTAAATGAAAATTAATGGATTAAAATGCATTTTAAGCCATTGTGAGCCACACTAAGCCACTCTGAGTGACAGTGTTTTCTATATATAGAGAAGAAAAAAACATATTATTTTGTAATCTGAAGATATTAACACGCTATGTATCTATTTTTGTAAGGCACCTCTACATGGTCACAGCCAGAGACTAAAGGAAAGCCCCCTTCCCCACGACACGGCCACGTGGTCGTAGCAGTGGGAACCAAAATCCATATCCATGGAGGAATGGTGGGAGAAAGGTTCCACAGTGACATGTTCTCTCTGGATACTGGTATGTTTACCCTTATCTAAACATCCAGCCAAAGCTATGATCTATGAGGTTCAGTATATTGTACTGAATGTTTATTTCCTTCAGAGAACATGAAGTGGGAGCGGGTTAAGGCTAAAGGAGACGTCCCTCCAGGAACGGCCGCTCACTCTGCTGTGGCCTTAGGGAGAAACATCTACATCTTCGGGGGAATGACAGCAGAGGGAGCAACCAACTCTATGTACAAGTTCCAGAGTGGTATGTGGGGCCAATAATGCGAAGCCAGGAGTGCTTTTCATTCTCATCTCCGTCTGCATCATAGACAGTAATCTCTCTCCAACTGCCCAGTGTCTGTTTTGTCAACGGTTTGAATGCTTTTTTACAAAGTACAAGATAAAAAATGTTGAAATGATTGGCTGTGCCTGTCAGGTGCATTATAGCATTAGGTTGAAAAACACTGGATGTATTCCTTTAACCTGATTTCTCATGTAAAATATTGCCTACCTGGAAATTTCACAGGTTTTTCAGTTTCAGCCGTATTACAGGCTAAGGATGGGTGATTTAGAGAGTACTCTTCATTCTAGGGTAACCTGCCAAGCCAGAATTGTTCACAGCAGTGATGATAGGAACCAGCTGTAGAAGCTCCCTCACATAAAGTTATTACATGGAACAGCTACAAATACTGTCTGATGTCTGACACATTGTTTCATGAGGTTTTAGAAAGTGTGTGTATATATATATATATATATATATATATATATATATATATATATATATATATATATATATATATATATATATATATATAATCAGAAGCTGAAGATAATGAATGTATGGATAGATAATAATATCCTTTAAGAAGTGCAAGCTAATAAAATATAAGATTTTTACAAACACATTTTTTTAAATAATGCAAAATATAATTTTTTCATTATCGAGAAAATGACAAAAAATATATATATAGATATCATTTGTTGTCAATATCGCACAACCCTACTCGCAATTTTACTTTTATCTAACTTTGAAATTGAAGAAGGGTTCACTGGTCAGATAACTCATTGGATAGCACAAATGTCTGTATGGCTTCCTAGTTCCTTTCACCACAACTGTAAAGAAGTCTGAGCTGATAATTGTCTCTACAGTAAACTACACACATTACTCTGAAACTTTGAAAAATTGGTGGACTTCTCCTCCTATTATTTATTATCTTAATCATCTAAGAAAAAAGTTACTTCTCTAAAAAAGAGAAATGCTTCTCTGGCACAAATGTTGCTAAACAAGTTTTCCTTATCTTCATAGACAAACAGCGCTGGACTCTGATGAGGTTTGAAGGTGACCTTCCTCCTACCCGGCTGGACCATTCCATGTGCGTAGTGCCTTGGCTGGAACGGACGGAAGCCAGTGAGGAGAACAAAGCAGAAAGCTGTGCGGGAGAAAAGAAGCATCTCTGCTTTGTGTTTGGAGGAATGGATACTCAGGGTGTGATATTTAATGACTGTCTTGTCACTGTAGTAACATGATGACTGTACATACTGTCTTTTTTAAATAAATACCAAAAATGTTTACTGAAGGGAGAACGTCACTCTTTGAAGCCTCAAAGGAAGTGGACACTTACACCACATTCTCTAATTTATCAGCTCCACTTACTAAATGGGAGCACTCATTTGCTTCTCACATATTTAGTTACTTCAGTGGTCAGGACCCCTACAGAGCAGATATATGGATGGTGGATCATTCTCAGTGACACTAAAATGGTGCTGGTGTGAGTGGATCAGACTCAGCAGTGCTGCTAAATCTCCAGCAAACAGGGTCTTGTCACCACTGATGTATTGGAGAACACAGGTGAGCAGTCATCTCTGACCTTACATCTACAAGGTGGGAGTGTCCAGAGTGAGCAGTTAATGGACACAGTGTTTAAAACTATTTAAGCCATGAATGTGTCTTGCATTACAATATATACACATGCATAAGCATAAATACTGAGAAGGTACCAAGAATGTTTGAATTCCCGTTTGGTTAGAAGAGTTTTGGTTCTATTTATCCTTTATACCAGATTTAATTAATAGCGTTGATCAGCCCAACCAAAAAAATATATAAATACTGCGTTGATCCAGAAGAGCTTTTAACATAGTTAAGCCCTAAAACAAACATAAGTTTAACTATTTAAAGACTTATTTTTCCTAAAAGTCTACATAATTAAATAGCTGCAACAGTCAGAGTGGGTTGGTATGAAATGCTGCAGTCAGAGGAGCAGTTTGAGTATTTTTAGTACCTACATTCTGAAATATCTTTAACTTCAGTGACTGGTTAGTTTATATTGAAAGCCAGCTTTAGTCACAGACTTTGCACTTAAGGTTTAATGCTATTAACTTCAATATTTACACCAAGTATGCACCATTTACCAGTCTTCTGATCACCCTTTCATGAAATGCAGACGTTACCATGGAAACCAAAGTGTAAAGTTCAGGAAATCAGGACACACAATGACAGTTTTGTATCAAACATTTATTCCCCCATGTAGTTGCAGTAGAAATGTTTACTCTACAATTGCCAGATTTTAAATAAATAACTTGTTAGGTTTGTGAACATGACAGTTGCCCAGCACCCAACACACCCACTACATACCACCCGCCCGCCCACCCCATCCCCATCCCCATCCTGTCCGGCCCCATCCCTCCCCTCCACATAACTTCTCGAACTGCCTGAGAATAGCAGCAAGCCTCAGTCCAGGCTGACTAAATCTCCACCTCAGTGAAGAGCGACATCCCTCACTCAATGCTCCAAGTCTTTCCAGAAGATAATCGTGGCTTTACGGTTGTCCCCCTTTTTACACCTTCCCTCACAATTGTCCATCAAGATCAACAATATGTACACCCATCATCTTTCCAGAGAGAAAAGGGCATCAGAGGGCCGAAAAAAAAATAAAAATAAAAAAAGGTGTTGAGATGGAATCACAGAAATCTACAATTCATCCTTATCACCCTGTTCTTCGTCGCCCTCTTCTGGTGGTGGCCCGCCTGCACTTCCGTAAAGCTTGCCAATGATGGGTTGTACTACCTCTTCCAGCTCCTTCTTCTTTGCCTGGAACTCTTCAATGTCAGCATCCTGGTGGGACTCGAGCCACTCAATTTTCTCTTCCACAGCCTTCTCAATGGCCTCCTTGTCTTCAGACGAAAGCTTGCCCCCGAGCTTTTCCTTGTCACCCACCTGGTTCTTCAGAGAGTAGGCGTAGCTCTCCAGCTCGTTACGGGAATCAATGCGCTCCTTCAGCTTCTTGTCTTCATCAGCGAACCGCTCTGCATCGTTGACCATACGCTCAATGTCCTCAGGTGTCAGACGGTTCTGGTCATTGGTGATGGTGATCTTGTTCTTGTTGCCTGTGCCCTTGTCCTCAGCAGTAACTCTCAGAATACCGTTGACATCAATCTCAAAGGTGACTTCAATCTGAGGCACACCGCGAGGTGCAGGAGGGATACCGGTCAGGTCAAAGGTGCCCAAAAGGTGGTTGTCTTTGGTCAGAGGACGTTCACCTTGAGGGAACATCAGATTAAGTGAGAAGTTAGCAAACATACAAACAAACATGTTTTATTATAGTGAGATTCATTCAACAGATTAGGAGAAGCATGTTCAGAAATAAAAATGCAAGGAACCTACCTTCATAAACTTTGATTGTGACAGTTGGCTGGTTGTCAGAAGCTGTTGAGAAGATCTGAGACTTCTTAGTGGGCACAACTGTGTTCCTGGGGATCAGCTTGGTCATCACTCCTCCAACAGTCTCAATTCCAAGAGTCAGGGGGCACACATCCAAAAGCACAAGATCTCCTGTTGGCACAAGCAATGAGTATTTAGTTTTACACATTGTTCAACAGTAAAGTCAAACATTTATACAACAGAAGATATTAAGCACTAAATATTAGATATTAAACTGACCTGTGTCTTCCTCTCCAGACAGCACACCAGCCTGGACAGCAGCTCCATAAGCCACAGCCTCATCAGGGTTGATGCCTCTGGAGGGCTCTTTACCATTGAAGAACTCCTTCACCAACTGCTGGATCTTGGGGATACGAGTGGAGCCACCCACAAGCACAATCTCATTAATGTCAGACTTCTTCAGGTCAGCATCCTCCAGCACCTTCTGCACGGGTTTCATGGTGGAGCGGAACAGATCCTATGAGAGGGGGGAAAATAAGAAAAAGCATTCAGCAGGGATGTAGGACCAAGTCTCAGTCATAGCATTGTGGCTTATGGGGAAGTGTATAGGCAAAGAACTTGCTGAGAACTTGTGAAATGCCCTTACCATGTTCAGTTCTTCAAATTTGGCACGAGTCAGGGTCTCAGAGAAGTCCTCACCCTCAAAGAAGGACTCGATCTCAATACGGGCCTGGTGCTGAGAAGACAGGGCTCTCTTAGCCTTCTCAACCTCACGACGCAGCTTCTGCACGGCACGGTTGTCCTTGCGCACATCCTTTCCAGTCTTCTTCTTGTACAGCTTGATGAAGTGCTCCATGACGCGCTGGTCAAAGTCCTCCCCACCAAGGTGAGTGTCTCCATTGGTAGCCACCACTTCAAACACACCGTTGTCAATGGTCAGCAGGGACACATCAAAGGTACCACCACCAAGGTCAAACACCAAGATGTTCTTCTCGCCATCCTTCTTGTCCAGACCATAGGCAATAGCAGCAGCGGTTCTGTAAAAGTGAAGGTATGCAATGAGTCTTCAATAATTTATTGTAGCACATAGAATATACAATTGCATGTTCTTTATAAATGAAGCACTGCAGAGTACAACTTACGGCTCATTAATGATCCTCATCACATTAAGTCCAGCGATAGTACCAGCATCCTTGGTGGCCTGGCGCTGAGCATCATTGAAATAGGCAGGGACAGTGACCACAGCATGTGTAACCTAAGAGAAAAGGAAGAGGCGATGACAAATTACAACAGGGTAGGATTAGGAGGGCATGAACAGTTTGCTACAAGTATTAAATGCCTAGCAGTGTAACATATCACAAGAAAGGCATACCTTCTTTCCCAGGTAAGCCTCTGCAGTTTCCTTCATCTTGGTAAGAACCATAGCTGAGATCTCCTCAGGGGCAAAAGTTTTCATCTGACCAGACCCAATGTCAACCTGAATATGAGGCTTGCTCTTCTTCTCCAGGACCTAGAACAGAAGACAGACAACATTGTTAAGCTGATATTCAAAACAGATTATTTCAAAAAGGTTCTTAGAAAACATTTCCACAGCACTGCACACCTTGAATGGCAGGTATTTGATGTCCTGCTGCACAGAGGAGTCTCCCCATGTACGACCAATCAACCTCTTGGCATCAAAGACAGTGTTTTCAGGATTAGATGTAAGCTGGTTCTTGGCAGCATCACCAATGAGACGTTCACCCTCGCTTGTGAAGGCCACATAGGAAGGAGTGATGCGGTTTCCTTGATCGTTGGCAATAATCTCAACACGGCCATTCTTGAACACACCAACACTGGAACAGAAGAAGAAACAGGGTTATTATCGATTTAGGACATAACTATCATATCCCATTATCCTGGAGCTCACATTGCAGAAACTTCATCCATGTTTGCACTGTTTATAACAACCATTTTGCTTTAAATGTCTATTTCTGAGCCAAGAGAACCCCTGTAGTATATACATGGAACCAATATTTATAAAATATGAGAATATGGGTTGTGGGAGCCCCAAAGCTAAAAAGTAATGCTCACCAGGAGTAGGTGGTCCCAAGGTCAATTCCCACCACGGTCCCAACACTTTCCTTCTTATCGTCGTCGTCGGCATAAACGTAGCCGACCACCAGCAGAAACATGCACAGCAGCCTCATTTTGGTGTCCAAACACTGGATCCCCAATTTACTCCTGTGAAGAAAGCAGCATGCTTGAACCACGTCTGCAGTAAGTACATTAGAAAGCACAGCAGGTGCCGCCCTGATTCATCAGAGCAACGTGGGTTCCTCTGGCCAGACACGGATGCTGAATTATAGAGCTTTGCGGAAAACAAGGGACTAATAAGTGCCCTAGAAAATAATAATACTAATCATTATAAAGTCACAGTGGGATCGTGTTGTTTGCAGGGCTGCTAGTTAGCACGTATTAAAATAACTTGAACTATATAGCCAGCTAGCCGGTCAGCAATGGCTAGCTTCCTGGAGTATGCATAGAAACGACCACAAGCAACGTATAACGACAAATAGATCATTAATGTATGATTTGTTTGATTACATCATCTCCTTATATGAAAGTTACTCCAAAGCTTCTCAAACTTGTCCTCTCTTAACTACAGTTAGCATTGCTAAGCTAACCGCTATCGCTACCGACCATAGAAACAACTAGAAAGTGGAGCTGGGTGGATACAAGCTAATGCTATCCAACATCCGTAACAGCTTTAACACCCCGAAACAGATCAAAAATGAGAAAAGGGAGCTTAAAAAGTGAACATTTAATTACGCCTCGCATTAAAAGTAGCGTCTCGACACTTTCGACACAAATTACGTTTCCGTTACATATTTATTAATATAGCGCTGCATCAACAGTTCTCAATATAACTTAAGTTAACTTCATATTTATATTGGTTTATAGGTAATAACGTTATCATAGACTGGACAATATTTTTTATGTAATTAAAAACAAAAAAAATGTCATACAATACAGCACAAAACGGAATGCGCACTATAAACCACGAATGTGCAAATGTCAAATAAACGCTTGCCGCTAAATAAAATAAAAGCTGTACAAAAGCATCACAAACTCACCCGACAGCTGATATAAGATGAAACCGAGCGCGTTGATGTACGCTGTATGATTTTTAAGCCCACCGTGAACCCGTTCAAGTGTAATATCTCTCTTTCTCTTCGTGTCGGTCTGAATAATGAAGCTGAATGAGGTCGCCGGTTATAAATGTTCGCTTCTTCCCCGTCGTGGAGCCTCGCCATTGGCTGAAGTCGCGCTGGGTGGAAGGCGCTGATTGGCGGAGACCGGCACGCTGGCTTTCGCTGATTTGCACACGTACGGATGCCGCTGGCGTCACGAAGCAAGGCTGTCTGTAAGACTCTGATTGGTCGACTCGTGTGCCATTTGCTAAGACTGGAAGCAGCTACAAGCAGCCACATGTGAACTGAAACCACAAGAATTGTGGCCAAGTGTTCAAAGATTCAGTGAAACCTGTGATTGATAACTGTTTGTAAAAGATAATATATAGATATAGATGTGCTTCCAAATCATGTAGAAGGAATAAAAGTGCTTTGCCCATATGTGAACACTCATCTCATACTATCTGATAACTGGACACGCATACACACATATCATAGACATATGCTTTCAAACATATATATGTTTATAATAAAATATTATTAAATATAGACATACATGCAGATTATATGGATCACAGCTATGGCTGGTGTCAAAGCAAAACCACTAAAATAATAACTTTACAGGGACAGTTCAATAAAAAACATGTATCTTCATTTTTAACAATTTCTAATCTTCTACATCTATTACATGCAGCACTAGCCATTTACATTGTGGGAAAATTTCATGATGAATGGACCAATAAAAATCCTCCAAAATAGCTTGGAAAAAATTCTGGTTCCATTGACCTCCACTGAAAGTGATGACAGTTTTGGCCTCTCCTGTAAAGTTTTCATTTTGGAGATACCTCTTAGCGACATAATGTAAGTCAGTGGGTACAGACAGTTGTTTCAAATCATTTTGGGCCATTCATCATGAAATTAACACACACTGTAAAGGGCAACAGGTACTTTTTTTTATTTAAACTATCAATGACGTAAACAGAAATACAAGGATTTGTTCCGGCAGCGATATATGTCTGATATATGGATAAATACATCCAAGTACAGATATAATTGTTAGTATGATGTAGTACCACCAAATGATCAACAAACACATGTATACTGGTCATGTGTAATACATGTTGTATAAATGTAATTCATGCAAGGTATGTGTAATAAGTGTCTGCTGATGTGTTAATTAGTTCTTCACAACATGCATCGGTCCAGCATATAGATGATGCAATATGAAAGAAACGGAGATATTGCCATGTGTTGCCACACAATGAATTACAATACTTCAGTCATGATGACTCATGTATGCACACAGCCACATTTAGATTTAAAATGATTCATCTTAAAAATTAGAGGTGTGGCCAATCACACAGTAGTACAGATGCTTTCACCCAAGAAACATTGAAATTAAACACTAATTCTAAAAAAGGAATTAGTAACTAAATGTTAATGACTAAACTGCCAAAAGTAGATGTAAAAGTATTGTCTATTGGCCACACTGAGAAGCTTGGGAGGTGTTGGTATGTAAAGGGCACATGCTGCCTGTAGAAAAGGACATTTGTTGTTGTTTATTGTTGCTCATGTAATTGTTTCCAAATTAAAGTGTGTATATGTGTTTTGCTTAAGTTAATGTGTTGAGCTGTGGGCTTTTTTGATCACCAAAAAGTGGATGTCTTTGGCTGCGGTGACCTTCCCCAACATTTTGGGTTTATGTATGTGCCTTTCTGCCCTGGTGTTTAACAAAGAGTACATCACATGGTAGCCAGCGCCATAGTGGTATCAGAAGTGGGACAGCACTACCCAAGCAACCTGTGGTGGAATGGAGCTTCAAAGAACTTTACGGCAAATAGCAAGAGATCCAGAGCTCAGAGAAGGACCACGGCAGTAGGGTCAATGCTTCAAGGGCTCACAGGGAAAGTGGGACAGCAAAGCTTGATAGCAGAGCTGGTGCTTGAAGTCTCCACGACAAAGCCAGGGCTCGCCAACAGTGGGCACCAGAGAGAGTGGTAGTACAGGACTTGGGCTGGGGTTGTTCACGTTCCAGGGACCTGGCTTGGATTTGTAGGAGGCCAGAATAGTTGATGTAGGCACATGTAGCTTCCCACTAAGGCTTGAACTTGCCCTGAGAAGTGTAGAAGGTGTGGCCAAGTAATGTTTAATGTTGTTTCTGTTGTTGTTTTGCTAGTAAAAGAGTGTGTGTGTGTGTGTTTTACTTGGAGGAGGGGGTCACAGCAGAGTGGAGTTCTACGACTGGGGGTGACCTCTCCTGCCATTCTTGTCACTGATGGAATTAAACCTAATATATAAGCTGTTGTTTATATTGTGTGATAATTTCTTGATAAATGGACCAATAGAAATGCTTCAAAAAATTCTGGTTCTAGTGACTTACATTGAAACTGAAGACATTTTCATTTGATGCCATTTTGGTTTACTTGTTTTTCATTGAACAGCAACGTTTATAACCATAAAGGTATGGGACCTTACAGGAGAATGACAGAACATTAATAATAACTTATAATTGTAAGTTTATATAATAGTATTTTATATCAAATAATTTTGGAGCATTTCTATTGGTCCATTCACCATGAAATTTTAGTAAATTACTAAGAAGTACTGGCATTATAAAATATTATATGAAAATAAAAAATGGGACCTAAATGGGTTTAAACAATGGAACCTATCTGCTCACCACGAGGGACACTTCCTGCTCTAAAATGCAGGAGCGTAGCTAAAATAAGCCCTAATTTAAATCCTTAAAAAATAAGAGCTATAATGAAAGTATTCTTTTCACAAGTGTAAACTGAACAACTGCCAGTAGAATTATAATATAAATTATGATTTTGTAGTATCCAACCTAAGGTCTTACTGCTTAATTGTTTTTTCACATCCTTATACTGTGAGTCTGAACTAATTCAGTAAAATGGTCTACATATTTTTTTTATTACTGCCAAAAAACTCCAAATTTTATTAAACTCATAATTTTATTATTACTGCCAAAATCCACTGTTCAGTGCTGTAGTTAGCAATCACTCAAAGTAAACAGTAGTGGTTATTGACCCTGATAGTGGCCTTGGAGATCTGCCTTCCCACAGAGTCTATTCCAACTCTTACACTATGCCATCGCCACAGTGGTATCAGAAGTGGGACAGCGCACCCAGCAACCCTGGGTAAAACATAGCTTCAAAGATTTTCAGGGTTAATGGCCAGCGAACCAGAGTCCAAAAGAGTAAAAGACTGCAACAGTAAGGACAGCAGAGCAAGGCCTCACACAGAAAATGGGACAGCAAGGCTTGATAGCAGTATGACACTGGTCATCAACCCTGATAGTCATTTTGAAGATCTGCCTTTCCACAGAGTCTAGTTCCAACCCTGCTACCAGACCTGCTCCAGCTGATTAACATCAGAAATTCTTGATTGGCATTAATATTAAGTAACAGAGGAGGAGCAGCAGGCAAATACAGGATCGAACTAAACCCTACAGGAAAGCTGATCACCAGCAGGAAGGTTGGTTACCACTGGTCTAAGACAATCCATAAAAGCAGCAATCTACTCTACGTCCAGCAGATGGCGCCAGATAGGCAGTGCTTCATTCAGTTGAACAAGTGCATTGCAATCTGTTTTGAAGAACACAGAACAGTGTTTTATGAAATGTTCTATGGAGGTTTCCAATAAATGCATTTTTAATGTTTTGTTGCGCAACAAAGTATAACATTAATCAATCCTACAAAGCAAATCAAGTTACAGCCTTTAGGATACAACCTGACAATATGGCTTAAGTTGTCAAATCATACAGTTGGGACCAAAAAAATAGTTTTAGCAGTAATTGGTCAATCCAGCATATTATATTATCAACTTATCTGCCTTCTTAAAAAAAACAAAAAAGAACTACATCAATTAAAAAAACTACATGATTGAAAAAAAACTACATCAATAAACGGTTTATTGATTATTTGTTTATTTATTAATGTTATTTTGAGTGGTTTGGTATGAGTCGGAATTGTTCAGTGGTGGTGAATGGAACCGAACGTCTACATCTAGACGCTCCCTCACAGAAAGATATTACATGAGTATGCCTCCTGAGTTCTGACACATTGTCTTATGATAGTGTGATGATGTTTCCACTCAAAATGTATTTGAATCTATTTATTTTAATCCATTTATGGCGGAGGGATACATGCAGGACACTGTGAGGCAAAATAGTCCCAGAAGAAAATTATTATATATATTTTTAAATGACCACTATCAAAATATAAAGTCATATAAACATATAAAGTCTAAAGACACATGTAGGTTCACTGGTGGTTATGGACAGTTTGTGTTGTAGACATGACGACCCCAACAGCACCATTGTAAATAAATCAGAGTCTGTGAGTTAATAATAAGCCATTTCATACCAAACCACTCCAAATGACTGAAATACACAGAATTTTTAAATCATGGTTGGTTAACCCTTCATGTCTTACATGAAATGTATACCAAAAGGCCCTAAATTCTTAAATAGATTGTGTAAATACAGTTACAGGTCTCATATTGGTTTAAACCATGTTTTGCTTCACTGATAGCGGTCTTGTTGACCAGTAAAAACGAGAGTGTACGCATTAAAAAAAAAAAAGAAACAGCCTCCACTGTGTTCACTTTTCATTTGCAAAGTCTGAGCCACCTGGAGTCAACACCAAAGAACTGTATTACCTTGTGCTCTGACGGGCTTAACATTCATCCACAATAACACACAGTCTGAAAGCTCAATTCAGAATTCTTCCCTGAGGAAGATCACGAGGGGGTCGGCCGCTAAATCACCCCACTTTCTCCTGTCTGTTCTCTTTCTCTGACTCAGATGTGCTCATCTCTAGTTCAGTGGCTCGTTTTTCTTTCTCCTCCTCTCCTGTCAGCTCCCTCTCTCCTGTCTGTCGTACGCTGGCCCTAGCGGGCTCCTTCTGGGTGAGGCCGGGTTGGTGAACGCTGATAAAGGGAGGTTGATCCGGTGCATTTCCTGCTCGTAGGCTCTCTGCTCCTGCTGCAGCCTCAGCTTCACACCCCTAAAGAAGACACATTTCACTGCTGTTAGAGTAAAACTTTTTATCTCCAGTTTTGTTGTTTCTCAGTTTTTGACATTATTTGAAAGTATCCATTGCTCTTTACATTGTCTGTAAATTTCAGGATGAACGGGCTAAAAGAAATGGCTCAAAATGACTCTGAAATAAGTCTGGTTCCATTGACTTACATTAAAAGTAATGTATGTTTTTTCCTACTCCTGTAAAGTTATCATTTTGGAGATACTTTTATTCTGAGAGCAGAGATATGTACATACACTGCACACCAAATATTTTGTAATTATTAATAATTTTAGTTTAATAAATGTACAGTCACGACTGATAGAGTGTGGCTTTATAATACTAAATAGGGCTGCACCTAACGATAATTACTTAACTGATTAATCTAACAAATCTTTTTTGATTAGTCGATTAATCTAATTACTAATTTATAGATTGCTCTAATGTAAGCGTGTTCTAATAATTTTTTTTTTGTATGGATTTGTAACCAATGGATGATATTGTGCATATATATTTATATGTATGTATGTGTGTATGTATGTAACTTGTATTATGGGTATGTATTAAAAGTTACCTTAAACGCACGTGAGCTATAAATGGTTAAAGACTAAGAGTCTACGCTCAGACTCGACTTTTAGAGGCATGACTCGTAGCCTACACGCCTCACACACAAGAAGTCGGACAGTTTGTGGACTATATATTTTGACAGAGAGTCGTTTGAGAAGCAGCTACGTGTGTTTTAAA
The DNA here is from genome assembly GCA_021613375.1 of Megaleporinus macrocephalus. NCBI lineage: Eukaryota > Metazoa > Chordata > Actinopteri > Characiformes > Anostomidae > Megaleporinus > Megaleporinus macrocephalus. The sequence continues at coordinate 32,088,295 of CM038726.1, read as the reverse complement.
GCTCCCGCGGTATCTAGAACAGTCTTAGGTTCTACACTGGACGATAAAGAAACGGTTATCAATTAAACTTTTCCAGTGACTCTACTGAAAGAAACATGTTACACGTGTTAATAATCTATAAATAATCTGCTAAGATAAGATAAACAGGTGAACAGGTGCTGTCCTGCTGCTGTGTTGATGAAGCTCTATGGGATGTTTGATCTTCAAGGTCTCGTGTATAGCAGTTGTACTGTTGATCATCTCCACTGTGCAGAGCTGACAGAGCACCACACTGTTGTGTTTCTGTGTGAAACACTCCCACAACTTTAGATGCAGGTGAGTGATTGTTTGTAGCTGCAGCTTGTGCTCTGGATAAATCCATGCTTTCAGTAGACGCGGCCACATTCGCGACACATCGACACACGTTATGCTAATCAATGCAATGAATACATTTAGATACACAAAGATATTTACATATTTAATTGTTTTGGTGACTACAAGTAGTTAGTAAAATGATAATGTTTCATACTAAACGTGGAGTGTTTCTTCTAGACTGGAAAGTAAACACATATTAATGCTAACAATGCTAACATTGCTAACATTGTTTCCCCCTGTGGACTGGAGTATACATTCAACAGATAGTGTCATCTTACAGGTTATTACTTTAAGTAGCAGTTATTTTTATTTTGTAGTATTAAGCTACAGAATGAAATACACTTAATAAAGAGCTAAAAGTCTCTAGTAAACACTGTGACCTGGAGATGTGGCAGTTTTTCATTCATTGATTTACTGTTATGCTAAAATTTATTTGAATTGAACAATTAAAAATATTTTCATAGCAAAAAGTGATAAATGCAATTAATGTAGATTAGTTAACCACAGAGCATGTATTTTAATTAGATTGACAGCACTAGTAACAATTATTAAATAAATAAGAAATAAATAAAAAGTTGATTCAAGGATAAAATAACATTTTTTTCTTATTAACTTTGCAGTTACGGAAGATCTCAGATCTCGTTTGTTAAATCTGTTTGTGTGTGTATTGGTCTTTCAAACAATAATATTCTATAACTGGTTAATAAAGGTTTCATTTCGTGTAAGTATATATAATGACTTAAATAATTGAAGGGAACTGAAAAAAATACTTTACATTTTACACCCTTTTTTAGTCGACTGAATCGACTGTAGATTTAGTCTAGACTATATTCTTATGATAATTAGTGGACTAAAACTAGACTAAAACTAAAAACAATTCAGAAGACTAAATTATGACTAAAACTAAGTGACATTTTAGTCAAAAGACTACGACTAAGACTAAATCAAAATGTGCTGTTAAAATTAACACTGATGTATGGGAGGGTCTTTTGCTACTGCTTGCTCTTCACTGTAGTTCTGTGCTGCTGTAATACCTAATTAATTAATTAATTAATTAATTATTAATTATTTATCTATATATCTTAAATAGATACTATTATTTCTAAAAATATTCAATCAAATATTAACAGGTTTTTATCAAATGTAAAGGATTTGATGTGTCTCTCTCTATTCCTCTACTCTGTAAATAGCATCTCTAGTTACATCTGCATATGCAGTGTGTTTAGTTGTACCAAAATAATTCAATCAATAGTGAATTCTCAGGTTTCATGATGCTCTAAATAGTTTCCTAAACTATCAGAATTTCAGATTATACTCCTAACGTTACTGACACTGTTCATGCGTATGTGTTCTTCTCACTTACTTCCTATAGATGTATCCTATAGTTATTCCTACCCCCAACAGTACAATGACTGCCATAAGAACAGCTCCTAGTGCATAGCCTGAAACAGAGAGAGCACAATTAGTGATCTGAGGAACAAAACTCTCAAATAAAAAAAGGTTAACATTATAAAAATATCAGATTTACAGTCAAGTGCTTTCAAACCAGAGTGGTGCAATACATTGTTTGTTAGACATTAATAAAATACTGGTCTTCATGCAGAAAGCTGTGATATGCAAATGAGCTCCCAGACGTTTATTGTATTTTACTGAAATTATATGCTGTATTTATAGTTCTCTGATAGATGTTAAGGTGATGCTAGGTTACTGTGCTAGAATATCATTTCACTGCATTTGTAACTGTACCGAAAATCTGTTAAATTTTTTAGGGGTGGGCGATATGGCCCTACGATAATATCACAATATTTCATGGTATTTTTGCGAAAACGATACTCTTGGCGATCTGACAAAACATTTAATTTTAAAAAACCTCAATACACTACTGCAACAAAATGAAAATTAAATTTTATTATTGCATACGATACGGTATGACACCCCCCTAACTGAGATATTAAAAAATACAAGACTTTTCATCAGATTGTAACAGAAGTCAATGATCCAGAGTGTCATGATACTAAATAATGCACTCCAAATATCTCCATATATCCAGGACTGAAGTAAAGTGAATGATACTGAACAGATAAAATCTGTCTCTAGTAGATATATAATGGGAAATGAGAAATGATTTTTTTCTTTTGCTGAAAACAGTAAAAGTAGTACCTGATGTGATAATTAGGGTGATATGGCACGATATTTCAGGGTATAATATCATTCACGATATTCAAAGATGTTGGCGATATTATTGAGTACGATATGATATGGCACACCCCTAGCAATAATCCAGGTCTAAATTTCTAACATCAGTATTAACTACAACAGATACGCACATGACAACAGAGCTATTATAAGAGGAGTCCACTTCCTATTTCCTCCATTATATCAAACCATCACTGCAAACCACTAGAGGGCGCCCACAAGTGAATCTTTAATGAATGGGGTAAATGGAGCCAAAAAGGACTTTAATTTTGTAGATTAGAACACATTCTATTACAAAATCAATGAAAACTTATAAGTATCTTTCTGTTTTTCTGACAGTACATATGTCTTGGTGCTGAATGGTTAGCATTAAACCTACTGATTGGTTGACCTTACTGCTACATGGTGACGGATTAGTATGACAGCTTCTGGGTGCTGATTGGTTGCCATTGCTGTTATTGAGTACTGATTGATTGGCATTACTGTTACTTAGTGCTGGTTTGTTAGCATTACTGTACTGTGTTGATTGGTTGGATTTACTGGTACTGCATGCTGATTGGTTGGTATTACTCATACTGAGTGCTAATTGGGAGGTATTACTGCCACTGAGTTCTGATTGGTTGACTTTGCTGTTACAGAACACTGATTTGTAGGTGTTACTGCTACTTAGTGCTGATTTGTTATTAATACTGCTACTGAGTGCTGATTGGTTGTCATTACTGGTACTGTGTGCTGATTGGTTGGAATTGCTCCTATTGAATGCTAACTGGATGATATTACTGCCACGAAGTGCTGATGGTTGACATTGCTTTTACAGAGTACTGATTGGTCGGCGTTACTGCTACTGCATGCTGATTGGTTGGCATTACTCCTACTGAGTGATAATTGGGTGGTATTACTACCACTGAGTGCTGATTGGCTGACATTGCTGTTGTAGAGTATTATTTGGTCTGCAACTGAGTGTTGATTGGTTGGCTACTGCAAGGAAACTGGTTGTCACTACTGATACTGAGAGCTAATTTATTAGCAATATGGTAAATGGTTAATTTGTAAATGGGTGGTTCCAAAAGTGTGTAACTTTCTTAATACACAGATTTAAAAATTGACAGGTGACTGTTCAGAATCAGGCTTGTTCTGGCACAAATTAAGCCCTGAATATAATATTTTATCAATACTGTAAATTTCGATCAATCAATGCAAATCTTCAACTGTGATTTGATGCAGCTGAGGATCACAGGACGTACCCAGCGCTCCCAGGTCTTTTTTCTTTCTGGGTCCAAGGTTGACTCTCCGGCTGATGCCTGGGTCGGGTTTCACTGCGACACTTTGTCTGGGCGGATGGACGCTCTGCGGCTTTGTCTGACCCTCAGCAGAGGACACCACCTCATCACCTACATCAGAGGTCTTATCTACAACATAAGATGAGGAAAAACATGGTACATTGCTTTAAGTAATGGATGTTTCTATGTTTCAGCCAAAAATGCAGTCTTTTAAGTCTGCTATGAAACTACTGTGGTGGAAATTCTCCTGAACCTAATCAAACAAATACAAAATAAATACAGTTCACACTAGACGTTTGCTTAAAAATTTCTCATTTGGTTGAATTTGTTTTTTGTTAGTCTTAATCACAGCTGCCCACACCCAGATGGAGATCTTTAGTGTGTTAAATTGGACACTGTGCCAGGATTCTGCTAGATGAATTCTGATTGGCTATCCATACTTGCATGTATACACACTTTGATGTATAGAATTTCACTGATCTGATATAAATTTAGCCAAAGTTCAACAGTCTCAGCTCCCGAGGGACTGTTTATGTCTTGCCTCCTTTTGTGAGATTGCTCCTTTTATACATCATGCCTAACTGCAGGCTTGTGATTGGTTGTTTTAGATGACTGTCAAAATTCCCTTTGCTGTAGGAGTTCTTTACAGCAGCTCTTGGCCAGTTTTGCCTCTGAGTACAGCTTTCTGAGTACTGAGACAAATTCCTTGTATGTGTGACATACTTGGCCAAATAAACAATTCTGATTCTGATTTGTTAGTAAAACTGCTACTGAGTGCTGATTGGTTGGCATTACTCCTACTGAATCCTAACTGGGTGATATTGCTGCCACTGAGTGCTGATTTGTTGACATTGCTTTTACAGAGTAGTGACTGGTCGACATTACTGCTACTGCATGCTGATTGGTTGGCATTAATCCTACAGAGTGCTAATTGGGTGGTATTACTGCCACTGAGTGCTCATTGGTTGACATCGCTGTTACAGGGTACTGATTGGTCAGCGTTACTGCTACTGAGTACTGATTGGTTGGCTACTGCAAGGAAATTGGTTGTCATTACTGAGTGCTAATTTATTAAAAAGTTTTGGTGTTCCAGGTAAGTTCAGCCAAAGTTCAACAGTCTCAACTACAGACGCTCTACCCATTGCAGGCTTGTGATTGGTCGTTTTGCACGTCTATCAAATTTCCCCTTGTTCTTGGCCAGTTTACATGGCGCAAGGGACCAGACTCCCCCCAGAGAGTCTGGCATTGACACATTTGTGATGTATGTGTAGTCTGATTGTGTTTAGAATATAACTATGCAAGTGAACCGTACAGTTCAGCACATTATAGGAATCTTTGTTACATACCTTGGCATGTGTCTATTGCGCAGTCCCGTCTCTTAATGCCATCTGCAGTGGACACGAAGCACCAGGGCCTTGGGGATGTGTCAGGATTTCGGCAATAGCTGTGATTCCACTGTTCTGGAGCAACAACAATTGAATAAGCTATCCATCTTTCTTTTCATAAGCTCTACACTGTTCTCAAGATAAGTCAAATAAAGGTCATTATCTAAATGCAAATCTGTGTAATTCATTTGCCACATCTCCAACTATTGCAACAATCCAGGTGGTCCCACAGATGCTTAACTGGGCTCAGATTCTGAGGGTAGAACCTGGAAGTCTTGCTCAGCTTTTCCAACCAATGTGGGACATTTCTAGTCTTGCTGGAAGATCCTATCCGCCCCAGGGAAAGACAATCAGCATGTATGGGGTACGTGATTGCGAGGATTCAGGCCCAAATCTGTTGAGAGTGCCTTTCACATGGATGAGAGGGTCCAGAGAATGTCACAAATAACATTGCCCAGACCAGGGCGCTGCCACCTATACGCTGTCGGCGTATAAAGTAGGACTATAATGAGACTTGACTATGATTAAGATATACATATACAACCTGTTGTCTAAAAAAGTTGCAAAATGTAAAGAAAAACAGAATAAATATATAAAAATATGACTATTTTGAATTGGATTGAATCTCTCGCATACTGTGATGAAGCAGCAGGTGAGGGAGACGGATGCAAGGTCTGTTTATTAGAGTGTAGGTGAGAACAGAAAGTGCAGAAGAGTCCATAATAGAATGAGAACACGAGTCCAGAATAACAGAGCCACAAAGCCAATCAATAACAGAGCAAACAGAGAGGTTTAATGCACAAAGGCAACAAGGAACACCTGGAAATGGGAGGGGCCACAAACTAGGAGCAGGTGAGGGGCATGACGAAAGGGCGGAGACAAGGAGGAGCTAAGAAACCAAAACAAACAGAAGCACATGGGAAAGACAAGAGTGTAAACAAAGGCAGAGACAGCCAGGAACAGAAACAGGTCAAGTATGACACATAGCATAGCAATCAGCTGCCAGCACCTTTATAACCACCTGGCAACGTGCCTAAGCTGTGCAATCAATGCCTTTTCTTCAGTAAACACACTTTACTAGTTTGCATTTTGCACAGCGTCCCAGCTTTGGAACTGAGGTTGTGCAACCCAACAACATATGAACATAATGCCACAGCACATTTGCCCTACAGGTTTCATACACACAAACATGGGAAAGCAGCGTGGGCTCCAATTCTGAATACCACACTGAAGTGCTACCTTGGCACGAGGACTCTATATTATGATTGGAAGTAGAGCTGGTATGGCTGAAATGTGCATATGTGTGTGTTTACATCTGGTGTTCAGTGAAATCGTGTTATTGCCCCTCTGAATCTCGTCTTAAGCAATGAGTCTGTCATATGTGTCATGCACCAACCGCTTAAAATACTAGATATAATACTAGAAATACATGCTTGCAGTATTGTTCACATTTTGACTGCTGAACAACCTCTTAATTCAAAGGGTTCAGTGACATACTGGTAGAAAAAACATATGTAGGGAAAGATGTATCTGGTTTGGTTACCACAGGGTGCAATAGGATTTTCAGCAATGACGAATGGAAAAAATCCAAAGACTCCCGGGGTTAGGGTGTAAACGGTGCTAATAATTTATTAGAAAAAAAATACAAACAAAAACTGTAATGAAAAAAAAAATGGAATTTGAAAATAAAAAAAGGCCTGAGTTGGATTTAAATCAAGTAATATAAGTTCCCAGTCGCAAGACCATGGAACTACCACATTAGACTAGTTTTTCTACAGTCCCTCAGCTCCCTCTTAGCTTGAGGAGAGTAGTTCCCCCAGTGCTAGGTTCTCTCAATCTTGTTGGACAGGCCCCATCCCTGGTTGAAACCATTGCAACCTAGAGGGGGGACCGTCCTACAAGGAGGGGTTTGATTTTGAACAAAAAAAAATAATAATAACAAAACATAAGGCCTTAATAAACATAACCAGTGCGCATGTACATCAGCATACATTACCTTACCCTATATACCACCCGTCCCAAGTTGGCCGCAGGCCCTATAGCACACCTTGAGGGTGAGCTCTATCCATACTACCACCCTTTTGGTTGGTTTGGCCAAAGAACAGACAGTCAGGTAAGAGTAAGTATTTCCCATACACACAGTCTATGGTGATGGGCAACATCTATTGCCTTATTACACACACATTTCTCCCATAGAGGACTCTGATTAGATCCAGAGTTCCTAATAAGGGCATGACATGCGACTTGGGATGTATTTGCATTATGCATATAGTGAGAAATTATGGTTGGCCAGAAAAGGATACAGGAATCCTGTTATAGGCTGTGAAGCTGAATGAGGCAATGGGGAATTAAGCATACATGACAAAACATATATAGTAAATTGTAGTTTCAGGCCAGAATACTCATTTAACTCTAATTTATTTCTAATAACTGTAATATAATGATGTGACTAGTGTTGTGGCTGTACTTCATGCTATTTGAAGATTATTGTGGTTGATTGAGAAAATGAATTGGTTTAGGTTCAAATTTAGTGAACTCATTAAAATCTCTAAATTGGGAATCCAACAGACTGGAACTAGAACTAGTGAAGAAAAAAATAAGTAGCCCAGTAGAAACCAACACAATCCTTTACCAACACTCTTCCCTCATTCAGACTCACGTTCTTTTGCTCTACTGGAGCTAACTAGAATTTATAGAAGCCTGTTTCCACAAATGGAAACAAATACAAAGCCATTCAGTAAGTCAAAAAATTAAAAACATGACTTAGTATCTCATCATTTTGGCTTGCTAGACATCTTATTTTATAATAACTTTCTCATAACTATGAATTAATATCTCATAAGTGACTTAGCATCTCATAACTATGACCTATTATCTCATGATTATGACTCAGCATCTGATAATTATGACTTAATATCTCATAATAACGACTCAGCATCTTATAGGTATGACTTAGGTCACAATTTTGAATTAGCGTCTCGTGATAATGACTCAGAATCCCATAAGTATGGCTTAATAATTAAAAAAAAAAAAAATAAAAAAAAAAAAAATAAAAAAAAAAATATATATATATATATATATATATATATATATATATATATATATATATATATATACCCTACCACTCAAAAGTTTGGGATCACAGTGAAATGTTCTTGTTTTCAATGGAGTATCTTCTTCCTTAACACAACAATGGACTGACGGGTCTCTAAAGAAAGTTGTTTCTTTCTGGTCATTTTGAGACGGTCAGCAAGTCATTAACTGCTGATCTTCAGATACTAAACTAACCTAGAATGTTGTTCCCTTTTATACTCACTTATTAGTAGAATGTTTTTCAGCTGTGCATCACAATTGATCAAGAGTGTCCTAACAACCAATTAGTCCAATAATATCCTTGGATTGGTGGTCGTACCAGGAGATTTAGACAGAGGACTGAGAATTACTGATAATAGAACTATATGTAAAAGAAGCCTCTATACAAAAATAGACTTTAATACAAACATTTTTATTCTTTAAAAAACATCTGATACACTTACATTAGTTGTGAAATGGACAATATTGTTGGTGAATTGCATGAAATTCTAAAGTGATCGGAAACTTTTGAGTAGTATATATATATATATATATATATATATATATATATATATGCACATAACTGTCCAGATGTGTACAAAGTGAGCAGACCTACCAGAGCTGCTGTCCAAGTCGATGGTCAGGTTGTACGTGCTGCTTATGTTTAACCAGTTTAAGCAGGTTTCTCCTGAGGAGCTGATCCTCTCCACTCCGCTGTCTGGTGCTCCGTCCGATTGAGCGCACTCTGCAAACCCACGCAGACCACCACACACGAACTGCTCTAAAAGCTCTGACTCAGCCAGACTGACCACTCCACTCCAGCTGACCAGTAACTCACACAGTTACTCACCTCTTACGACCGCCGCGCTCGTAGAGACCACCAAAACCAGCGTCACATGACCCAGTGAGAGCATTTTAATGAGCCTGCTATTCCCACGCGCGCGACAACTCTTCTGGAAGCGCGTGCAGTGAGAAGCGCCAACGTCTCGCTCTCACTTGCTCTTCTGATCCGAGGAGCAGCAGCAGCTGGAGGTCCTACTGGCATGAAGTGGAGATCCAGTGGAGCCCTCACACGACAGGATATAAAAACGTTTCTTAAAATAGATGCAAATAGATGATCAGTGGTTTATGTCTTGTCGAGTATGATGTGCAGTGAAATCTATAATATAGAAAAGATCATAAATATAAATGCCCCCACTGTCAGGGCAAGAGAAGTAAGAATATCCCCTGATGACTCTTGCATCAGCAATTTTACACAGTACATCAGCTGCATATCAAATTATTTTCTTAGGCATTTTCTAACTTCTGCATTCTCCATAAACTGTTATCAGAGTATGAAACCAAAACGTATTGCGTACATTAAAATGATAGTTCTGTCAATATAGCTCATATACAATTAAAATTAATGTATTCTATTTTAAAAAGCTATGACTAAAGATAAGACAATGAAAAAACACTTGAAAATCAACCTCTGTTTATTATTTACTGTACTTATATAAATTATATACAGCCACTTAATATGGAGCACCTCCTTGTATTTAAGCTCATTGTCCATTTTACAGGAGCACTTTGTAGTTCTACACTTACAGACTGTAGCTCATCTGATTCTCTGTATACTTTATTACCCTGTTCTTCAATAGTCAGGACCCTAAATACACATAAAATGGCTGTGTATTGGCAAGAACCTGGTGATACAATACGTATCATGATACAGCGGTCACGATTCAATATATCATGATATACTGTGATTTTTCAAATTCTACTATTAAAACACACCACTGTATGAACGTTTGCCAATGCTTACAATAGCATTGCGCCCTTGTGCTGCTTGTTAATGTTGGAGCGGAGCTGAAAATGGATTACAACACTGCCATCTAGTGGTCAGAGGTTTAAACACAACGATTCACTGTCTGCAAAGAATCTGTGTATCAATACTGTGTTTTTGGGAATCGATACAGTATCACTAAACATAATATCCTGATATTTAATGTTTTGATATTTTCTTACAGCCCTAGTGTATATATATATATATATATATATATATATATATATATATATATATATATATATATATATATATACACACACACACTGTACCCACACGGAAATTAGTCAAAGATCAGGACCCACACAGGACCACCATGGAGGGATGGATCATTGTCAGCACTGCAGTCACACTGATGTGATGGTGCTGGTGCAAGTGGATTAGACACAGTTCTCTAATGAGTTCTCTATGAACCCTTAAACCCTAGATGTGTCTTTCTTCTTGAGGAATGTCCATGATGGTCATAGCGCTCAGGTTTCCTTTAGAAAAAATGATCCTCCTACAACAAGAATTGTTACAAGCATAGCCATAATCTGATGGGGCCTAAAGGGGTCCACAATCATTTCTTGGCCAAATTCTTTTTTTCCGAAGTACTCCATCATTAAACTTTGCAGGTTTAGTTGGGAACGTTACAGTAGAGCCTCTGTTTAATATACACTTTCTGCACATGCATGTAGCAATATCTTTATTACTGTAGAAATATTTATTAACAGAGAAAATTCCACACTTTTCCAACGTTTCTGCATGTTTTAGTCATTAGGACGTAAAGGTGGAGGTGAAATATGCCTTTCTAGAGAAACTTGCTTACTTCACAATGGTACACTTAGTGCTGACACATACATAAATACTTGTAAAGTCTGTATTACCTCTAAAAGCTCTTTACAGAAAGTTACTACATGAAAAGGCAATGAATACGCCTGAGAGTGTGATTACATGGACTTAATAAATAGGTGCAGAAAACCAGATTTTGTCAGGTCATCTATTCACTGTGTTTATATACACTTGAGTAATCAGATCAGATCATGAGTCATGAGGCAGTAATCAGATTTCTGCTGGGGGTTTTTAAAGATGCACTATTTGTAGATGGCCACTCCATTCAAGTAGACTGTAAGTTTATAAACTTAAATACCCACCATCACTTATTAGTGTGATTCAGGTTCTGTAACCCACCCCTGCTCTAATCCTAAGGTTACCTCATGTCTGGAAAAAGACATTGGTGGTGATGATGTGGACTCACCAAGTACAAGTTTTGGTGGAGCTTTACAGAGCAGTGTACTGTGAAAGTGGTAGAACTGGTCAGTACACCAGTGCTTCCAGTGTGTTCTTAATTAACTGGATGTGTTTTGTTGTTCTGAGATGTTTCCTTTGAACTAATGACTAATGAGGAGGTCATTAAAGAGCTGAAATACAGATTTTGTCAGTATTTTATCCACCATGTTTACAAGCAACTGAGTGATCAGATACTGGGGGGTCTATAGGCCATGATTGGATTTGTACTGTGGCTTAAGCAGAAAACATGAACATGCATCATGTAAAAGTCTAAGAATATTAAAACACTTAATTTCCTCAAGCCCATAGCCGAATTCAGCATCACTCCAGAGTTTTGTGGCCATCTCACGGTTGCCGTGTTGAATGCTGCTTGCTTATATCTAGTACCATGATCTGTTTTTACACAGTAATCTGATTTCTCAGAACATGTCTGTGCCTGAGCTGAAATCTAGGAAGCCAATCTAAGAAATTAAGAGTATCCGTGTACATGACCACTTGAATAATGAGATTTAGAGATGAAAGGATCGATGGGCTATGTATCGGTATCGGCAGATTTTTAATCAAATATGTGATCGGTGATCGGCCAATATTTCTCCAATTTAGCGGATCCGGAGAGCCAATCGATGGCATTAAACAAATGAGCCTAATTTCTGTATTTCCAGCTAGTGTTTCATTCAGGAAGAGGAGCTCTCTGGCCAGCTCCCTGCAATTCCTATCTCAACCACTAGGTGGAAACACATTAGTTTAAAATAACAGAGTCTGCGTTTAAGGACTGCAGTTTTTACTAAATTTATTAAATTATTTTTTTTAAGTTTTTAGACTGAATTGAATCCAAATTGAACGATTGCAGTATTGGGGATATTTGTTTGATTTACTTTATTTACTGTTAATTATGTTTAAAATGTTATGCAGTTTCACATGAGCATGTTAAACCAGTTCAGAACTTTCATAACTTGCTTGCGCTAATAACTACATGTAGCCTGCCCTCGATCGTTATCAGCTATCGGCCGATCATGCTGAAAGGTGTTGGCCTCAAAAACGCTGATTGGTCCATCTCTAGTCAGATTACTGCAGAAACCTGATTCTGATCAGATTGGTAAGTGCATGTAAACATACTACTCATTGTAAAATGTATTGTTTTGAAAACATATAAGGAGGCTTTCAAGGATTCTCTGCAATGCACCAATTTACACCCAAACACTCAAAACTGCTTTGTTTCTGCCTCAGCAGCCACTCTTTAATGAACTGTTAACATCTTCTCTCTTAATTTCCTCAAATAATGAAATGCACTTCAATGAGACAATGTCCTACTAAGTCCTAACTATTAAAAATCTTGCAGTGCAGGTAAGCCAGTTTCTCAGCACGCGAGCGTCGGAGCAGTGGGAACCATTCCCAGTGAGGCAGCTCCACGACTCTGTACCCGGCCAGTGCCAACTGTCTCCTCTTCATTGCGTGAAGCCCAAGCAACTGTTGCGTCCTGTAACAGTAGTGGTTCCTATTAGTCACCTGAACCGCAAGTCGAATGACAGACGGTTTGGAAGTGACCTGGCTTGAGGCAGGAGAACGTCTCCCAGGTTTTTTTAGGGCATGGAGAAGGCCATCAGTCAAGTCCACTCCCACACTCAGGATGCCTTCTCTCTCAGTCTGTGGCTCCACTATACGTAGAGCTGGTTGCTGGAAGGGCTTTGGTGGTGGCTGGGCTGGGATCTTTTTGGCACTGGTGAGCTGGGCCATCAAGTCGTCCGTCAAGGTCACTCCAGTGCACCTTTCCCAACCCGGTGGGGTCCACTGCTCATGTGGAGCAGGTTTGTGAGCTACCCCGAGCTCAGAGGCTAGAGGCAAAGGTTGTTCATTGTGGTCCAAGAGCACTTCGAGGTCAATGGAACGCATATGTGGAAGAATCATTCTCTTGCGCACAAAAGCATCTCCTCCGAGCAGCTCCTGCAGGCCAGCTTCCGCCTCTAGAACTTCTAGCTTCTGACACACGTCCGACTGGGCGAATTTCCATAGCTGTTTGGTCACCTCCTCCCTGACTGCTAGGCTCAACCGTGGCCCGGTCCAGTTAGGCAACTCCACTTCCACAGTTCCATCTAAAGTGAACAAGTCCTTTTTCAGGTCCAGTTCGTGTGACCTGCTAGTCCGTCTAATAAACTCAGGGCTTAAAGCTACACTTAGAAGGTCTGTGGGGAACTGACCTGCAAACGCCAAACCAAGCAAAGCTGTAAGGAAATGTTCAGGAAAGCGCTGGAATTCAGCCTCCCGCTCTCGCAGGACATCTGTGAGGCAAGGGTACAAGTCTGGGCACTGGTTTGGTAGGATCCCCAAAGTACCAAAAGCCCACAGAAGCTTGGCAGCATCTTTGCTCCTGCAGTGAGAGGCTACAGGAGGCAGGTGTTCTGCTACAGCGAGGAGAATGCGGACATCGTGGTAGTGCAGCGCAGAGCAGGCCAGGGCAACGTGCATCAAGCCCTGGACGCCCATCTGTGGAGCACGTCGAGGCACCTCGGAGCCCATAGCTTCCAACCAGGGAATGTGGTCCAGATGGCTGAATCGCATAAGTTTCAGGACATTCACGATGCCGAAGTCACTCATTTGCTCAAGTACGGTACAGGCCCGGTCCACAAGCCTGCGCACCGCTTCCTCTGAGAGGGCGCTCTGGGATTTAAACAGGCCCAAGCAGACAGCGTCCACTTCTTCAGCCTTCAGCTTGTCTAAATGACGCATGAGAATGCCTTCTAGCGGCTGAAGGAGATGAGCCGGGCATCGTCTACCCTCTCCCAGTATATACAGAAACTGGACCAGTTCTGATGGACCCATCTGGCTAATGTGTGGGCTAATACAGTCGCACAGTCTCTCCAGGTAATGTGGCACTGAACGGCCAAGGCACCGCCACAGGTCGGCCACAAGCAGCAACTGGTGGAGGTCCATTTTGCTGGCCCGGCTGCCAAACTCAGACTCGTACAAGCCCAGAATGCTGTGGGAATATGATAATCCCAGTCTCACGAAGGCCCGCAAAACCTCCAGTAGCTGCTGGTTGGTAAAGTTTTGCAGGCTTTCCACGCTGTACCTCAACAGCATGTTAAACCGTGTATCCCCTCTGACCACTCGAGCTTGCTCGGGGTCCAGGTGGCCCAGTTCACCAAGGTAATGCGCTATATCTGAGGGCGTCATATTTCCTTTCATCAGAGTTACTTTATGAAGCAGTAACGAAGCCTCTTTGAAGTGGATGGCAGGCGGACGCTGGGAGATATCATGAGCCATGCTGAGGTACTCGGGCCTGCATCTGTGAAAGGCACGCGGGTCTCCTTTCACATCAGCTTGGGCGTCTTTATGATGAGCAGACTTGCCCCCTTTGCTGGCTCCTTCTCTACTGAAAGCCAAGCTTAGCAGGGCATTCCTGGCACTGGACAAGTGGCGTGACGAGCTGACTGTATATGGGTTACTCTGCTGTCGGAATGCTGCATTCAGGACAGGTTGAGAGGCTTCCTCCTCCACCTGTGAGCAGCCCAAGCTGGCAGAACGGTGTATACTTTTAGGGTAGTACGCCGAGGGGTTGTACACCAACCTGTACCGCCCTGAAGCTGCTGCATTTGGTGGCTCTTGGACCTGGTCGGTCTCTTCTTCCTTCTCTCGTTCTTCATTCTCCAACTGTGAGCAGAGATGCTGTGCTTTATACACAGCTCTGCTTTGTGAGTGGGCATACAGGCGTAGTGCCTTCACGTGACGCGAAAGTGCCCTCGCAGACATCCACAGGGGATACTGAGGGAAAGAAAAAGATGGAGAACAGAGTTTGTTTTACATCTGGACCACAAAGCAATACTATTAAAACATTTATAGCCTTGCACTGGACATTAGGGTTGTGCGATATTGACAAAAAATATGTGGATATTTTCTGTAATTTTGTTGATAAAGATAAATGATATTTTGCATTATTTAAAATGTGTTTGTAAAAGTATTATATTTTACTAGCTTGCACTTCTTAAAGGATATTAACATCCATCCGTCCATCATCTTCCTCTTTATACCGCTGTTCATACTCCTCATACTCTGTTCATACTCCTCATACTCTCTGTTCAGACCCCTCATACTCTCTGTTCAGACCCCTCACACTCTCTGTTCATACTCCTCATACTCTCTTCATACTCCTCATACTCTCTTCATACTCCTCATACTCTGTTCATACTCCTCATACTCTCTTCATACTCCTCATACTCTCTTCATACTCCTCATACTCTCTTCATACTCCTCATACTCTCTTCATACTCCTCATACTCTCTTCATACTCCTCATACTCTCTTCATACTCCTCATACTCCTCATACTCTCTTCATACTCCTCATACTCTCTTCATACTCCTCATACTCTCTTCATACTCCTCACACTCTCTTCATACTCCTCACACTCTCTTCATACTCCTCATACTCTCTTCATACTCCTCATACTCTGTTCACACTCCTCATACTCTGTTCACACTCCTCATACTCTCTGTTCATACTCCTCATACTCTGTTCACACTCCTCATACTCTCTGTTCACACTCCTCATACTCTGTTCATACTCCTCATACTCTCTTCATACCCCTTATACTCTGTTCATACCCCTCATACTCTCTGTTCATACCCCTCATACTCTCTTCATACTCCTCATACTCTCTTCATACTCCTCATACTCTCTTCATACTCCTCATACTCTCTGTTCAGACCCCTCATACTCTCTGTTCATACCCCTCATACTCTCTTCATACTCCTCATACTCTCTTCATACTCCTCATACTCTCTTCATACTCCTCATACCCTCTGTTCATACTCCTCATACTCTCTGTTCATACTCCTCATACTCTCTGTTCATACTCCTCACACTCTCTGTTCAGACCCCTCATACTCTCTGTTCAGACCCCTCATACTCTCTGTTCATACTCCTCATACCCTCTGTTCATACTCCTCACACTCTCTGTTCAGACCCCTCATACTCTCTGTTCAGACCCCTCATACTCTCTGTTCATACCCCTCATACTCTCTGTTCACACTCCTCACACTCTCTGTTCACACTCCTCACACTCTCTGTTCATACCCCTCACACTCTCTGTTCATACCCCTCACACTCTCTGTTCACACTCCTCATACTCTCTGTTCATACCCCTCATACTCTCTGTTCATACCCCTCATACTCTGTTCATACCCCTCACACTCTCTGTTCATACCCCTCACACTCTCTGTTCACACTCCTCACACTCTCTGTTCACACTCTCTGTTCATACCCCTCATACTCTCTGTTCACACTCCTCATACTCTCTGTTCACACTCCTCATACTCTGTTCACACTCCTCATACTCTCTGTTCACACTCCTCATACTCTCTGTTCACACTCCTCATACTCTCTGTTCACACTCCTCATACTCTCTGTTCACACTCCTCATACTCTCTGTTCACACTCCTCATACTCTCTGTTCACACTCCTCATACTCTCTGTTCATACTCCTCATACTCTCTGTTCACACCCCTCATACTCTCTGTTCACACTCCTCATACTCTCTGTTCACACTCCTCATACTCTCTGTTCACACTCCTCATACTCTCTGTTCATACCCCTCATACTCTCTGTTCACACTCCTCATACTCTCTGTTCACACTCCTCATACTCTCTGTTCACACTCCTCATACTCTCTGTTCACACTCCTCACACTCTCTGTTCACACTCCTCACACTCTCTGTTCATACCCCTCACACTCTCTGTTCACACTCCTCATACTCTCTGTTCACACTCCTCATACTCTCTGTTCACACTCCTCATACTCTCTGTTCACACTCCTCATACTCTCTGTTCACACTCCTCATACTCTCTGTTCACACTCCTCATACTCTCTGTTCACACTCCTCATACTCTCTGTTCACACTCCTCATACTCTCTGTTCACACTCCTCATACTCTCTGTTCACACTCCTCATACTCTCTGTTCACACTCCTCATACTCTGTATGGTGGTGTGTTGGGAGATGATGGAACAGGTTAGCTGTGTTGATCTTTAACGGCTGTTTTCTTACAAAGTCTGTAAACTGTCGTCTTCTGACAGTCTGTCAGTCTTTTCAGATCAGACCAGCTCCACACGAGTGAAGATGATCCTCGTCTAGGAGTTAAATCTAAGGAGGTAGACTGCGAGGCTGGTGGTGTCTGAGTTTCTTTCCCTGGAGCAGTGTGTTCACTCAGTTTCAGCTTTAGGTGTGTTGTTTAGGCCTATGCTAGCTCACAGTATGGGCACTCAATGCACACTCACAGCAGCCTATACTAAAGCATAAGGAGTGAGTATGTGGAGTTGAGGAGCTCTGTTTGTTGTTTGTTTCCCAGTCAGTAGCGTACTCGATAACGTCAGCTCGCGCATCGTTAACACGGTAATTAAGATATTATCACAGACGATATATATCGCACACCCCTACTGGATATATAGTATCATTACATTGCTGTCTCCATTAATTACACACTGATCAGCTGGAATTGTTGCAAGAAAACTAAATTAAGCTACAGATTAATTTCTACCAGTGGCATAACTGCAACAAAGTAGTCAAGTGAAGTCAAATTCTTCATTCTATAGTGACAAGAACCAGATGTCTAGAGTTTCATGCCTCTAAAAGCTCCCTCGCTGAAAGTTATTACATAAAACAGTTATGAATATCTTGTCTGAGGTCGGATACAGCATGTTTCAATAGTTTTAAAAGAAGGTTTTGATCTGAAGTGGCTATTTGTAGACTAGTGTTGTGTAGTGTTTTGTAGTGTAGTGTTGTAGACTCCTAGTATCCTTCACCACCACTAGGGTTCCCTACTGTTAGCTATTAAATTAAAACACAATATAAAAATAGCTATAGCATTAACGCCTGGTCTCCATCATATTATTCTTCACTTGTCTAGTATGTGCAACACCTCCCTCCCCTATTGCATCATGTACTTCTGTTTGCTCACATACATGAACCTCAATGTATTTTTAAATGCTCTGAACATATAAGATAATAAACCTATCCTGCATCTTAAATTACTTACATCTGACTGAATTTACAGAAATTCGGTGGAAACGCTAAACAGAAAGAAATGTCGAGAAAGTCATTCAGAGTGGTCTGATGTAAAATGCTTTGTACTGGAGAAAGGTACCAAGCCAGGACTGTTCACAGCGGTGGTGATAGGATCAAGACGTCCACCTCGCTGTAGTTGTAACAAACAGTACTTGTGTGACAACACAAGTAATCACCATTTTACCATCTTAACATGATAAGATAAATAAAATGCAGATATTTGTGTAGAATACATAGGCACCCCTGGTTCCCCATGACCACCACTGATAGGAAAAGCTAAGTACGTTTCTCTACAAATGACTTATTTCACAAACCACACTTTGTTTATATCTTGCTCACATAGTTAGGGAGAAACTTTGAAAACTCGGTGGAATTCCCCTTTAAGACTGCTGTCAACCCTTCAGAACCTAATTTCTGGTTCTGCAAACCTTCATTCGCCAACTTCTCGTCGGAAATTCTCTTTCCAGTTACATTCTGGCGGCTCAGTATGTAAATGCTGCATGGTTTAAGGTGGAACTGAAACATTTAAACAGAAACTGGCTTCTTTAAACTCATTCATTCTGCAGCAGCTAGGCTAACTAAGCTAAGCTAACCGAGCTCTCTGCCCGCTATACAGTCAGTACCGAACAAGATATAAACTCTTATTATATTAAATCGCTAGTAACTTACAGCACAGGCTTATTTTAGTCCATCAAATTACTCAGTGCTCCAAAAAGCGCTGCGTTAGATTAAACACTGCCGAGGTCAACCTGTTCCCAGCTCCATGTGTGTCTCCATCCGCGGCGCGTCACATCACACGTAGGACGGTGGCCCAGTTCGGACACGCGCTTCCGCAACAGGCAGCATCCGCGCACATCCACTACACTCTACTATATATACTATATTGAGGCCACTAAATATTATACTGACTCCACAAATTACTGATTCGAGGCCACAATTTAATTACATTTTTAAAATTTTATATGAAGAAATTATTAAATTATGCTCACAATTACTATATTGTGGCCACAAATGATTATATTAAGGCAATAATTCAATATACCGTGGCCACAAATGACCATATAAAGCTTAAAATGACTATAATGAAATGACCATAATGAAATGTATTACTATTTTAAACTCACAAATTATTATATTGTGGCCACAAATTACTATATTATGCTCAAAAATACTATATTGAGGCAACAAATTGCTGCTTTGAGGCCACAAATGACTATATTTAGGCCATAGATTATTATAAATTTAATAATAAGAAATTATTATTACTCTAATTCAATATATTATGGCCACAAATTACTATATTATGCTCAAACAATACTTTATTAAGGCCACACATGACTATATTTTGACCATAGATTATTATAAATTAAATAATAATAAATTATTATTACTCTAATTCAATATATTGTGGCCAAAAATTACTATATTATGCTCTATTATGAGGCCACAAATTGCTGCATTGAGGCCACAAATAACTATACCCAGTCCCCAAATTATTACATTGAGGGGATAATTCAATATATTGCAGCCACAGATTACTATACTGAGGCCATAATTTTATATATTTTGGCTACAAATGACTACATTTAGGCCATACTTTACTATATTAGGCCACAAATTAATATATCAAGGCCTTAAATATATATTCTGAGCCACAATGTACTATATTGAGCACACAGAATTCAATCTCTCTATTTATCAAATCGAAGATGAAATCCCTGAGTGACATACTTCATCCAGACACTGTGTCATTATAGTTATAATTCCAGTATTATGATGATGGTAATAAATATGAATTTAGTACAAATAACTAAGTGTCTAACAAGGCTTCACTCTTAAAGGGGACTCAGCAATGTTCTGATGTTGGAGAGTCATAATTCAATATTAATCAACAAACTATGCCAATGCCCAGTCTACCCAATGCTACTGTTGTTTTTTTTTTCAAAAATGTTAATTAGAGACTTTCAGATTGGTTTGATGTGAAATGCTATGCTTAGACAAACATACCAAGCCAGAGTGTGTTCACAGTGGTGGTGATAGGAACCACAGTGTTTAGTTTATCAAAACATAAAAAAATAAATGAAAATGTAGATCCACAAATTTAAGACAGTACTATGCACAGTGATGGTCACATGTCAACAACATAGAGAAACGACTTATCTGAGATCAGGCTTACCTGAAATGGACTGTTGATCAGTGGAAACATGTATTGTGGTCTAATGAGTCAACCTTTCACATTAGTTTTGGAAATAACTGTCTTCGGGTTCAGGCCAAAGAAGCAAAGAACCATCCTGATTATTACCAGTGTAAAGTTTAAAATCCAGGGTCTATCACAGTATGAAGAGGTGTTGGTGAGTAACCTTTACATCAGCGAAAGCTCCATTAACACTGCACACATATGCTGCCTTCTAGATGACGTCTTCTTCAGGGACGCCCATGCTTATTTTAACATGAAGGGCACCAAGAAATATCTGCATGGCCGCGTAATCAGAGAGTGCATGTGCCGGACTGACCTGCCTACAGTTCATTAAAAATGAGTGTCTTCATAAGATCCAAATATGATGTGTGGTTGCGCAGCTTGTATAACAGAAGAATGGCAAGCAGTACACTTTCAAAACCGTATCGGTTTGAATTCACACCTCACATGATTATTACTGTAAGTGTTGGTAGAGGGAAAGTTGAGGTACCTCAATGAAAAACATGTCCTAACTTTCTTGGAATATGTTACAGGCATCTAATGTTTACAAAAAGGTAAAACAACAAATATTGTGTTTTTGTACACAATGAAATATAGGTCAAGCAGTATTATTATTAAATATATATAAATAAATACTGGGTTTAGTAGCACTTTCACACCTTGTCCCAACTTGAAATATGACATCATATAGATAGATAGATAGATAGATAGATAGATAGATAGATAGATAGATAGATAGATAGATAGACAGACAGATAGATAGATAGATAGATAGATAGATAGATAGATAGATAGATAGATAGATAGATAGATAGATAGATAGATTCAGATAGACAGACAGCTAACCAGATAAATAGACAGATATTGATAGACAGACAAATAGATATAGATAGACAGCTAGATAGATACATCACCAGATAAATAGATAGATATAGATAGCTAGACAGATAAATAACCAGATAAATTGACAGATATAGACAGACAGATAAATAACCAGATAAATAGATATAGATAGACAGCTAACTAGATAGATAAATAACCAGATAAATTGACAGATATAGACAGACAGATAAATAACCAGATAAATAGATATAGATAGACAGCTAACTAGATAGATAAATAACCAGATAAATAGACAGATATAGATAGACAGACAGATAAATAACCAGATAGATATAGATAGACAGCTAGATAGACAACCAGATAAATAGATATAGATAGCTAGACAGCTAGCTAGATAGATAAATAACCAGATAAATAGACAGATATAGATAGACAAACATAAATAAACAGATAAATAGACAGATATAGATAGACAGACAAATAACCAGATAAATAGACAGATATAGATAGACAGACAGATAAATAACCAGATAGATATAGACAGCTAGCTAGACAGATAGACAACCAGATAAATAGATATAGATAGCTAGACAGCTAGCTAGATAGATAACCAGATAAATAGACAGATATAGATAGACAGACAGATAAATAACCAGATAAATATAGATAGACAGCTAGATAGACAACCAGATACATATAGATAGCTAGACAGCTAGCTAGACAGAAAGATAAATAACCAGATAAATAGATATAGATAGACAACCAGATACATAGATAGATATAGATAGACAACCAGATAAATAGATAGATATAGATAGCTAGACAGATAAATAACCAGATAAACAGATAGATACAGATAGACAGAGAGATAAATAACCCGATAAATAGACAGATATAGACAGACAGATAACCAGATAAATAGATAGATATATAGACAGACAGATAAATAACCCGATAAATAGACAGATATAGACAGACAGATAACCAGATAAATAGATATATAGATAGATAGATAAATAACCAGATAAATAGACAGATATAGACAGACAGATAACCAGATAAATAGATATATAGATAGATAGATAAATAACCAGATAAATAGACAGATATAGATAGACAGACAGATAAATAACCAGATAAATAGATATAGATAGACAACCAGATAAATTGATAGATATAGACAGACAACCAGATAAATAGATAGATATAGATAGATAGACAGTTAGCTAGCTAGATAGATAGACAACCAGATAAATAGATAGATATAGCTAGATAGATAGACAGACATATACAGGCAGATAGATAGATAGATAGATAGATAGATAGATAGATAGATAGATAGATAGATAGATAGACAGATATATAGATAGATTGATAGATACATAAATAAATAACATGGTCAATGTATTTTTATTCACATCTTTATTATTTGAATTCATATTTGCTAAGATATGCTTTTTTTCTCCCCAAGCGATTCTGAAGCATAAAAAATCAGAATGAAAACATCGGTGACAGTTTGTCCTCCCTTCGTACAATTCAAGAACTGTGACGACGGGGGCAGGGTGGGGGGAAAAAGACAGTAGGGACTTTCATGTACGTACCTTGATTGTAACATGTAATGGCCGATTGAAATTTGTAAAGATTTATATATTATATTATATTCCTATATCGATAAGTTTGAAAAATAAAAGCTGACATGTCAGTCTCATTAATTCACAAAAGTATTCACACGCAATAGCTTCGGTATATTTGGATAGAATAGATATGTACACATAAATAACAATGATATTTACATGCAGTCGACTGCCCCTTTGTCTCTACCAAGAACACAGCAGGACACAACAGAATTACATAGCAGCAAATGTGGCCAAAGACAGTAGAGGGGTGGTGTCCATCTAAAGCTTTGTAGGTTATGCCTCGCTTAACACCCGATGTCATAAAGCTACAAAAAAAAAAAGACTGGATAATCTCTCAGCTCAGTAATTAATCTCAAATGTCTCGCGACGCTGGTCGTGATGGCGCAGGAAAGAATAACTTAAGAGTATGGGACAAATATTACAGCAGTTTCAAACCCCTCCGTCACTTTGGAGGTCCGTCACAGGAGTGTTTCTTTTGGGACGTATAGGAATAGAGGTGTTATGCATGTAGTGTTGGCAGACAAGGCTGTTGAGGGTCTCTTGTAACCGCCTCCCCTTATTGATCTGTACTTATTACTCGTTCTCTGTATGACAAAGCTTTCAGGCATTATCGTTAACCTTTAAAAGTCGTAGTTATCATCAGTTTAAAATAAAAGGGCATCGTTTGAAAATAAATAAAAGAGGCATTCTGCTCAAAGTGCAGATTTTAAAGGAACAGTATGTAATATATGTACTGTACTTAACCATACAAATGACTATGATGTCAGTAGTTCAGTGTGTCTACTTTCAAATTTTCCGATCCGATATGAAAAGTCTGTTGGTGCTCTGGCCTGTGATCCCACCAACTTCTCATTTCCTAGTACCATTTAGACACCATGGGTTGCCAGATATAAAACAAATAGGCAAGCAAACACAGTGTGCTGCAGCCTCTGAATAAATAAATAAATAAATAAATGTTCTAGATCAACAGAGACAATGTTAAACAGTCTCAGCGTCCCTAAGAAATGACCAGAGACTAAATTAAATCCCAGTAAATACTGGTGATGCATTGAAAGATGGAGACAGAAGCAAAAATAAATAGCTGGATTTCTCAAAGCAAGTAAGCATTGAGCTCCAGCTACAGTCGGCTAACAGTACAGAATTTATCATAGCTGCTAGTAGGGATGGGCATTTGAAATCATTTAGCATTTAAGTACTCACGTTTGTACTCCGTGGTTCGTGTACAACAAGTATTAGTGATAGTTAAGACTTGTGCTGGTTAACGTTTACGCTAACACAGGGTAACGTTAACTACTAACAGTCACTCTGGAGGAGCGGGCAGGCCAAACAATTACATTATTTCAAATTTATATGTAACATTTTATATTACATATCGTTCCTTTAAACTTTCAGTTAGAGCTGCAACCCTTATGTTTTCAGTCAACAGTCGTTTTCTAATTGTTTCTCTCTGTTTTTTGGGGGAAAAAAAATCAAGGTTAAACAGATGCACCAAAGGTTCCAACAAAGCAAAAAAATAATAAATAATTTTAATGACAACCAAAATGTTAAAGAGTTAAAACACAGAAAAATAAATAAATCTGCAAAAAAAGAGAAAAAAAGACAGAAAATACAAAAAAAAGAATATGATTAAATAAATACCATAAATCATTTTAATCAAAATAAAAAACAAAAATACTGCATGTTTCCTTCGCTCTACTGCGCTGGTCGGCACAGACGCATTCAAACAGTCTCACATAGAAAATTATATAAAACTGAGCAGCTCCACATCTTTTGGTCACCAATTGATTTGAAGGTTCCTACTGCAATCACAAAACATGCACTGATTAGAACCTATTAATGTTCACAGCTGTTCCCTTGCAGATGTGCAGCCTGTGTGCTAATAGTGCCCCCTGCTGTAGACTACCAGACATGAGCAGTGACTTCCAAAGCCATGTCTATGTGCCTAATGTGTTTAATTAAAGGTCTTCTCTGTTGAGAAATCTCAGGGACTGTAGAATTCAGCACTAGACACCTGCAGGAAACCCAACACTTATCTGCATAAGATTAAGATTCACCTTAAACACTGCGAGACTTAAGCTCAGAAGAATTTTCCTTAGAATTCTGGGAAACCTGCTACAGAGACAATATGGAATTTAACCGTAACGTCTTAATGCTCCATAGTAACAAAAGAGAATAATAAAAAATAAAACATTATTGAGATTATAAAATAAATTACTTAGCTTAAATAAGTTAAATATTAAATATTTCATTTTTTTCTCTAGCTACCTGTCAGTTCTCTAACCCAACACTGCTCTTAATCACACTTGGAGCACTGTTAGCATTATGTTCATTTAAAAACATAAACAAAACTGCAAACTACAAAAACAAAAACCTTATTTTGGTTTCGCTTTGATGGTATTTTTAAATTAAATCCGATTTTTTGACACATTTTTATATATAATATCAAAATAAACAGAAACAAATCTATAGTTCAAACTTGAACGCAGAATGTAACTTAAATCTACATGTAAATTCATTACACAACTAAAGTAATAACTCGACTTCTAAGGGTTACACAAGCGCCTCGGTTCAAGACGATACGGAGATCAAGCCTTCGCCAGAGACCAGGGACACTATTTTACTCGTAAGCTGTTGGACCCAGGACAGTCGTGCGACACCGCTGCAGGCTTTGTGACAAAAGGTGTTGTTTTTTTTTTTATTATTATATTTATTTCTTTTTTTGTTTCATTTTTTGAATGCTACCACTTTTTTTCTACCTCATTCCCATCACCACCTGTTGTAAATGTATCTAGACCTTTAATTTTTCTCCTCACTCTTGACCCACACTACACGACCTCACTACCTAACCCCCCTCGACAACCACACGACTGACGTTTCAACCTTTATAACCCATTCAGATATGGCAACATAGCCTGTGTACACGGTGTACTTACTTCAAAACACCACTTCAATCTACTGCATATTATATATATATATATATATATATATATATATATATATATATATATATATATATATATATATATATTATTTTTTAAAGTCAAATATTCTAAATTATACTTTCAGAAAGTATACATTGACACATATTCTCTCTTTTTTAAGTTTATTAATTTTTTTTTGTTTTTTTTTTTTGTTTTTTTGGAAGAATGTAAGGTCCTGCTCAAATATAATTCGTTAACCGCGGAGGGATCGCGCTTTAGAAGCGCTTTCTGCCCCGCAAACTATTCCGATTGCCCTCTTAGCATTGTTTTTTGTGTATTATTTTTTTTTGGCTCAGCCGCTGGACTCCTCCCACTAACTAGCAGCTTCATAAACCAAACCTCAGTCAGCCAATGCTGATCAAGTCGCAAACAAGCGCTCTCTTAAAAAGGAACCAAAGCAAAGTGCATTAACCTATTAATACCTCTCTCTCTCTCTCTCTCTCTCTCTCTATCTCTAATATATTCTACATTGTCTTTTTTCTGTTTTTTTTTTGGAAACGTTGGAACGAAAAGGCAAAAAACCCCGCCCCCACAAATATTCTGATAAATACGGTCGGAGTCAAATGACCATGTGTTAAGTCCTCCGCCACTGCTTTCGCTAACAGAGCAGGAGGGTTGAGGCACGCTCTTATGCAAAAACGCACACCAGGCCTTGGAGTCCGCTGGTAAGAATTACTGCAACTACGTCCACTACTAAGGGAAATCGAGACTGGCACCGGCTCATAAATATTTGGTCCTTCTGTTCACCGAAAAAGAAGAAAAAAAAAATAAGGAAACCCACTTGTGTGGTATGGACAAGCACCATAAACGGGAGAGCGTCAACTCTTCCCAAAGCTTCTCATTGGAGTAAACAAACAACAACGACAACAAAAAAAAGGAGTCTCTTCGGTTATTTCGGATTCTATCTTGTTGTTGTGGGTTTGGAGTTTGTCTGAGGAGCGGTATTTAGAACGGATGCTGCTTAATCTAATACCCACAGTGTTTGTGACGTTTGCTGAGATCGATATTAGACTTCTATAGAGATTTCAACCGAGACGATATGTGAATTTGTCATCGCGAATAAGAGTATTTATTGGTGGCCGCTCTCCAGCTAAGAGGGCACCGTGGCTAACGAGCTCCAACAGTCTAGCCTTAAGTCTGGATTATTAATGCCTGATCCCTTATCCCCTGAGTGTTAAATCCAGGTACTTCTCATTTTCCCCCTTGGCTACAGACTCAGGGCCAGCTCTGTCTATGACCAAACCAGACCAAATCCAACTACCACACAGAGCTTTCCCCCTATAGGTCAGTCAATAAGGCCACACAAACATACACCCCTCAACCCTGACCTCTGCCTCACTCAGCAGGGCATCCTTGGACTGTCCTCAGAAGCTGTAGGCATGACCTTTTTCGTTTTTGTTTCAGGGGTTTTGTACTTTTGTACAAGTGTAATTGTAATCGCTATTGTTAATTGGTGCTCTAAGCTGTTAGTTTTACTGCATCGAAGAGGTCACATTCGCCGCCGTCAGCTCAAATCTCCGTCGACTCGATCCTCTCCAGGCGAGTCGGCACGGGCCAAGGAGGCGCCAGCTGGTGCAGCTTCTTCTCCTCCGCCGGCGGAGTCGGGGAGGTGAGCGATATGGCCACGGACGCCGGCGTCTGGACGTCCGGGCTGGCCGCCGGTGGCGGCGGAGAGGCCGGAGACGCGGGCAGGGCCAGGATGGGAGTGGACAGCTGCGCTCCGAGCTGGTCCACGCGCTCCTCCAGCGCCTGGTTCTTCTGCAGCATCTCCACGTAGCTGAGCTGCAGCTGGGCCTGGTACTTGAGCACGCGATCCTTCTCGCCCTGCCACGTCTGCCGCTCCTGGGCGAAGCTGAGGGCCTGCCGCTCGCGCTGCTGCCGCTCCAGACGCAGCTCGCCCTGCAGAAGCTCCAGCTGCCGCCGCAGGTCGCCCGCCTCTTGCCGCTGCGCCTTTGAGTCGTCGCTTTGCAGGCTGAGAAGCGGGTCCGGCGCTGGAAGCGGGGCGGGGGCAGGGAGGGCGGGCAGGGCTGGGAGGGGAGGGAGAGAGGCCGGCAAAGAGGCGGTGGGGGTCTCCGGGGGGCTCAGAGGGGAAAGGAGGCGCTCCCGGCTTCGGGACAACACCAGCTGACCCATGTCAGCCAGGCTGGGCTCGCGAGCGCTGGTGCTAAGCTCACTCAGGGCTTTCTTCAGTCCGGCCACCTCCGTCTCGAACGCACTCAGCTTGTCTCTCAGCACGGACACCTGTGGGGGACAAGAGAAGGACAGAAGGATGGTGGGGAGAACATTTGGGTTTGTTAGTTTTAGGCTAGCTTAACAGTAGGGGTGTGAGAAAATATCGGAATATCGAATATAGGGATATTATGTTTAGTGATACTGTATCGATTCTCAAACACAGTATCGATACACAGATTCCTGGCAGACAGTGAATCATTGTGTGTTGTGTTTAAACCTTTGACCACTAGATGGCAGTGTTGTAATCCATTTTCAGCTCCACTCCAACATTAACAAGCAGCACAAGGACGCAATGATATTGTAATCATTGGCAAACCTGTTCATATAGTGGTGTGTTTAATAGTAGGGTTTGAAAAATCACAATATATCACTTTGCTTGCAGTATCGCAATATATCACAATATATTGAATCGTGACCGCTGTATCACAATACGTATTGTATCGCCAGGTTCTTGTCAAAACACAGCCTGAAACTCATTGGCAAATAAAAATGGGCCAAGCTCAAAGTACAGTGGTTATTACTGATTGTTTTGGAGGATCAGAGTCCAGATTTGAACCCTATAGAGAATTTTTTTTGTATCATATTAAACACAATGTTTTTAGCTGTTTGAAGCCATCAGAGCTGAGTGGAAGAGTACTGACTCGCCTTTCTGTACAAGACTGGCAGCATGTTTAAATCACAAAACATCACAACTTAAAGTAATTAAAGGAAAGCTTCCCACGATAAGTCACTTTATCTGTTAGTTTAATTAACCTTTTAATGCTTTGCCATTTTGGGCTTGGCCCATTTTATTTTCTGCTCATAAATACACATGCATAAGATTTTTGAAACCTACATAGAACTAAATTGCCCTTGAGTTGCATAATTTACACCACAAAACATCTATCCAAACATTCGCGAATGTAAATGTAGGATTAAAAATATATATAAAGACAATGAAATGGCTGTAAATATGTAAAAGTAAATAACATTTTATGAAGTGATATTGATACATAACTAGTAGAATAATGGAATAACCTTCTTTTTGGTTCATGGTTTTAAATTGCTTCATGAAACTGTTAGGTTGCATGGAAATTAAGGTGCATGCAGCAACTAGCTGCAACTAGGCTGTAAATATGCAAAAGTAAATAACATTTTATGAAGTCATATTGATACATAACTAGTAGAATAATGGAATAACCTTCTTTTTGGTTCATGGTTTTAAATTGCTTCATGAAACTGTTAGGTTGCATGGAAATTAAGGTGCATGCAGCAACTAGCTGCAACTAGGTGGGCCCAGACTGGACCCACTGCTCGACCAGTAAAGCAGTTGACTCATTTAGTATGTGAGTGTTAAGTATCCACACAACCTCGAATGCACTACGTCCACCAACATGCAACTCGCTGCATGAAGGTTTCGTGCAAGTAATCATCATCTAAACCACAGGTATACTGTGACTGCTCGGGTACTGAAGCCGGGCACCTCTGGACTGTATTCTGAATGTACACATAACCCTGAATAGATTTTAATGAGTTGAGATTAGGGTTAAACATGCACCTCCGCCAGCATGGCCTGCAGCTCGGCTTCACAGCGCTCCAGCTCCAGAGTCTTGGTGCAGAAGGACTCTTTCAGGCTGAGCTCCGCCTCCTCCCGCTCCCTCAGCTGGGCATTCAGCTCCTTCAGCTGATTCCGCAGGGCCACCATCTCGCCCGCCCGCTGGGTCACCTCACCCTGGCTGTCCCGGAGCTGCTGCTTCAGCAGGGAGATCTCGCCTGCCTTCTGACACACCTGAAAAGCAAGGTGAGTTGGTGACAATTCATTTGGCAGAGATCACTCCAGGTCATCTTGAATCGTCACTGAGCTCATGTATCTGATTCAGGTGTTTAAAGCAATCATTAATTTTCAAACCACATGTTCAGTGTAAGAAGTTTCTGTTGTAAGTATTTTATGTTTTAATGTCTTTTAATGTGTTTTGTTCGTTTAGATGTGAATAAGACTCCTAATTACAATCACCCATAATTCCTTTGTCCCAATACTTACGCTCAGAAGTAACAATTCAATATTTAGAGTAACGTTGTGCAATATGTGCAATAATTAACAATATTTTGCATTATTTAAATGTGTTTGTAAAAGTTTTATATTTTACTGGCTTGCACTTCTTAAAGCATATTAATATCCATCCATCCATCATCTTCCTCTTTATCCCACTAGTCTGGGTCACTGGGGGGTGTTTTGCCAGTTTCACATTCCTCATACTCTCTTCATACTCCTCACACTCTGTTCACACTCCTCATACTCTCTGTTCATACTCCTCATACTCTCTTCATACTCCTCATACTCTGTTCATACTCCTCATACTCTCTGTTCATACTCCTCATACTCTCTGTTCATACTCCTCATACTCTGTTTATACTCCTCATACTCTCTGTTCATACTCCTCATACTCTCTTCATACTCCTCATACTCTGTTCATACTCCTCATACTCTCTGTTCATACTCCTCATACTCTGTTCATACTCCTCATACTCTCTGTTCATACCCCTCATACTCTCTGTTCATACTCCTCATACTCTCTGTTCACACTCCTCATACTCTCTGTTTACACTCCTCATACTCTCTGTTCATACCCCTCATACTCTCTGTTCATACTCCTCATACTCTCTGTTCATACCCCTCATACTCTCTGTTCATACCCCTCATACTCTCTGTTCATACCCCTCATACTCTCTGTTCATACTCCTCATACTCTCTGTTCATACTCCTCATACTCTGTTCATACTCCTCACACTCTCTTCATACTCCTCACACTCTGTTCACACTCCTCATACTCTCTGTTCATACTCCTCATACTCTGTTTATACTCCTCATACTCTGTTTATACTCCTCATACTCTCTGTTCATACTCCTCATACTCTCTTCATACTCCTCATACTCTGTTCATACTCCTCATACTCTGTTTATACTCCTCATACTCTCTGTTCATACTCCTCATACTCTCTTCATACTCCTCACACTCTGTTCACACTCCTCATACTCTCTGTTCATACTCCTCATACTCTCTTCATACTCCTCATACTCTCTTCATACTCCTCATACTCTCTGTTCATACTCCTCATACTCTCTTCATACTCCTCATACTCTGTTCATACTCCTCATACTCTGTTCATACTCCTCACACTCTGTTCACACTCCTCATACTCTGTTCATACTCCTCATACTCTGTTAACACTCCTCACACTCTGTTCACACTCCTCATACTCTGTTCATACTCCTCACACTCTGTTCACACTCCTCACACTCTGTTCACACTCCTCACACTCTGTTCACACTCCTCACACTCTGTTCATACTCTCTTCATACTCCTCATACTCTGTTCATACTCCTCACACTCTGTTCATACTCTCTTCATACTCCTCACACTCTGTTCATACTCCTCATATTCTCTTCATACTCCTCATACTCTGTTCACACTCCTCATACTCTGTTCACACTCCTCACACTCTGTTCATACTCCTCATACTCTGTTCATACTCCTCATACTCTGTTCATACTCCTCATACTCTGTTCATACTCCTCATACTCTGTTTATACTCCTCACACTCTGTTCATACTCCTCATACTCTGTTTATACTCCTCATACTCTGTTCATACTCCTCATACTCTGTTCATACTCCTCATACTCCTCATACTCTGTTCATACTCCTCACACTCTGTTCATACTCCTCATACTCCTCATACTCTGTTCATACTCCTCACACTCTGTTCATACTCCTCATACTCCTCATACTCTGTTCATACTCCTCACACTCTGTTCATACTCCTTATACTCCTCATATTCCTCACACTCTGTTCATACTCCTCATACTCCTCATACTCTGTTCATACCCCTCATACTCCTCATACTCCTCATACTCTGTTCATACTCCTCATACTCCTCATACTCCTCACACTCTGTTCGTACTCCTCATACTCTGTTCATACTCCTCATACTCCTCATACTCCTCATACTCTGTTCATACTCCTCATACTCTGTTCATACTCCTCATACTCCTTATACTCTGTTCATACTCCTCACACTCTGTTCATACTCCTCATACTCTGTTCATACTCCTCATACTCTGTTCATACTCTGTTCATACTCCTCACACTCTGTTCATACTCCTCATACTCCTCATACTCTGTTCATACTCCTCACACTCTGTTCATACTCCTCATACTCCTCATACTCTGTTCATACTCCTCATACTCCTCATACTCTGTTCATACTCCTCATACTCTGTTCATACTCCTCATACTCTGTTCATACTCCTCACACTCTGTTCATACTCCTCACACTCTGTTCATACTCCTCATACTCTGTTCATACTCCTCATACTCTCTTCATACTCCTCATACTCTGTTCATACTCCTCATATTCTCTTCATACTCCTCATACTCTGTTCATACTCCTCATACTCTGTTCATACTCCTCACACACTGTTCATACTCCTCATATTCTCTTCATACTCCTCATACTCTGTTCATACTCCTCATACTCTGTTCATACTCCTCATACTCTGTTCATATTCCTCATACTCTGTTCATACGCCTTATATTCTGTTCATACTACTCATACTCTGTTCATACTCCTCTTACTCCTCATACTCTGTTCATACTCCTCACACTCTGTTCATACTCCTCATACTCTGTTCATACCCATCATACTCCTCATACTCCTCATACTCTGTTCATACCCATCATACTCCTCATACTCCTCATACTCTGTGTGGTGGTTTGTTGGGAGATGATGAACAGGTTAGCTGTGTTGATCTTTAACGGCTGTTTTCTTACAAAGTCTGTAAACTGCTGTCTTCTGAGTAACGTCAGTCTTTTCAGATCAGACCAGCTCCACACGAGTGAAGATGATCCTCGTCTAGGAATTAAATCTAAGGTGGTAGACTGCGAGGCTGGCAGTGTCTGAGTTTCTTCCCCTGGTGGAGTGTGTTTACTCACTTTCATACTCTGTTCATACTCCTCACACTCTGTTCATACTCCTCATACTCCTCATACTCTGTTCATACTCCTCACACTCTGTTCATACTCCTCATACTCCTCATACTCTGTTCATACTCCTCACACTCTGTTCATACTCCTTATACTCCTCATATTCCTCACACTCTGTTCATACTCCTCATACTCCTCATACTCTGTTCATACCCCTCATACTCCTCATACTCCTCATACTCTGTTCATACTCCTCATACTCCTCATACTCCTCACACTCTGTTCGTACTCCTCATACTCTGTTCATACTCCTCATACTCCTCATACTCCTCATACTCTGTTCATACTCCTCATACTCTGTTCATACTCCTCATACTCCTTATACTCTGTTCATACTCCTCACACTCTGTTCATACTCCTCATACTCTGTTCATACTCCTCATACTCTGTTCATACTCTGTTCATACTCCTCACACTCTGTTCATACTCCTCATACTCCTCATACTCTGTTCATACTCCTCACACTCTGTTCATACTCCTCATACTCCTCATACTCTGTTCATACTCCTCATACTCCTCATACTCTGTTCATACTCCTCATACTCTGTTCATACTCCTCATACTCTGTTCATACTCCTCACACTCTGTTCATACTCCTCACACTCTGTTCATACTCCTCATACTCTGTTCATACTCCTCATACTCTCTTCATACTCCTCATACTCTGTTCATACTCCTCATATTCTCTTCATACTCCTCATACTCTGTTCATACTCCTCATACTCTGTTCATACTCCTCACACACTGTTCATACTCCTCATATTCTCTTCATACTCCTCATACTCTGTTCATACTCCTCATACTCTGTTCATACTCCTCATACTCTGTTCATACTCCTCACACTCTGTTCATACTCCTCATACTCTGTTCATATTCCTCATACTCTGTTCATACGCCTTATATTCTGTTCATACTACTCATACTCTGTTCATACTCCTCATACTCCTCATACTCTGTTCATACTCCTCATACTCCTCATACTCTGTTCATACTCCTCATACTCTGTTCATACCCATCATACTCCTCATACTCCTCATACTCTGTTCATACCCATCATACTCCTCATACTCCTCATACTCTGTGTGGTGGTTTGTTGGGAGATGATGAACAGGTTAGCTGTGTTGATCTTTAACGGCTGTTTTCTTACAAAGTCTGTAAACTGCTGTCTTCTGAGTAACGTCAGTCTTTTCAGATCAGACCAGCTCCACACGAGTGAAGATGATCCTCGTCTAGGAGTTAAATCTAAGGAGGTAGACTGCGAGGCTGGCGGTGTCTGAGTTTCTTCCCCTGGTGGAGTGTGTTTACTCACTTTCAGATTTAGGTGTGTTGTTTAGGCAGCTATGCTAGCTTTAGCCTATGCTAGCACACAGTGTGGGCACGTCAATGCGCACTCACAGCAGCCTGTACTAAAGCATAAAGAGTGAACGCGTCCATACTAACTACCATACGCGTCCATACTAACTACCATACTACCATACTAAATAGTACCTCTAGTCTACTGAACTACTATTTTACTAAACAGTACCTCTAGTCTACTTCTCTATTCTTCTGTCTATTTTCTATTTCTATAGTGTGTATTTACTTAAGTGTTTTATTTTATGTATTTTATCACTTATTCTTTTTTAACTTTATATTATTATCTCAGAATATCTCACTAATCTTGTGTTTGATCTTTTTTATGTATTTGGTATTTGATCTTACTCTTACCTTTATATATATTTCTAAATATTTCAGTTATTCTATCATTATATGATCGTATTGTTTCATGTGAGCGGACAGCTGTCAGAGCATTTCACTGCTAGTTGTACAGTGTGTGACTATGTATGTAACACATAAACTTTGATTTTGACTCTAAGTATTTTGGTAGCAACAAACTGGAATGTTTCATTATTTATTTTAATAAAATGAATATAAGATGTAGGAGCCCTTAACGCAAAGGATATTAGTCTAAATTCCAGGTCAGTTAATAGATTAGATGTTTTCATCTTTGAACCAGATCAGTGGAATGACCCATACAAGTTTTGTCTCTGTCCATTATTAGGCTACAGAAGTCTTTAAGATTGTTCTACATGGTTAGAGATGAGTTCTTGATGATTGTGTAGAGCTACTCAAGAGCACTCAAGCTTACAAGTAATTGTCTTCGTTCTGATCTCACCTCCCATTTGGTCTCCTCCAGTTTTGGCAGCAGGTCAGCCTGCTCCTTCCTGTAGTCCAGGCACTTCTTCTCCAGCTCCTCGCGCTGGGCCAGCAGCAGGGTCATCTCGTCCTGGAGCCGGCGCTTGTCCTGCTGGAGGCGGGTGATCTGAGCCTGCAGGGCCTGCTGCGAGCGCTGTGCGCGGCGGGTCACCTGCTGCAGCCGGCCGGCGTAGTTCTGCCTCAGCTCCTCCATCTCCCGTTCCCAGACACGCTGCTTCTCCTCAAAGACCTGCGCGATGGCCGCCTCGCTCTGGTCCAGGTTCCGCCGCATGTGGAGCACCTAGGTACGACAATCATCAGAATCGTGTTTGGAGGAGTTCACGGTAACCCTGTTATGGGTTTAGGGGGTGAACGAGATGCTCCTCCACTCTTCTGTGGAGCACTCAGCCACACGTCAACACGGAAACTGGAGGAGCACCAAACAGGGCCGGGCAATATAATGACACATTCTCTTACTTTAACAAGCCTATTCCTGGTCTATGACATCACGCCAAACAAAGTACCACTGATAACAAGGTTGACGAGTTAGAAACAGTGTGTCATTATGCTGTTCATGTCATACCGTGTCAAACAATCACAAGAGCGATCACCACAAAAGTCAGAGGCCACCCTTCATTTTCTCATCTCCAGTCCAAACGCCAATTAGGGTCAAGTTATTCATTTTCAGCACCAGGAAGATCAAAAAAAGATATATTTACACAGAAGCCCAACGAGCTAAATAGAAGGTTGTCCAAGCTTCGCCTTTATTACAGCTTCCATTCTTTTCTGGAGACTCACTTTCAGTTCCTCAAGGAGACACAACCTCCAAAGTTCAATCTCAGAAGCTGCATTTTCTTTTCTAAGTAATCTGAAACACTACCGGTGATGCTGAGGTCTGGAGTCTGCGGTGGTCAGTCCATGGTTCTGAGAACACCAGCAACACCACAAATACTTTCTCTCTCCATTTACAAATTAATAAAGTTACTTATATAAAACCCTTACAACCACATTTTATGGAAGTACTCAATGAGTAAGAACTACTGTTCTGACACTATACTGCTCTACCAAATTTGATAAATATATTTAGAATATTTTTGTTATTCAAAAAATATCTACTTCTGACATTTGTCAGTACTTTTCCACTCTCGATACGGTTTGTTAATTGCTCCCTGCCAGAATGTATACAGTTGATTGGGTTTTTTCCCCTTCCTTCTCTTTATTGTAGTTGTTTGTTTGTTTTATAAATGTAAAGAAATCATTAAGAGACAAAATTGATCTGGAAAGTGGATAAAAGTGGAGATTTGATGTCTCTCAAAATAAAGAATAATAAAAAAAGAACACTACTAAACTACCACCATTCTAATAAGCACCTCTAGTGTACTAAACAACAGCCATTCTAAATAGCACCTCTAGTGTACTTAACTACTATCATACTAAATAATACCTCTAATTTATTGAATTACTAATGTACTAAATAGTACCTCTAATCTACTGAACTACTATTTTACTAACCTGTACCTCTAGTCTACTTTTGTATTCTTCTGTCTATTTCCTATTTATTTAAGTGTATTATTTTATTTATTTTATAACTTATTATTTGTTAACTCTATATTATTATCTCAGAATATATTCTCTTCATTGTAGCTGTTTGTTTGTTTTATAAATGTAAAAAAAATCATTAAGAGACTAAATTGATCTGGAAAGTGGATAACAGTGGAGATATGGCTGCCTCTCAAAATAAAGAATTAAAAAAAAAGAACACCAGCAAATTCTGTCCAACTCCTTTTCTCAGTGAGGAGCTTCTTGAACATCTACACACCATTATATAGACACTTAGTGTTGAGTTCTCACAGTGGAAGGATGGACAGATGTTGTTTAACAGCATAGTACCTCTAGTCTACTAAACTACTACCATACTAAATAGCACCTCTAGTGTACTAAACTACTATCATAATAAATAATACCTCTAATTTATTGAATTACTAATGTACTAAATAGTACCTCTAATCTACTGAACTACTATTTTACTAAACAGCACCTCTAGTCTACTTTCTGTCTATTTCCTATTTCTATAGTGTGTAAACATTTAAGTGTATTATTTTATTTATTTTATAATTTATTATTTGTTAACTCTATATTATTATCTCAGAATATATTCTCTTCATTGTAGCTGTTTGTTTGTTTTATAAATGTAAAAAAAATCATTAAGAGACTAAATTAATCTGGAAAGTGGATAAAAGTGGAGATATGATTGTCTCTTAAAATAAAGAATAAAAAAAAAGAACACCAGCAGATTCTGTCACCCTAGATCTCCTTTTCTCAGTGAGGAGCTTCTTGAACATCTACACATCATTATATAGACCCATAGTGTTGAGTTCTCACAGCAGAAGGGTGGACAGAGGTTGTTTAACAGGGCTGGGACAGTATGGATTGGTGGAAAAGCTACTTATCCCAGTGTTTATGCCAAGTCGTCACAGATATATGGCAAAACATAAAGCAGCACTCTTCACGGTAAGTAGTTACTGTACAGCCAACTGCAGAGAAGACTTACGCTGCTCCCTCTCTCCATTTAATCTATAGCTCGCTCGACCACCGCTGCTCACTCTCCCCAACTTTGAATGGTGCAACCTATCATGAGACCTACTGTTTCACACTCACTATACTTCAACCTTCTCCTTGCATTGTCATATGTTTAATCTCTTTAGAAACATCTCCTGAAAATGAAATATTTGTATTTTTAAGGAAATCTTGCTTCCTTTAATTCCTTTAATGTTCCAAGTGTTCATTAAAAACCTTCACTAGTCATCGCCAAGAAAATAATCCTCATGAATTGGAAAACAAAAAATAGCATTAACATCACCCAGTGGAAAAATCTATTAACAAACTATCTAGAAACCCTCTCAGAACCCTTCACACTGCAATTCAAACCCAGTTTGGAAACATCTAATTCAAACACTACAGTAAATAACATAACAATCATAAATTGAATAAAATGGTGTTTCTGTTTAGATATAAATAGATATATGTGTGTATACATGTTTTTTTGTTGTTCTTTTGTTTGTTTGTATGTTTTCTTTCCAATTTCTTATTTGTTCCACTTCATCCCCCGCCCCCTTTAACCCCCTCCTGCATTTCACTCCCCAGTCCCTCCAATTCGGAACCCCCCAACCCTATTTAAACATGTTCGTGACTGCATATGTTTAGGAATTAGAAACTAACGTCAGTTGTTCCTATCAAACTGCATAGTGAACACATAAGGGTTCATTTTGAAACATGTTGTGCGTTAGAAGGGCAGTGATACAAAAATAATGATTCCATCCACCTGTTGCACATGTTGCACTTCATTAGTCCAAGTAATCCAACTGAAGTATTCCTGAACCCCACACGTTCACTTGCAACCTACTAAAACCAAATGCACTGCAACGTATCAGCTCATAGTGAAGTAGTATAACACTGTAAAGGCCTTCCGTGTGAGCTGTATGAATATGTGTGAAAGACATGTACCCCAAAGTGTACTTCATCTCTCAACTTCTTTAGTTGGAGGCTATTGTAACTAACAAGCAATTGATATATTTACATACAACACCAATAAGCTATGGTGTGGCTTCTGACACTGTTTGACCCACTATTAATAAAAAATTAACAAAATATGGACAAAAGGTCAGGATTCATTCAATATGTGCTAGTATTGTAGTTTGTGGATTTTTTTTATACATGTATATAGATGGCAGTAGGCAATAATGTCAGAAACCACATAAGCAAGTGTATCTGAGATTACTTAACAAATTGTGTAATAACATTAATACTTGATTTTATTATTATATATTCTTTCTATATTCTGTAATATAATTATGTCCAGTTTTTGATCCCCTCCTATTTTTTTCTCTTTAACTCTTTGATGAACAAGCTGAGTAAACCCCTTTCTAATGCACAACATGGATCAAACTTGACCCGTATTCATTATGGTTGCTATATTATCTCTATATTGCTATTCGTTTTTTGCTTGGTGTGATTCAGGCTTGTATACAGCTTTTTGATTGGCTGCACGGATTTCGGAAAACAGCAGATTTTTCTGGATTTTTTTCCCATAGAGAATGAATAAGATAGAAAAGTGCACACCAACCTACTGTACTTCTGCTCGACCGACAAACACCATTTCGCATACACTGACTCAGGGCAGACCCCTGACCATGACTGCAGGGTTGGTTTGACCCACACTCATCTGTTGTTTTTTTCCATCCCTCTTTTTTCCACCATAGAGTCCCATTTATTTTTGAGCGCACCCAGACATCATGGTTTCATTTAACCTACAGCAGCCAAACACACTGACCCGCACTCCACTACTTGTTGTTTATTCATCCCTTTTTCCTCGCACTGCTTAAGCTGCACAACCATCCTGCATTTTCTTCAGGAAACTCACTTTTCTAGTTTGTATGTGTTGCTGAGTGTCTCTTTGGTAAATCTATTCAAATCAGTTTATTTCATTATTTAATGTTACGAGTGTTCATAAAAAATCTTGTTCTTAAATCTTTATTTTAATTCTTATTTATTTACTTCATGAACAAAATGGCGCTGGTAAATGTGTTCCTAACTGCAAACGTTTACAAATGTCAACAGTTCCTATCAAACTCCATAGTGAACACATCAGGGTTAATTCTGAGCCATGGTGTGTGTTAGAAGGCAGTGATGCCAACATTATTTTTATTAAATAAAGTAAAATAATAAACTGAGATCAGGATTGGTGATGATCAGAAACAAGCTAATATAGAAATCCTTGGAAGCTTGAACGATAAAATTAATTTATTGCAATGATAGAATTTATAAAAATAAAATAAAATATCAGTCGGGTCACTTTTGACCCAAGTTGAGTCAAAAGGGAGAAAGTTCTTTGTACAAGCCCCTCTGGATTTTTTCACTTTCTCTGCACATTCTCTTTCACACCACAGTGTTGTACTTCCTAGATTGCTCCTATGACTTCCTATTAAGTGTGAGCTCTGTTAGCCTATTAGCTCCAGCGAAAAACCAAGAGAAGCAACGATGAACATTTTTGGGCCAGATTCGTCCATCACGCTTCCAGAGTCCAGTAGCGTTGAGCTTTACACCACTCTAGCCTGGCATTGCGCCATGTGGTCTTAGGCTTGTGTGCAGCTGCTGGCCATAGAAAACCATTTCATGTGGCTCCCGACACGCAGTTCTCGTGCTGGTGTTGCTTCCAGCGGCGGTTTGTATCTCTGTAGTGAGTGATGTAGTGAACTCTGTAGTGGGTTTGAAGGCTTATTCTCACCGAGAGTGATATATCAGACATAAAACAACAAACAGACTTTTAACCTTAGTGTTCTTTTTAGAGATGGACCGATCAGTGTTTTTGAGGCTGATTCCGATCCCCAATCACCTTTCAGTGCAATCAGCCAATACCGATCGAGGGCGGGGCTATATGCCACGGCAGGGCTACATGTAGTTATTAGTGCAAGCAAGTCATGAAACATGGTTGAAACGTGGTTATCTAGAACTCTAAACTCAATCTCTCTGGATGTGGTTTCTTTAGCTCTCTGGCTGTTTCTGCTGCTGTTCTGTTTGTACTGGTCAGATCTGGTCTGTATGGTGTTCTGGGTTGTTTGTTTTGTGCTAGCTGTGCGTGCTAGCTCTGCTGTTTGTTGATACTTGCTGTGTGGTGTCTCTGAAGTGCTGTATCAGATTAGTAGTGTTAAATATCTTGATTCGCCTACGAGACACGTTGATTTTACAGATTTTACAGAACGCCCTGGATGAGTCTGCCAGACGTGACGACGTCAGCACATGCCGTGAACACCATAAACTATTCTCGCTGCTGTTTTAGTCAGTCTGTGGAAAATGATACGGTATGTGTTTCCACCTAGTGGTGCAGATAGGAATTGCAGGGAGCTGGCCAGAGGGGATTTCACAGAGGGCTCCTCTTCCTAGATGAATTGCAAGCTGGAAATACAAATTAGGCTCATTTGTTTAACGCAATCAATCAGCTGGAGAAGTATCGGCTGATCGCCAATCGCATATTTCGATTAAAAATCGACCGATATCGATATCCATAGCCGATTGATCCTTCCATCTCTAGTTGTTTTTATACCAAGTATGAACGTTTTTTGTTGTCTAAACACTCTAAAAACCTTTTTTAAGCACTGCAAATACGATATATATATATATATATAATATATATATTTTTGGGTGTATATGTTGCCAAAACACCTGGACTAAAAGAATTATGAGGGTCCACATACTTTTGGCCACATGATGTTTTTAAATATATATATATATATATATATATATATATATATATAAATGAAGAAAGCTTAATAAATGAGCCATATATATATATATATATATATATATATATATATATAATATATATATATATATATATATATATATATATATATATATATATATATATATATATATATAAATGAAGAAAGCTTAATAAATGGGCCAAATATATATATATATATATATATATATATATATATATATATATATATATAAATGAAGAAAGCTTAATAAATGAGCCATATATATATATATATATATATATATATATATATATATATATATATATATATATATATATATATATAAATGAAGAAAGCTTAATAAATGAGCCAAATAAAAAAAACACATCAATCTATCCTCCCTCCTCACCTCTTGCTCTCTCTCCCACAGGCGATCCTCCAGGTCACGGATGACGTCGTCCGAGGACGGCGAAGGCCGGAGTGGTGCGGGGGCATCGCTCAGGTGGCTGAGCCGCTGATAGGACGACGAGCTCTTGCCTGAAGACGAGCGGCCGCTGTCTGAGGCGCTGAGGCCGTTCTGGTAGCCAGGTTTGTCTGGCTTTTCCAGGCCGGCCGTGCCCAGCCGGTTGATGTGACTGGTAGAGGCACTGAGGGGCCCCAGGGCCGGTGGGGGACCATAGCCTGAGCCTGCGTAGGTGGGCAGACTGGTCAGCGAGTTCCTCCCAGAGTCCGACAGGCTGCCCTGACCGGCCCGGCCACCCCCGGAGTGATTTACCCCCCGGCTGTTTGGACTGTCCTGTTCGCGACGGGCTCCGGAGACAGCCTGCCCTCCTCGCTCGCCCCCGCTGCCTCCGCTGCCGCTGCTGCCTGGACCCCCTCCAGCACCTGCGCTGGCCTGGAGGGGGCATACAAGGTTCTGCATGGAGTGGAAACTCTTGGGGACCACAGGCTTGAAGGCAGAGGGACGGACCAGCGTGTCAGGGTCCTAAAGAGGAAGTGAGGGGGAAGGGTTAATTCAGTCTACTAGATTACATACAGTTGTAAGAACGTAAGAGTAGATCAGATGCCTGAATCAATTAATACTAAGTGCTGATTTTTGGATTGGGGTGGGGATTTTGGATATGCAGTGGATGGATTGAGAGTGGTCCACCACTCCACTGTCCCATCTGTCTAGTGGCAATGGAAGTGGGAGACCCCTGCGTTAAAGCAAGAAGCTGATCAGCCTTAAAATCAGTCCACCTCTCTTTTCATCTAGAGCCACTTTTAAATGGAACATCAAGCTCGCATGGCATGAGTTACAGCCAATCTAGGGAATGAACACCTGAAACATAGGCTACAGCAGAAGAAGTGGCCTGACTTGTGGCTGTGGTTCCACTTCCACTACCTCATGTTCAGAAATGAGTGCTGTGCTGCACTGTCCTGTCTGTGTACTGTCCTGTCTGTTTACTGTCCTGTCTGTTTACTGTCCTGTCTGTTTACTGTCTTGTCTGTGTACTGTCCTGTCTGTTTACTGTCCTGTCTGTTTACTGTCCTGTCTGTTTACTGTCTTGTCTGTGTACTGTCCTGTCTGTTTACCGTCCTGTCTGTTTACCGTCCTGTCTGTTTACTGTCTTGTCTGTTTACTGTCCTGTCTGTTTACTGTCCTGTCTGTTTACCGTCCTGTCTGTTTACCGTCCTGTCTGTGTCCTGTCCTGTCTGTTTACTGTCCTGTCTGTTTACTGTCCTGCCTGTTTACCGTCCTGTCTGTGTACTGTCCT
The DNA here is from genome assembly GCA_021613375.1 of Megaleporinus macrocephalus. Taxonomy (NCBI): domain Eukaryota; kingdom Metazoa; phylum Chordata; class Actinopteri; order Characiformes; family Anostomidae; genus Megaleporinus; species Megaleporinus macrocephalus. The sequence continues at coordinate 32,044,755 of CM038726.1, read as the reverse complement.
GTCTGTTTACTGTCCTGTCTGTGTACTGTCCTGTCTGTTTACCGTCTTGTCTGTGTACTGTCCTGTCTGTGTACTGTCCTGCCTGTTTACTGTCCTGTCTGTTTACTGTCCTGTCTGTGTACTGTCCTGCCTGTTTACTGTCCTGTCTGTTTACTGTCCTGTCTGTGTACTGTCCTGTCTGTTTACCGTCCTGTCTGTTTACCGTCCTGCCTGTTTACTGTCCTGTCCTGTTTACTGTCCTGTCTGTTTACTGTCCTGTCTGTGTACTGTCCTGTCTGTTTACTGTCCTGTCTGTATACTGTCCTGTCTGTTTACTGTCCTGTCTGTGTACTGTCCTGCCTGTTTACTGTCCTGTCTGTTTACTGTCCTGTCTGTGTACTGTCCTGTCTGTTTACCGTCCTGTCTGTTTACCGTCCTGCCTGTTTACTGTCCTGTCTGTTTACTGTCCTGTCTGTTTACTGTCCTGCCTGTTTACCGTCCTGTCTGTTTACCGTCCTGTCTGTTTACCGTCCTGCCTGTTTACTCTCCTGTCTGTTTACCGTCCTGTCTGTTTACCGTCCTGTCTGTTTACTGTCCTGTCTGTTTACTGTCCTGTTTGTTTACTGTCCTGTCTGTTTACTATCCTGTCTGTTTCCTGTCCTGTCTGTTTCCTGTCCTGTCTGTTTACTGTCCTGTCTGTTTACTATCCTGTCTGTGAACTGTCCTGCCTGTTTACTATCCTGTCTGTTTACTGTCCTGTCTGTGTACTGTCCTGCCTGTTTACTGTCCTGTCTGTTTACTGTCCTGTCTGTTTACTATCCTGTCTGTGTACTGTCCTGCCTGTTTACTGTCCTGTCTGTTTACTGTCCTGCCTGTTTACTGTCCTGTCTGTTTACTGTCCTGTCTGTGTACTGTCCTGTCTGTTTACTGTCCTGTCTGTTTACTGTCCTGCCTGCTTACTGTCCTGTCTGTTTACTGTCCTGTCTGTGTACTGTCCTGCCTGTTTACCGTCCTGTCTGTTTACCGTCCTGTCTGTTTACTGTCCTGTCTGTTTACTATCCTGCCTGTTTACTATCCTGTCTGTTTACTATCCTGTCTGTGTACTGTCCTGCCTGTTTACCGTCCTGTCTGTTTACCGTCCTGTCTGTTTACTATCCTGTCTGTTTACTGTTCTGTCTGTTTACTGTCCTGTCTGTGTACTGTCCTGTCTGTTTACTGTCCTGTCTGTGTACTGTCCTGTCTGTTTACTGTCCTGTCTGTGTACTGTCCTGCCTGTTTACTGTCCTGTCTGTTTACTGTCCTGTCTGTGTACTGTCCTGTCTGTTTACCGTCCTGTCTGTTTACCGTCCTGCCTGTTTACTGTCCTGTCCTGTTTACTGTCCTGTCTGTTTACTGTCCTGTCTGTTTACTGTCCTGTCTGTTTACTGTCCTGTCTGTGTACTGTCCTGCCTGTTTACTGTCCTGTCTGTTTACTGTCCTGTCTGTGTACTGTCCTGTCTGTTTACCGTCCTGTCTGTTTACCGTCCTGCCTGTTTACCGTCCTGTCTGTTTACTGTCCTGTCTGTTTACTGTCCTGCCTGTTTACTGTCCTGTCTGTTTACTGTCCTGTCTGTGTACTGTCCTGTCTGTTTACTGTCCTGTCTGTGTACTGTCCTGTCTGTTTACTGTCCTGTCTGTGTACTGTCCTGCCTGTTTACTGTCCTGTCTGTTTACTGTCCTGTCTGTGTACTGTCCTGTCTGTTTACCGTCCTGTCTGTTTACCGTCCTGCCTGTTTACTGTCCTGTCCTGTTTACTGTCCTGTCTGTTTACTGTCCTGTCTGTGTACTGTCCTGTCTGTTTACTGTCCTGTCTGTATACTGTCCTGTCTGTTTACTGTCCTGTCTGTGTACTGTCCTGCCTGTTTACTGTCCTGTCTGTTTACTGTCCTGTCTGTGTACTGTCCTGTCTGTTTACCGTCCTGTCTGTTTACCGTCCTGCCTGTTTACTGTCCTGTCTGTTTACTGTCCTGTCTGTTTACTGTCCTGCCTGTTTACCGTCCTGTCTGTTTACCGTCCTGTCTGTGTACTGTCCTGTCTGTTTACTGTCCTGTCTGTTTACCGTCCTGTCTGTTTACCGTCCTGCCTGTTTACTATCCTGCCTGTTTACTGTCCTGTCTGTTTACTGTCCTGTCTGTGTACTGTCCTGTCTGTTTACCGTCCTGCCTGTTTACTCTCCTGTCTGTTTACCGTCCTGTCTGTTTACCGTCCTGTCTGTTTACTGTCCTGTCTGTTTACTGTCCTGTTTGTTTACTGTCCTGTCTGTTTACTATCCTGTCTGTTTCCTGTCCTGTCTGTTTCCTGTCCTGTCTGTTTACTGTCCTGTCTGTTTACTATCCTGTCTGTGAACTGTCCTGCCTGTTTACTATCCTGTCTGTTTACTGTCCTGTCTGTGTACTGTCCTGCCTGTTTACTGTCCTGTCTGTTTACTGTCCTGTCTGTTTACTATCCTGTCTGTGTACTGTCCTGCCTGTTTACTGTCCTGTCTGTTTACTGTCCTGCCTGTTTACTGTCCTGTCTGTTTACTGTCCTGTCTGTGTACTGTCCTGTCTGTTTACTGTCCTGTCTGTTTACTGTCCTGCCTGCTTACTGTCCTGTCTGTTTACTGTCCTGTCTGTGTACTGTCCTGCCTGTCTACCGTCCTGTCTGTTTACCGTCCTGTCTGTTTACTATCCTGTCTGTTTACTATCCTGCCTGTTTACTGTCCTGTCTGTTTACTATCCTGTCTGTGTACTGTCCTGCCTGTTTACCGTCCTGTCTGTTTACCGTCCTGTCTGTTTACTATCCTGTCTGTTTACTGTTCTGTCTGTTTACTGTCCTGTCTGTGTACTGTCCTGTCTGTGTACTGTCCTGTCTGTTTACTGTCCTGTCTGTGTACTGTCCTGCGAGAATATATATGTATATGTTCTATAGTACATCTTCTGATAGACAATAAATCCAATTTAACAAAATTTAAAATATATATTTCTTCACTTCTCATCTAAGATAAAAGGGCAATTGTGATTTGATTTATATCGTGATATATATCGATATCGACTGATATGAAAAACATTATCGTGATTAGATTTTTTCCCATATCGCCCAGCCCTAAACTTATGTATGCACCCTTGCACTTTGTACTCTTTGTTCTATGTTGCACCAGGTTAATCCTGGAGGAATGAAATTTCACTCCACTGTGTACATGTACGTAGATGGGATGACAATAACAGCCTCTTGACTTGACAAATCCGATCTTTTTCATTATATATGACATACATTGAGTCTGACGTTTTCAAATCAAATTTGGGCCACTTTTTCAACATGGTGGTACATATCCGTATTTCAACCTAGCGGTTCAGATAGCAATCGCAGAGACCTGGCTGGAGGGGGTTTCAGGGAGGGCTCCTCTTTCTGGATGAAACACTAGCTGGAAATACAAATTAGGCTCATTTGTTTAACGCCATCAATCGGCTGGAGAAATATCATTCTGATCTTATATTTTGATTAAAAATCGGTCGATACCGATCCTTCCATCTCTAGTTCTTTTCACACCAAGTATGAGCGGTTTTTGTTGTCTAAACGCTCTAAAAAACTTTTTTAAGCACTGAAACTACAGGGTATATAAACATACATCCCATACAGCGAGCACTCATTCTACTGCCAGTGTTTGCTTCTGAAGCTTGCATGACTATTTTTGGGTGTATATGTGGCCAAAACACCTGGACTAAATGGTGGTACATATCTGACAGGCAGCCACGCAACACACTCTAAACAGCCAGCTCAGAATTCATGCAGCTTTTTAATCCAGCTTAACAATCATTTGGCTAATGTTTCTGTAGAAACTAAATAACAGCATTTATTAGCCACTAACCGAGTTCAAAGACATTTTGAAGGGAATGACCGAACGAGGCTGAAGCACCAAAGAGAAAATGTAATGTTTCAAGAAACCAAGGACATGAATCACAGAAGTGGCTGAATAACGTGTGCTCTTAACAAGGAGCTCCGAGCTCTTCTCAGTGTCACTGGAACTTCATGATTGCTCTTGTGATGCTGGAGAAGATGAGATGAAACCAAAACCAGTCGTTGTTTACCTCTGAATGAGCGAGCCATGTGAAGCATGTGTTCTTTTGCTTATGCGGGTCAGTCTAGCGTGATGTGTTCAGACTAATTCTGGATATAGGTCACATTTAAAAGCTAGTGTGAACAGCTTAACAAGAAAATGGGATCTGGGCCACTCTTGCCTGCTAGGTGAATGAAGTGCTTGAGAGAGTTTAACACAGCGTTCGCTGAAAGACAGCTCTACACCTAGGCCGTGGCGTACCTGTGCTTGCTCCAGCTTGCCGGAGACGGGCAGGATGTTGGGGGGGTTGTGGTTGTCTGTCTTGGCCTTGCTCTTGTCCTTGTGCTGCGGCGGCGCTTGGTGGCTGCCATTCTTGTCGTTTGTGAGGACTATGCTGTTTCCGCACAGGTCCATGCTCTCCCCCCGCCGGTGGCCCTCCCTCCTCACCCCGCCGTTGGAGAACGAGTTGCTGGACGGCAGTCGCTCCCCGTTGATGGCGTGCTGCCGGTTGGTGTTGTGGGAAGAGGAAGAGACGTTGTGGGAAGGGTCGCGGCTGATGCCGTGGCACTCCCTCTGCCCGCTGTAGCCGCTGGGCTCGTCCGGCGCCGACACGCCGGCTGTTTTGGTGGCGGGCGGTGGCAGTCGATCGGCGCTGAAGCTGCGGTCGTCCAGACGCCGGCGGCCCGCCAGGGGGCCGTTGGGGGTGGTGCGCGTGCCCACGCTGCGCATGGTGATGGCCCGCTGGCTGGAGGCTCCACTCCCCACGCTGCCCATGCCAGGAGCGCGGGGCCCCTCACTCGGCCGCCCGCAGCACCAGCAGGCCGGGGCGGGCGGGGCGGCCGGGGTGGGCCGCAGGTGTACACACTGCACAGGAGAGGAGAGAGTCAGTGATGCAGAAACACAGAGTTCCTCTAGCTTGCAATGGACCTAAACACAGACACCACATATGACTTCTACATCAATGAATACATCAACACAATTTTATAGTTCAGGGCAAACACAGTATTAACAGTCTTTCAAACAAGCAACATAGAAACATCTATCAGTCACAGTTTATCCATGTTTTGACTAAAAATATAAATACAAGCTCTTACTGATCTCTATTTTGCTCTGAATTAACTCACACCTGTACAAAAACACTAAATATAACTTTTTAGTGTCTTTTATACAGTGATAGACAACAAGGCAGTACACAGAACACTCAGGTTCTACTTGCTGATCTTGATAGAATGATTTTACTGTGGCCAACTTGAACCATATACAACCTGCCAACAACGCAATAACAAGTATAACAAGCCTACTATTAAATTATTACATTATCAAATTTTTTGAAAAAAAGCAAATACTGGCCCATCCTGACAAAAGTGACCTGAAGTTTAACATGGGCTTCACTAAGAAACTGAGCTGAAAAGTGAACCTGACTGGTAACATTTACCATAAAAGGTGCACAGATATGAAGATATGAGAATGCATATATATATATATATATATATATATATATATATATATATATATATATATATATATATATATATATATATAAGTAGATTATCTATTATATCTATTATAAGTTATAAGTTATAATATAATAATATAATAATTATAAGTTATTATATTATCTATTATAAGTAGATTATATATATATATATATATATATATATATATATATATATATATATATATATATATATATATATATATATATATATATAATATATATATATATAATCTACTTAGATATCTACTTAGACGCTTGTAGAAACCTGTAGAAACCTTTGCTCTTGAACCTTTTACATTTTTATCAGTTACATAAACATCAAATAAATACACATTTTTGTGGTTTTCATGAGGAGGTTGTTCCCACCATGGTAAACTGAACCATTCCAACTAAAATTACAAACATTTTGCATCCAACATTCTTCATGATGGATGCAATAACCTGGCCCCACTTTTGTAAAATGCATATATATCTTAACCCCAGTATCATAATACTTATGTTATAGGCAGTTGTTACCAGCTCTAGAGCCCTCACTATGTATACCAGAGAAAGACTATACCAATAACAATAAATCTCACTCATCACACCACCTAATTCACTAGAAAAAACAGCTAGATGTGAAAATGAGATCAGGAATACAGACACTAAAATGAGTGCTCGTCTTAAATAACCTTGCTTGTCATAAATCAGTAATTACTTATTCAACTGCTCATGTTTTTGAACACTCTTGAACAGAAAAGAATAAAAAACAGCACAGACAAAGAGCAAAACTGAGTATGCTGTATAGCAATGGCACCCTGCGCTGCTTTGAAACACTCAATGTACCTCCGGTTAATTAGTTGATTAGTATGAGCAGGTGTGTTTGGAGCAGAAAGACTCGTAACAGGAAAACTGTATTCCTAACAGCCACCTGGAAAACCTGCTAGGACACAAGAACTGTCCCCATCATATAAACAACACTTCAAGAATTCATCTGAGTGAGAGTAGAGAACATCAAGTTCTACTCCTGCTTCAGATCTGAAAGCATCTACAGGTGTTTCTGTCCATCCTTCCAATGTGAGAAGACACCTCAGCGTTATGGGTCTGAAAGGATATGTAGCTGTTCAAGAAGCTCTTAGTAAGAAAAGGAAGAAGAATGTGTGAAAATCAAACAGAGGACAGGGTGCATTTCTCCACATTACTGAATGCCTTCAGGATCACTTGGATTAGAAGAAGCAGAAACGGAAACAAACTGTGAAGCTGAATAGAGGAAATGTGGGAAACCAACAGTGCCAAGTTCATTAAAAATCTAAAAGCCAGTCTCCAGAAAATAACATTATATATTCTTTAAGTCACAGAGATTAGATTCCAAAATCTGATAGAGAGGCTCAGAAACTGGGTTTCTCAGTGCATGTATACCCCTTACTCTGATTTCTTTCAGATTTCAGAGGACTGGAAATAAGCCCGCAGTGTTTCACACAGCAATCGCGAGACAACAACAAAACATTTCTAGAGTGAAGCTAAAACCAACTACATGAAGGATTTACACTTACTTCACGTTATGTTATGTTCACATCACGTTTTATTCTGTGAGTCTATTGGCTGGTTGCATAGTATAAATCCGATTTCTGCCTGATTCTTAAAGACCTGCAGTTCTCCCATTATCTGATTACTGTAAACGTGCATGTAAACTCTGTGAACGGAATGATATTTTCTGCAATTATTGGAATATTAAGTGCATGTAAACACACTGAATGTGTCCGGTTAAGTCACATTATTATGACCACCAACTAATATCCAATATAACCACCGTGGGCAGCCCAGACAGCAGCTAGACGGACTGGGACCGGACTCAATAAGGTCCCAGTAGGTGGTCACAGGTATCTAAAGCAATGCTAACTGCAGTGCATCCCACCTCTGCTGGAGGGAGCATGGAGGAGGATCCATAAAGCCAACACCACCATCCAGGTGGTCCCACAGAAACTGAACTGGGTTAAAGTCTGGGGGAATTAGAGGTCCAGGGTTGCACTTTGAAGTCTTGGTCAGATCTTCCAACCAATGTGGGACATTTCATTGTCTTGCTGGAAGACGATCAGCATGTATAGGTATATCTGATCTGCAAGGATGGAGGGTGGTCATAATAATGGGACTTGACTGTGTATAAAGTATTTCAGATGATATCATCACTGGTCCAGTATTCCCCAATTTAGGGCGTCCCAAAACACTCATGCATCAGGGTAGTACTGTCCAGCTATCCTTAAATTCAAGCTTAATTTAAATAAAAATGACAATAATAATAATAATAATAATAATAATAATAATAATAACTACAGTACCTGATCAAAATGCTTTATCATATCATTAAGTACAAAAAAGTGTCAACATTTTTAAAAAAGACATTTCAAGATCCTGGCTAGCGATAAAAGTTTAATATAATAATACATGTACACAAATGTAGTGTTCTGAAAGTGATTTAAATAGCAATCATTTTTAGGGCGGGTGGTACACATTGGTCTACTACATGGTACACTGTAGTAGATGTAGATGTTACAAGCTCCAAAATATTAAACCTGAAGTTAGTCTTGACTAAAATGCATTAAAATATGTACATATCTTATAAATATCTTGTTTGTGTAATATTGCAGCTTCCTTTATTATCAAATATTAGCACATACACTATTGTGCAAAGGTCTAAGACACCTAGGCTGATAGTTTAAAAGCCTGTATATGATCAATCCGTGTATGTTCACCAGTAAGAACAGCAGATCTGATTATTAGAACAGATGTAAATAATCATACATACAATATAAAGTAACATGAATATCTTATTGTGAGAGAAGTAGATCAGATCTTGATCCAGTTTGAAGAACAAAGTTAGGTTCCAGATTTCTCCTGGACGCCCCAGACATTGTATGAATGTATTCAGTTCCTTCAGCAGCAAACTTGATTTAGCTTAATGAAGTACTGAGCAGTCAAAGCAGGTATTAGATGAGAACTGTAAATAATACTGGGTTGTTTATAGAAGGAGAAGCTTGGAAAGGGTTAAATAAACACACTGACGTATGTAAAAGCACTGCTTACTCTATTAACACTGTTTACATATTTTAAAAATAAGAGCAAATAAAAGCTTCCAGTCTAGAAAATAAGCTTTTTAAATATAATAATGTTCCCCAAGAGTCTAAAACCTTTGCACAGTACTGTATATCCTGAGTGCTCAGGGAAACATATGATGAGAGTGGCCTCACTCTCATCTTTCTCTGGACCCTGCTACCATGCGATGCCCACAAATGACCAACTTCCTCAATACTTATAGCTATTAAATAGCTATTAAAGATCCCGTACGTACCCGCAGCCTAGGTGGGACGCTCCCAGATAGTTCCATGAGCTAAGTCAAGAGCTGTGTGGTCATAATTCACAGTGTAAACAGTAGTCAGACCACGAGAACAAACATCAAAACAAAACTCTTTGTTTTTAGAACCTCGTCTATGAGGCAGCGAGAGCCGCTCCTTGATAGTCTGGAGTTTAAACCTGTTAGTTAAACATTCACCCATGCAAGACAGATATTACTCATTACTGTAAGTGAATTTTTCATTGTTTCCTGAAACCAGGTGCGTGTTGCTATCAGGGCTGCATGATGCGATGACTTTGGTAAATATTGCGATCGCTACGTATATCTGCCATGCAATATATTTAAAACACACCACTCAATCAATCAGAGTTAAAGCACACGGTTCATGTGTTATGCACATAATCTAATAATGATTAATAATCTGATCATAATCAGATATCTAACGTTATCTGATTATTCAAGTGGTCAGGTAAACAGCATACTCCAATTTCTTAGATCAGATTAAGGCCCTGAAGTCTTTGCATACGAAACACAGACTGCAATACCAGCCAGTGATGAAACTATAAACTTGACGAAAAGAAGAATTTTAATTTTCTTTTAATTATAAGTATTTTTATGTCTTTTCAGTTTGCTTTGGTGAACATATGCTTTATTCTGTTTCTCTTAGTGTACTGTCCTAAATGTTGGTGTACCTTGTTTTGCACAATGATCCTTCAACACACCCAGGGAAGGGGAGGGAGGGGTTAAGGGAAAAGGGAGAGGAGGAGGGGAGATGGTTGTACAATTCTATATTATTAAAAAAAATAATAATTTTACCAAAATTAAAAAAAACAACAGTTCACAAAAATAATTTAATCTTCTTCGACTTCTAGATGGTGTATGTTAGAGCCAAGAGGCTCAGTATTTCAGTAGTTTGAGGTTTATGTTACGCTTCTGTTGCTTCATTGGCTGGATGCAAAGCAGAAATCCAATTTATGTAGATCCAGAGTTTTCCCACTATCTTATTAACCAAGTGCATGTAAACATGGTGAACAGATCACTGACTAAATCTGATTTATTGCAGGTATGGAATTATCACATGCATGTAAACACACTCACAGATTCAACAGCTCACTTGCAAAGGTCTGTCTTGTAAAAATTGTAACGAACAATATGTTGCACAACGGTTGCTGCAGACTAGAGCCGTCAAAATCAGACTATAAATTCAAATGTTCGTGGTAAGCCAATGTAGAAAATGTCCACACAAGTCAGTTTTGTAGTCTGTGTTATGCCAGTATTGGGAACTCCAGGTCCAAGCTACTTTTCTCTATGGGAATATGACCCTACGCAGAATAGCCATGTTTTAAACCAGGTATGTCCAGTCACCACCCCCCAACCACCACATGCCTCCCAAATCCCGGGCCTGGTAACACTACGAAATACATATGTACGCTTCTTGGTCTTGAAAGATAGAACGCAAATGCCTCTCTCCACACCTCATAATGGTATGAAGCCAAGCAAATGTTGGAATGAAGACTATGTTAACAGCAAAAATGGATGATTATTCCACGAAAGCTTTAGCAATGTAGATTGTTTATTGGTGGAAACATGCAGGAGGAGGCTCAGTAGTCTGTCATTGTTGATGTATCAAACTGGGTTCAACTGAAATTCAACAAGACGTTTGGCGACTATGATTCCCAAGAAAACCAAAACACATGCGATTTATTAGACCTCTACAGCCAACAGCAAAAACACAGTGCTTACACTGGCCAGATTCTCTCCATTAAAAACTGTAGACTATTGGGTTTGCCATCGCCTGTCTACTGCAAACATGTGAACACAGCATTATATTTAATTTGAGTCTGAAAAATGTGTAAATAAATGCAGTAAATAAATGCATTAATAATCTATAGGGTTGGTTTCACAAACATAGATTAAGCCTGGTAATAAATTGCAACATCAATCTTAATTTGACCAGGCTTAGGCTAAATCTAGGCCTGAAAATCTGGACAGTTGTTTTACAATTAAAATAATAATTAAAATAATCACTAATAGGGGTGGGCGATATGGCACTACAATAATATCACGATATTTCATGGTATTTTTGCGATAACAATACTCTTGACGATATGACACAACATTGAATTAAAAAAAAATACAAGTCAATGATCCAGAATGTCATGATACTAAATAATGCACTCCAAATATCTCCATATATCCAGGACTGAAGTAAAGTGAATGATACTGGAGATAAAATCTGTCTCTAGTAGATATATAATGAGAAATGAGTAAAGTGTGAATTTTTCTTTTGTTAAAAACAGTAAAAGTAGTACCTGATGTGATAATTAGGGATGGGTGATATGGCACGATATTTCAGGATTGCCAATATTATTGTGTACTAAACGATATGGCACACCCCTAATCACTTATCATAAATGCATGCATTAAATAATAAATGGGATTGATTTCACAGACCATGATTAACCCAGTCTTGTGCTAAACTGCAACATAAATAGTGAATCATTGTGTTTAAAAGGATTGTTAGTCCAGGCTTAGGCTTAATCTGGGTCTGGAAATCTGGCAATGCATGCACCCAACTTTTTTTTAAATTACAGTAATCACAAAGGATAAATTCTATAAATGCATTAAATCATCTATTGGGTTGGCCTAGATTATTATTAATATTAGTCCTAATATTGTAATATATTGCAATGCCAATGTTCACCATTTGAAAAGCTTTTTAGTCCATGCTCAAGTTCAATCTGGGTCTGAGTGCAATAGATGATATAATGTTGTATAATTTGAATAATTACTGTAGATTAATAAATCTTTTAAATAACATATTGAGTCGTTTGAGCAAAATTTAAGACTGCAATAGCGAATATGCATTATAATTGGATTTTTAGTCCAGGCTTCTATCTGGGTCTGTGAAACTGGCCTATGAAGTATGGGACTATTTTGTAATTCCTATGGAAGATGCAATACATACATCTTAAACAACACATGAATATCTGTAGGGATGGTCGATAAAATTTAAATATTATATCAATAATATTACATAACATAAAATATCACAAGACATTTTTACAGTGCACGATATGATATCACAATATTCAACCTTACATTACGTTTTCCTTGTAGCTACAAAGCAAACTAGAGAACCTTCGGACACCAAAAGTCTTTTGACTGACTGACTACTAGCGGGGATTCGATTCAAGAGCCTTACAAACTCTTGTATTGAATTCCCAAGAATGACTCTCCACTCCGGTGCTGTATGTTGCACGACAAGTGTCTTTCACAGAGCTGTTAGCGGCTGTTCTGAATATGGTACATAGCTATGGCTCTCGAGTGGACAAGGGCTATTTAATGAGGGCCAGAGTGGCTGGTCTATTTTCAGTTGCCAGTGATGAGCAAAATAGCAAAAATATTATATCACAATACTTACACAGATTTTCACAATACACGGTTTGCACAATGATAATTAGTTCTCATTTACTGAGTCATAACTATTCACAGTGGCCTTGATGGGAACCAGACATCTAAAGAGTTTAGTACCTCTAGAAGTTCCCAGACAGCAAGTTATTATATGAAATTGTAATTAATGTTCTGCTTGATGCCTGAGACAGTGAGCGTGTTTACATGCACCTAATAATCAGATTTTCTGCAACCAGCCAATAAACTCACAGCACAAGCCTCAAACTTCATGCTGCAGCTTTTTTTGTAAAACATTGAGTCGCTTTACCTGAAAATATGAACATACATCATGTACAAGCTGAGGAATAATAAAATCCTTCATTCTACCTACTAGGTTGCTAGTTTTAACACTGCTCCAAAAGTGTTTGGTTGCCCTCTTGCTTTTGCTCTGGTAAACGTGGCTTGTTCATTTCTGGTAGTGCACTCAGTATACATGTGCTAAGTAAGGGTGTAAGAAAATATCGAAAATATTGAATATTGGGATATTATGTTTGGTAACACTGTATCGATTCTCAAGAACACAGTATTATGTGCTGTGTTTAAACCTCTGACCACTAGATGGCAGTGTTGTAATCCATTTTCAGCTCCACTCCAACATTAACAAGCAGCACAAGGGCGCAATGCTATTGTAAACATTACAAACCTGTTCATATAGTGGTGTATTTTAATAGTAAGATTTAAAAAATCACAGTGTATCACTTTGCTTGCAATATTGCAATATATCGCAATGTATTGTATCGTCAGGTTCTTGCCAATACACAGCCCTAGTGCTGAGCAACCCTAATACGAAGCTAAATCCAGCTCTATTTATCAGATTTCTTAATCACAGCGATTTTAGGTTAATCTAAGAAATCTGAGTCTGCTGTTTAGATGACCACTTGAATAGTCAGATTACTCCAGAAATCCAATTACGATCAGGTTATTAAGAGCAAGTAAATGCATTCATTTTTTATGGCGTTTGGACAACCCCTTATTTTACAAAAATTAGGCTACTCATAGCGGAGGAGTACATACAGGGTGTTGTAAGGCAAAATAGTCCCTGAAGAAAACTAGCCAGATCCCCCAGTAGGTTCCCTAGTGGATAAAGATGCTACATATAATGGCTATATTTGTGTTTTAGACGTTACGTCACTTGGTTTCATTCACCACCACTGTAAAGAACATCTGAGTCAGTGTGTTCCTCTACGATGAACCATTTCACACCTTTGTTTACATCTCAAACACTAATTTATGTTGAAATTATCTGTGGTATTCCCCTTTCAAATGATAATTACATCAATTATAAACTGTAGGTATCAGATTTGTTAAGCACGACTTTAAGGGCGAGTATTTATTATTAGGATGCTGTAAAATGCTGCTGTGGTGGCTTTTTTTTTTTTTTTTCATTTCTGCCTTTCCCGTCCATGTTTTTTCACGATTCGCACAAAAGAGGCGGATGCAAATCCCACATTCTATACATCTGCTTAGCATGAGCGGCGAATATTGTAAATGTGATGTTTTTCAAGTCAACCGTTCCTTCAAGTCATGTGCCATCTTGGTAAGCAGCAGGAGCAGCGCTTGTGTGCAGTGCTGTAATGTGTCCGGCAGGGGTGCTGGATTGGATTGGCAGTGGCACGTGCCTCCACTACCCCTAGCTCTCTCTCTTTCTCTCTCTCTCTCTCTCGCCCTCTCTCTCTGCTACAGTCGCTCACTCACACGCATTACATCATCACTCCCATGCTTCATATAGGGCCTGTACGCTTGCACACACACAAGCATGCTTGGGCTGTCTTCTATAATTCCCTCCTCCAGACAATCGGAGACACTGTGATGATGGCGTTGCCCCTGCAATACACACATGCACTCATGGACATTACATCTGTGTTTGTCATTGGATTGTTTATAAGTGATGGATCCACAGTGATGAAGATGAACATGTACATACATACAGCAATCATGAGTATATATATATATATATATATATATATATATATATATATATATATATATATATATATATATATATACTATAATGACAATATACTGCATATGGAATATAAAGCAATGCATGGCATAGGGGGAAAGAGCAGAAGCAGGTGTATGCAGCTGGTGATGCTTAGGCCTGCATCTCTTCATCTCTTCATCCAGGCCCTGGATATAAACACCCCCTCCAAAGTGCGCTCCCCAAATAGCCCCACGGGCACAAATGGCCAACACCTGAACCCACGTTTCTGGGTACAGGCTATACAAGGTGTGCATCCACTACCATGTAAGGCAGGCAAGTCAGCTTGCTCTTCGAAATTTTCCCGTTCCACCTTAAACGCCTCAAGGCGCCAGAATGCAACTGCTGCACCATTTAAGGTGGAACGGGAGAATTCAGTACGGCACGCTATGTGCTTTGCACGTTCACAGCTAACGTCGGTGTTGTATTTGCATGCAGCCAACACAATGGAGCCCCAATGGTGGGCTTGCTTCAACGCACCGTGCGCTACAGGCAGCAGCAGCGGCGGCGGCGGCGGCAGCAGCATGCACAATCCAGCTCGAGCGTTCTTTTCTCCCGTTTTCGGCATTACATAACGCGCGCGTGTTTGGGTGAAGCAAAACGAATTTGCTTCTCGTGCACTGCCACAGAGAGGTGGTGGGGGGGGGGGGTGCATTCGTGCAATCGTCGTTTAACACGGTGTTCTGCACCCTGCCCCCCTTCCACCTCCACCAACACCACCACCACCTCCTCCTCCTCCTCTCCTCCTTTCCTTCTTTCTCCACCATACAAACCCCTCAACACGCACGCACGCACGCACGCGCATCCGCACACACCGTCGTCTTCACGTCTCTCACGCGAATAACGGCCAAGCAACAAGCCTCGTGCCCGGGAGACGCGGGCGCTAACGCAAGGAGAGCATGCAGGTTAATGCTGAAGGGAGAGAGAGAGAGAGAAAGAGAGGAACGCGCTCGCTGTCTTTTTTAGGCACTTACTGTTTGCAGCGGTGTTTTTGGTGCGGTGCGGAGCTCGGGAGCGCGCGGGCGGTGCGCGTGTACGATCTCTCGCACGGCTGAGGGAGAACAGAAAAGGAGAGAGAGAGAGAGAGAGAGAGAGAGAGAGGCAGAGAGAGAGAGAGAAGCAGAGAGAGCGCCGTGCGCGTCAGCTGTGTCACACACCCACCTCGGCCACGCCCCCCTTCTTTTACGAACGCCCTATTGCGCATGCGCGGTACTAATAAAACGCTAGCCTAATAATGCATAACGCAAAACATAACAAGTTGGAGTTGATCAGTTGTGAGTTTTGTCGTGCAAAAAGACTCACAACTGGTCGGTTCCCATCCTTAATATGTTTATCTATAACACAAATACAACCATATATATATATATATATATATATATATATATATATATATATATATATATATATATATATATGCAGGATAGTAGACAGGTCACTACGTGATGCTGGTGGAGGGAAACGTTTCCTGACTCACTCCTCCAAAACCCCCCAAAGTGGCTCAATAATATTTAGATCTGGTGACTGTGCAGGACATGGGAGATGTTCAACTTCACTTTCATGTTCATCAAACCATCTTTCTCCAGTCTTGCTGTGTGTATTGGTGCATCGTCATCCTGATACACGGCACCACCTTCAGGATATAATGTTTGAACCACTGGATGTCTTGGTCACAGATGCGCCAGCAAGACGTGCACCAACAGTTTGTCCTCTTTTGAACTCTGGTATGTCCCATAATGTTGCGTTATTGCAGTATTTTGATCTAAACTGTGCTTTTACCTGCTAATTGAACTTCACACTCTGCTCTTACTGGTGTAATGTGCAATTAATGAAGATCTTAAGTCTTTACATTCAGTGTAAGTCAATGGAACCAGAATTTTTACTCCAGTGATTTTGAGACATTTCTATTGGTCCATTCAGCGACGATATTGTATATGCATATACAATTTATTAGCCCAGCCTCACTATGCAAGTCACTTGATTCTGTTCAAGCCACTGTTTTAATGCCATTGAGCTTCTTTGTGCACCTATTTCTTTACAGTATAGTCTACAGATATATGGGTAATAGTCTTATATGGGTCTACTTTGCTCTGCTCTTGTTTGTTGAGGGCTGTACTGTATTGTTTTTGTGTATCTATCTATAAATCTATCAATCTATCTATCTATCTATCACCACTGCAAACATTTTTAACTCTGTAAGTTTCTGCTGAATGAAGCATCCCTCCATTTTCACCACTCTGAATGACTGTCATTCTCAGCCGTTATGCAGTAGTTCTTTGAAAAACTGTCCCTTTAAGCTCTTTTCAGTTCTATTGGGGTTGCATAGCCGTAGTGACAGCAAAGCCATAGTTGGAATTCTGTTTTAATGGATTTCTTCATCAAGCAGTGCTTCCCAACAGCATTCCAAACATTTTTAGTCTGGCTGAATGTTTCCTGATGACTGTACTAAGCTTCTCATGCTGTGTGGTGTTGAAGCCTTTACCTTTTAAATTCTCTAATTCTTTACAAAAAATATATTTTATATATAAATATTGAACATATAGCGTACAGACAATTAAATATAAACACACTGGAACCTGTACATGTCAAATTCATACATAATAGTTGGTATTATGAGACAGTGATAGCTGGTAAGCGTGCTAACTTCAGTAGATATTGCTGCAATACTAGAGACATTCAATCAAAATTCTTCAATCAAAATTCAATTGACATACAATCAAAAGTCTTTAAATTTTAGTTCATTTTGGAAGGTTTCTATGCTAATGCTGTCTGGTCCGATTGGCTGCCCTGCACTGCACCCCACTGAAAAAGGAGTTTGTGATGAAACACTTCTTATTACTTCAGCATAAATGGGCAGGGCTAAACCGCCATAGGCCAAATAAGCACATATATGCAAATTTGAACGTTTTCTAATTAAAAAAATTGATATAAAACAGATTATCAAGACGTCATAGGGCCAAATAGTTCCCAAATAAAATGAATCTTTTCAGATGAAACACTATTATACACAGCTGAGTCACATTATTATGATATATCAACTGAGAGACTCAGTAAGGTCCTGGTAGGTGGTCACAGGTATCTGGAGCCATGCTGACTGCAGTGCATCCCACATCTACTGGAGAGAGCATGGAGGAGGATCCATAGAGCCAACACCACCATCCAGGTAGTCCCATGGATGCTCAATTGGGTTCAAGTCTGGGAATTAGGGGTCCAGGGTAAGTCTTGGTCAGCTCTTACAACCATTGTGGGATGTTAGTCGTGTGACGTGTTGCTTTATCTAGCTGGAAGATCCCATCCGCCCCAGAGAAGACAATCAGTATGTATGGTGTACGTGAACTGTAATGATGGATTCAGACCCACATTGGTTGAGAGTGTCTTCCACATGGATGAGTGTGTTCAAAGAATGCCAAACATTCCCCAGACCATAATGCTGCCACCTACGCACTGCTGCCACTGAAAGTAGGAAGTGACTCGACTGTGTACCGTTAACATTATATATAAGACCTTTAAGTTCACTGGTGGTTTGAATAAAATGGATATATTAGTCTTGTACACATGGTGACGCCTGGTTCCATTCACCACCACTGTGAATAAATCAGTGTCTGTTAATTCTCTACACTGAACAATTTTAAAGCAAACCACTCTGATAGACTTTGTTTACATCCCAGCCACTGAATCATCCAGCTATGTTGAAAGAATGTTGGAATTCCTTCTTTTACAAGAGATGAAACTTATCCTACATTACAGAATAATCAATGACCACTTGAGTATTGAAATGTATTGAAAAGCAAAATCATTTGATGCTAAATTATTCACAGTGGTGGTGATAGGAACCAGACGTCCACCTCCATAAGCTCCTTCACAGAAAGTTATTAAATTACATGGTTATTAAAACACTGTCTGATGTATTTTCTCTGATATAATCATGGTGGAGGGGTACATGCATGGACGTTATATGGAAAGAAGATGTACTATAGAATTTTACGCTACTGAAAAAGACTTTTTCTGCTCAAAGTGATGTACGTTATATGGTAGACATAAATGCTGTATATATATATATATATATATATATATATATATATACATATATATATATATATATATATATATATATATATACACACATACATATACATATATAATGTTGCTGACCCTTGGTTCCTATTTATTACCACTGTAAAGAAATTAGCTTCTCCACAAATGAACTATTTCACATCAAACCACTTTGAGCAACGTTATGCAGATAATTTTGAAAAGTTGTGGGATTCCCCTTTAAGGCTAGACTACTGAGTTCTGCATTTGTACCACAGAATAAAGCTCAATTTAAATAATAACAATAAAAAAACCCTCTGCTCTTTTCAAAATCCGACTCATAATAGGAGATAATAGAGCCTATGATAAGGTAAGTCCCCCCCCCCCCCCCCCTTCTCTCTCTCTTTATTAGCAGGAATAATCAGCTGAGGAGGATCAGAAAATAGCTCTGGTCATATGATACAAGACAACTCCACCGCTCAGTGTTTCACATCGTCTATACAGGGCCTAATGATGTTCACCATCTGTACCATCTTTTAAGGACCTGGGATTTCAGCTTTGCTGCTTCTCCATCACTCACACGTACACATGAGTAATAACAGTGGGCTAGTAACGTGGAGTAACTGAGTGGAGAACCGTTTAACCCGAACAGAACAGGTTCATCACAAGCTTTTCTCTCCTCTCTCCATTCACAAATTCACTGGTGACATCAACGATTTGTCAAGGTTACTATGGCGATGGTCATATGACAGAGGGTGGGGAGAGAGTGAGAGCGGTAGAGAGAGAGAGAGTGAGAGACCAAGCGCTTCATGTTTATCTCAGTTGGGAAGCAGATACGTAATCAGCTGAGAACATTTGGACTAATTAAAACAAGTCACAGCCTTGCATTTACCTTTCAGCCAACAGGCTTGAGACATGTGATTGTGGGTTTCGGGTGTTTAAAGGGGAATTCCACCAAAAAATTTAATAACTGTGCACTTGAGTCTTCTGAAGTTTATATGTAATGCTCATGATGACAAAATAGTCTTAAATCTGAAAAAGTAAGTTTTTCACCCTGCATGTGTCCCTCTACCATGAACACATGAAAATAAATGTATTTAAATATGTTAAGATTCAAGATTCAAGAGTTTTATTGTCATATGTACAGCAGAACAGACAGTTACACTGTACAATGAATTTCTTACTTTGTTGTTCCTCCATTCACCAATAGATAAAGATAACAAAATAAATAAATAATAGAAATATATACAAAATATACAAAGTATAATAATATAAGTTGAAGTAAATAAAAGTATTTTTATAGTTAAAGAATAAAAAAAGGATAAAACATTATCACATAAGTATCAATACTTCACAGAAAGTTATTTAACTACATGGTTATTAAAACACTGTCTGATGTATTTTCTCTGATATAATCATGGTGGAAGGGTACACACATGGACGTTATATGGAAAGAAGATGTACTATAGAGTATAATAAAATAAGTTGAAGTAAATAAAAGTATTTTTATAGTTAAAGAATAAAAAAAGGCTAAAACGTTATCACATAAGTATCAATACTTCACAGAAAGTTAAGAATAAAAAAAGGCTAAAACGTTAACACATAAGTATCAATATGTAATGTGTCAGATATAAGGCAGCGTATTCATAGCTATTTATGTAATAACTTTTTGTGAGGGAGCTTTTAGAGGTGGATGTCTGGTTTCATTCACAATAACCCAGCCAACACACAAAATCATCAAAATATACTTCCTTACAATGTTGCTAAACAACGCTGTCAAAAAGTGATTCCTTTTATGTTGTCTAAACAAGGCTGTCACAACAACACTACTAAATATTGTTGTTTTATGGTATTATGGCTAAGTGTCAATCTGGGAAAAATCCATGGAGGTCCTTGTAGATATAACGGAACGTACGGAGAACTTTCCGAGGAATTACATTTCAACATTGGCAGGTTTCTCAAGAACAATACCTTCTGAATACTCAGTAGTGAAATCAGTAGGCGAGCGCGGCTAGTATGTCTGAATACTCAGTAGTGAAATCAGTAGGCGAGTGCGGCTAGTATGTCTGAATACTCAGTAGTGAAATCAGTAGGCGAGCGCGGCTAGTATGTCTAAATACTCAGTAGTGAAATCAGTAGGCGAGCGCGGCTAGTATGTCTGAATACTCAGTAGTAAAATCAGTAGGCGAGCGCGGCTAGTATGTCTGAATACTCAGTAGTGAAATCAGTAGGCGAGCGCGGCTAGTATGTCTGAATACTCAGTAGTGAAATCAGAAGGTGAGTGCGGCTAGTATGTCTGAATACTCATTAGTGAAATCAGAAGGCGAGCGCGGCTAGTATGTCTGAATACTCAGTAGTGAAATCAGAAGGCGAGCGCGGCTAGTATGTCTGAATACTCAGTAGTAAATCAGTAGGCGAGCGCGGCTAGTATGTCTGAATACTCAGTAGTAAATCAGTAGGTGAGTGCGGCTAGTATGTCTGAATACTCAGTAGTGAAATCAGTAGACGAGTGCGGCTAGTATGTCTGAATACTCAGTAGTAAATCAGTAGGCGAGCGCGGCTAGTATGTCTGTATACTCAGTAGTGAAATCAGTAGACGAGTGCGGCTAGTATGTCTGAATACTCAGTAGTGAAATCAGAAGGTGAGCGCGGCTAGTATGTCTGAATACTCAGTAGTGAAATCAGTAGACGAGTGCAGCTAGTATGTCTGAATACTCAGTAGTGAAATCAGTTGGTGAGCGCGGCTAGTATGTCTGAATACTCAGTAGTGAAATCAGTAGGCGAGCGTGGCTAGTATGTCTGAATACTCAGTAGTGAAATCAGTAGGCGAGCGCGGCTAGTATGTCTGAATACTCAGTAGTGAAATCAGTAGGCGAGCGCGGCTAGTGTGTCTGAATACTCAGTAGTGAAATCAGTAGGCGAGCGCGGCTAGTATGTCTGAATACTCAGTAGTGAAATCAGTAGGCGAGCGCGGCTAGTATGTCTGAATACTCAGTAGTGAAATCAGAAGGTGAGTGCGGCTAGTATGTCTGAATACTCAGTAGTGAAATCAGAAGGTGAGTGCGGCTAGTATGTTTGAATACTCAGTAGTGAAATCAGTATGCGAGCGTGGCTAGTATGTCTGAATACTCAGTAGTGAAATCAGTAGGCGAGCGCGGCTAGTACGTCTGAATACTCAGTAGTGAAATCAGTATGCGAGCGTGGCTAGTATGTCTGAATACTCAGTAGTAAATCAGTAGGCGAGCGTGGCTAGTATGTCTGAATACTCAGTAGTAAATTCAGTAGGCGAGCGCGGCTAGTGTGTCTGAATACTCAGTAGTGAAATCAGTAGGCGAGCGCGGCTGGTGTGTCTGAATACTCAGTAGTGAAATCAGTAGGCGAGCGCGGCTAGTATGTCTGAATACTCAGTAGTGAAATCAGTAGGCGAGCGCGGCTAGTATGTCTGAATACTCAGTAGTGAAATCAGAAGGTGAGTGCGGCTAGTATGTCTGAATACTCAGTAGTGAAATCAGTAGGTGAGCGCGGCTAGTATGTCTGAATACTCAGTAGTGAAATCAGTAGGTGAGCGTGGCTAGTATGTCTGAATACTCAGTAGTGAAATCAGTAGGTGAGCGCGGCTAGTATGTCTGAATACTCAGTAGTGAAATCAGTAGGTGAGCGTGGCTAGTATGTCTGAATACTCAGTAGTGAAATCAGTAGGTGAGCGCGGCTAGTATGTCTGAATACTCAGTAGTGAAATCAGTAGGTGAGCGCAGCTAGTATGTCTGAATACTCAGTAGTGAAATCAGTAGGTGAGCGCGGCTAGTATGTCTGAATACTCAGTAGTAAATCAGTAGGTGAGCGCGGCTAGTATGTCTGAATACTCAGTAGTGAAATCAGTAGGTGAGCGCGGCTAGTATGTCTGAATACTCAGTAGTAAATCAGTAGGTGAGCGCGGCTAGTATGTCTGAATACTCAGTAGTGAAATCAGTAGGTGAGCGTGGCTAGTATGTCTGAATACTCACTAGTAAATCAGTAGGTGAGCGTGGCTAGTATGTCTGAATACTCAGTAGTGAAATCAGTAGGCGAGTGCGGCTAGTATGTCTGAATACTCAGTAGTAAATCAGTAGGCGAGCGCGGCTAGTATGTCTGAATACTCAGTAGTAAATCAGTAGGTGAGCGTGGCTACTGTGTCTGAATACTCAGTAGTGAAGTCAGTAGACGAGTGCGGCTAGTATGTCTGAATACTCAGTAGTAAATCAGTAGGCGAGCGCGGCTAGTATGTCTGAATACTCAGTAGTGAAATCAGTAGACGAGTGCGGCTAGTATGTCTGAATACTCAGTAGTAAATCAGTAGGCGAGCGCGGCTAGTATGTCTGAATACTCAGTAGTGAAATCAGTAGACGAGTGCGGCTAGTATGTCTGAATACTCAGTAGTGAAATCAGAAGGTGAGTGCGGCTAGTATGTCTGAATACTCAGTAGTGAAATCAGTAGACGAGTGCAGCTAGTATGTCTGAATACTCAGTAGTGAAATCAGTTGGTGAGCACGGCTAGTATGTCTGAATACTCAGTAGTGAAATCAGTAGACGAGTGCAGCTAGTATGTCTGAATACTCAGTAGTGAAATCAGTTGGTGAGCGCGGCTAGTATGTCTGAATACTCAGTAGTGAAATCAGTAGGCGAGCGTGGCTAGTATGTCTGAATACTCAGTAGTGAAATCAGTAGGCGAGCGCGGCTAGTATGTCTGAATACTCAGTAGTGAAATCAGTAGGCGAGCGCGGCTAGTGTGTCTGAATACTCAGTAGTGAAATCGGTAGGCGAGCGCCGCTAGTATGTCTGAATACTCAGTAGTGAAATCAGTAGGCGAGCGCGGCTAGTATGTCTGAATACTCAGTAGTGAAATCAGAAGGTGAGTGCGGCTAGTATGTCTGAATACTCAGTAGTGAAATCAGAAGGTGAGTGCGGCTAGTATGTTTGAATACTCAGTAGTGAAATCAGTATGCGAGCGTGGCTAGTATGTCTGAATACTCAGTAGTAAATCAGTAGGCGAGCGCGGCTAGTACGTCTGAATACTCAGTAGTGAAATCAGAAGGTGAGTGCGGCTAGTATGTTTGAATACTCAGTAGTGAAATCAGTATGCGAGCGTGGCTAGTATGTCTGAATACTCAGTAGTAAATCAGTAGGCGAGCGCGGCTAGTACGTCTGAATACTCAGTAGTGAAATCAGAAGGTGAGTGCGGCTAGTATGTCTGAATACTCAGTAGTGAAATCAGTAGGTGAGCACGGCTAGTATGTCTGAATACTCAGTAGTAAAATCAGTAGGTGAGCGTGGCTAGTATGTCTGAATACTCAGTAGTGAAATCAGTAGGTGAGCACGGCTAGTATGTCTGAATACTCAGTAGTGAAATCAGTAGGTGAGCGTGGCTAGTATGTCTGAATACTCAGTAGTGAAATCAGTAGGTGAGCGTGGCTAGTATGTCTGAATACTCAGTAGTGAAATCAGTAGGTGAGCGCGGCTAGTATGTCTGAATACTCAGTAGTGAAATCAGTAGGTGAGCGCGGCTAGTATGTCTGAATACTCAGTAGTAAATCAGTAGGTGAGCGCGGCTAGTATGTCTGAATACTCAGTAGTGAAATCAGTAGGTGAGCGCGGCTAGTATGTCTGAATACTCAGTAGTAAATCAGTAGGTGAGCGCGGCTAGTATGTCTGAATACTCAGTAGTGAAATCAGTAGGTGAGTGTGGCTAGTATGTCTGAATACTCAGTAGTGAAATCAGTAGGTGAGCGCGGCTAGTATGTCTGAATACTCAGTAGTAAATCAGTAGGTGAGCGCGGCTAGTATGTCTGAATACTCAGTAGTGAAATCAGTAGGTGAGCGCGGCTAGTATGTCTGAATACTCAGTAGTAAATCAGTAGGTGAGCGTGGCTAGTATGTCTGAATACTCAGTAGTGAAATCAGTAGGCGAGCGCGGCTAGTATGTCTGAATACTCAGTAGTGAAATCAGAAGGTGAGTGCGGCTAGTATGTCTGAATACTCAGTAGTGAAATCAGTAGGTGAGCGCGGCTAGTATGTCTGAATACTCAGTAGTAAAATCAGTAGGTGAGCGTGGCTAGTATGTCTGAATACTCAGTAGTGAAATCAGTAGGTGAGCGCGGCTAGTATGTCTGAATACTCAGTAGTGAAATCAGTAGGTGAGCGCGGCTAGTATGTCTGAATACTCAGTAGTGAAATCAGTAGGTGAGCGTGGCTAGTCTGTCTGAATACTCAGTAGTGAAATCAGTAGGTGAGCGCGGCTAGTATGTCTGAATACTCAGTAGTGAAATCAGTAGGTGAGCGCGGCTAGTATGTCTGAATACTCAGTAGTAAATCAGTAGGTGAGCGTGGCTAGTATGTCTGAATACTCAGTAGTGAAATCAGTAGGTGAGCGTGGCTAGTATGTCTGAATACTCAGTAGTGAAATCAGTAGGTGAGCGCGGCTAGTATGTCTGAATACTCAGTAGTGAAATCAGTAGGTGAGCGCGGCTAGTATGTCTGAATACTCAGTAGTAAATCAGTAGGTGAGCGCGGCTAGTATGTCTGAATACTCAGTAGTAAATCAGTAGGTGAGCGTGGCTAGTATGTCTGAATACTCAGTAGTGAAATCAGTAGGTGAGTGTGGCTAGTATGTCTGAATACTCAGTAGTGAAATCAGTAGGTGAGCGCGGCTAGTATGTCTGAATACTCAGTAGTAAATCAGTAGGTGAGCGCGGCTAGTATGTCTGAATACTCAGTAGTGAAATCAGTAGGTGAGCGCGGCTAGTGTGTCTGAATACTCAGTAGTAAATCAGTAGGTGAGCGCGGCTAGTATGTCAATACTCAGTAGTGAAATCAGTAGGTGAGTGTGGCTAGTATGTCTGAATACTCAGTAGTGAAATCAGTAGGTGAGCGTGGCTAGTATGTCTGAATACTCAGTAGTGAAATCAGTAGGTGGGCGTGGCTAGTATGTCTGAATACTCAGTAGTGAAATCAGTAGGTGAGCGTGGCTAGTATGTCTGAATACTCAGTAGTAAATCAGTAGGTGAGCGCGGCTAGTATGTCTGAATACTCAGTAGTGAAATCAGTAGGTGAGCGTGGCTAGTATGTCTGAATACTCAGTAGTGAAATCAGTAGGTGAGCGTGGCTAGTATGTCTGAATACTCAGTAGTAAATCAGTAGGTGAGCGCGGCTAGTATGTCTGAATACTCAGTAGTGAAATCAGTAGGTGAGCGTGGCTAGTATGTCTGAATACTCAGTAGTAAATCAGTAGGCGAGCGTGGCTAGTATGTCTGAATACTCAGTAGTAAATCAGTAGGTGAGCGCGGCTAGTATGTCTGAATACTCAGTAGTAAATCAGTAGGCGAGCGCGGCTAGTATGTCTGAATACTCAGTAGTGAAATCAGTAGGCGAGCGCGGCTAGTATGTCTGAATACTCAGTAGTGAAATCAGTAGGCGAGCGCGGCTAGTATGTCTGAATACTCAGTAGTGAAATCAGTAGGTGAGCGTGGCTAGTATGTCTGAATACTCAGTAGTGAAATCAGTAGGTGAGCGTGGCTAGTATGTCTGAATACTCAGTAGTAAATCAGTAGGCGAGCACGGCTAGTATGTCTGAATACTCAGTAGTGAAATCAGTAGGTGAGCGTGGCTAGTATGTCTGAATACTCAGTAGTGAAATCAGTAGGTGAGCGTGGCTAGTATGTCTGAATACTCAGTAGTAAATCAGTAGGTGCACTATATAAAAAGCACTACATAAATGAATGTTGTTGTTGTTGTATATGGCCTAAAGTGTGCAGACACCTATATAAATGTTGTTGTTGTATATGGCCAAAAGTATGTGGACACCTATATATCACACCAGTTTCAGCTTGATTGACCCTGATTGATCCTGTTCCAAAACCAGGGGAATTTATGTGACCCAAAACTGCTGGGACAGGAAATGGGTACACCTCCCCAGCCAATGCCTGGCATTGCGCATTGTGATCTTAGGCCTGTGAACAGCTGCCAGGTCATAGAAAGCATTTGCATGAAGCTCCTGATGCACAGAATTTATGCTGATGTTGATGATATAGCAGGACAGAAATTTCACAAACTGACCGGCTTGTAGTCAACGTGCTTTACAGTTTTGCATGTAACTGCAAGTTGGCATGATTAAGCGAAGCTACTAGGAGATGCTATTGTGTGTTTATGGTGTTTAACCCTGGAAAAACATGTACAAGTATTTGTATTCTTATTCAAGTAGACCAAAGAAAAGCATTAGTTTTAATAAAACCAGTGAAATAAGTGAATGAAGAATAGAATGAAAGGAAACCCTTTGGCAACAATTCAGCCAGTCATGTATGGAGAAAGTAGGGTGGTGTGTATTCATGAGCACTACATCCACAGTGAAGTATGATGGTGGGAGCATCATGATACATGGGGCTGTTTCCATGCAAACAGTATTTGGGTATTACACATCATTAAATGAACCATAAGTGGAGCGATGTCTCCGGAGATCCGGAGATCTCTCCAGAGAAAATTTAATCTCAACCACCACAATCATACAGACAAATAACTGGTTTCTACAGAAGATGAATATGCTTGCATGGTGCAGCCAATCACCTGACTTGAATCCCATTTAAGATTTTTGTAGGCTTCTGAAATTGCAAGTCCAACAGAGGGACTCTCAGAACTTTAGGGAATTGAAGATGGCTAGCCAGGACGACAACTGAGCCAAAACTGAACCACAATGCTGCAAAGAGCTAATTGCTTCTTACTGTGGACTCTGAAAGGCTGTACTTGCCAACAACAGCTTTGCAACAAAGTACTAATGTCATTAATTTGTAAAGTCTGAATACGGTTCCCCTATCAGTTAAAATTTTTAAACAACTTCTGTTGATACTTACAAATATATATTCATATGTACAGAGTGGCAGTATAACCGCAAATCAGAAAATGATGAGAAAAAAAACATGCAGTTTGACTTTAATTTCATTTATTTTATTTATTTAACCCTCAGTTGCCCCCTTCACAACTTTATTTGGAATGTGTTGCAGGCCTAAAATGCAGGAATAGATGTATATTAACAAATTAAATGAAGTTAACCAGACCAAAGCACGAATATCTTGGGTTCATACAGCCTGCAATGAAATAAAAGTTAAAGAAAATGTTAGAAATACAGGATTTTTTATATGCATTATACATACTGTCCCAACTTTTTTCCTGGTTTAGGGTTGTATAGTACATTACAAAAGCAAAAATATCATTGTAGGATGAACATGTGCTTAATGAGATCACATTAAAGAGGCTGAGTCGAGAGATTGCATTCAGTGGCTTAACACAAATCAGTAACACAGCAACAAGAACATGCAGACAAATACAAACACAAGCAAATACACATGGTTCGATTTACGGTATCAGAAATTATTGTGCAACAGGAGCAATGAGTAATGTTTCTACTTCACTTCTTTCACTTACATTGTAACCACAAATTACATTCTTGTTGCTTTAAACAGGCGTTTTTCCGAGATCAGTACCGTCACAAGCTTTCATATCCACATACACCATCCGCCTAGTGCCACTAAGAAATGCTCTAAGCTTTAAATTAATTATTTGGTTCCTTCACCTTTTTATTCCTTCTTAAAGTTTAAGTTAAACACACACACATTCATATATATATATATGACAAGACAAGACAAGACCCATTAAAAAGTGCAGATATACATTCTTCAGTGTGGTTTCCCTGGAAGCGGATTAAAGAGGAAGCAACTGGCCAAAATTTCTGAACAATTCACTTAGATGTTCACAAAATCATTCAGAATGGTTTAAAGTAAAATGATTAATTTGCAGAGAACGTACAAACTCTTACATGTTATGTTTACAGTGGGGGTGTATGGAACCTGGGGGTTCATCAAGTCTACAACACACATATAGCCATTATATTTACTATGCAAACCAACAGTGAACCTACAGTGAACTAAGAGGAAGCTTATAGACAGGCATTAAACTCCCATCACCACCACTGTGAACAATTCAGACTTAAGTTTAAGTTTCTCTAGAATGGAGCGTTTCACATCATTAATGACTCTGAATGACTCTGTTTACATCCTGAACCTCTAATTAGGCAGAAATGTTGAACAATCACTCGACACAGAACTCCTTGTTATGTTTAGCCTTTGCACAAACCACAGTTTAACCTTTTTGCAACACTGAAAATCCTACTGAAAGCTTCATTTCAACTCAACACAGCAAACACAAATGTTAGTCTTCTTAAAAAAGTTTTAAAAAACCCAACAAACAAACATAAAACTTATAAACAGTAGTACTGCTACACTAAGGCACCAAGATCTTAAAACTCATGCCTGAGAATGTACTGCATAAAAGAGTTCAATAGACCTCTGAAGTCGTGCATCATCCCGTACTCGTGTCGTGCATCGCTACGGTCTAGGCTTGTTTTCTCTATGACGAATATGAATAGTATCTAGGATATTGCTGCGGTGCCTCTGGGGTAAACCAAAATGTTCCAAGGCTGCTACATCATGTCATCATATCCTCAGAGCTGCAATGATGTTAAAGAGCTTGGATATCATCAGTACCTAAACCAGTACCTAAACACTGACTAACTACATGTTTAATTACAGACTGAGTATAATTAGGTCTGTTTAATTTAATAGGATGTTCTGCACCAATGAGTGTGTTTACTAGAGATGGACCGATCAGAGGTTGTGAGGCCGATTTCAATAGCCGATACCGATCGCGGGCGGGGCTATATGCCACGGCAGGCTACATGCACTGTATGAGTATCAAACTCAAGTCATGAAACACGGTTATCTAGAACTATAAACTCAATCACTTTGGCTGTGATGCCTTTAGCTGTTTGGCTGTTTCTGCTGCTGTTCTGTTCGTACCGGTCAGATCTGGTCTGCACTGGTTTCCGGGTTGTTTGTTTTGTGCTAGCTGCTCGTGCTAGCTCTGCTGATACTCACTGTGTTCAGCTGTGTGGTGTCTCTGAAGTGCCGTATCAGATTAGTAGTGTTAAATGTCTTTGTCCTGGTTCTCCCGCAAGACACGCTGATGTTACAAATGTTACAGAACGCCTGGATGAGTCTGAGTCACATACGGTAACAAACTGGCAGACATACGATGTTTTCTGTCAGCGCATGCGGTGCCGTAACCTGTTCTTGTGAGGCCACCTAGTGGTTCAGATAGGAATTGCAGGGAGGGGGTTTCACGGAGGGCTCCTCTTCCAGGATGAAACACTAGCTGGAAATACAAAAATTAGGCTCATTTGTTTAACGTCATTGATCGATTCTTCCATCTCTAGTGTTTACAGTTACATAATAATCCAATCATGATCAGACTTCTGCGGTTACTTCTGCGCTTATTCCAGTGCTTGTGTAAACAGCACACTCCGATTTCTTTGATAGGACTAAGCCCCGGAAATCCGATTATTAAATCTGATACAGGGAGCTGTATACTGATATCCTCAGGTTTTCTGAGACTGTGCATGTGCTGAAGGGACACTACACTTACATCACGTCTTATTATGCAAGTTTACTGTCTGGTTGCAAAACAGAAATCCAATCACTGGCTGACTCATGTGGACCCAAAGTTTCATTATGATCGGATTACTTAAAACCATGTCAACGTTTTAAGTGGATAACTAACAAAAACAAAATCTTTTTCTGCAGGTATTGGAATTATTATTATTATTAGGGTATTTTATTTATATTTTATTTTATGTGATACTGCAGGTTCTAACTCATTAATTGTCAGAAAAACTAAATACAGTTGTGCATATAGTGTACTCCCTAAAGTATCACCCACCCTTACATGCAGGCTAACACTGCTATGCACTGAACTGACATCATAAGACTTGCTCAAACCAGCGAGCTTTATCAAACATGGTAGCTAAGTTGATTCAGCAGCAATACTTCAGTACTGGAGTAGCTGGTGCTGGTATATAATAGTGTTGAAGTTTAACAGTAAGCTTACTTTCATGTGCCGTCATTTCAGTATGCAGGAGTGTTAGACTTGTTTCTAGCATGTATGTAGCATTTATAGCATTCTGACTGCTAATCAGCCTCATAACAGCTTATAACACAGTGATAGTTTAGACCTGGAGTTCCCAACACGGGCATGACACTGATTACAGCATGATGCACGGCTTCACAGGCGTATGAGGGCCCTGCTGTACTCGTTTTGGTCATTTCTTTGGTTCCTGAATGGGTTGGATCTAGATCCAAAGCACCCAGTTTCAATACATTTTAACATGATCTGATCTCACCAACTTTGACCACTCGGAAGTGCATCACACCCACATTAGTGGTTAAGAGGACCTTGAGGAGTGGATTATTAAACAGAAAGCCTGGGCTTGGAGAGCCTACTTCGCAATGCAAAGGTTTAAACATGACATTAGATGTTATTACTAACAGCTATGTCCACCTATGAGCTTTGTTTTATAACCGTGGTGCACTGCCTTTACTTTTTGCTCATGGATCTGGCAAACAAGTAAAGTAATAAAGCTCCATCAGCGTGCATGTACAATCAAGGTAGTATATTGTCACTGTCCAATGAAAAATAAGTATCTCCAAAATAGGAACTTTAAAAGAGAGCCCTACTTTCAATGCAAGTCAATGGAACCAGATTTTGGAGCATTTCTATTGGACCAGTTCTCATGAAAATTGTACACAATGTCAATGGCAGCTGTTGAGTTCAAATGATGTAGAAAAATGAAAATCGATATGTTTTTCATTGGACAGAGGCGATATTCAGACTGGTCTCTGCTTGTGTTGGGAGTTCTGCAGGTAAACAGCAAGGCAAAGTTGACAAGGGCTTGTTAAAACAGTACTGGAACAGGGGATACAATGGCCTGTTCATTAATGTACACTCTTAAAACAAAGGCGGCAATAAAGGTTATATGGAGCCAAGACACAGAGGAACCAATTGTGGTTCACTGATGAGTCTTTCGATGGATAGTTTCTGTTGTGCAAGTGTGATGAACCTTTTAAACCTATTTTAAGTTTAAATATCTGTCACAAAATAGTTCTGTATCAAGCATCCTGGGCTAGACAGAGCTACAGGATCCCAGGGGCGGGGTTGCTAAAATGCCAGGAGCCTTTTAGGATCCTTCAGTTTTAAGAGAGTGGAAAGTCTTCAAAACACCTTTGCATAAAAGAGACCGATAGTGAAGTACTTACTCAAGTAAAAACTTTAACAGTTGGATTTATCCAGTACACAGCACTTCACAGTGTTCTTGCGAGTATATATCACAAGGAATTGAAGACCGATGGATCGATAGGAATGATCCACATTTACTTGGAGTAATAGTCAATAATAAAAGAAAGTTAAAAGAATTAAGAACATTCTCACCACAGCAATGATATTTAAAACCACTTGTAAAGACTACCCAGTTCTGGACTCCTCTCCATCTCCACACTACTCTCAGTCTGCTCCTGTCCTTCCGATCAACGGCTCCCTCTCCTCCGCTCCATCTCCTGCTTCCACAAAGAGGCTGGGAGCGAGGGGCTCTGTAGGGTGATGGCAGCTGAAGGCCAAAGCCAGGAAGGAGAAAAAAAGGCCCACGATCTCGATGAAAAAGCTCTCTCCAGGGAACGCTTGGAGAACGCTGTCCTTGTTCGAGGGGCCTTTTACGGGCCGGTCCCAGAGCCAGCCCAGTCTTCCCTTCTGGATATTCTGCTGGATCACATATAGACACACCCCACTGATCCCCAGGACCACCACACACAGCACGGCTGAGGAGAGAGTGAGGAGGCAATGTAAGAACAATCTAACTGAGAACAATCTCACAGCACTATAAGAGCAATCTCATTGTACTGTAAGAACAATATAACTGCACTGTAGGAACAATATAACTGCTCTATATGAACAATCTCACTGCACTATAAGAACAATCTAACCACCCTGTAAGAACAATCTCACTGCAAGAACAATATAACTGCACTGTAAGTAGAATCTAACTACACTGTAAGAACAATCTAACTACACTGTAAGAACAATATAACTGCACTGTAAGAACAATATAACTGCACTGTAAGAACAATATAACTGCACTGTAAGAACAATATAACTGCACTGTAAGAACAATATAACTACACTGTAAGAACAATCTAACTACACTGTAAGAACAATATAACTGCACTGTAAGAACAATCTCACTGCACTGTAAGAACAATATAACTGCACTGTAAGAACAATATAACTGCACTGTAAGAACAATATAACCGCACTGTAAGAACAATATAACCGCACTGTAAGAACAATATAACCACACTGTAAGTAGAATCTAACTACACTGTAAGAACAATATAACTACACTGTAAGAACAATCTAACTACACTGTAAGAACAATATAACTGCACTGTAAGAACAATATAACTGCACTGTAAGAACAATATAACTACACTGTAAGAACAATATAACCGCACTGTAAGAACAATATAACCGCACTGTAAGAACAATATAACCACACTGTAAGAACAATATAACCGCACTGTAAGAACAATATAACTGCTCTATATGAACAATCTCACTGCACTATAAGAACAATCTAACCACCCTGTAAGAACAATCTCACTGCAAGAACAATATAACCGCACTGTAAGAACAATATAACCGCACTGTAAGAACAATATAACCGCACTGTAAGAACAATATAACTGCTCTATATGAACAATCTCACTGCACTATAAGAACAATATAACTACACTGTAAGAACAATCTCACTGCAAGAACAATATAACTGCACTGTAAGAACAATATAACCGCACTGTAAGAACAATATAACCGCACTGTAAGAACAATATAACTGCAATGTAAGAACAATATAACCACTGTAAGAACAATCTCACTGCAATGTAAAAACACTCACTGCAATGTAAAAACAAAACAATCTCACTGCACTGTAAGAAACAATCTCACTGCATTGTAAGAACAATCTCACTGCATTGTAAGAATAATCTCACTGCACTGTAAGAATAATCTCACTGCACTGTAAGAAACAATCTCACTGCATTGTAAGAACAATCTCACTGCACTGTAAGAACAATCTCACTGCACTGTAAGAAACAATCTCACTGCATTGTAAGAACAATCTCACTGCATTGTAAGAACAATCTCACTGCATTGTAAGAATAATCTCACTGCATTGTAAGAATAATCTCACTGCATTGTAAGAATAATCTCACTGCATTGTAAGAATAATCTCACTGCATTGTAAGAAACAATCTCACTGCATTGTAAGAACAATCTCACTGCATTGTAAGAACAATCTCACTGCATTGTAAGAACAATCTCACTGCATTGTAAGAACAATCTCACTGCACTGTAAGAACAATCTCACTGCACTGTAAGAACAATCTCACTGCACTGTAAGAACAATATAACTGCACTGTAAGAACAATATAACTGCACTGTAAGAACAATGTAACCGCACTGTAAGAACAATATAACCGCACTGTAAGAACAATATAACTGCAATGTAAGAACAATATAACCACTGTAAGAACAATCTCACTGCAATGTAAAAACACTCACTGCAATGTAAAAACAAAACAATCTCACTGCACTGTAAGAACAATCTCACTGCATTGTAAGAACAATCTCACTGCATTGTAAGAATAATCTCACTGCACTATAAGAACAATCTCACTGCATTGTAAGAACAATCTCACTGCACTGTAAGAACAATCTCACTGCATTGTAAGAACAATCTCACTGCACTGTAAGAACAATCTCACTGCACTGTAAGAACAATCTCACTGCATTGTAAGAACAATCTCACTGCACTGTAAGAACAATCTCACTGCATTGTAAGAACAATCTCACTGCACTGTAAGAACAATCTCACTGCATTGTAAGAATAATCTCACTGCACTATAAGAACAATCTCACTGCATTGTAAGAACAATCTCACTGCACTGTAAGAACAATCTCACTGCATTGTAAGAACAATCTCACTGCACTGTAAGAACAATCTCACTGCACTGTAAGAACAATCTCACTGCATTGTAAGAACAATCTCACTGCACTGTAAGAACAATCTCACTGCATTGTAAGAACAATATAACTGCACTGTAAGAACAATCTCACTGCATTGTAAGAACAATCTCACTGCACTGTAAGAACAATCTCACTGCAGTGCTGTGAAGTTACTCTTGCTTTTCAAGACTACAGCATAATGAAATAGCTGGGATGCAAACAAAGTAATTCAGAGTGGTTTAATGTAGAATGCTCACAGTTCAGTGGTGGTCTTGGTCTTGATGGGGACCAGATGTCTGAAGCATTTAATGCCTATAAATACTCCTTCACAGCAAGTTATTACCCAAAATGCCAGAGACATTGTTTTCAATAGTTCATGAAATCAGATTTTAGCCTAAAATCTACTTTTCAGGCTGAAGCATTTATGATGGAGAGGTACATGCAACATGTTGTAATGCAAAAGCTATTCCTAAATATATATATTTTTTATATTACCATTATGTATATAAGAACTCAGCACACACATGTAGGTACACTGGTTGCACTGGGTTGTAGATAAAATACCTATATGTGTGTAGTAGACATGGTGACTCCTGGTTCCCATTCAACACCAGTTTCTCTCCAGTTATTTGTTTTATATCAAACCACTCTGAATATCTTTGTTTACATCTCAACCACTGAATTATTATTTTGATAAATCAGTGGAATTCCTCTTTAATGTTATCAAAACACTGAGAAATGATAATATGGAGGTCTCCTGAATGTGCTTAAGGCTCCCCTTTCTAACCCATATGAAAACATGCACTGTTCAGCTTTGGTTAATACAAAGTTAAATAATAATTATTGGATATGTTTCACTGTTTTGTTTAAAATGTAAACCTGAGACATACACATCACATTATTATGACCACGTACACCATACAGGTGATCTTTTCTGGGGTGGATGGGATCTTCCAGGAAGACAATGCAACACATCACATGGCTAGAAATGTCCCACACTGGTTGAAAGAGCCTACCAAGACTTCCAAGTACCCTGGACCCCTAATCCCCCAGACTTGAACCCAGCTAAGCATCTGTGGGACCACCTGGATGGTGGCATTGGCTCTATGGATCCTCCTCCATGCTCCATCCAGCAGCTGTGGGATGCACTGCAATCAGCATGGCTCCAGATACCTGTGACCTCCTACCAGGACCTTATAGAGTCTCCCAGTACGTTTAGCTGCTGTCCATGCTGCACACGGCGGTTACTCTGGATG
The DNA here is from genome assembly GCA_021613375.1 of Megaleporinus macrocephalus. NCBI lineage: Eukaryota > Metazoa > Chordata > Actinopteri > Characiformes > Anostomidae > Megaleporinus > Megaleporinus macrocephalus. The sequence continues at coordinate 32,009,187 of CM038726.1, read as the reverse complement.
TTAGCTGGTGGTCATAATAATGTGACTCGACTGTGTATGTTTATAGATCTACACCACATGGCAATATGTCTACCCCTACAAGGGAGTTCAGAAATAATCTCAGTGTTTATTTAAAAACATCTCACAAAAAAGAATTCATAAGCAGTTATAACACACAAATGAAGTGAGCTGTGACCTGTAGCTTGCCAAATAGTGAGCCCAGAGTCCTCTGTGCTGTTAAGGCTCTTATTGGTTGCTGATCTGATTTGTGTTCTCCATCAATAAACCTTTTAGCTTAATCACTCATTCCTATTTATCAAATCTAACAGCTCACTGCTGCTTATTAATGACTGGTTATTAATACTCAAACTAATTTCAAACTATTCTTGTTTTCTGTCACTGTGTTGCCTGTAAATGTGAGCAAAGAGTAATATTCACCTGTGGAGACATGAAGCAGTGGTGCTACTCTGGAGTGGCTGAACCCAGCGCCCAGGAAGTCTATAAGGAAGGAGGAGCTGGACAGCAGCACAGCAGCGTAGCACGTAGCAGCCAGCGCATAGAGTAGATACATGCCCAGTCCATTCACTCCACCCAGAGGAGCTACAACACCAAGAACATCATCAACCAGAGCATTATAGTCATGAGTTGCAGTCCATTCTTAATATCAAAGACTATATCTATAGATTAATACCAGATTAAGAAACAGCAAAATCCAAAATTATGATTTTATTGAAAAGACTGCATTACTGATACCATATGACCGATGTTTGATTTTAATCATTATCGTTCTATCACTTCAGCTCCTACCAGTGTTCGTGAGGTTCTGCGCAGCGTGCAGTGTGAACGCTACTCCGTAAATGAGCTGCTTGCCCTGAGTGCCGTTCTGTACGTGGATCCAGTTGGGATCGGCGATGGAGGTGCAGAGAGATACCAGAGTGAAGCACTGGCACACAGCAGCGGGGGACAAACTCAGGGTCATGCTGGGTCAGAGAGAAGGTCCAGACTGCAGAAGAACAGTATAAGAAATGTATATTTACTTTTTTATATATAGACTCTTGATTGCTGTGAATTCCTTTTATTACTCTCATTATTACTCTGAGATCATCGGAGTGAGGCTGAAGACTGAGGGAGGGGAGTAAGGTCCTGTACTGTAACATTATTTAATGCTAATGCTGACAGATTCGACTACCCACTCGTCCGTTTGGCATAACTATGGAAATAGCTACAGTGTAAGCATTGAAACGGATGTGGCACAACTATGGAAAGGGCTACAGAGTAACCATGGAAATGACTGTAGCATAACCATGGAAATGGATGTAGTACAACCATGGAAGTGACTGCAATGGCTAAAGGCTAACCATGAATATTACTGTAGTCTAATAAAAGTAATGGATGCAACGTAACCATGGATGTGACTGCAATTTAACAACCAAAATGGATGTAGTGTAACCATGGAAGCGACTGTAGCTTAATAATGGAAATAGCTGTGGCGTAACCATGGAACTGGATGCGGCATAACAATGCAAATGGATGCAGTGTAACCATAGAAATGGCTATGGTGTAACTATGGAAACAACTGTAGTGTTACCATGAAAATAGCTGCAGAGCAACTAAATTAACCCTAAGGCTGTCAGTTAACCATAGAAATGGCTATGGTGTAACGATGGAAGCGAGTGTAGTGTAACTATGAAAATAGCTGTGGTGTAACCATGGAAACAACTGTAGTGTAACCCTGAAAATAGCTGTGGTGTAACCATGGAAACGGCTGTAGTGTAACCATGAAAATAGCTGCAGGGTAACTAAATTAACCCTAAGGCTGTCAGTTAACCATAGAAAAGGCTGTGGTGTAACCATGGAAACGAGTGTAATGTAACCTGGAAATAGCTGTAGTGTAACCATGGAAACGAGTGTAGTGTAACCATGAAAATGGGTGTAGAGTAACCCAATTAACCCTAAGGCTGTCAGTTAACCATGGAGATGGAGATGGAGCGTAACCATGGAAACTGGTGTAGCTGAAGTAATTTAAATTCAGATGGATTTTTTTTTAATGAATCGGCTGTTTTAATGACATCATCTCTAAGATGACCGCTGTGGATCGGAGCTCCACTACAGAGACTAAAACCAGTTCATTCGTCTGAAACGCAAAGGGGAAGTCCACCCATTGTTTCACAAATTCTGCAAGTTAAGATGTAAACTAAGTCACTCAGAGCAGGAATTGTTTACAGTGGTGGTGATGGGAACCCAGACGGCTGAAGAGTTTCATACCTCTAGACAGGCCTAAAAGTTTTCCCACAAGACAAATGATTGGCACTGGCAATTTTAAAATATTGGTGGCATTGGTGGCAAGTTATTAAGTAGCAGCAGTAGTAGTAGTAGTACAATTAACACATACTTCACGTTAAGGAACCTCCGAATCCCTCGCAATTTAGCTTCTGAACCAAAGTATTTTGCAACAGAGTGTGGATACGAAGTGCCCTGTTTAGTAGTGCACTACGAAGGGAGCTGGAAGTGATTTGGGGTGCAGCCGGAGCTGCTAGTGTTTACTGTAAAGAAAGTCAATGATATATGGCTGTTTTGTAACAGTTTAAAAGACATTTAAAAGACAAGTAAATGAGTCATGTTAACGAAGAGTCCTATTCGCCAGTTTCTTGTTCGAATGTTTCCGTCCCACCTTAAATGGTGCAGCAGTTCCAATGGAACTGCTGCACCATTTAAGGTGGAACGGAAACATTCGAACAAGAAACTGGCGAACAGGACTCTAACTTTAGCAACTGTCACTCTTAGTCTATTGTGGAGTAAACCGCTCTCACCTGGACAGGTATTCGAGTCAAAAACAAGCCGTTTTCGCCAACATCTCCGATTAAAACCAGCCGTAGTGTTACTTCACCCCATGAGCCGCATCTCCAACGAGGATTTGTACGGTCACCTGACCGCTCGACGAGAAGAACATGGCTTTTATTTCAGTCTTAAACGTCCGACACATCCCGAAAAAGCAGACAAGTGTAATAGAAACGCTGTCCGCTTGAGAAAACCTGTAAAAAAGGTTCAACCTGAGCGACAAAACCGAAATAAAAACTGACAACACTCGCTTCGTATTACGCTCTTACGTAGGACGGCGTTGCTCAATACACAGCGGTTATGTTGTAATGGTCAGGCTGTTGGACACTCTGCGCCCCCAGTGGTCGGGATCCGGTACTACAACCACAACAGCGCTTAAAAGGGGAATTCCACCGTTGTTTTCAAAATTTCTGTATAAGGAATGTGGATGCCATAGAAGGCCCTTAAAATCAGGCCTCGTGTGTGTTAAATTAGGAATAAAGATAAACTCAAGACAAGGATTGGGCATCAGGTTTTTATGCAGAACCAACAAGGGTTCCACTGATATGTCCAACTTCTTACACTAAAGGAACCCTGTATTATGAAAATGGTTCTATATAGAACCAAAACGTGTTCTTCTATTGTCACAATGATATGCTTGATATGCTCACAATGATATACCTCCTTAGAAACAATTTCTAAAATTGGTTCTATATAGCACCAAAATGTCTCTTCCATTATTACAATAGAAAATTTTTTAAAGGTTCTATATAGAACCAACAAACATTATTCTACTGTTATGTTAAGCTTGTAATAGAAGAACCCTTTTAAAAATTGTTCTATACAGAACCAAAGCATGTCCTTCTATTGTCACAATGCCATGCTTGTAACAGTAGAAGAACCCTATAAAATCCTTTCTGGAAACGGTTCTACATAGGGTTCCTCTACTGTTGTAAGTGAAGCAATAGAAGAACCATATAAAGAACATTTTTAAATATTAAGGATGTTGTGAATTGTAACAAGTAATACTATATATTAACGTCCTGAAATTTGGGTCTATATAGCAGCAAATTGGTTCTACCATTGTTACAATATCAACCTTGTAACAAGAGAACCCTATATAGAACCTTTTTGAAAATGGTTCGATATAGCACCAAAAAGTATTTTTATATTGTTACAATGTCATGCTTGTAACAATAAAAGAACCCTATAAAACCCCTTCTGAAAATAGTGCTATATAAAATGGTTTTATACATCTACTGTTGGAACCTTATAAAGAACCTTTTTGAATATATTTAACTGTGATGCTGTGAAGCTTGTAACAAAGAACCCTATAGATATTACTATTCAGAAATTGGTTCTAGCATCAAAATGGATTTTTCATTGTTACAATATCAACCTTGTGACAACAGAATCCTATACAGAACCTTTTTGTAAATGGTAAAAGTGTTTTCTATTATAATACTAAGGTTATAATAGAACCCTAAATAGAACCTTACTGATAACGGTTCTATAATGCCAAAAGTGTTTTCTATTGTTATAATATTAAGCTTGTAATAGAACCCTATATAGAACCTTTCTGAAAACGGTTCTATAACACCAAAAGTGTTTTCTATTGTTATAATATTGAGCTTGTAATAGAACCCTATATAGAACCTTTCTGAAAACGGTTCTATAATGCCAAAAGTGTTTTCTATTGTTATAATATTAAGCTTGTAATAGAACCCTATATAGAACCTTTCTGAAAACGGTTCTATAACACCAAAAGTGTTTTCTACTGTTATGATATTAAGCTTGTAATAGAACCCTATATAGAACCTTTCTGTAAACGGTTCTATAACGCCAAAAGTGTTTTCTACTGTTATGATATTAAGCTTGTAATAGAACCCTATATAGAACCTTTCTGTAAACGGTTCTATAATGCCAAAAGTGTTTTCTATTGTTATAATACTGAGCTTGTAATAGAACCCTATATAGAACCTTTCTGAAAACGGTTCTATAACACCAAAAGTGTTTTCTACTGTTATGATATTAAGCTTGTAATAGAACCCTATATAGAACCTTTCTGTAAACGGTTCTATAACGCCAAAAGTGTTTTCTACTGTTATGATATTAAGCTTGTAATTGAACCCTATATAGAACCTTTCTGTAAACGGTTCTATAATGCCAAAAGTGTTTTCTATTGTTATAATACTGAGCTTGTAATAGAACCCTATATAGAACCTTTCTGAAAACGGTTCTATAACACCAAAAGTGTTTTCTACTGTTATGATATTAAGCTTGTAATAGAACCCTATATAGAACCTTTCTCTAAACGGTTCTTTAATGCCAAGTGTTTTCTATTGTTATAATATTAAGGTTGTAATAGAACCCTATATAGAACCTCTCTGAAAACGGTTCTATAATGCCAAAAGTGTTTTCTATTGTTATAATATTGAGCTTGTAATAGAACCCTATATAGAACCTTTCTAAAAACGGTTCTTTAACACCAAAAGTGTTTTCTACTGTTATGATATTAAGCTTGTAAGAGAACCCTATATAGAACCTTTCTGAAAATGGTTCTAACACCAAGAGTGTTTTCTATTGTTATAATATTAAGCTTGTAATAGAACCCTATATAGAACCTTTCTGAAAACGGTTCTATAACACCAAAAGTGTTTTCTACTGTTATGATATTAAGCTTGTAACACAAGAACTCTATATTTAGAACCAAAATATGTTCTTCTATAGTCACAATGTCAAGCTTCTAACAACAGAACAGTATACAGAACATTCAAATCTTTCTATCACACATTATTTTGCTTGTAAGAGGAAACCTATGAAAAGATTTTATATAGATTTCTTTTACTGTTATGACAAGCTTTAAGCAATAGAAGAACCTTATAAAGAACATTTATTTTTGTTCTATGTAGGGTTCTTTTATTATTATGGTGTGAAGTTAGTAGCAATAGAACCCTATATAGCATCAAACTGGCTCTCTTACACTATCACTTTCACAACATTGCAATTCTTTATAGAGCTTTTTGAAAATGGTTCTCTATAGAACCAAACAACATTATTCTACTGTTATTATGTTAAGCTTGTAACAACTGCAGAACCTTATATTTTGAAAATTGTTCTATACAGAACCAAAAACTGTTGTTGTCACTAGTGAAAAGCAAGCACAGTAATCACTGAGCAACTCCTTTTTCTCAGCTAGGCTTGTTCTTTTCAGCTGCCTCTGAGAAACAAAGAGCAACAGCAGAAACAGAAAAAGGAGAAGTCCAGTCACGTCACAACCGTGTGGTCAGTTTTAGACCTTCACACTTCTCAACGCGACACTGACAACAGCAGCATGGAGAACACACCACCAGTTCAGGCTCCCTTTATTATTTACACTCATTTAGAAAAAAATATATACACTCATGTGTGTTGGCTGAAAAGCGTTCCATGGTGTCTCTGAGCATAAGTTAGAATCTGTACTGGGGGACTGGAATCAGACTGTGTTCTGAATCGTGGGCGTTAGGTTGACGAGGGTGTTGCTGGCTTGGACCAGTTCTGAGATGGACACTCGTCCCCTCTGTTTGATGAACCGAGCCACTGCATTCAACTCTTCGGGAGTGATGAAGATAAACTTCCCTCGGTCGTCGATCACTCCTGAGAAGAACAGCACAGAGAATGATCAGCATCATGGAAATAAATGTGAATAAATTAATAAATAAATAAATAAAAATCACAGATGCAGAACAGTTAAATGGATAGAACGAACGCCTTAATTTGCATAGCTCCTCCCACCCCTTACCCGAAGCTGGTCAATCAGCCAAGCCTGACTGGTATCTGGTGGTAGGTCCTTTAGGTCTGCGCTACAGCTATAAGGCCAGTTTAGCAGGTAGTTAATCATCATTCTAACAGTGTGCCTAAATGATCAGAAACTCACCTCAGTTATTTATTCATCAATAAATAGCTTTTGTGGTTTCTGACAAAGTATTACTATAACTGACTAAGATTTGGGGAACATATCTATTTGGAATTTCTCTAAAATAAGATTAAGTGTTTAAGTGTGTGTGTATATAGTCTGCTGTGTATATGTGGTCTGCTGGGAGCAGTGTGTAGAGTTTAAGTGTGTGTATGTGGTCTGCTGGGAGCAGTGTGTAGAGTTTAAGTGTGTGTGTGTATGTGGACTGCTGGGAGCAGTGTGTAGAGTTTATGTGTGTGTATATGTGGTCTGCTGGGAGCAGTGTGTAGAGTTTAAGTGTGTGTGTATGTGGTCTGCTGGGAGCAGTGTGTAGAGTTTAAGTGTGTGTGTATATAGTCTGCTGTGTATATGTGGTCTGCTGGGAGCAGTGTGTAGAGTTTAAGTGTGTGTATATGTGGTCTGCTGGGAGCAGTGTGTAGAGTTTAAGTGTGTGTGTGTGTATAGTCTGCTGTGTATATGTGGGCTGCTGGGAGCAGTGTGTAGAGTTTAAGTGTGTGTGTATATGTGGTCTGCTGGGAGCAGTGTGTAGAGTTTAAGTGTGTGTGTATATAGTCTGCTGTGTATATGTGGTCTGCTGGGAGCAGTGTGTAGAGTTTAAGTGTGTGTGTATATGTGGTCTGCTGGGAGCAGTGTGTAGAGTTTAAGTGTGTGTGTGTATGTGGACTGCTGGGAGCAGTGTGTAGAGTTTAAGTGTGTGTGTATGTGGACTGCTGGGAGCAGTGTGTAGTGTTTAAGTGTGTGTGTATGTGGACTGCTGGGAGCAGTGTGTAGTGTTTAAGTGTGTGTGTATGTGGTCTGCTGAGAGCAGTGTGTAGAGTTTAAGTGTGTGTGTGTGTGTATGTGGTCTGCTGGGAGCAGTGTGTAGAGTTTAAGTGTGTGTGTGTGTATAGTCTGCTGTGTATATGTGGGCTGCTGGGAGCAGTGTGTAGAGTTTAAGTGTGTGTGTATATGTGGTCTGCTGGGAGCAGTGTGTAGAGTTTAAGTGTGTGTGTATATAGTCTGCTGTGTATATGTGGTCTGCTGGGAGCAGTGTGTAGAGTTTAAGTGTGTGTGTATATGTGGTCTGCTGGGAGCAGTGTGTAGAGTTTAAGTGTGTGTGTGTATGTGGACTGCTGGGAGCAGTGTGTAGAGTTTAAGTGTGTGTGTATGTGGACTGCTGGGAGCAGTGTGTAGTGTTTAAGTGTGTGTGTATGTGGACTGCTGGGAGCAGTGTGTAGTGTTTAAGTGTGTGTGTATGTGGACTGCTGAGAGCAGTGTGTAGAGTTTAAGTGTGTGTGTGTGTGTATGTGGTCTGCTGGGAGCAGTGTGTAGAGTTTAAGTGTGTGTGTATGTGGTCTGCTGGGAGCAGTGTGTAGAGTTTAAGTGTGTGTGTATGTGGTCTGCTGGGAGCAGTGTGTAGAGTTTAAGTGTGTGTGTATATGTGGTCTGCTGGGAGCAGTGTGTAGTGTTTAAGTGTGTGTGTATGTGGACTGCTGGGAGCAGTGTGTAGAGTTTAAGTGTGTGTATATGTGGTCTGCTGGGAGCAGTGTGTAGAGTTTAAGTGTGTGTGTGTGTGTGTGTATGTGGTCTGCTGGGAGCAGTGTGTAGTGTTTAAGTGTGTGTGTACGTGGTCTGCTGGGAGCAGTGTGTAGAGTTTAAGTGTGTGTGTATGTGGTCTGCTGGGAGCAGTGTGTAGAGTTTAAGTGTGTGTGTATGTGGTCTGCTGGGAGCAGTGTGTAGAGTTTAAGTGTGTGTGTACGTGGTCTGCTGGGAGCAGTGTGTAGAGTTTAAGTGTGTGTGTGTATGTGGTCTGCTGGGAGCAGTATGTAGTGTTTAAGTGTGTGTGTATGTGGTCTGCTGGGAGCAGTGTGTAGAGTTTAAGTGTGTGTGTATGTGGTCTGCTGGGAGCAGTGTGTAGAGTTTAAGTGTGTGTGTATGTGGTCTGCTGGGAGCAGTGTGTAGAGTTTAAGTGTGTGTGTATGTGGTCTGCTGGGAGCAGTGTGTAGAGTTTAAGTGTGTGTGTATGTGGTCTGCTGGGAGCAGTGTGTAGAGTTTAAGTGTGTGTGTATGTGGTCTGCTGGGTGCAGTGTGTAGAGTTTAAGTGTGTGTGTATGCGGTCTGCTGGGAGCAGTATGTAGAGTTTAAGTGTGTGTGTACGTGGTCTGCTGGGAGCAGTATGTAGTGTTTAAGTGTGTGTGTATGTGGTCTGCTGGGAGCAGTGTGTAGAGTTTAAGTGTGTGTGTATGTGGTCTGCTGGGAGCAGTGTGTAGAGTTTAAGTCTGTGTGTGTGTGTGTGTATGTGGTCTGCTGGGAGCAGTGTGTAGAGTTTAAGTGTGTGTGTGTGTGTGTATGTGGTCTGCTGGGAGCAGTGTGTAGAGTTTAAGTGTGTGTGTATGTGGTCTGCTGGGAGCAGTGTGTAGAGTTTAAGTGTGTGTGTATGTGGTCTGCTGGGAGCAGTGTGTAGAGTTTAAGTGTGTGTGTATGTGGACTGCTGGGAGCAGTGTGTAGAGTTTAAGTGTGTGTGTATGTGGTCTGCTGGGAGCAGTGTGTAGAGTTTAAGTGTGTGTGTATGTGGTCTGCTGGGAGCAGTGTGTAGAGTTTAAGTGTGTGTGTATGTGGTCTGCTGGGAGCAGTGTGTAGAGTTTAAGTGTGTGTGTATGTGGTTTGCTGGGAGCAGTGTGTAGAGTTTAAGTGTGTGTGTGTATGTGGTCTGCTGGGAGCAGTGTGTAGAGTTTAAGTGTGTGTGTATGTGGTCTGCTGGGAGCAGTGTGTAGAGTTTAAGTGTGTGTGTATGTGGTCTGCTGGGAGCAGTGTGTAGAGTTTAAGTGTGTGTGTGTATGTGGTCTGCTGGGAGCAGTGTGTAGAGTTTAAGTGTGTGTGTATGTGGTCTGCTGGGAGCAGTGTGTAGAGTTTAAGTGTGTGTGTGTATGTGGTCTGCTGGGAGCAGTGTGTAGAGTTTAAGTGTGTGTGTATGTGGTCTGCTGGGAGCAGTGTGTAGAGTTTAAGTGTGTGTGTATGTGGTCTGCTGGGAGCAGTATGTAGAGTTTAAGTGTGTGTGTATGTGGTCTGCTGGGAGCAGTGTGTAGAGTTTAATTGTGTGTGTATATAGCCTGCTGTGTATGTGGTCTGCTGGGAGCAGTGTGTAGAGTTTAAGTGTGTGTATGTGGACTGCTGGGAGCAGTGTGTAGAGTTTAAGTGTGTGTATGTGGTCTGCTGGGAGCAGTGTGTAGAGTTTAAGTGTGTGTATGTGGTCTGCTGGGAGCAGTGTGTAGAGTTTAAGTGTGTGTGTATGTGGACTGCTGGGAGCAGTGTGTAGAGTTTATGTGTGTGTATATGTGGTCTGCTGGGAGCAGTGTGTAGAGTTTAAGTGTGTGTGTATGTGGTCTGCTGGGAGCAGTGTGTAGAGTTTAAGCGTGTGTGTATATAGTCTGCTGTGTATATGTGGTCTGCTGGGAGCAGTGTGTAGAGTTTAAGTGTGTGTATATGTGGTCTGCTGGGAGCAGTGTGTAGAGTTTAAGTGTGTGTGTGTGTGTATAGTCTGCTGTGTATATGTGGGCTGCTGGGAGCAGTGTGTAGAGTTTAAGTGTGTGTGTATATGTGGTCTGCTGGGAGCAGTGTGTAGAGTTTAAGTGTGTGTGTGTATATAGTCTGCTGTGTATATGTGGGCTGCTGGGAGCAGTGTGTAGAGTTTAAGTGTGTGTGTATATAGTCTGCTGTGTATGTGGTCTGCTGGGAGCAGTGTGTAGAGTTTAAGTGTGTGTGTATATAGTCTGCTGTGTATATGTGGTCTGCTGGGAGCAGTGTGTAGAGTTTAAGTGTGTGTGTATATGTGGTCTGCTGGGAGCAGTGTGTAGAGTTTAAGTGTGTGTGTGTATGTGGACTGCTGGGAGCAGTGTGTAGAGTTTAAGTGTGTGTGTATGTGGACTGCTGGGAGCAGTGTGTAGTGTTTAAGTGTGTGTGTATGTGGACTGCTGGGAGCAGTGTGTAGAGTTTAAGTGTGTGTATATGTGGTCTGCTGAGAGCAGTGTGTAGAGTTTAAGTGTGTGTGTGTGTATGTGGTCTGCTGGGAGCAGTGTGTAGAGTTTAAGTGTGTGTGTATGTGGTCTGCTGGGAGCAGTGTGTAGAGTTTAAGTGTGTGTGTATGTGGTCTGCTGGGAGCAGTGTGTAGAGTTTAAGTGTGTGTGTATATGTGGTCTGCTGGGAGCAGTGTGTAGTGTTTAAGTGTGTGTGTATGTGGACTGCTGGGAGCAGTGTGTAGAGTTTAAGTGTGTGTATATGTGGTCTGCTGGGAGCAGTGTGTAGAGTTTAAGTGTGTGTGTGTGTGTATGTGGTCTGCTGGGAGCAGTGTGTAGTGTTTAAGTGTGTGTGTACGTGGTCTGCTGGGAGCAGTGTGTAGAGTTTAAGTGTGTGTGTATGTGGTCTGCTGGGAGCAGTGTGTAGAGTTTAAGTGTGTGTGTATGTGGTCTGCTGGGAGCAGTGTGTAGAGTTTAAGTGTGTGTGTATGTGGTCTGCTGGGAGCAGTATGTAGAGTTTAAGTGTGTGTGTACGTGGTCTGCTGGGAGCAGTGTGTAGAGTTTAAGTGTGTGTGTGTATGTGGTCTGCTGGGAGCAGTATGTAGTGTTTAAGTGTGTGTGTATGTGGTCTGCTGGGAGCAGTGTGTAGAGTTTAAGTGTGTGTGTATGTGGTCTGCTGGGAGCAGTGTGTAGAGTTTAAGTGTGTGTGTATGTGGTCTGCTGGGAGCAGTGTGTAGAGTTTAAGTGTGTGTGTATGTGGTCTGCTGGGAGCAGTGTGTAGAGTTTAAGTGTGTGTGTATGTGGTCTGCTGGGAGCAGTGTGTAGAGTTTAAGTGTGTGTGTATGTGGTCTGCTGGGAGCAGTGTGTAGAGTTTAAGTGTGTGTGTATGTGGTCTGCTGGGAGCAGTATGTAGAGTTTAAGTGTGTGTGTACGTGGTCTGCTGGGAGCAGTATGTAGTGTTTAAGTGTGTGTGTATGTGGTCTGCTGGGAGCAGTGTGTAGAGTTTAAGTGTGTGTGTATGTGGTCTGCTGGGAGCAGTGTGTAGAGTTTAAGTGTGTGTGTGTGTGTATGTGGTCTGCTGGGAGCAGTGTGTAGAGTTTAAGTGTGTGTATGTGGTCTGCTGGGAGCAGTGTGTAGAGTTTAAGTGTGTGTGTATGTGGTCTGCTGGGAGCAGTGTGTAGAGTTTAAGTGTGTGTGTATGTGGTCTGCTGGGAGCAGTATGTAGAGTTTAAGTGTGTGTGTACGTGGTCTGCTGGGAGCAGTGTGTAGAGTTTAAGTGTGTGTGTGTATGTGGTCTGCTGGGAGCAGTATGTAGTTTTAAGTGTGTGTGTATGTGGTCTGCTGGGAGCAGTGTGTAGAGTTTAAGTGTGTGTGTATGTGGTCTGCTGGGAGCAGTGTGTAGAGTTTAAGTGTGTGTGTATGTGGTCTGCTGGGAGCAGTGTGTAGAGTTTAAGTGTGTGTGTATGTGGTCTGCTGGGAGCAGTGTGTAGAGTTTAAGTGTGTGTGTATGTGGTCTGCTGGGAGCAGTGTGTAGAGTTTAAGTGTGTGTGTATGTGGTCTGCTGGGAGCAGTGTGTAGAGTTTAAGTGTGTGTGTATGTGGTCTGCTGGGAGCAGTATGTAGAGTTTAAGTGTGTGTGTACGTGGTCTGCTGGGAGCAGTATGTAGTGTTTAAGTGTGTGTGTATGTGGTCTGCTGGGAGCAGTGTGTAGAGTTTAAGTGTGTGTGTATGTGGTCTGCTGGGAGCAGTGTGTAGAGTTTAAGTGTGTGTGTGTGTGTGTATGTGGTCTGCTGGGAGCAGTGTGTAGAGTTTAAGTGTGTGTGTATGTGGTCTGCTGGGAGCAGTGTGTAGAGTTTAAGTGTGTGTGTATGTGGTCTGCTGGGAGCAGTGTGTAGAGTTTAAGTGTGTGTGTATGTGGTCTGCTGGGAGCAGTGTGTAGAGTTTAAGTGTGTGTGTATGTGGTCTGCTGGGAGCAGTGTGTAGAGTTTAAGTGTGTGTGTATGTGGACTGCTGGGAGCAGTGTGTAGAGTTTAAGTGTGTGTGTATGTGGTCTGCTGGGAGCAGTGTGTAGAGTTTAAGTGTGTGTGTATGTGGTCTGCTGGGAGCAGTGTGTAGAGTTTAAGTGTGTGTGTATGTGGTCTGCTGGGAGCAGTGTGTAGAGTTTAAGTGTGTGTGTATGTGGTTTGCTGGGAGCAGTGTGTAGAGTTTAAGTGTGTGTGTGTATGTGGTCTGCTGGGAGCAGTGTGTAGAGTTTAAGTGTGTGTGTATGTGGTCTGCTGGGAGCAGTGTGTAGAGTTTAAGTGTGTGTGTATGTGGTCTGCTGTGAGCAGTATGTAGAGTTTAAGTGTGTGTGTATGTGGTCTGCTGGGAGCAGTATGTAATGTTTAAGTGTGTGTGTATGTGGTCTGCTGGGAGCAGTGTGTAGAGTTTAAGTGTGTGTGTATGTGGTCTGCTGGGAGCAGTGTGTAGAGTTTAAGTGTGTGTGTGTGTGTATGTGGTCTGCTGGGAGCAGTGTGTAGAGTTTAAGTGTGTGTATGTGGTCTGCTGGGAGCAGTGTGTAGAGTTTAAGTGTGTGTGTATGTGGACTGCTGGGAGCAGTGTGTAGAGTTTAAGTGTGTGTGTATGTGGTCTGCTGGGAGCAGTGTGTAGAGTTTAAGTGTGTGTGTATGTGGTCTGCTGGGAGCAGTATGTAGTGTTTAAGTGTGTGTGTGTATGTGGTCTGCTGGGAGCAGTGTGTAGAGTTTAAGTGTGTGTGTATGTGGTCTGCTGGGAGCAGTATGTAGTGTTTAAGTGTGTGTGTGTATGTGGTCTGCTGGGAGCAGTGTGTAGAGTTTAAGTGTGTGTGTATGTGGTCTGCTGGGAGCAGTGTGTAGAGTTTAAGTGTGTGTGTATGTGGTCTGCTGGGAGCAGTGTGTAGAGTTTAAGTGTGTGTGTATGTGGTCTGCTGGGAGCAGTATGTAGAGTTTAAGTGTGTGTGTACGTGGTCTGCTGGGAGCAGTGTGTAGAGTTTAAGTGTGTGTGTGTATGTGGTCTGCTGGGAGCAGTATGTAGTGTTTAAGTGTGTGTGTATGTGGTCTGCTGGGAGCAGTGTGTAGAGTTTAAGTGTGTGTGTATGTGGTCTGCTGGGAGCAGTGTGTAGAGTTTAAGTGTGTGTGTATGTGGTCTGCTGGGAGCAGTGTGTAGAGTTTAAGTGTGTGTATATGTGGTCTGCTGGGAGCAGTGTGTAGAGTTTAAGTGTGTGTGTATGTGGACTGCTGGGAGCAGTGTGTAGAGTTTAAGTGTGTGTGTATGTGGTCTGCTGGGAGCAGTGTGTAGAGTTTAAGTGTGTGTGTATGTGGTCTGCTGGGAGCAGTGTGTAGAGTTTAAGTGTGTGTGTATGTGGTCTGCTGGGAGCAGTGTGTAGAGTTTAAGTGTGTGTGTATGTGGTCTGCTGGGAGCAGTATGTAGAGTTTAAGTGTGTGTGTACGTGGTCTGCTGGGAGCAGTGTGTAGAGTTTAAGTGTGTGTGTGTGTGTATGTGGTCTGCTGGGAGCAGTGTGTAGAGTTTAAGTGTGTGTGTATGTGGTCTGCTGGGAGCAGTGTGTAGAGTTTAAGTGTGTGTGTATGTGGTCTGCTGGGAGCAGTATGTAGAGTTTAAGTGTGTGTGTATGTGGTCTGCTGGGAGCAGTGTGTAGAGTTTAAGTGTGTGTGTGTGTGTATGTGGTCTGCTGGGAGCAGTGTGTAGAGTTTAAGTGTGTGTATGTGGTCCGCTGGGAGCAGTGTGTAGAGTTTAAGTGTGTGTGTATGTAGTCTGCTGGGAGCAGTGTGTAGAGTTTAAGTGTGTGTGTGTATGTGGTCTGCTGGGAGCAGTGTGTAGAGTTTAAGTGTGTGTGTATGTGGTCTGCTGGGAGCAGTGTGTAGAGTTTAAGTGTGTGTGTATGTGGTCTGCTGGGAGCAGTGTGTAGAGTTTAAGTGTGTGTGTATGTGGTCTGCTGGGAGCAGTGTGTAGAGTTTAAGTGTGTGTGTCTGTGGACTGCTGGGAGCAGTGTGTAGAGTTTAAGTGTGTGTGTATGTGGTCTGCTGGGAGCAGTGTGTAGAGTTTAAGTGTGTGTGTGTGTGTATGTGGTCTGCTGGGAGCAGTGTGTAGAGTTTAAGTGTGTGTGTGTATGTGGTCTGCTGGGAGCAGTGTGTAGAGTTTAAGTGTGTGTGTATGTGGTCTGCTGGGAGCAGTGTGTAGAGTTTAAGTGTGTGTGTATGTGGTCTGCTGGGAGCAGTGTGTAGAGTTTAAGTGTGTGTGTGTATGTGGTCTGCTGGGAGCAGTGTGTAAAGTTTAAGTGTGTGTGTATGTGGTCTGCTGGGAGCAGTGTGTAGAGTTTAAGTGTGTGTGTATGTGGTCTGCTGGGAGCAGTATGTAGTGTTTAAGTGTGTGTGTATGTGGTCTGCTGGGAGCAGTGTGTAGAGTTTAAGTGTGTGTATATGTGGTCTGCTGGGAGCAGTATGTAGAGTTTAAGTGTGTGTGTATGTGGTCTGCTGGGAGCAGTATGTAGTGTTTAAGTGTGTGTGTATGTGGTCTGCTGGGAGCAGTGTGTAGAGTTTAAGTGTGTGTGTATGTGGTCTGCTGGGAGCAGTATGTAGTGTTTAAGTGTGTGTGTATGTGGTCTGCTGGGAGCAGTGTGTAGAGTTTAAGTGTGTGTGTATGTGGTCTGCTGGGAGCAGTGTGTAGAGTTTAAGTGTGTGTGTATGTGGTCTGCTGGGAGCAGTATGTAGAGTTTAAGTGTGTGTGTATGTGGACTACTGGGAGCAGTGTGTAGAGTTTAAGTGTGTGTGTATGTGGTCTGCTGGGAGCAGTGTCTAGAGTTTAAGTGTGTGTGTATGTGGTCTGCTGGGAGCAGTGTGTAGAGTTTAAGTGTGTGTGTATGTGGTCTGCTGGGAGCAGTGTGTAGAGTTTAAGTGTGTGTGTATGTGGTCTGCTGGGAGCAGTGTGTAGTGTTTAAGTGTGTGTGTATGTGGTCTGCTGGGAGCAGTGTGTAGAGTTTAAGTGTGTGTGTATGTGGTCTGCTGGGAGCAGTGTCTAGAGTTTAAGTGTGTGTGTATGTGGTCTGCTGGGAGCAGTGTGTAGAGTTTAAGTGTGTGTGTATGTGGTCTGCTGGGAGCAGTGTGTAGAGTTTAAGTGTGTGTGTATGTGGACTGCTGGGAGCAGTGTGTGCACTGGGTCTAAGGGGCTTCCCAGGACAGAGCTGGCGCTGTTTATGAGTTTGTCCAGTCTCTTCTTGTCTGCCGTCGAGATGCTGCCACCCCAAGAGAGCACTCCGTAAAAGATGGCAGATGCCACCACTGTGTCAAAGAAGGTCCTCAGGAGTGCTCCCTGCACTTCAAATGACCTCAGTCTCCTCAGCAGGTAGAGTCTGCTCTGGCCTTTTCTGTAAAGTGCACTGACCAGTCCAGCGCAGATACTTATAAGAGTCCACTCTCTCGATGTTCTGATTGTTGTTGTGATTAGAGTTTGTAAATGAGCTTAAAGGGGCCATAGAAAGGAAAACTGTTTGTATATATTGTCATAGATAAACTAGAAGGTGCATCTCCTGAAGGAAACGCAGGATGGTTGCTCAGCTTAAGCAGTGTGAGGAACGAGGGATGATTAAACGACAAGTAGAGGAGTGCAGGTCAGTGTGTTTGGGGACCTGCCCTGAGAGAGTAAACCATGATGTTTGGGTGCACTATAAAATGAATGGGACTCTAAATAAATGATCAAGTGCAGATCAAACCAACACTGCAATCGTGGTCGGGGGTCTGCCCTGAGCCAGTACATGTGAAATGGTGTCTGTGGGTCGAGCAGAAGTTCAGTAGATAGGCGTGAACTTTTCCAATCTATTCCTCCGTGCTTGTATTTTGTGACATGTGAACATCTCTGTCAGTATCTAAAACAATGTGTTCAGCCTTTAAATAGATACTTAGTTGGACCATCATATTAAACCATACTGGTCATTCTTGCTATATATATATATATATTAGTATTCATGCCACAGTGGGACTCACCTGTAAGTGAACCGTCTGCTATCAAGTCCTGCAGTCTGGCGATGGCATCCTAAAAAGATTCAGAAGAGTAACTGTTCTTTAGATACTTTGGATAGTCCTTTTTATCACTATACGAGACAAAGACATGTTTACTACCTGTGTGCGCATTTCAAAATGGGACGCCAAGTCTTCTAACAACACCACCTTAGAGTCCTGTGAAAAGAGCAGACCTCCAGTTAAGCAACACGAGGACAGTCAGAACATTATAGGCAGGGCAAGTTTATTTGTAAAGCCCCTTTTATACACAGTGGCAACTCATAGTGCTTTACATAAACAAAGAAATAAGAAATATCAATCATTAAAGCAGTTAAAAGAAATAAGAAATATACAAATATTTAAAGGAAAAAAAATTAAACATAAAAAATGTATCCACAGTGATAAGTCCATTCGGGGCTTTGGTGCTACTGTGTCATATGAAAACACTAACATACCTTAATATACTGGATAAACTCCTGAAGCAGGTTGCGAGACTGAAAGCAATGAAGAACAAGAAGGAGAAATCAGCCAAATTATTCTGAAGAACATCATCTGATTTTAAAAAGAACATCGTACTCTGTTCACACTAATATGAAATGAATGTTAAGCTGAATTATACAGTAAAGGAAAAATACATGTACACAACTTACCTCCCCTATTAATGTAAGAAAACATACGTAAGTCTGTTAGAGATGACTGAATATCTACTTATATGCTGAGTTTGAAGTTTTTTTACTGAGTATCTTTTTGGTAAATCTATTGAAAACAGTTTATTATATTATGTAATGTTCCAAGTGTTCATTTAAAACCTGTTTTTTGATCCTAAATCATTATTTTAATTCTTATGTATTTACTTCCTAAACAAAAATAGTGTTTGTAAATATGTTCCTGATAGTGTTTAATAGTGTTTGTAAACACTAAACCATGTTGTGTGTTAGAAGGGCAGTGTTACAAAAATGATTTTTATTAATAAAGTTAATTAATAAAACTGAAATTAGGATTTGTGATGATCAAAAACAAGTAAATAGAGGAATTAATGGAAGCTTGAATGGTGAAATTAATTTATTGTAAAGATATAGATAATAAAATCTCAGTCAGGCCACTTTTGTCGCAGGCTGTGCATCAAGGGGTTAAAGAAAAAAATTAACTTTTGCACAGGCAT
This sequence comes from Megaleporinus macrocephalus, assembly GCA_021613375.1. Classification (NCBI taxonomy): domain Eukaryota; kingdom Metazoa; phylum Chordata; class Actinopteri; order Characiformes; family Anostomidae; genus Megaleporinus; species Megaleporinus macrocephalus. The sequence goes on along the minus strand of CM038726.1, from coordinate 31,991,254 downwards.
CATTTTTTTCCCCTCCAATATGTTAAATTAAGTAAATAACCAGCAATTGTTTACTAAAATGTGCAGAAGTGGGTTCTCTGTAGAACAGGGGTCACTAATAGGCGGAACGTTGTCCGGATCCGGACCCAGACGTTGTCCAATGTGGACCCAAACTGATAAACTATTGAGAATGACTTCATTTTGACTGTGCTTGACTGAGCTTTTCTTGTCCTTACAGTATACGGGCTAACTCAGAGATCATTCACATGCGCTGTAAGATCACCAAAGGCTCCTCAGCCAATCAGATCTGTGCACATTGGGGCGTGCAGCGCGCGCACACAGGCGAGGTACGAAGTGAGGAGCAGCAGCCGGAGACTAAAGCGAGTCAGAGAGAATAAGGAGCTCTAAAAACAGAAAAGTGAACAGAGAGAACTGAGTGTTGAACAGGAACGGTTCTGGAATGAACCTGCTCGTCTAGTTCTGGAGAACACCGCTCTGTACAACCAACATGTTAATCTGTGAAGCTGAGTTAACAAGAAGACGCACCTTTTATTTACTTTCTCTATAAATAAACACTTTAAGATGCTCTTTTTTAAAAAAGCATTCAGTTTTTAAAAAAATGTAACTCTTGTTTTTACTTGAAGTAGGGACAAAAATGTATTTGGAGCTTCATAAATAATTCATTCAGTTCAGCATTTAAACAGTAAATATACTGAAATATACTGAACGGTATGTGTGATGTGTTGGTGTTTCAGTATCTGATGGTATAAGATGTTGATACTAGACTACTTCAGTAAACAGGATACACCACTGAATCAGAACACACTAGAGATGATGAAGGTCTGGACCTTGGCCTGATTAGATCTCCTCTAACTGGACCTTACTGACCTCTAATTAAACCCCCCTGCTGTAGCGAATGTGTAACTTAACCACAGGCGTCCAAATGTTTTCACACAGTACGGAAGTAAACTTGGGACAGTAACCGTGTCTCAGCTGGGAAAAGAAGACCTCTGAAGATTTTGAAGTTATGGCTTAAAAGTGGAATTAGATATTAAAGGCTGCACCTCCTGTTCAGTGAGCTCATCAGCCTCTCCTTGGTCTTCGATAACAAAGGACTCTTTCAGCCGCTGGTACTCCTCTTCCTCCCTCCTCTCCTGCTCCTCTTTAGCACGCCGCAGCTCATCTTCCTGAAACAGAGCACAAATTACATTTTGCAGAATGGCATGGCAGGTTGCCTTAGTGGTGGGCAATAACATATTGATATTTTATGGTGATATATTGTTTTGTTTAGTGATACTGTATCAATTCTCTAAAACACAGTATTGATACACAGGTTCATGGCAGACAGTGAATCAGTGTGTGTTGTGTTTAAACCTCTGACCACTAGATGGCAGTGTTGTAATCCATTTTCAGCTCCACTCCAACAATAACAAGCAGCACAAGGGCGCAATACTATTGTAAGCATTGATAAACCTGTTCATATAGTGGTGTGTTTTAATAGTAGGATTTGAAAAATTGCAATATATATCGTGATATATTGAATCGTGACCGCTGTCTTGCCAATACACAGCCTTAATATATATGATATAATGTTTTCTCTATATTGCTCACTCTTGGGTTGCTATTACTTTGAAATGTGATCAGTGTGATATTTAGTACCACATGAATAAAACCAGAAACTATAACTAGGTTTAGATGTAGTGACATCTGCTGGCCACTGAGAGTCACTGCGCTTTGCACTGACCTGTTTCTGTTCCAACAGTCTCTCCTTCTCCTCCTCCTTCCTCCTCTCCTGCTCCTTCAGTTCTTGCATACGCTTCCTCTCCTCTCGTTCCTCCAGCTCAGCCTGAAAAAGTGAACAGGAGCCCACACTTATGTTTACAGACATTCAATACATCTGAGACATCATAGACTGTAGTTAAACAAAAGTGTCAGCTTTATCAAAACACTCTGATAGCCAATCAGAATGAAGTGAACATGTGGGCAGAGCATGTCTGTGGTGGTATGTTACGTTATGTTTACAAGCTGATACTAAAACAATTACCAAACTTGAACAGCAGTAAAAAACAAATTCTGCTGCCAGGTTACTGACTAGCACTAAGAAAAGAGACCACATCACTCCAGTGATTGCTTTTCCACATAGGTTACCTGTCCAGTACAGAATACGGTTTAAAGTAGAGACGGAAGGATCGATCGGCTATGTATCGGTATCCAATTTTTAATCAAAATATGTGATCGGCCGACACTTCTCTGATTAAGCCGATCAATGACGTTAATGAGCCTAATTTCTGTATTTCCAGCTAGCGTTTCATCCAGGAAGAGGAAACCTTCGGCCAGCTCCCTGCAATTCCTATCTGAACCACTAGGTGGAAAATACACACCCTTTCATTTTCCACAGACTGACTAAAGCAGCGGCCTCGCGAGAACAGTTTAAGTCGTTTACCGCAGGTGCGACTCCCATCCAGGACAGTTTATAACATCTGCAAAATTAGTAAATTAGAGTCTCTCGCAGGAACCAAGACAAAGACATTTAACACACTAATCTGATACACACTTCAGAGACACCACACAGCTGAATACAGTGAGTATCAGTAAACAGCAGAGCTACACACACAGCTAACACAAAACAAACAACCCAGAACACCATACAGACCAGATCTGACCGGTACAAACAGAACAGCAGCAGAAACAGCCAGAGAGCTAAAGAACCACAGCCAGAGTGATTGAGTTTATAGTTCTAGATAAGCAGATCTTCTCGGCTGTAGAAGACGTTCATTCTGCTGCTTAATATTCACCTGGATCTACGCTCTGCTGTTCCTAGTAGAGATACTTTTCAGATGTGGCTCTTCTGGAGCTTATCAAGCGGTTTACTCCCACATAGACCAACTTCTAATTTAGTTAAAATATTATATTGTTTCACATGAGATCGTTAAAAGTGGTAATAAACCAGTTTAAACCATGTTTCATGACTTGCTTGCCCTGCCGTGGCATATTGCCCCGCCCTCAATCGTGTTGAAAGGTGATCGGCAATCGGAATCGGCCTCAAAAACGCTGATGGGTCCATCTCTAGTTTAAAGTGTTGTTATTTGTTTTTAAGGCACTGAATAAGCTTGCCCCCCCTTATATGACAGACCTGCTAACACCCTCAACCTCTCAGCGTTCTCTTAGATCATCTTTAAAGATCTTGCTGACTGTTCCCAGGACTGTAGTGATGTGAGGTGCTGCTAGTTTTCTTTCTTTCTTTCTTCTAAGCTCCTTTAACGTGTTATAATAGCTAAACCTAAACTACCAAAACTGCAGAAACTAAACTAAAATTAACCACCAAAACAAAAAGTATTACACTGGTACATATGAGACAGTCTAATGTTACTTCTGTTTATTTCTCCATTTGTTTAATCAGTGCTTCTCTATTTCTGTGTATTCCCGTCTCTCACCTCTCTCTGTGCTCTCCTGGCTTGCTTCTCTTCAAGCTTCCTCTGCTTCTTCGCGCCCACTTTCCCTGAAACCTGAGGGCGGTCTTCAGCCTCCTGCCGCACATCTGCCTCATCCTCATCAAGCTCTGCCGCAGCGTTCTCTAAAGAAGAGCCATGCAGGGTTAGTCTCAGGAGAAAAGCTGGCTGACAAAGAGTCACAATGTTACAATCGAGAATCTAGTTTGATGTATTTTGTTTATGTGTGTGTGTAGCTACTGCTGTGTGTATGTAGCTACTGCTGTGTGTATGTAGCTACTGCGGTGTGTATGTAGCTACTGCTGTGTGTATGTAGCTACTGCTGTGTGTATGTAGCTACTGCGGTGTGTATGTAGCTACTGCTGTGTGTATGTAGCTACTGCTGTGTGTATGTAGCTACTGCTGTGTGTGTGTAGCTACTGCTGTGTGTATGTAGCTACTGCTGTGTGTGTGTAGCTACTGCTGTGTGTATGTAGCTACTGCGGTGTGTATGTAGCTACTGCTGTGTGTATGTAGCTACTGCTGTGTGTATGTAGCTACTGCTGTGTGTGTGTAGCTACTGCTGTGTGTATGTAGCTACTGCTGTGTGTGTGTAGCTACTGCTGTGTGTATGTAGCTACTGCTGTGTGTATGTAGCTACTGCTGTGTGTATGTAGCTACTGCTGTGTATGTGTAGCTACTGCTGTGTGTATGTAGCTACTGCTGTGTGTGTGTAGCTACTGCTGTGTGTGTGTAGCTACTGCTGTGTGTATGTAGCTACTGCGGTGTGTATGTAGCTACTGCTGTGTGTATGTAGCTACTGCTGTGTGTATGTAACTACTGCTGTGTGTATGTAGCTACTGCTGTGTGTGTGTAGCTACTGCTGTGTGTATGTAGCTACTGCGGTGTGTATGTAGCTACTGCTGTGTGTATGTAGCTACTGCTGTGTGTATGTAGCTACTGCTGTGTGTATGTAGCTACTGCTGTGTGTGTGTAGCTACTGCTGTGTGTGTGTAGCTACTGCTGTGTGTATGTAGCTACTGCTGTGTGTATGTAACTACTGCGGTGTGTATGTAACTACTGCTGTGTGTATGTAGCTACTGCGGTGTGTATGTAGCTACTGCGGTGTGTGTGTAGCTACTGCGGTGTGTATGTGTAGCTACTGCGGTGTGTATGTAACTACTGCTGTGTGTGTGTAGCTACTGCTGTGTGTGTGTAGCTACTGCTGTGTGTGTGTAGCTACTGCTGTGTGTATGTAGCTACTGCTGTGTGTATGTAGCTACTGCTGTGTGTGTGTAGCTACTGCTGTGTGTATGTAGCTACTGCTGTGTGTATGTAGCTACTGCTGTGTGTATGTAGCTACTGCTGTGTGTATGTAGCTACTGCTGTGTGTATGTAACTACTGCTGTGTGTATGTAGCTACTGCTGTGTGTATGTAGCTACTGCTGTGTGTATGTAACTACTGCGGTGTGTATGTAACTACTGCGGTGTGTGTGTAACTACTGCTGTGTGTATGTAACTACTGCTGTGTGTATGTAGCTACTGCTGTGTGTATGTAGCTACTGCTGTGTGTATGTAACTACTGCGGTGTGTATGTAGCTACTGCTGTGTGTATGTAACTACTGCTGTGTGTATGTAGCTACTGCTGTGTGTATGTAGCTACTGCTGTGTGTATGTAACTACTGCGGTGTGTATGTAGCTACTGCTGTGTGTATGTAGCTACTGCTGTGTGTATGTAGCTACTGCTGTGTGTATGTAACTACTGCTGTGTGTATGTAACTACTGCGGTGTGTATGTAGCTACTGCTGTGTGTATGTAACTACTGCTGTGTGTATGTAACTACTGCTGTGTGTATGTAACTACTGCTGTGTGTATGTAGCTACTGCTGTGTGTATGTAACTACTGCGGTGTGTATGTAGCTACTGCTGTGTGTATGTAACTACTGCTGTGTGTGTGTAACTACTGCTGTGTGTATGTAACTACTGCTGTGTGTATGTAGCTACTGCGGTGTGTATGTAGCTACTGCTGTGTGTATGTAGCTACTGCGGTGTGTATGTAGCTACTGCTGTGTGTATGTAGCTACTGCTGTGTGTATGTAACTACTGCTGTGTGTATGTAGCTACTGCTGTTTATGTAGCTATATATGTCTATAAATCCTGATATTTATAGTGTTCCACTTTTTATATGTTGTATTTTTTTATGTCTTATCCTGAATAAGATATAATAATATTGAAAGAAAACCATTTACTGGTTGAGTAACTTCACATTAAAAAGTTTCAGAGCTATGAAAAAATAAAAATTGCCACAATACAGAAACACGTGCAGCCATTTAGTCAATAAGCTTAATATTATCGGCGCTTTCTATTACCGATACCGATGCCGTGTATAAGTGCCGGCGCTGATACCGATACGGTATAGATAGTATGGATAGTACAAACTTACTGAAACTGAAACTGCCAGTCAGTACTGTTCACAATGACAATGATAGAAACGAGACACCCGATGCGTTCAATGCCTCTAAAAGCTCCTAGTAAGTTATTACATTAAATAGTTATAAATATGCTGCCTCAGACATTATTTTTATTCTTTTACTATTAATGTTTTACCCTAAAACATATTTTTAATATCTGATCACAAACTTTTCCCCAATTGTATTATTATGAATATTACATATAGAAATTGTGTAGCAACACACACTTTATATTATATATTCCAATACAGTAAGTAGTGCTTTTACATCTGTCAGTGTGTTTATTTAACCCTTTCCAATATTCTCCTTGTGGAACCAACCCAGTATTATTTACAGTTCTCATCTATTACCTGCTTTGACTGCTCAGTACTTCATCAAGCTGCTGAAGGAACTGAACACATTCATATAATGTCTGGGGCGTCCAGGAGAAATCTGGAACCTAACTTTGTTCTTCAAACTGGAGCTCAAGATCTGATCTACTTCCCTCACAATAACATATTCATGTTACTTTGTATTGTATGTATGATTATTTACATCTGTTCTAATCAGATCTGCTTTTCTTACTGGTGAACACACACTTAGTGATCATAGTAGTGTATATTTACAATTTACTGGTTCTCATCACCAACAGTGTTAAGAGGTGTTGGTCAGTTTTCTATAGTTTCTTTGTAGAGAAACTGAATAACACTTCTTTACACTAGTGGTGATGAGAAGCAGGGGTTGTAAATATATGTACAGATGTGCTACACGTGTTCACCGTTCTCTGGGCTGTCCCGCTGAGCACGCCTCTGCGCCATCATCCTGTCAAGGCCCCTCCGGCGGCGGGGCATGCCGGCCCCTCGCTCCTCAGCCACTCGTGGGGCTGCTGCAACCCGGGCAACCACATTTTGATGATCTTCTCGGTCCGCTGGTGAGGGAGAGAACAGAAAACAGAAAACTATAACCATGTTTTTATTGTTTGGACACTTTCTGCCTGGTTTGGGGGACTTTATTACTATTCTTATATCAATTTACTGCACACCCATCACCCCTCCCTCCTTTTCTCAACATATCTTCTGTTTACTAGAAGCCGTGTCCTAGTACGCATGCACAAGTATGTTGTAATCATATCAATATATGCAGATTATGTAGATGATTCGATTTGGTCAATGTTTGTTTCTACTCACAGGCCATCAGGCTTGTGAACACCTCACGCACTACCTCTCTAACCTCTCCTCTCTGAACTGGTTTTAACTGGTCTGATTTTATCTGCACCTCACACTCACTGTACTGCTAATTATATACAATACTGTTTACATTCAATACTGTTTACACTCACTGTACTGCTAATTATATATAATACTGTTTACACTAACTGTACTGCCGTTTACATACAATACTGTTTACATACAATACTGTTTACATACACTGTACTGCCGTTTACATACAATACTGTTTACATTCACTGTACTGCCGTTTACATACAATACTGTTTACACTCACTGTACTACTGTTTACATACAATACTGTTTACACTCACTGTACTGCCGTTTACATACAATACTGTTTACATACACTGTACTACTGTTTACATACAATACTGTTTACATTCACTGTACTGCTGTTTACATACAATACTGTTTACACTCACTGTACTGCTGTTTACATACAATACTGTTTACACTCACTGTACTGCTGTTTACATACAATACTGTTTACATTCACTGTACTGCTGTTTACATACAATACTGTTTACATTCACTGTACTGCTGTTTACATACAATACTGTTTACACTCACTGTACTGCTGTTTACATACAATACTGTTTACACTCACTGTACTGCTGTTTACATACAATACTGTTTACATTCACTGTACTGCCGTTTACATACAATACTGTTTACATACACTGTACTACTGTTTACATACAATACTGTTTACACTCACTGTACTGCCGTTTACATACAATACTGTTTACATACACTGTACTACTGTTTACATACAATACTGTTTACATTCACTGTACTGCTGTTTACATACAATACTGTTTACACTCACTGTACTGCTGTTTACATACAATACTGTTTACACTCACTGTACTGCTGTTTACATACAATACTGTTTACACTCACTGTACTGCTGTTTACATACAATACTGTTTACATTCACTGTACTGCCGTTTACATACAATACTGTTTACATACACTGTACTACTGTTTACATACAATACTGTTTACACTCACTGTACTGCCGTTTACATACAATACTGTTTACATACACTGTACTACTGTTTACATACAATACTGTTTACATACACTGTACTGCTGTTTACATACAATACTGTTTACATACACTGTACTGCCGTTTACATACAATACTGTTTACATTCACTGTACTGCCGTTTACATACAATACTGTTTACACTCACTGTACTACTGTTTACATACAATACTGTTTACACTCACTGTACTGCCGTTTACATACAATACTGTTTACACTCACTGTACTGCCGTTTACATACAATACTGTTTACATACACTGTACTGCCGTTTACATACAATACTGTTTACACTCACTGTACTGCCGTTTACATACAATACTGTTTACATACACTGTACTGCCGTTTACATACAATACTGTTTACACTCACTGTACTGCCGTTTACATACAATACTGTTTACATACACTGTACTGCCGTTTACATACAATACTGTTTACACTCACTGTACTGCCGTTTACATACAATACTGTTTACATTCACTGTACTGCCGTTTATATACAATACTGTTTACACTCACTGTACTGCCGTTTACATACAATACTGTTTACATTCACTGTACTGCCGTTTACATACAATACTGTTTACACTCACTGTACTGCTGTTTACATACAATACTGTTTACATACACTGTACTGCTGTTTACATACAATATTGTCTACATTCACTGTACTGCTGTTTACATACAATACTGTTTACACTCACTGTACTGCTGTTTACATACAATACTGTTTACATACACTGTACTGCTGTTTACATACAATACTGTTTACATACACTGTACTGCTGTTTACATACAATACTGTCTACATTCACTGTACTGCCGTTTACATACAATACTGTTTACACTCACTGTACTGCCGTTTACATACAATACTGTTTACATTCACTGTACTGCCGTTTACATACAATACTGTTTACATTCACTGTACTGCCGTTTACATACATTACTGTTTACACTCACTGTACTGCCGTTTACATACAATACTGTTTACATTCACTGTACTGCCGTTTACATACATTACTGTTTACACTCACTGTACTGCCGTTTATATTCAATACTGTTTACATTCACTGTACTGCCGTTTACATACAATACTGTTTACACTCACTGTACTGCTGTTTATATTCAATACTGTTTACATTCACTGTACTGCCGTTTACATACAATACTGTTTACATTCACTGTACTGCCGTTTACATACAATACTGTTTACACTCACTGTACTGCCGTTTACATACAATACTGTTTACATTCACTGTACTGCCGTTTACATACAATACGGTTTACACTCACTGTACTGCCGTTTACATACAATACTGTTTACACTCACTGTACTGCCGTTTACATACAATACTGTTTACATACACTGTACTACTGTTTACATACAATACTGTTTACACTCACTGTACTGCCGTTTACATACAATACTGTTTACATTCACTGTACTGCCGTTTACATACAATACTGTTTACACTCACTGTACTGCTGTTTACATACAATACTGTTTACATACACTGTACTGCCGTTTACATACAATACGGTTTACACTCACTGTACTGCTGTTTACATACAATACTGTTTACACTCACTGTACTGCTGTTTACATACAATACTGTTTACACTCACTGTACTGCTGTTTACATACAATACTGTTTACATTCACTGTACTGCCGTTTACATACAATACTGTTTACATACACTGTACTACTGTTTATATACAATACTGTTTACATTCACTGTACTGCCGTTTACATACAATACTGTTTACACTCACTGTACTACTGTTTACATATAATACTGTTTACATTCACTGTACTGCCGTTTACATACAATACTGTTTACATACACTGTACTACTGTTTATATACAATACTGTTTACATTCACTGTACTGCCGTTTACATACAATACTGTTTACACTCACTGTACTGCCGTTTACATACAATACTGTTTACACTCACTGTACTGCCGTTTACATACAATACTGTTTACACTCACTGTACTGCTGTTTACATACAATACTGTTTACATTCACTGTACTGCTGTTTACATACATTACTGTTTACACTCACTGTACTGCCGTTTACATACATTACTGTTTACACTCACTGTACTGCCGTTTACATACAATACTGTTTACATTCACTGTACTGCCGTTTACATACATTACTGTTTACACTCACTGTACTGCCGTTTACATACAATACTGTTTACATTCACTGTACTGCCGTTTACATACATTACTGTTTACACTCACTGTACTGCCGTTTACATACAATACTGTTTACATTCACTGTACTGCCGTTTACATACATTACTGTTTACACTCACTGTACTGCTGTTTATATTCAATACTGTTTACATTCACTGTACTGCCGTTTACATACAATACTGTTTACACTCACTGTACTGCTGTTTATATTCAATACTGTTTACATTCACTGTACTGCCGTTTACATACAATACTGTTTACACTCACTGTACTGCCGTTTACATACAATACTGTTTACACTCACTGTACTGCCGTTTACATACAATACTGTTTACATTCACTGTACTGCCGTTTACATACAATACTGTTTACACTCACTGTACTGCCGTTTACATACAATACTGTTTACATTCACTGTACTGCCGTTTACATACAATACGGTTTACACTCACTGTACTGCCGTTTACATACAATACTGTTTACACTCACTGTACTGCCGTTTACATACAATACTGTTTACATACACTGTACTACTGTTTACATACAATACTGTTTACACTCACTGTACTGCCGTTTACATACAATACTGTTTACATTCACTGTACTGCCGTTTACATACAATACTGTTTACACTCACTGTACTGCTGTTTACATACAATACTGTTTACATACACTGTACTGCCGTTTACATACAATACGGTTTACACTCACTGTACTGCTGTTTACATACAATACTGTTTACACTCACTGTACTGCTGTTTACATACAATACTGTTTACACTCACTGTACTGCTGTTTATATACAATTCTGTTTACATTCACTGTACTGCCGTTTACATACAATACTGTTTACATACACTGTACTACTGTTTATATACAATACTGTTTACATTCACTGTACTGCCGTTTACATACAATACTGTTTACACTCACTGTACTGCCGTTTACATACAATACTGTTTACACTCACTGTACTGCCGTTTACATACAATACTGTTTACATTCACTGTACTGCTGTTTACATACAATACTGTTTACACTCACTGTACTGCCGTTTACATACAATACTGTTTACACTCACTGTACTGCTGTTTACATACAATACTGTTTACACTCACTGTACTGCTGTTTATATACAATACTGTTTACACTCACTGTACTGCTGTTTACATACAATACTGTTTACATACACTGTACTGCTGTTTACATACAATACTGTTTACATTCACTGTACTGCCGTTTACATACAATACTGTTTACACTCACTGTACTGCTGTTTACATACAATACTGTTTACATTCACTGTACTGCTGTTTATATACAATACTGTTTACACTCACTGTACTGCTGTTTACATACAATACTGTTTACATACACTGTACTGCCGTTTACATACAATACTGTTTACATACACTGTACTGCCGTTTACATACAATACTGTTTACATTCACTGTACTGCCGTTTACATACAATACTGTTTACACTCACTGTACTGCTGTTTACATACAATACTGTTTACACTCACTGTACTGCTGTTTACATACAATACTGTTTACATTCACTGTACTGCCGTTTACATACAATACTGTTTACATTCACTGTACTGCTGTTTATATACAATACTGTTTACACTCACTGTACTGCTGTTTACATACAATACTGTTTACATACACTGTACTGCTGTTTACATATAATACTGTTTACATACACTGTACTGCTGTTTACATATAATACTGTTTACATACACTGTACTGCCGTTTACATATAATACTGTTTACACTCACTGTACTGCCGTTTACATACAATACTGTTTACACTCACTGTACTGCCGTTTACATACAATACTGTTTACACTCACTGTACTGCTGTTTACATACAATACTGTTTACACTCACTGTACTGCTGTTTATATACAATACTGTTTACACTCACTGTACTGCTGTTTACATACAATACTGTTTACATACACTGTACTGCTGTTTACATACAATACTGTTTACACTCACTGTACTGCTGTTTACATACAATACTGTTTACACTCACTGTACTGCTGTTTACATACAATACGGTTTACACTCACTGTACTGCCGTTTACATACAATACTGTTTACACTCACTGTACTGCTGTTTACATACAATACTGTTTACACTCACTGTACTGCTGTTTACATACAATACTGTTTACACTCACTGTACTGCTGTTTACATACAATACTGTTTACACTCACTGTACTGCTGTTTACATACAATACGGTTTACACTCACTGTACTGCTGTTTACATACAATACTGTTTACACTCACTGTACTGCTGTTTACATACAATACTGTTTACACTCACTGTACTGCTGTTTACATACAATACGGTTTACACTCACTGTACTGCCGTTTACATACAATACTGTTTACATACACTGTACTGCTGTTTACATATAATACTGTTTACATACACTGTACTGCCGTTTACATATAATACTGTTTACACTCACTGTGCTGCTGTTTACATACAATACTGTTTACATTCACTACTCGCACAAACATTATTGTTTACATTTGTTACTTGCAACTTGCACTTTATGGCTGCTGCTCTTCATACTTGCACATAAAAGGACTCTAACTTTTATTTTTTATTCTTTAACTATAAAATACTTTTATTTACTTTAACTTATATTATTGTACTTTGTATATTTTGTATATATTTTTATTATTTCTTTTCTTTGTTATCTTTATCTATTGGTGAATGGAGGAACAGCAAAGTAAGAATTGTACAGTGTAACTGTCTGTTCTGCTATACATATGACAATAAAACTCTTGAATCTTGAATCTTGGTTGACCAAACACCACACTTATATTTCTAAATCTGCTGTTTAGTCAAATTTAGATGACAGTGGATTCCATAAAAAACAATACATATTATTTATTTGTAACTCCATAGACATAAAAGCAGTTTTTGCCTGTAATTACAATTGGGGTAGATGCCAATGTTGTCTGTTTACAATGTATTTTAAAGCTTTATATTAAAAGCTCCCTTATTATTGCAAGCTTGTAACAACAGCAGATCCCCTTTTGGTGCTACATAGAACCAGCTACATTCTCCCTTAATCTGAAGAACCATTACACCAACGTATAACAAGATCTTAATCTATTCTAAGCACGTATTAGTGCTTTTATGAAGGATTTTTATAGATATATATGGCAACCCTGGCAATACTTGTTAATGAGACCAGTTCATGCTAAGATAAAGTATTAAGGGATCTAAATAAATACAGTCCCTTTACCTACTAAACAAGATACATATATTTTTAGAGAGTATTTGTACTTCTATGATAATTCCTTATGTATTAAATGGCTGCACCATTTAAGGTGGAACGGGAAACTCTCACAACAACAACAACAACATAGTGAATATCTTTGTACATTAAACTAGAACTCATGTGTATAACTGCTGCAACATTTAAGGTGGAACAAGAAATTACAACAACCTGGCGAATACCTTAAAACTTTCATGTAGTACTGATGAATGTACCTGCTGCACCATTTAAGGTGGAACAGATATATTCCAACAACAACCTGGCAAATGTGCAGTCATGTAGTACTGATGTATGTACCTGCTGCACCATTTAAGGTGGAACGGAAAATACCAACAACAACAACAACCTAGTGAATATCTTTATACAGTAAAGTGGAACTCATGTATATAACTGCTGCACCAATTAAGGTGGAACAGGAAAATTCTCACAACAACCACATAGTGAATATCTCAGTACCATAAAGTGGAACTCATGTATGTACCTGCTGCACCATTTAAGGTGGAACGTAAAATTCTCTCAACAACCTAGTGAATATCTTCAAGCAGTCATGTGGTACTGATGTATGTACCTGCTGCACTATTTAAGGTGGAACGGAAAAATTCTCACAACAACATGGTGAATGTTTATGTGCCGTCATGTGTTACTGGTGTATGCAACTGTTGAACTGTTTAAGGTGGAACAGGAAAATACCAACAACAACAACAACAACAACCTAGTGAATATCTTCGTACAAAAAAGTGGAACTCATGTATATAACTGCTGCACCATTTAAGGTGGATCAGGAAAATTCCAACAACAACAACAACCTGGGGAATATCTTCAAGCAGTCATGTGGTACGGGTGTATGTACCTGCTGCACCATTTAAGGTGGAACAGAAAAACTTCAACAACAACAACAACCTCGTGAATATCTTCATACAGTAAAGTGGACCTCATGTATGTACCTGCTGCACCATTTAAGGTGGAACAGGAAAATTCTCACAACAACCTGGAGAATATCTTCATGCAGTCATGTGGTACTGATGTATGTAACTGCTGCACCATTTAAGGAGGAGCGCAAAACTTACAAGAACAATAACCTGGTGAATATATTCGTACAGTAAAATGTTACTTATGTATGTAACTGCTGTACTATTTAAGGTGGACCAGGTCTTACCTTCCTCTGCGCGTCCACGTACTTTCACAGCGAACACTATCAGCACTATCAAAATAACCGCGGCTATAACATAAAGAACCACGTCCATTATTAATAATTAAAAATAATATTATTTAATCACTACACATTGCATGAAACACAGGCGTCTACACGAGAGTGTAAATACGAGCCCAAAGATGACGCTGCTCTCCAACTTCCACCCCCTGTCTGAAGCAGTGCGCCACCTACCGGTCCGGAGGTGCAACTGATCATATCGCTTTGCTTGCCAATAAATAAAAAAAATCAATAAGGATGTCAGGAATGCATTGTATTATTATAATTACACAATATGAATAACATTTATAAAATAAAAAAATATATTATTTATAATATATCCCACTTAATATTTCATAAAAGTGCTCAACATCAGTGAAGAGTCAACTAAGGAGATTTCAGGCAACATTAATAAAAAATATATATATTTTTAAGACTAGAACTATAAAATATTTTTTTTAATGCAAAGAGATCAAACATCTATTAATGGGGCAGTCATGGGCTGAAGCTTGGGGATCAGGTCTTGTGACCAGAAGGTTGTGGGTTCCACCCCGTAGACCAACAGGACACGATTGAAGTGCCTTTGAGCAACTGCTCCCCGGGTGCTGTGTATGGGGCCGCCCACCACTTCAGGCAAGTGGGCTCACGGCCCCCTAGTGTGTACATATGTGGTTGTTTCACTGCTTAGATGGGTTTAATGTAGAGGTTGGATTCAGCTGTGTGTAAACACAAGTGGCCAATAGCTTTAAATTCTTTTCTAAAGGTCAATAAAAAGGCCAAAGTAAGCATTTGACCTTCAGATATCTCAACCTTAGAGTACAGCAGATAACTGTAGCACTGTAGGTAACCTGGCAAGCTCTACTTCTAATTCCTGCACCATGTAGTTACCAGAGTCTAGTATTACAGCCTATGTCTTTGTTATGCCGATAAAGGATGGTGGAGTGGGGGGACCCCAGTGTCTCAGGGTGGTCTCATGTCTATGTTACCTTCTGGTTCTCTACTTTTAGTCCAGGCTGTTATAGTTAGTTCTGCCAGAGTCTCCAGCCACACTCTAAAATTCTGAATATTCATATTCTCTACAGTCTTACTCCCGAGCCCAACTAACTCTCTCTCTCTACACTTCCTGAGGTAGTGACTGTCCTCCTGTCTGTTGAACGCTGATCATCAGGGCCTCCACCCCACCATCACCAGCCAGCTCTCCTGTCCATTTGTGTCAACTGCTACACCATCAGTTACATCACTGTACACCATCCAGATACACCAGCATTGAGATAGGATGGGACTGTTTCAGCTCACGCCCACTTTACATAAAGACTCAGTCAGAGACTGCCTCAGTCAGAGACTGCCTCAGTCAGAGACGGCCTCAGTCAGAGACTGCCTCAGTCAGAGACTGCCTCAGTCAGAGACGGCCTCAGTCAGAGACTGCCTCAGTCAGACACTGCCCCAGTCAGAGACTGCCTCAGTCAGAGACTGCCTCTATCTGTGCAGCTTCTAAAGCTTTGCTCTCCAGATTTCAAACAGAGACTCTTTTCTTTGGTGTTTAGTTTATTAATCTGTAAATACTGTTTGACCAGAGGAGGATCTCCGCTTGTGAGTCTTGGTTCCTCCCAAGGTTCTTCCTCCAGTCTGAGGGAGGGGTTCTTGCCACTGTTGCCTCTATCTTGCTCACTGGGGGGTATATGTTGTAACTGTCTGGTTTCAAAACTCTGTAAAGCTGCTTTAAGACAACACCGTTGTAAAAAGTGCTACATAAATAAACTTGACCTGAAGTGTTGAACGGTGAATTGTGGCACTGATGTATGTAACTGCTACACTAGGTTGTATTTTGCTCACATACAAAAACTAAAGCTACCTCTTATGATCAATATCATATAACAGATCTATTATGAATAGGGCTGGGTATCGCCACTGATTTCCCGGATCGATTAGATCCCCATTCACAAGGTCCCAATTCAATTTGATCTCCGATTCGATTCAATTCAATTCAATATTGATTCATTTAGGGATATTTCAGTAACAATAATATGTTTTGTTTTAATATGAAAAGAGATTTTCAGAGAACTAATGTGGTAAATGTACAAGGAACACTCTACCATTACTAAAAACATTAGTGTTTATATGTTTATATTCACCGTATTTGGCCACACCCACTTTCAAGCGTGTATTTCTTCCTCCTTTGTGTTAGAACTAGGGTTGTGTGCTGATACAATACGTATCGTGATACAGCGGTCACGATTCAATATATCACGATATATTGCGATACTAAGGGCAAAGTGATATATTGTGATTTTTCTAATCCTACTAATACAACAAACACCACTATATGAACAGGTTTATGAATGCTTACAATAGCATTGCGCCCTTGTGCTGCTTGTTAATGTTGGAGTGGAGCTGATAATGGATTCCAACACTGCCATCTAGTGGTCAGAGGTTTAAACACAACACACAATTATTTACTGTCTGCCAGAAATCTGAGTATTAATACTGTGTTTTTAAAAATCGATAAAGTATCACCAAACATAATATCCCGATATTCAATATTTTCAATATTTTCTTACACCCCCAGTTAGAACTTCAGCTCAGCTAACCAAAATGAATACAGTTACATGAGAGGAGACCAGAGAAGCGATAAGAAGTTAGAATGGGACAACAATGTCCCATCCAAGGTTAATAACAAAGTGGGTAGATGATATAAAAAGGTGGTGTGAGGTTACCTACAGCGACGTTTTTTATTATTTTGTACTCTCGGAAGGTGTAGACAGTTGGGCAATGAAAAACTATGCAAGTAGTAAAGCGTATCAGGGGGGCTGGAATGCTAATTTTAAAGATCTGAAGATAGATCTGAATCGAAAAATCTATTTATTATTAACACCTACATGTTACAACATAATAAAAGATCCATAGCCTTTACAGTTCAGCACAAATATGCTGGGTAAATCCTTCCACCCAGAATCTTACACCCTTTTGTCTTATGGGGTATTTACCAAATTGACCTGGATGCTGTTTGGTCCAGTCAGTATGTGAAGCTTTTCACAGCCCAACCACAGGTTCAGAATTGTGATGTAAGGCCCCAAACAATCACAATGCCTCTTTGAAAACCCACAAACTTATCTCACTAATTAAACAGTTACATAATTTCTATGACAATAAATTCCAACAAACAGAGAATTGTATCTCCTAATATTATGATGTTCCCAAAATACTGTAACCTGGGAAGTGAGAGGTTCTGATATAGGTTTTGATATCTAGTTTAAAGCATTGCAACCTACACCGTATGAATTATTATTCAATAACAAATGACCCAAAACTTTTTTGGAGCAGAAATGCAAAGTCAGAGTGCACTGATTCTTTAATAATAGCTGTATATTATGACATAACAACAACAACAGGTGAGCTACACAAGGATATATAAGGTAATACTCAATAACAAAGAGGTTTAATTGCTTTGCGGTTTGTATTAGAGACGACATGACCATATATTTATAAACCTAATGCAGTTCTATATGCCGTCAGTTGCTGATGAAGATCATGACTTTCCAATAACTCGTGTTGGAACACACTGGTTTCGTTCCTGGCAATGTTCCTGTATGTGGTCGCCATGTGTGGCGTAAATGGCAGTCTATGGTGTGAATTCTTTGAGAGCCCAGGATTTGGTGGCTATCTCCTGTCGCAGTCTGGAGTACTCTTCAGCCAGGACTTCGAATTCCCTGCCGTAGATCTCAAAGGATGCCAGTTTAGACTCCAGCGACTGTTTCTCCATCTGGGCAGCCTTCAGTTCAGCATTGAGCTTCTCTCTGAGATGAGCAAAGATAGAAAGATCAGCAGAGTAAGCAAAAAACCTCATCACATTCATCGCATAATTCGATATAGTATGTATTCAGTTCCACGGTCCCTGAGATGTCCCTGAGATGTCACAAAAACCAACCCATACATCCATTTATCTAGCCTACAGGGGTTTAGCCCCACCCATAAAAGCTATCAGGAGGGTTTCAGTCCAAACTGTAGCCAGAACCGCAATCGAATACATATATCAGTCTTAATGCCAGGGTGAGGGCAACCCCTGGTTCGACTGTAAGTCTAAAAATAAATAGCTAGAAAATAATCATATAAAAAAATGTATGATTTAGATTTATGACTGTTGATATATGAAGTCACCAAAGGTGTCAAAAGTATTCACATTCATTACTCTGGTAGAAATATAGATACTAGGGTTTAAAAATACTTCTGTAGAAGTTAAAGTATCAACTCAAGTACTGCCTTCAGAAGTAGAAGCAATGTAAGAGAAAAAATGCCTTTAAGGACAAACACACCACAGGGGGGTCCCCAAAACCCCATTCTTCTAAAAGCCATAATGACTATAATATTATATTAAAATGTTAATGTTGATAAATTTGGGATGCGCTGGGCTTCCTGTTTCAGCCACATATACGCCCATTAAACATGAATGTAGTTTAGTACAATGTAAATATATTAAAGAAGCATATCTGTTACTACTGAACATTAACATGTGTTTCATGGAGCAGAAGATATGATGACTAGTTGTCTATAAGTATTGTAATAAAGTCAAACTTCAAAGACATGTTGTCAATAATCTTTACTGGAATGTAAATGTACATGAATGAAAACAAGCTGAAATGAAATAGGAGTAACGAGACTGTTTAAAATGTAAGGAGTAGAAAGTACAGATAATGGAGTGTAAATGTAAGGAGTAGAAAGTACTGATAATGGAGTGTAAATGTAAGGAGTAGAAAGTACTGATAATGTAGTGTAAATGTAAGGAGTAGAAAGTACTGATAATGGAGTGTAAATGTAAGGAGTAGAAAGTACTGATAATGGAGTGTAAATGTAAGGAGTAGAAAGTACTGATAATGTAGTGTAAATGTAAGGAGTAGAAAGTACTGATAATGTAGTGTAAATGTAAGGAGTAGAAAGTACAGATAATGGAGTGTAAATGTAAGGAGTAGAAAGTACTGATAATGGGAGTGTAAATGTAAGGAGTAGAAAGTACTGATAATGGAGTGTAAATGTAAGGAGTAGAAAGTACTGATAATGGAGTGTAAATGTAAGGAGTAGAAAGTACTGATAATGGAGTGTAAATGTAAGGAGTAGAAAGTACTGATAATGGAGTGTAAATGTAAGGAGCAGAAAGTACTGATAATGGATTGTAAATGTAAGGAGCTTGTACTTGTACAGCAATCATAGACTTCAGCCTGCACTGCAAACAGCAGCAATATCTTTTCTGTATCTGTTGACTAGTTTTCTAATGGTTACTTACGTTATCTTCCGATGGGTCGCTATCTTGTCTCTTGTGTAGGTGTCAAGCTGGACCTCAAGCATTTCTGCCCTGTGAGAACACAACAAACAGTCCCGTGTTTGACCATGAGAAGAGAACTCCAACATTTCTAGAAAACTACAAATACTTGAGCCTTGAGCTCTTAAGGGTTCCTATGAAATTTGATAAAGCAGAAGTCAAAATACCGAATTTTCTGAATGCCAATTTCACATTTGGCCTCGAAGTACTCAATCTTCTTCCTGTCAAGGTCTTTCTGTGCTTTCAGTCGGAGATCCAGGACGAGGGTCTGCAGGAGCTGCATGCATTCAAGAAGTTCCTATGAGAAAAGATAAAAGCAGTGAGAAAAGGGACCACATGAATTAGCTTTTACCGAAGGATGCTACATAATAAAGACAGTGATGTATTTGATTCTACAGAGGTTGAGAGAAGCTTATGGCTCAGTGAATCCCATTATTTATGGCAGAAACCTCCCCAAGGAAGCTGCCCAGATCCAGGAGATAACAACTTGGCCAGACGGATCACATGGGCCTGAAGGAATAGTTGCCGAACCCATGTAAGACCATGTTTGGGATCTCCTCCAAGAATGTCTGTATCGTGGTATTCTTACGAATATAGCTTATAACTGGTATATAACTCTGAACTGGTCCCCTATTCATTTTGATGGCAATAAGTTACAACACTGGCAAAATAAAAAAAACTTCTAAAATAAAAAAATCCCGGGCAGTACACATCTTTGTTTACACAGACAACAGACAGTTGCTTTTGTCTGAATGAATCACAAATTCTCATGCAGAGGACACGTACCATTACTGTAAAAACCTACATTCACTGGAAAATCATATACACTGATTCTATACACTAAGCAAAATCACAGATCTTAGTCCGCAAACTAATTCAGCCTAGTTTTAAATGATGCAGTTTACCCTTGCTTTTGTAATGCATGGTGGAAAGCAGCTACGCTACTGACTCACAGAAAGGTAGGAATGAGTTTGACGCTGCAGTGAGGTGGCATTCTCCCTGTTCTTCTCGGTTAAACTCTCCGCTCTGTTACGTTCACTATCCAGGAGTGCTGGGAGCTTAGACAGCTTCACACATTTGAGCCCCTCACTTTCATTCTCTGAAACAGAATCAACAAAACAGTACTTACACAATATGAAAGTGAGATATCAGTTTCAGCAGGAAAGACGGAACCTGGAACAAACTGAGTTTTATTCTGCTTACCCCACTCGGGTTGGTAATAGGAAAGAATACTGAAGAGCTTCTTCTTCAGGTGCTTTTGCAATTCTGTCGGCAACCTCTGTTTCATTTGGCACACGTCCTGTTTGGAGAGAATTAAACATGATTTACAGTTAACTTTTATATACACTACCGGCTAAACGTTTTCAGTACACTACCAGTCAAAAGTTTTAAAACAGTTCTAAAGCGTTTGTCCGGTAGTGTATCTAAAGCGTTTGTCCGGTAGTGTATCTAAAGCGTTTGACTGGTAGTGTATCTAAAGCGTTTGTCCGGTAGTGTATCTAAAGCGTTTGACTGGTAGTGTATCTAAAGCGTTTGACTGGTAGTGTATCTAAAGCGTTTGACTGGTAGTGTATCTAAAACGTTTGTCTGGTAGTGTATCTAAAGCGTTTGACTGGTAGTGTATCTAAAGCGTTTGACTGGTAGTGTATCTAAAGCGTTTGACTGGTAGTGTATCTAAAACGTTTGTCTGGTAGTGTATCTAAAGCGTTTGACTGGTAGTGTATCTAAAGCGTTTGTCTGGTAGTGTATCTAAAACGTTTGTCTGGTAGTGTATCTAAAGCGTTTGACTGGTAGTGTATCTAAAGCGTTTGTCCGGTAGTGTATCTAAAGCGTTTGTCTGGTAGTGTATCTAAAGCGTTTGACTGGTAGTGTATCTAAAGCGTTTCTCCGGTAGTGTATCTAAAGCGTTTGTCTGGTAGTGTATCTAAAACGTTTGACTGGTAGTGTATCTAAAGCGTTTGACTGGTAGTGTATCTAAAGCGTTTGTCTGGTAGTGTATCTAAAGCGTTTGTCTGGTAGTGTATCTAAAACGTTTGTCTGGTAGTGTATCTAAAACGTTTGTCTGGTAGTGTATCTAAAACGTTTGACTGGTAGTGTATCTAAAGCGTTTGTCTGGTAGTGTATCTAAAACGTTTGTCTGGTAGTGTATCTAAAACGTTTGGCTGGTAGTGTATCTAAAGCGTTTGTCTGGTAGTGTATCTAAAACGTTTGACTGGTAGTGTATCTAAAGCGTTTGTCTGGTAGTGTATCTAAAACGTTTGACTGGTAGTGTATCTAAAACGTTTGTCCGGTAGTGTATCTAAAGCGTTTGACTGGTAGTGGTCCAAAATGACTTCTTGACATAATACCTCCCTGAATTAACATATATCACATGACTTGTTCTTCTGCGTTACATTTCCCATACAATGTTTTATTAGTAAAAATGTAAACCTTTTGTATCTGCTAAATGCTTGAATATGTTTTGTGCTTATAATTAAAGCATTTCTCTCGGTCTTACTCTCTCAATATTGTGTTGTTAGTCAGTGTTGGATGTAAACGCATACCTGTTTAGGAGGCATCTGATTCAGCACCTTTTCAGCAGAGAGCCCCAGAATCAGGGACTGATCCTGGCTGACTGTATTACTTGGGTCCAGCTGCTTGGCACACCGAGCGACTAATAAACAATGTTCCAGAGTACGATAGAACTGCAGGGAGAAGACACAATCAAATAAGTTAATCAGTTTTTCTACTTTTCATGATCCAAATGATCTCAAACACATTCTGTGATGATCAGGTCTGGACTCTGTGTGGTCAATCTAATACTATAAAAACACCAGTTGCGCATCTTTCTTTTAGTCTCCTTTTCTTAGTGAGATGATTCCCGACAGCTACACATCCTTTATGACCCACAGCACTGAAGTGTCTTCTTACAGTGGAAGGATGAACAGAAACGCCTGTAGATGTTTTCAGATCTAAGGAAGAGTAAAGCTTGACTTGGCTTGACTGTATCTGATATAGGGGTGTAAGAAAATATCAAAATATAAAATATCGGGATATTATGATTCGTGACACTGTATCGATACACAGATTCCTGGTAAACAGTGAATCTGTGTTGTGTTTAAACCGCAGTGATGCAATTCATTTTTAGCTCCGCTCCAACATTAACAAGCAGCACAAGGGCGCAATACTATTGTAAGCATTGACAAACCTGTTCATATAGTGGTGTGTTTTAATAGTAAGATCTAAAAATCGCAATATATCACTTTACTTGGAGTATCGCAATATATCGTGATATATTGAACGTATTGTATCGCCAGGTTCTTGCCAATACACAGCCCTAATATGATGGGTACTGTTTTAGTGGTCTGCCTTTCCATTTTAAGAATTGTTTAATCTCAGTTTTGGAAACTCTTGTTTTTTTTTTTTGCACTTATTTGGCTTTGCTGTTCTTCTTCCACATGCATAGGGTTTGTCTTAAATCTTATCTTCTCAGAATGATCAGTTTTGGCATCATAACCATGTAAACACTGCTAATTCGTCAATGCTATTTAATACACTGCAAGGCATATCATAACTGTCATATGCGATGTGTAACTGAATCACAGGCATAGTATTTTGTCTACATTATGCACCACACTAAACAGAGCATATGTTTTTGGATGCTACCAACACTTTGTTGCATAAGTGTAACAAGTGAAGACAAGATGACAACGTCTGAGGTCAGATAACAAGGTACCTTGTTATCTGCTGCTGAGGCAGTGGAGTGACACTGGCTGCAGCGGTGCTCCTGGACCATCTCCTGCAGGAGCCTGTGGAGACTCTCCAAACGCAGCCAACCCAGCTTCTGCGACCGGAGCTCCTTTTCCGCCTGCACAAAAGATATTAAACTGAAATCTGCTCCAATCTACGCAAGACACACAATAAATCCTGATTCCAAAAGCCTTTTAGCACCACTCAACACTAGGGCTGGGGCGGTGCATCGATGTAATTGAGGTAATCGCTTACAAAATTACGACAATTTGAATAACGTGCGTCGATGCGTCGCAAAGATGGCCACGCCTACTGAAAGCATGGAATTATCCGGAGCGCGAGCTTCACACAGAAACACAACAGTGTGGTGCTCTGTCAGCTCTGCACAGTGGAGATGATCACAACAGTACAACTGCTATACACGAGACCTTGAAGCTCAAACATCCCGTAGAGCTTCATCAACACAGCAGCAGGACAGCACCTGTTCACCTGTTTATCTTATCTTATAGATTATTTATAGATTATTAACACGTGTAACATGTTTCTTTCAGTAGTTTCACTTGAAAAGTTTCATTGTTAACCGTTTCTTAATCGTCCAGTGTAGAACCTAAGACTGTTCTAGATACTGCGGGAGCTTCAAACCACACGTAGCTGCTTCTCTAACGACTTTCCACCTAAATATATAGTCCACAAACTGTCCGAGTTCTTGTGTGTGAGGCGTGTAGGCTACGTGTCATTTGTGCCTCTAAAAGTCGAGTCAGAGCGTAGAGATATATATACATATACACACAAAATACACACAAAATAATCTATTGGTTACAAATCCATAACAAATTAATAAAACATTTAATTTCTAACATTAAGTATTATAAAAAATAGTTGTTAGATTAATAGTCTAATAAAAAAAACCTGGTTAGATTAATTGATTACGAAATTAATCATTAGGTGCAGCCCTACTCAACACTAATATATAACAAATGGTCTTAAACCAGAAAAGTACGAACCATTTCTTTTGTCAATGTATATTTGACTACTAGGTGTTTTGTACTAGGTGCCATCTAACACTGTACAAAGAAAAGTTGCTATTGTTACCTTCTCCAGCTCCTTCCTTAAGTGCAAAGTGAGTCCAGTGTGATCCACATGCTGTGACAAAGTGGCCAGGAGCTTGCAGAACTGAGGATTCTGAGTCAAATCCTCTTCCGTGAGTGGACACAGAGGAAACGCAGCTAAAACTAAACACAACATATTAAGACAGATCTTTAGTGTTAAGGTTTATTAGTACACATATTTATTAACCTACAAACAGAAGCACGCTCTGAGCAATGTGAAGGCATCTGCTTATATGAGCAAATGCCATGTAATGAGTTGCCTGTTACTGTCTGTTTCTTCAAAACCCTACGAACAACGATGTGACAGTGTAACAGTCGAACACTGAAGGGTACAGAGCAGAAGAACTTTCAGGGCACTGTTGGTAAGCACTGGTTTATTAGAGAGGCTTTGTTTGACCTACCTTGGTGATGCAAGCTGTCGCCTTTGCCCACAGCGCTACAAACGGAGTCTGGACACTGTAACATCTCAACCTATGAGGCACAACACAACACAAATACAATGTACACAAATGCGGATATACGGGTCCATAAATGGTTTTATGTCAACCACGTTATTGGGGTTGAAGTTAAATAACAGGCATGAGCTTAAAGTGTAGGGTATTTAAACTGAATGAACGATTCTGGCCCATGTTTTTAGGAGACATAAACTACTATATAGCAACGCAGACTAAAACATAACATGGCAGATTTAGACACACTTCTCTTGTGCAGTTTTGGACCTTTTTGGACAATTGCTCATAGCAGTGGGCAAAATAACACTTAATTGTCTCAATCTGCTTTTCTGAGCATACGGGTCATATGATCAATACTTTTTTTATCGATTTGTATTATTTTAATTATGGCAGTACGTATTTGTTTGTCTTTTTCAATTTAATAAACCTCGAAAATAAAGTGACATGTATCATTACAGTGCCTTCAAGGATCACGGCATTATATTTTATTAGCCACCTCTAATTCCACCTTATTACAAGACTGACAAACAGTTTCTACTCACAGGCCATCAGGCTTGTGAACACCTCACGCACTACCTCTCTAACCTCTCCTATCTGAACTGGTTTTAACTGGTCTGATTTTAACTGCACCTTAAACACACTGTACTGCTAATTATATACAATACTGTTTACATTCACTGTACTGCTGTTTACATACAATACTGTTTACATTCACTGTACTGCTGTTTACATACAATACTGTTTACATTCACTGTACTGCTGTTTACATACAATACTGTTTACATTCACTGTACTGCTGTTTACATACAATACTGTTTACATTCACTGTACTGCTGTTCACATACAATACTGTTTACATTCACTGTACTGCTGTTTACATACAATACTGTTTACATTCACTGTACTGCTGTTTACATACAATACTGTTTACACTCACTGTACTGCTGTTTACATACAATACTGTTTACATTCACAACTCACACAAAACATTATTGTTTATATTTGTTACTTACAACTTGCACTTTATGGCTGCTGCTCTTCATACTTGCACATAAAAGCACACATAACTTATTTTCTTCAACTTATTATACTTATTATATTATTATACTTTGTATAAATTTTTTATTATTTCTTTTATTTGTTATCTTTATCTATTAGTGAACGGAGGAACAGCAAAGTAAGAATTTCATTGTACAGTGTAACTGTCTGTTCTGCTGTACGCATGACAATAAAACTTTTGAATCTTGAATCTTAAATAATGCCGAGGTAACATTCAGAATGGACCTGCTGCATCATTTAAGGTGGAACGGGGAGGGTCGAACAAAAAGCTGGCGAAAGGAAAGTTGACTTCAGCTTCACATCACCCAGGAATTAAACGTGGACAATGATACATAATATTATGATCCGTGAAGATACTTTTATGGGTGATATGAAGCTGAAGTCTTATTCTATCGCCAGCTTCTTGTTCGACGTTTCCCGTTCCACCTTAAATAACGCCGCGTTACGACCATTTAAGGTGGAATTGGACATTTGAAACTGACAAATAGGAACCAAACAACAACCTGCTAAGTATACACTGAAATACTGATATTACAGCATAATACAAACTTGTATTTGTTGACTAAAAGTGTTTTGATATACGAATACAAACCGTTAGCCAGCTAGCGTTACGTTAAGCTAGCCAGCACCGCTAACCTAAGTTAGCTGCTGTTAATACGAATTTTTCCTCTACACAGCAAGAAAACTACAGCTTTAACACCCTGTTTACTGTGCACTGACATTTTCCAAACCACTAAAACTGTAAATGTAGACGGAAAAGGCGGTGGTTATAGTATAAAAGCTGTCTAACTTACGTGTAAGTGTTGTTTTTCTCCACTGCTGAGAGGACTGTTTCGTGTTTACCGCCGGCCTTACTGCGCATGCGCAGCTGCATCGCGCACCACAACGTCAATGACTTTTCAGGTCACGTTATATTTTTTTAATTTTTTTTTTTGGGGGGGGGGGTAGACAGAAACAAAGTATCGCAACATCCATAATTGTACATAAGACACAAGTTTAAAAGCAAAATACTGTCCTCTAAAACTGACAGCCGATCTCATGCTCCTCTATGTTAGGAGGTCAGAAACAAGAACCACTATGAATGACTTTATTTATATCTTAATCAGTGAGTAATGCAATTTTTATCAAATTTTTAAACTGGTGGAATCCCCCTTTAAATGAAATGATTGCTATTTTTAGAAATACATAGCAGTGCTAATGCATCTGTTGTTTGTGCATTACGCTTGTGTATAAATTTCACTAATATTTCTATACTTTTTAATAATTTAGCCCTCGAGATGTAAAAACATATCACAATATCTACAACACAAATATTGCAGTTGTAGTAACTATCCAAAACCACCAGTGAGTATTTTATTTTTTTATATGTAATGCTATATGCTATATGTAATGGTAAAATAATGTTTATAGTTTTTATAAAACCACACTGAGTCGTTCAATTATGCAGAATTTTGGAAAAACCGGTGGAGTTCCCCTTAAACTTCACTTACTCCAGTGACAGTAAATGGGAGGTATTGTATTCTGTCAGCAGGGCGCGTTGCAGTGAACTGGGTGGTACTTTCGTTGATATTGAGTTATTGTGCACATTTTATACTTTATATGAATAAGATTTGATATTGCAGCAAAGTTTAGGTAAACACTGCAGACCAAGAAAAGAAGAAAATAGAGGAAAACGGAGGAAAGATAAATAACCAGGGGGAGGGAGGGCGTGAAGTATACGGATCCGGATCCTGAACTGATGACGTGGTGCCATCGGCTCGCCGTGGACGGAGAGGATGGCCGACCAGAGCAGGCAAATTAAACTTGCAGCGGCAAAGAAAAAGGTAATTTGTGCACCTCAGTTATTCCAGACAAGCGTTTAGTTCGTCCTTAAGCTGTTTGTCGCAAGGTCAGTTGTGAATGTGGGAACGAGCGATGGCTTTTTTGTACGCTGACACGTCCACGTCTACCGGCGTCTGCCAGAGCGCCTGTGCGGCCGCGCGTCGCCCATCCCCGGTTGTCAGTTCCACCTGACGCCGAGGCTTTAGCGTGGCCTTGGGGACACATTAGCTGAGGATAACGTTGCGGTTTTAAAACCCCTGGAAAAATGTCAGCACGTCAGTGAAAACGAGGAGGAGATGATTGTTCTGTGGTACATGCCTGCAAAGTGTGGAGAAGTGTTACATGTCAACCTTAACTGGTGTTTTGCTTGCATTGCTAATTATGCTAATTCGGCTACTTTAGCGAGCAAGGCGAATTCAGGCATAAACAAGAGAAATATGACGTTTTCAGCAGGAGGGAGTTAATTAAGTTAATTTCATAAATAATATGCTTTACGGCCTTGTTACTTTTTTGGTTATGCTTATGTGTAATGATGATGTAGAGTCAGCTGACAAGTGCTAGTCCCAGCTACGTACGTTAACCAGACTGCTGATTGAAAGCTTGACTTAACGTTGGGTCATTTTCAGCACCACTTACAGGTTTCTCTAACTCGGTTTTCCTTGAGATTGGTCTCTGTAAAGCTCTATTTTAGCTTCCTTTTCGCTTTAAGCCCCTTGCGTAAGGATTCTCAGGTTCAGTAATGCTGAAATATTGATGATTCACTTGAATTTGAGGCCAGAGGAGAAACGTTTCTAAGGTTTGGTCAGTCATTGTTGTTGTGAGATATTTACTGTGCATAATGAAAATAATGAAATGATGAAGTGTGGATAAACCTAGAGGCCATACCCATGCTCTTTAGTCCAAGGAACCCAAGCATATCTCTGTGATGGGACTGTGGACCAGAGAGATTTTGCTTAATTGAAAATAAGACAGGATTATTACAATAAACTCTGACGACATTCAGAACAGTTAATCAGATTGAGTGATAATGGTGTCTAGAGTTCTCTAAACAGCTGCACACACAGTAAAAGTCCAGCTTTCCTGTTCTAACTAGAAGGGCAGCTAAATTTCTATGGTCTTTTTCACACTGCCAGGCCAAATCTAATTGTTGGCTTAGCCAGAGTGTATCCAGATTTTTGATAGACTGGACAGCAAGAACAAAAACACAGGCCTTAGCTAATCATTTACAAGTGATTTAAAATGTGATTCCTATCAGATCTGCACAGATGCTTCTCAGTGTGGACGCTGTGGCTGCTCAAATCAAATGTCAAGATGTCTTTGCATCACTCAGCGCATGACAAATGACGGAAACGTCCGATCCAGCGTGGCGGCAGTGCTGGAATTTAGTGAAAGGACCAAAGAGTTTTGAACCAGTCATCTCCAAAAATCTGATTTGAGTCTGTTTTGCCTGAAATCTGAGCACAGCCTTAGCACATCTAGACTCTGTCGTTATAAGATCTGGTTTGTTCATCTCATGCGATCTAAAGTAAAAATAATCTCCAAGATGAAATTTAGTTGCCAGTGTGCCTAATTTGGTCATTATAGAGATCCTGCCTCTGACTTCGCTCCAAATACAATGCAAATTAGTTATTTCAAATATTGTTAGGGCCAATGCTGTCCTCCAGAAATATCCTATGCTCATGGTTCACTATGTTGGCTATCAGCTTATGCAGTATTCTGCAGACAAATTGGTGTATCTAGAAAGCTTCTTGCTAACTTGTCCTCCTCGTCTGATGAGTCATGTGTGTCATATCAGTAATCCAGTTCTGTCAGTAATAATGATTTGAGAACACGTGGCTGTCTTATAGGGGGAAAGCAAACAAAACAGAAGGTTTTGAAAGCTGATGGGTCCTGGAATCTTCTGGATGCATCGTAAGACGTATATAGATTATTGCAGTAGCATTGTTAGCAATGGTTAAGTGTTTTAGTTTAGCTGTGGTATACTATTATCTACCACCCCAGTTAATGCCAGCATGCACCTCACACTAAGGATCACTGGTGGCTGCATATCTTATCATTTGGCATCTAACTAAAAAAAAGAAGGGAAATAACACATGCTCCTGGCACCGTTTTTTGACGTGCGAATAAAACTATTTCAGTTTTCACTCTACTGTTGGTCAAAGCTGTGAGTTCGGTGCATTGTGAGTCAGGTGACAAGCATTTGCACCTAAACGAGTTTATCTCATATCTGGGAATGGAATTGTACACGCTCCAGCCATAATCACTTGTTCTGTTTGGCCTGTTGCTCTGCTGCAAACCGGATAGCTGTCCTGTTTGGGTTCCGCTTAGGAATGTAAGTTATGACAGAGCTGGTCTGCTCTATCAGATGTTGGCTTCCCTTTGCCACTCCTCATGTGGCAGCTGTCACCGTTTGCGTCTGGTGCAAATGGGCAACTGTCCACAGTGCATGTCCTCACAGCGTCCACAGAAACGACAGGTGATCGGACTGGATGTTAGGGCTGTAATGGTACACTCAGGCCGCTGTTCAATTCGATTCTGATACACTGACATAGTTTTATTCATAAAGCACTCTCTGGCCATTTGCCTGATTATATATCTGCTCTGATCACAACAAATAACAGCTCATATCAGACTCGTTCCAGTGGTTGGATCACCTGTCAGGTACCAAGAGTTTTTAGTGAACTGGGAAAATCTGCCCCAGCGAGCTGGAACTCACTACAGGAAACACTAAAGCTCAGTTCGCTGGGGTCACTCAATCATTTTAAACTTTTAGTTTCTGACTTCCTTCAGACAGCCTGTGACTGTTTCAACTGAGCTTTTTGTTCTCTTATCATATCTTTAGATTTATAGTTTTTTTTATTTTTTACTTTTTTTTATCTACACTTTTAATTTCTGTTTCTTGATTATTTTATTTTATTTATGTAATTATTTATTTTTAATGTTATTATATTTATTAATGTATTTTTTATTCTTATTTTATCATTATTTTATTTTGCATTAATATTATTTCTTTTACTATTTTAGAGTTATTACCCCAGTGTTTTTTTTTAGTTTGTCTTGTGAATGATAAAAACTCTTTTTTATTAAAATCTTACTTTTGGTGCTATTTACTTCATTTATACATGTCCAGTTTAGCTATTTATTTATTTATTCCTGTATTATTCTTTATTTTATACTCTTATTTTGTTGCCATCTTTTATGATTCATCTTGTCACTCTGTTTATATGATTGTTTTTTACTTTTCTAATGTTCATATATTTAAGTTTATTTTATATATATATATATATATATATATATATATATATATATATATATATATATATATATATATATATATATATAATGTTTTTTTTTTATCCCTTTTGAAATTGTAATGCTCGGCTACATTGAAAATGAGGGTCTCCCTCAATGTACTTGATTAATTATTCTTACACTATATCATCTCTGTCCCAAGAAAACCATGTATCTTTATTTTGGTATATTTTTTTTTCTTCAACATTGGAACGCAGCAGCTACCGTTTACATTGTGTGCAAATTTCATGATGAATGGACCAATAGAAATGCTCCAAAATAGCTTATAAAAAATTCTGGTTCCCTTGATGCACGTTGAAAGTAATGAGTGTTTTTGTCCTCTCCTGTCAAGTTGCCATTTTGAAAATACTTGGTTTTCTTTGGACAGCGATGATATAAATTATAATCATGTTGGAGCTGAGGTGCAGGAGGAGTGTTGGGAGTGGTGTTTATTGCTGCTGATCATGTATAAATGTTGGTGTTTAACCAGTGCTGTTACATTAGAGAACATAATTAATAGAGTGACCATTCTTACTGATGCGTTGTCACACCTTTATGGTGCAGTCACAGTTTTGCATTTTGCTGTCAAGGGGTGTGTGATTATATATCGTCTACGATAATATCTTCATTGCTTCATTACACTACTGACTGGGGAAACAAACAATCAGAACGCCTCAACTCCACGCGCTCACCACTTCATGCTTTAGTACAGGCTGCACATTGAGAGTGCCCATACTGTGTGTTATCATAGGCTAAAGCTAGCATAGCTGCCTAAACAACACACCTATAGCTGAAAATGAGTAAACACACTGCGCCAGGGGAAGAAACTCAAACACCACCAGCCTCGCAGTCCTAACGCCTAGCTTCTAGACGAGGATCATCTTCACTCGTCTGGAGCTGGTCTGGATCTGAAAAGACTGACGTTACTCAGAAGATGGCAGTTTACAGACTTTGTAAGAAATCAGCTGTTAAAGATCACTCCACAGATAGCCTGTTCCATCATCTCCCAACAAACCACCACACAGAGTATGAGGAGTATGAGGAGTATGAGGAGTATGAGGAGTATGAGGAGTATGAGGAGTATGAGGAGTATGGGCAGAGTATGGGCAGAGTATGGGCAGAGTATGAGCAGAGTATGAGCAGAGTATGAGCAGAGTATGAGCAGAGTATGAGCAGAGTATGAGCAGAGTATGAGCAGAGTATGGGCAGAGTATGGGCAGAGTATGGGCAGAGTATGGGCAGAGTATGACTCGCCCTTGGATGGGTTATTATTAGTGTGTTGAGCAGCTAGCCATGCAAACTTGGTACTGCAGTTTATTTTTTGAATAATGGCTTTGCTTTAAAACAATATGGCACAATGTAATATCAGTATAGTTCAGAAAGTTTTAACCACCATGTGTCACAATATTTACAATATTTCGTATTTCTGATGAGTCAGAGCAGACAAAATAGTGCCGCAATACCATATAATAACCATGTGCTTGTCCTCAGCATGACTCACACTGTGCTTCACAAAATCCAATCAAATAGGACTAATTATGCTCTTTTCTTAATCTAGCATGCAGTTAATAAGTGATTTCCAGTGCAGGGTTGGCTTTATGTTTTGGCTGTTAGCTCTGTGGCCTTTACCTTTCTAACAAGTGTTCAGTAGTGATGTTCCAGCAGTAACAATAATGGAGCAGCTGTCTGACCTTCTATTGAACAGCAAGTTGAAGCTTAAAATGTTAAGATTTAGCACGTTAAAGAATTGCGCTGTATGGCATATTGTTTGGTTTGAAATGGGAAGTGTATCAAGTTGCAATGCTTTCTGGGCAAGCTCTCTCGGTGAAATGAAGGCTTATGTCGCCCCTTTGAAGGCTTATGTAATAAACTTCGCTTGAGCTAACAAAGTAATAGAACAGCCGTTGAGGTGGCGTCAGGGATTCCCATGGTGGGAAGCGTCTAGGCCAAGACGACGAGGACACCGATATCGAAACCGGCGACTTTGGCATTAATTCCTAAATTTACGTTATCTTTGAGGTGCAGGAGC
Organism: Megaleporinus macrocephalus; assembly: GCA_021613375.1. Taxonomy (NCBI): domain Eukaryota; kingdom Metazoa; phylum Chordata; class Actinopteri; order Characiformes; family Anostomidae; genus Megaleporinus; species Megaleporinus macrocephalus. Next base: position 31,957,607 of record CM038726.1, on the reverse strand, counting down.
ATGAAGAGGTTGTATCAAGTAGAGTGGAGTGGTTACATGCTGGGGGTGGGATGAATTAGTGATATACAGTGCTCGGAAAATGTCAGAGACCACCCTTTTTTAAAATTTAGTTTCCAATTTAATTTCCACTAATACTCCTTTATTGCAGCTTCCATTTTTTCAGGATACTCACTGTCGGTTTTTAAAGAAATCTGTATTTTTCCAAATCTCTAAGCCTCAGTCTTAGAAGACAGCTTCATAGAGCCAACACCACCATCCAGGTGGTCCCACAGATGCTCACTTGGGCTCAAGTCTGGGGAATTAGGGGTCCAGGGTAGTACTTGGAAGTCTTGGTCAGCTCTTCCAACCAATGTGGGACATTTCTAGCCGTGTGATGTCTTGCATTGTCTTGCTGGAAGATCCCATCCGCCCCAGAGAAGACAATCAGCATGAGTGGTGTACGTGATCTGCAAGGATGGATTCAGACCCAAATGGGTTGAGAGTGGATGAGTGGGTCCAGAGAATGCCATCAAACCATTACACAGACTATAAAGCTGCCACTTTGGTGCTACTGCCATCCAAAATAGGACGTGGTCGTCATAATGTGACTCGACTGTTTGTCTATATCATCTATAGTGAAGGCATGTGTGAATGTTTAAAGATCAGAAGCAGGAGTGGTGCTCGATGTTCTCTTCTCTCTCAAAGATGAACGCTTGTCTTAAAGATGAAGTGATGTTTATTCCGTCTTCCTTGTAGATTTTAGTAGTTTATTTAACCCCAGTTCTGGAAACTAGAGATGGACTGATCAGTGTTTATGAGATCGATTCCGATCGCCGATCACCTTTCAGCGCGATACCGATTGAGGGCGGGGCAAGCTGATTTTACAGATGTTATAGAACATCATTTGTTTAACGCCATCGATCAGCTCTCGGGATCGGCTACATTGGAGCAATATCGGCCGATCACATATTTTGAATTAAAAATCGTCCGATATCAATACATCGATCGATCCTTACATCTCTACTGGAAACGTCTTATTTTTCAGTTTAGTCTCTCCTTTTTAATTGCAAGTGGATTATCATCTCTCTGATTTCCTTAGAATGTCTACTGAGGACTAAATCACTGCTATAGCCGTTTAATTTGGATATTCAGAACCTGAGGGGTGATTTCTGACCTGCAGGGAATTTTCCTTTACTTCCGAAGCTGTCCGGCGGTGTTCTGCTTATTAACGACTCATCTCTCTCTCTCTCTCTCTCTCTCTCTCTCTCTCTCTCTCTCTCTCTATCTATCTATCTATCTATCTATCTATCTATCTATCTATCTATCTATCTATCTATCTATCTATCTATCTATCTATCTATCTCTCTCTCTCTCTCTCTCTCTCTCTCTCTCTCTCTCTCTCTCTCTCTCTCTCTCTCTCTCTCTCTCTCTCTCTCTCTCTCTCTCTCTCTCTCTCTCTCTCTCTCTCTCTCTTTCTGACAGCTGAAAGAGTTTCAGCAGAAGAGCGCCCCGTCCACAGTCAGTGCTGGACCCAAGAAGAAGAGGAAGGTGAAAGGAGCAGGCCAGGGAGATGTATCCTCCACTGACAGACACTCGCCAGATCAGGTATATGACAGCCAGCAGCTCTCCTTATTGATCATCAATGTTAATGTACATCTGTTTAGTGATTTGTAGTCCTGATTAGAGGTTCTGCAGTATCGATACCAAACTGTTTTCTTTTTTTCGTGCTTTACGTGTCTCCTGTCACGGCAGTGCTAATGATTTCAAAGGGTCGGCTTATCTTGTGAATGGAATTTTGCCTCTGGGAGCAAGACATTTGCTGTCTGTGTATGACAGATAGTTTTAAATGTCAGCAGGTTACAATGAGGAAATGCATACATCACTAACAATGACCTAGAATGACTTAAAGGAGTACTCCAGCATTTTGTAGGGCTGTGTATTGGCAAGAATACGTATCATGATATAGGGGTCATAATTCAATATATCACAATATACTGCGATACTGCAAGCAAAGTGATATATTGCAATTTTTCAAATCCTACTATTAAAACACACCACTATATGAACAGGTTTGTCAATGCTTACAATAGTATTTCGCCCTTGTGCTGCTTGTTAATGTTGGAGTGGAGCTAAAAATGGATTACAACACTGCCATCTAGTTGACAAAGGTTTTAACACAACTCAGCACAATGTTTCACTGTCTGCCAGGAATCTGTGTATTGATACAGTGTTTTTGAGAATATATACAGTATCACCAAACATTATACAGCAGGTTTAATGAAACCATAATGTTTGGTTGCACACGATCACACAATCAGAGGCTTTTCAATGCACAACCCTAATAGTTTCTAGGCTTGAGCTGGCATGTCTGTGAATTTTCATTCAAAATAAATGTTATATAAAATTTGTAACACACTCCAGATATCAGAGCCAGATGCACATTAGGTTGAAAATGCTGGAGTCTTCTTTTAAGCCACCTTTTAAGTGCTTCTCTTGCCTCCTCGTAGTTAACATTTCTTACTGTACCTCTCTTAATGGTTCACTCACTAAGCTGCGCCCCTCTCTTTCACTCCTCCTCTTCCTTCTCCTGTAGATTGAGAATATTCTGAATGTTATGGTGTCTGATCTTAGTCTGACTAATGGGGTAGCTCTTCCTCCATTGGTCAACAGTCAGGTGAGATGCTCTCTCTCTCTCTCACTCTCTCTCTCATTCTCACTCTCACTCCTTTCCCCCACTTCTTTTCCTCCTTTCATCCATGCATGCTATACTGTTGGCTTCTGACCATAGCATTAATGTTGGGATGAGTTAACTGGACTAGGTTGAGGGACACAGTTTGTGTTTTATTTATTTTTTTATTTTATTTTATTTTATTTATTATTTGCATTGAGAAATATTTCACTAAACTAGATGCACTGATTACAATTTTCTTGGCTAGTTTTTCGATTTCTGTCATTTTTCCAAGCCTGACCAACTGATGCTGATTTTCTTTTATTGTAATAATTATATTTGACAGATATACACAGACATTTTTTGTCCAGCTAAAAATGAAGTGCAGTGTTTTTACTCTTCTGAATGAAAACTGCTGTGACAGGTAATAGAAACAGAAGAATAGCCTATAAATAGGCACCTTTAGGGGCTCAAACGAAAATGATGGATGGTTGGATGAATGGAAAGTCAAGAAAATGATGTCAACGATGACGTCAGGCTTATGTCAGATGTCATTATACTAATGCTGCATTTGTGGTTAAGCAAGCTAAATACTGGCCGATCAGTCGGTGCATCTTTATACTAAGTTTTGCTTTAAACTCCTCTTGCTTTGAGCAGCACTGTTAATGCTATCATTTCCACCATACTGAAGTTTGGTTATCATTGATCTTTTCCATTCTTTCTCTCCTCATTGGGAAAAAGCAAAGTTATATGTTTCCTGCAGTATCTTTCCCCAGATATGTGCTTTATTTCTGTGAATGTAATTTCAGTAATTAAGACAAAATTGTGCTTAAATTATTCATTTTTAGCTCTTTCTGAAATCTCCACCATTAATAATACCGCACTACCATTGGTGCACACAGCGTACCAGCGTACACAGGGACATTACACAGGAACTTTTGCCTAATATGAAATTAGTCAAGATTGGACAAATGTGATTTAACAGATGTTTTAAACTGATGTATGATGAAAAACTTATTTCTTCCTAAAAAATCAGAACATTTAATCAATGTTGGGCTGCTGAGCGAATTCTACAGAAACATGTTATAATCATTTAGAAAGGTAATACATATGTACACAAAGTAATTTCTACAGTTAAGAAATGTTTATTTATTAGTATCAGCACATATGTACATAAAACTATTGGATATCAGCATCAGCCCTCAATATTGATGCGTTCCTCATGTATACCAGAGTTTCTTATAAGAGGAAAAATGGGGGTTAATGTGTTCTACAAGTACTTGGCTCATAATTTACTTGCATATAAGTCTTTCACCTTAAAGTTCCAGTTTAGGTAGTTATGTGTTTATGTACCATAAACAATCATAATTAATGTTTATTTATTTGCTTTTTATTTTCTGCCTTCAAGGCAGAAGTAAACGAGCTCTTTTCTGATCAGAGCTTAAAAGTTTTCATTCCCTACTATATCTGCCTATTCAGCTTACAACTGTTTAGCTCCGCCCACACACACTGAAGTCAATGAACTGCTTTAAGAAGGAGGCACAAAACAGGATGTCAAGTCAGAACAGAACATGTATCAGTTTTGAAGGGCAGTGACAATAACACTTTTAAGGCATAAAGAGTGGTGGGAGTCTTATAGCAAAAATAAATATATAAAAAAAGTCTTATCTCAAAAATTTCAAGTTATTTTTGAGCCTTTCTATTTTTCTGTTCATCAAGTAGTTTTAATACAATGTTTAGTATCATAACATTCTGGATCATTGACTTCTGTTACAATCTGCTGAATTCTTGTATTTAATATCTCAGTTAGAGGTGTGCCATATCATATCGTATGCAATAATAAAATTTAATTTTCATTTTGTTGCAGTAGTGTATTCTTGAAATAGTTATTTTTTTTGGTTTTTTTAATTTAATGTTTTTGTCATATCGCCAAGAGTATCGTTTTCGCAAAAAATGACATATCGTGATATATTTGTAGGGCCATATCGCCCACCCCTATTTTAAACATATTTAAAGCATAATTTAACACTCATAACAACCTAATCTAATCTAGCAACCACAACTTACAATACAGTACTGTATGATACAATAGGTTGTATGGTTAGGACATATGTTGCTGTGCATAAGCATATCACTGCGTCATCACCCAGTGAAGAAATGTAGACGTGGGTCACTTAAACACATGAATGTGAACTGCTGAGGTAGAAAGATCAGATACGACCAGAAAACAGTATTGAGCAATAATGTGAGTGTAGGCTTGGATCAGAGCTTTCATGCAGTGTGTGGGCTGTGTTTGTAGTTTTGAGAGGATAGCTAGTTACTCATTAAACAAAGGGCAGGACTGCTTTGTCCATGTTAACACACTAACAACTTACAGAGTCAGCATTGTGTGTGTTGCTGTGTTAAATCAGGACCACGGCGATGAGGGAGCGCAGGACTCCCCGCTTTCCCAGATGCAGGATGACGCCCCCAGTGCAGAACCTGCCCACTGCTCGCCTGTGTCTAACACCTCCACTGCTACTAACTCAGAGTGTGTCGCTGACAACACTGGCCTGCAGGTCTGTCTGTCTGTCTGTCTGTCTGTGTGGTGCCTCAGTTTCCTGGATGTAGGCTAACCTTAAAGGGAACCCCGGCTGGGAACACATGTAAGCCTTAATATGGTGTAATGACTCTAAATTATTAAGACACGTTGTTAAAATCCCTAAAAGTATCAGATTTATTAGATTTTCTGTAAAATCCGCTGCACGTGGGTCTCCATTGTTGTAACTACTGACGTGATCAGCGGGTAGTGACATCAAACGGTTTCAGTAACCGGCCGTCACGCTTGAGCACAGCTAGCTAAACATGCTACTGTTCAGTCTTTACAGTTTGAGCTAGAACTCAACATTTCTGACATCAGCAGTGACATCACACACCACGTTAGTGTAAATGGTGAACAGAGAGGGTGGAGGAGAGAGTGGACACAGTGCTGGAGTTGTTGTGAAGCTGTGTGTTGGTGTTGATGGAGAAGGAGAGTGTCTGTTAAAGGAGCTCCGCTTTCTAGCAGGAAACATTCACGCTCAGTAAACAGCTAGATACACTGAACGGGAGTGTCTCTGAGCTTCTCACTCCTTTATTAGTGAAGTAGTATGTTCACTACTAAGACTGTACTTTCACATTGATCCGCAAACGAGGAGAAGCAGCTGACGCTAACACTAAACGTTCTCAGGAGAGAATCCAGCACATGCTCACGTTCACGGTTCTTCTCGTGGTTCTCCATAATCTGGAGCTTCTGGACTTCCTGTGTGGGGAAACTGTGGCACTGCATTGTGTTTTAATCTACGCTTAAAACCAACAGCCTCCGTCAAGTCTCTCACCAGTGGTGGTCTACTGAACCACTCAAACTCATCCAGACTGAAGTGAGGAGAGCAGAGCGGGGGTCTTTGGGTAGCTGTGTTGGTCCACACGCTGCTTCACTAACTATTCTCCTTGTTTATGTTTGTGAAGCTGTTTAGACTAATATCAGTCTTCACACTGCCTTTCACTGAAACAACATCAACAACACAATGTACATGGTTTTCTTTAAGCTAGTTTAGTAACTAACATTCACTCCTTCACACCACAGTCTAGTTCAGACCGGACACCATCTGACCTCATCTACCCAGCAGGCATTGCACGTCAGAAATAGTGGCTGCGTCCATATGTTACATATTTAGAATAAAAGTGTTAATTTATAAATAAATCTGATACTTTTGTGATTTTTTTTTGGAACATGTCTTAATAATTTAGAGTCATTACACCATATTAAGGCTTACAAGTGTTACCAGCCGGGGTTCCCTTTAAGAAAAAAAAGCTGTAATGAGTCCTGAAATTTGGAGTTGACCTTGAATGTAGCAAGAGCACTTTATCTGCAGCCGGGTTTCTTTTGAACTAGGGATGCAAATGTTGGCGCAAAAGTTGGAAGAGTGACCTGTAATTAGTTGTCAATTATCCATTAAACCACAAATCTGAAATCTAAGATGTGAGCAATTAGAAAATCAATTCTAAAACAGAAACTTTAAACTCTGGAAACTGTTTGGCTGAGTTAGATTGAAAGCCATCGTGAAATACATGAAATATACACTTACGAACACACATGAACTGAATTCTGTTTTAATGCAGAAGAGAATAAAGAGATATTAGAACAGAGTATATGGCGGATGAGGCTAGACATCAGTGTATATAGGACAAAAAGTGTTCTAAATTAAAGGGTCTAATTTTATTATGTTCATGATTTTATGGGAAAAAGCAAAGTTATGTTTGCCTCTTGCAGTATCTTTTTATGTGATTCATTTCTGTGAATATATTTTTCTGTAATTAAGACAAAAATGTGCTTAAATTTTTTATTTTTGCTTTCTTGAAATCTCCACCATTTTATAATACTGCACTACCATTGGTGCACACAGCATACCAGCATACACAGGGATATCAGACTTTTGCTTAAGAAAAATTGTTTTTTTTAACAGATGTTTCAAACTGATGAAAACATGATTTAAAATTTAACATTGATGAATACACAATATAGGGCTACTTAACTAAACTTAAAAGATAATATTGAAAAATTAGGTAAAACTTAAAAAAAGTTTAACCAGTAGCATTAATAATAAGTAAATAAATTTATTGGATTATATACAAATTTAGAAGTTTATTTGTAGGACAATTGGTGAATTATTTGAATCTCTAGTCCCAACCCAACACTAAACCAGACTCCACCAACTAAACTTTGACGTTAACAGTGATAGCACCTGCTGCGTCCACTTGTAGATTATCAGGTCGTCAATAAACAAAATAATATTCATTTATTGACGATACTCATTAATTATCATATGCTAAATTATTTTTTTTTGGATGCAGTCTCCTGATGACTTGTGGGGGCCAATATTTGGGCTAATAAACCTTTCTTTATCTATATTCATTTGATAACAAAACACCCACACGGTTCAATATAACAAAAGAATTCCAGGCCTAAACCAAGCAATGTTCACGTTCGATGTCTGTATGTCAGTTATGTGAGTAGTACTGTACAGTAGGGGTGTAAGAAAATATCGAATATTGGGATATTATGTTTCGTGATACTGCATCAATTCTCAAAAACACTGTATAGATACACAGATTCCTGGCCAACAGTGAATAATTGTGTGTTGTATTTAAACCTCGGACCACTAGATGGCAGTGTTGTAATCCGTTTTCAGCTCCACTCCAACATTAACAAGCAGCACAAGGGTGCAGGCTATTGTAAACATTGATAAACATGTTCATACAGTGGTGTGTTTTAATATTAGGATTTAAAAAATCACAGTAAATCACTTTTCTTGCAGTATCGCAGTATATCATGATATATTGAATCGTGACCACTGTATCACGATACGTATTGTATCGCCAGGTTCTTGCCAATACACAGCCCTACTGTACAGTAACTTTCATTGTCCCACCATAACAGCTCAGTGTTTAATGTTGCTACTCAGTTGTCGCTGGTCATTGTTTTTCAGCTTGTGTTCAGTGTCTTACATTCTAAGTGCACTGGTTGTTGCTTTGTCTGTTGCAGATAATGTTATCTGTCTGGATTACTGAGTGCTTTTTCAGCTTGTTTATTTTTCTCTTGCCTCAGTCTGCCTGACATTGCATCAGTCTGCTTCACATTTAACCTGCCCGGTTTTTCCTTCTTCCTCTGTTTTGTCCTCAGCAGAATTACGACGTAGATGCCAACGGCGATGAACACACTCTGGAGGAAACCAGGTGAGGTGTCATCTGTCATGGTTCAAATCCTTTCCTCTCTGCCGCCTGACACCCAGTTTGTAAATGCTGTGTTTGGGCGGACTAGATTGAAAAACATCACAAGGAGCATCAACTGCTTCAATTTTGGAATCCACTATAGGTATTATAGTGATATATGCACTTATTTTAGCTTCAAATAACCTGATATTCAATATAAATGCAAGAAAATACAGTTGTTTATTCACTGTATTTCACAGGTAACTTTAAATTGTACTAAACGAATGAAATCGATTTTAATTTAGGGGGTAAAGAACTTATGGAAGCCCATTTTAACCAGATAGAAAAAGAAAAGTTTTATTTCTTTCTCTGTTTCTGTGACCAGTGTCTCAAATGAATGACACTTTCTTTATTTCTTTTTATAACTTGAAGTAATAATCAAATACATAGGAAAGACCTAAAATTGTCATCATTGGAATCTAATGAAAAAAATTGACCTGATGTATTGCTTCCAGAAACATTGAAAAAATAAGGCAGATTTTTTTTTTTTTGGATACAAAATCAAGATTTTGTTATTCGGAGGTATTAGGTTAGAACTGTGAGTCATTAAGTCATTATTTTAAGATATTACGTTAGAAATATGAGACAGTAAGTCATTATTTAGAGATATTACATTATAAATATGAGACAGTAAGTCATTATTGAGATATTACATTAGATATATGAGATGGTAAGTCATTGAGATATTACATTAGATATATGAGATGGTAAGTCATTGAGATATTACATTGGAAATACGAGAGAGTAAGTCATTATTTTGAGATATTACGTTAGAACTGAGACAGTGAGTCATTATTTTGAGGTATTACGTTAGAATAGTGAGACAGTAAGTCATTATTTTGAGAGATTACGTTAGAACTATGAGACAGTAAGTCATTTAGAGAGATTACGTTAGAATTATGAGCCAGTAAGTCATTATTTTGAAATATTACGTTAGAATTATGAGCCAGTAAGTCATTATTTTGAAATATTACGTTAGAATTATGAGCCAGTAAGTCATTATTTTGAGGTATTACGTTAGAATTGAGACAAATAGTCATTATTTTGAGATATTGCATTAGAACTATAAGACAGTAAGTCGTTATTTTGAGATATTGCATTAGAACTATGAGACAGTAAGTCATTTAGAGAGATTACGTTAGAATTATGAGCCAGTAAGTCATTATTTTGAAATATTACGCTAGAATTATGAGCCAGTAAGTCATTATTTTGAGGTATTACGTTAGAATTGAGACAAATAGTCATTATTTTGAGATATTGCATTAGAACTATAAGACAGTAAGTCGTTATTTTGAGATATTGCATTAGAACTATAAGACAGTAAGTCGTTATTTTGAGATATTGCATTAGAACTATGAGACAGTAAGTCGTTATTTTGAGATATTGCATTAGAACTATGAGACAGTAAGTCGTTATTTTGAGATATTACATTAGAACTATGAGCCAGTAAGTCATTATTTTGAGGTATTACGTTAGAACTATGAGACAGTAAGTCATTACTTTGAGATATTACATTAGAACTATGAGCCAGTAAGTCGTTATTTTGAGATATTACATTAGAACTATGAGACAGTAAGTCATTATTAGAGAAACAGATGGGGAAAATAGAAGTCGTAGCCAGGTTGTGGGAAAATGGGCTTCCAGAGCTAAAGGGCAAGGATGCTTTACGTTACAATATATATTTTTTGTTGGTTGTTGCTCATCGCTTTTATTTATTTATTTCTTTTTTTGACAGGCCGTTGTCTTCCACTGAGAGTCTGAGGCAACTATCTCAGCAGCTCAATGGCCTTCTCTCAGAGGTGAGTGCTGTTCTGTAGCCACTGTCCATTCTCCAGGTCTCCACCCCTCAGTCAGCTATGTTTGTTCTAACAAACGAAGCCACTAGCCTTCAGAGCTGTAGATGGGCAGGTCAAATCTGTACGCAGCGATGGAGAAAGGTGTAAATCATACAGAAGGTAATATGTTGTAATTGTTTTTCTTTTTCTTTTGCCCCATCGATCCACTATGTTTCCTGGATGTGTTCCAGTCACCATCATCATACGTTAACGGGGACAGCGGCCCACTGCCCATCAACGAGAGAGAAATGGAGGTACGTTCAAATGAACACAAATGACCTATTATTGTGACGTGGAGACTGTTAGAAGTAGTGAGACTTCTCTGTACTGAGCTTCAGATAGTCCTGCTTTAGAAGGGCAACCTTATTAGCAGGGCAGTTCATGTTCTTAGGCTGGAAATAGCCACAAGGCGGAGGCAGAGTGAATTCTGTAATCTTTGTGTGCAAACACAAGCCAGATATAGTGTTAGGTTATCTCCTAGATATTTTAGGACTGCATAGTACTATTCGGACAGGATTAGTTTTACATGGGGAGGGAGGGGTAATGTATTTTACCACAGCATGTCTGTAATGTTTGTGACTGATTCACACGGATATGAGATTTCAGTTTAAGTTACAGACAGGGGAAGGGGCTGCTTGACTCTGAATATCACGCCAAACAAGTTCTATACACAATAGAACAGTCTAGTACAGTCACACCAGTGGCTGATCCAGAAATAGTACAGGTTGAGTAGTTAGTTTCTGCCTCTGGCTTAACAGTCAGCTTTACCCTTTTATGAAATCACCCAACAGTGATTTCCAGTGAGTATGTTGATCAATGTAAGTTAAACCTGCTTTTAGTGTTTATCGGCTGAGCATATAGATTTCAGTATAAAGAGGCTTTAAATAACTTCATATTTGGTAGAAGTACAAGAAAATATATTAGTATATTATGTGTATTTTACAAATAACTTTATATTGTAGCAAACTAATTTAATTTAATTAAAGAATGATTTCTTAAAAGAGTTATGTGGAGTAATAGAGACAATTCTATTAGTCTGAGTGTATTTAAGTAACACACACAGTTTTGGGGGTGTTTTATGCTTTATCAGCAGTCAACGTTCAGAATGGGTTGATTTACATCAGTGTAAACAAACGTGGTTGTCGTAAAGTTGCTCCACTGTAACAACCAAATGCTGGTTCACAGGATCTTTGATCTCATATGGATATAATTCAATTTGGTGGTTCCCCGTAGCGTTCTGCTGCTGATATGGAGCCTACACAGCATAATAATCACTGCACACATGCTAAAAGAACAACTGCTAGAGAAGAACCTGCTTACAAAAGAGTTAATTTAATAGTACATTTATTTACTCAAACCGTCTGCCCTGCTGCGTCACCCGCATGGTCATCGTCCTGGAAACTTTCAGCTAGTTCTCAGCGTCGACAAATAAAATTGAACTTTCTTCTGTCAGATCACACGTTCTGGTGTTTGGAAGTGTACATCCCTTTTTATTTTCGGCCACAGAGAAGGGGTGCGTCCAGAATCGCCTACTGGACTACTACTCAGTAGTAGTATGTCCGAACAAAGGTGTTAAAATATTCACATTCATTACTCAAGTAGAAGTATAGATACTAGGGTTCAAAATACTTCTGTAGAAGTTGAAGTATCAACTCAAACTTTTTACTCCAGTGAAAGTGTAAAAGTACTGCTTTCAGAACTACTTAAAGTATAAAAGTAAAAGTAATGTAAGGAAAAAATGCCATTAAGGACAAAAGCTTAGGCCGCACCACAGGGGTCTATAGTGCACTAGCCCACCTCCCCAGAAACCCCATTCTTCTAAAAGCCATAATGACTATAATATTATATTAAAATGTTAATGTTGATAAATTTGGGATGTGCTAGGCTTCCTGTTTCAGCTCATATACGCCCATTAAACATGAATGTAGTTCAGTACAATGTAAATATATTAAAGAAGCATATCTGTTACTACTGAACATTAACATGTGTTTCATGGAGCAGAAGATATGATGACTAGTTGTCTATAAGTATCGTAATGGAGCGAAAAGTCAAACTTCAAAGGTTACTTGACACCTCTGTGTCTGAATAATCAGTAGTCATTAAGTAGTAGGCGAACGGTACCCAGATGACCTCCTGAATTGGCAGCCATTTTTATGTATGCGACCTGTGCTATCCCATAATTCACCTGGAGCCATGGAGGAATTCAAAGCGGAGGACCTACTGACTAGTAGGTGATTTCGAACTCACCCGAGATTATTATTATTTGTCCAGTTTGCTCTGTATTAAGTAAATGGGCCCAAAAACGTTACTGATACAGTAACATGACAGATGCAGACAGAACAAAATCCAATAATGATCCCTTTAAGTGTTTATATATACATTTAAAGATGACTTTTTGTTTAAAAGTAGGTTTACGGCTAGCCAGACAGATTTTCATTGTTGCTGCATGTTTGCCACAGTGAGTGCTTTTGGACAAACTTACCAAACACAAAGCACGTTTATACCTTTTCAGCACTATATGCAATATATTGGCCACATTGTTTTCTCTTCTTTCTGTAAGCATTTATGGTTTAAGTTAGATGACTACAGAATCCGATCTACCCTTGCACACTTCTCTCACTTCCCCCTCCCCAACCTCACATACAGCTCTCCTGTTAATAGCCAGCGTGATGAAGGAATGCTTCTGGCAGGACCACCGGTGCTCACATGATCTCTCCCACCAAGCTGCAGCTCCCACACTAGCCTGAAGACACTCGGACAATCCGACACACTTTAAAACACATTTGCTTTACAATGTTACTGCACCAATGTTCTAGGCTGGCCCTGTGGTTCATGTCGTGGTTCACATCACATGTTGTTTTCTGTGTTAAGGCTGATATTTCATTAGTCATTTTTGGAACAGCCGTTTGGTCTATAAACAGTTTTACATACTATACAAAGAAGCATTTCTTAATTGTTCTTTTGTTCTTTGGTAACAAACCTACACCAGAGGTCAGTAGTCACCCAAGTATTATGGTTTAAAACACAGTATTACTTAATGAATAAATGAACGAACGTTCACAGTGTATCTTAAAGTAGACAGAAATCAGGAATGTGGTCTGGCCTTCATGTTCCCGCATGGTGTGTGTGCAGGTGAATGGGAATCGGATTCTGCGGGTGCGTCAAAATTTAGCACAGCAGCTCCTTTAGTTAATAAGACATACGGTTTCCTAAACCATGTAGACAAGTCTGTGCAGCCTTAATGCATGTCTGGATGTGGCTTATGTTGGTTGAGAGAAGTTTTGGGATTGTGTTTGAGGAAATTTAGCAGATTTAGCCTATATAGTTGTATAATTGTGTAGCTATTCACTGAACCAAATGCGAAGTCCTGTCTGTAAAGCTGTCCCTATGAAATAAGCCTTACTTTGGGCTTAAGTTATCCAGCTTTACTGAGAAATCTTTCTGTGTAAAGTTCCCCCAGGGGTTTATGTGAATGTCCCTGACATGTGCAACATTCCTGCATCCTGGAGCAGAATGAAAGCCAGCTTAATTACGGGGCAGTCGTGGGCTGGAGGTTGGGGAACCAGCCTTGTGACCGGAAAGTTGGTGGTTCATGGGATTGAACAGGCAGGACACGACTGAAGTGCCCTTGAGCAAGGCACCTTACCCCTGACTGTTCTCCAGGTGCTGTGGTAGGGCTGGTCACCGCTCTGGGCAAGTGTGCTCAAGGACCCCTAGAGTGTCTGTTTACTAGTGTGTGTGTGTGTATATGTGTTTCACTGCACGGATGGGTTAAATGCAGAGATCTTGAATTTTCCTCTGGGATCAATAAAGTAGCTATCTCTATCAATTTATCCATCTATCTAAAGGAATACTCCAGTGTTTTTCAGCCTAATCTCTGTTTGCCCCGCGTTACCGTTATGCCACACCCACAAGCGTGTGTTTGTTCCGCCTTTGTGTTAGAACTTCTGGTCAGCTAATCAAAATGAATACAGTTACATAGGAGGAGACCAGAGAGACAGTAAGAAGTTCTAATGGGACACCATTGTCTCCTCCGAGGTTAATAACACAGTGGGTGGGTGATATGAGAAGGTGGTCTGAGGTTAATAACACAGTGGGTGGGTGATATGAGAAGGTGGTCTGAGGTTAATAACACAGTGGGTGGATGATATGAGAAGGTGGTCTGAGGTTAATAACACAGTGGGTGGGTGATATGAGAAGGTGGTCTGAGGTTAATAACACAGTGGGTGGGTGATATGAGAAGGTGGTCTGAGGTTAATAACACAGTGGGTGGGTGATATGAGAAGGTGGTCTGAGGTTAATAACACAGTGGGTGGATGATATGAGAAGGTGGTCTGAGGTTAATAACTCAGTGGGTGGGTGATATGAGAAGGTGGTCTGAGGTTAATACCACAGTGGGTGGATGATATGAGAAGGTGGTCTGAGGTTAATAACACAGTGGGTGGGTGATATGAGAAGGTGGTCTGAGGTAACTTATGGAGACATGTTTAATTACTCTGTACTCTCTGAAGGTGTAGACGGTTCATTAATGAAAAACTATAAAAGTACTGAAGCGTATCAGTACCTGCACAGGGGAAGGTGGGCGTGTCCTCCTACACACAGACGGTGAGTTTATATTTCTGAAAGCCGGTTAAACCCAAGTCCAGCCAGCTGCCTGAGCCCCTCTGCGTGGGTGTTAGTTACAGTCCAGATAGCCTAGCGCGGTGGACACTGATCAGAAAACAGTTACTAAACTGATAGACTCACCAGCACCGACACGTCTGCTTCCTCTGAGCTTCATAAGCGAGACATTTCTCTGGATAAGGAAGCTCTGGTGCTGGTTCTCCTCCACAGAATGGTAAGAATGGGTGGATGTTTAAAATTTAGAGTCTTCAGTCAGAGACGCAGGTCCTCTTCTTTGGAAGGCGGCCCCCCAACACTCTGATCTTTATGTGCTGTGTTTGTAACTCTGTTGTTCAAGTTTTCCTCTTCTTCCAGTTACTGACTCCCTCTAACTGAACATGTTATGCTGGTCATTTTATATGTTTATTGTCGTTTTGCTTGTAATTAGTATCGACGTATTTGTGGTCGCACCGGAAGTTCTAACACAAAGTAAACAAAGATGCCCCCCAGTGTTGTCATGGAAAATAGCATGAATAAGGCATGAATAGGAAACCTGTTGACTTGACAGGTGCTTATCTTAGAGGCGTGTGGGCACCTGATTCACCACCTGCAGGTTGTGTCTGAATACTCACTACAGGGAAACATGTTGAGAGTATTGTTTTGTGGTACAGTACTGATGTATCATAGTGATGTATTATAGTGCCATCAGATAGAGACTGTCTTCATTTAAGCTGATCCTGAATCCTGACACATGAATTTCTGGCTCTGAAAAATGTTTTATTTGATTTATTTTTGGTTTGTTTTATTTGTTTCTCATCTGTTTGATGTTTTACATCCTCTCTCTTCCCCTCTCTCTCCCCTCCCCTCCCCTCCCTCTCTCTGCATGCCTGCACGTTAGACTCGAAACCAGGAGCTGGCAGCCGCTCTGGACTCCAGCACTCTAACAAACTCCCAGCTCACTACAAAGATAGAGACACTGGTAAGGGTGTCCCAAAGAGTGTGTCTGGTAGAAGTATGTGTGTACTGTTGGGTCTTGCCCATGTTGCTTGGTAATGACTTTTGAGAGTATGCAGCAGCCAGCTTTCAGTGTTTTCTCACAGCACCTGCATGCAGGGGCATAGCCAGGCAAGGGCTTGGGTGGTCTAGGCCATCCAATTTAAAGCCAGGCCCCACCCCCAGATTTCCAACTGCTAAAAAGAAAACAAAATAAGTCCTCAGGAGCCAGTGGAATTGTTATTTTACACTAGGTACACATGCAATATTAACCTAAACACTTTATTTCCACACTAAATAATAAAAAGGCACATTTAGTATGATCACCTGTTTTCAGTGGCCGCTATTATATTGTAAGACGTTGCAGATTTAAACTCTGTGTGAATTGGAGCAGTAATTTTGTTCAGAATATAAACACACCACGCTGCTCCAGTGTTTCTACAGAATGTAAGGAAATTAAAACTGTAATTTAAAGGTGATTTGTGGACAGTGCAGTTTAGATATGGGTACTTTCTGTAAATTAAGCTCTAGGGTTTTTTTCCCCATGCAGTAGACCAGTGCAGCTTGAGGCTCGAACACTGTAGTATAACAGCTAGCTCACAAGATCTGCAATATTATTATTATTAATATTATAAATTTGCCCAACTAAAATATTGTAAATAAACCAAATTCTCCTCACTGACAGTTTGATGTCATATATAAACTATATTTAAGTTCTCTATTAAACCACAGCCCGTTTTTAATACATTGTTGCTATTTAAAAGGAGCTGCAATAGAAAATTCTCCCATTGTACCACAGCAGTAAGCCCGTTCTGCTGATGTTGAGTTAAATGGCGACAGCAGCGGTGAAATAAAACTAATGTTGACTATTTTTAGGAGGCATGCATGCAAAGCATTTCACTGTTGAATTCCAGACAAAGGATTATGCAGCAGAAGTAAATGATTATAGAGCTCCATCTTAAAAACAAGCCCCTCTCTGATTATCCATTTTCACCAATAATGCTGTGACCTCTAGGGGTGTAAGAAAATATTGAAATATTGAATATCAGGATATTATGTTTGGTGATTCTGTATCGATGATCAAAAACCCAGTATCATTACACAGATTCCCAGCAGACAGTGAATCATTGTGTGTTGTATTTAAACCTCTGACCACTAGATGGCAGTGTTGTAATCCATTTTCAGCTCCACTTCAACATTAACAAGCAGCACAAGGGTGCAATGCTATTTTAAACATTGATAAACCTGTTCATATAGTGGTTTTAATAGTAGGATTTGAAGAATTGCAGTATATCACTTTGCTTGCACAGCCCTAGTGACAACGAAAATTTTTATGTGGATTCATGTGCACTGTAATGAGGTGCAGAATACCTCTTTTTTAATGCAAACATGTGAACGCAGCCATACAACCATTTAGCTCCACCTATTTACACAGGAGTGTTTCAGCCTTGACTGCTTTGTGAATAAGATGCAGGACAGAATGGAGGATCAGATCATTTACGTATCAATCTTAAAGGCACATAAATTCAATTATGGCTATATTTGGTACATACAAGTATAATTAAAAAGGAAAATTAAAAATAACCAAGAAAAATTTAACATTGTAATAGTGGGATATGGTTAAAATTGCGGTTGTAATTGTTCTACTCTAGTAAGTAGTAGGGCTGTGTATTGGCAAGAACCTGGCGATATAATACGTATCGTGATACAGCGATCACCATTCAATATATCACAATATATTGCGGTACTGCAAACAAAGTGACATATTGTGATTTTTCAAATCCTATTAAAACACACCACTATATGAACAGGTTTGTCAATGGTTACAATAACATTGCGCCCTTGTGCTGCTTGTTAATGTTGGAGTGGAGCTGAAAATTGATTACAACACTGCCATCTAGTGGTCAGAGGTTTAAACACAACACAGAATGATTCACTGTCTGCCAGGAATCTGTGTTTCGATACTGTGTTTTTAAGAATCGATACAGAATCACCAAACATAACATCCCGATATTTGTAATATTTTCTTACACCCCTAGTAAGTGGGCAGCTTAGCTGTGTTTAACTTAAACTAAACTAGTCTAGTTGGTGCTGTCCTAGCTATAGCATTGTTTCTGGGACATAAAATATTTTAGTTGTCCCCCTTGTTTTGTAACTAGGCCCACTGAAATGAAATTCTGCCTGAGCCGTGGCTGTAAATGCATGTGTACACACTCAGCACACTCCAACTAATTCAGCACCAGTTATTTGCTTGGTAAAGCGTCCGACATGCCTGGCTAGCACATCGCCATCGCACTTCTGTGTTGTTTTTCTGTTTTTCTGTTTTTATCTTTTGTTTTATGCTCATTTTCTCCTGTGTTGGTTTCTGTATTGTCACTTTCCATTAACCAGACTAAAGTAATGTTCATTTGACTGGCTTGCTTGTCAGGTTGGCTAATCCAGGAGATCTGAACCTTTACTGCTGGAGAACGCATTAAAAGACTTGTTCGTCTCTTGGCTTGTGTTTCTGTTTAATCCCTACTAATCCACCTGTCTACTCATATCTGTTCACCTTGCTGGAGGTGTCCTGGTCAACTGCCAAAGCCCATTTCTGATCTGTTGGTGGTCTTGACCTGAACCTGACCTGTTTTAAAAGCTTTTCACACTAACAGGTGTTGTGTGTTTTGTGTGTTTAGACGAAGCAGTCTCAGGAGCTGTCGGAACAGCTGCAGAAGGTAAGCAAGCATTAAATGTTTCAAGTTCAAGTTTCAGGTTTATTTGTCATTTTCACATCATGTCAGAACATACATGCATTGAAATGCTTGGGGTGAGGCTCAGATAATAACTCTACAGCAGGGCAGCATTTTATATATATATATATATATATATTTGGAAAAAAAAGTGCAAACAACAATAAATAGACAAAAATAAAGTAAACAGAATATATACATTTAGTAATAACTGAGTTATATATAGGAATATACAAAAAATATACATAAGATATACAGGAGGACATATGTAGAAACTTTTGCATAGGCAGGTTATCTAAGAAGATCAAACTAAGTGACTTGGTGATATTGTCCATAGCAGTGATATCAGAATAAATAGTATAATATAATATAATATAGCAGTGATATCAGAATAAATAATATAATAGTATAACATAATGTAATATAGCAGTAGTGTCAGAATAGATAATATAATAGTATAATACAATATAATATAGCAGTGATATCAGAATAAATAATATAATAGTATATTATAATATAATATAGCAGTGATATCAGAATAAATAATATAATAGTATAATATAATATAATATAGCAGTGATATCAGAATAAATAATATAATAGTATAATATAATATAGCAGTGATATCAGAATAAATAATATAATAGTATGATATAATATAGCACTGATATCAGAATAAATAATATAATAGTATAATATAATATAGCAGTGATATCAGAATAAATAATATAATAGTATAATATAATATAGCAGTGATATCAGAATAAATAATATAATAGTATGATATAATATAGCAGTGATATCAGAATAAATAATATAATAGTATAATATAATATAGCAGTGATATCAGAATAAATAATATAATAGTATGATATAATATAGCAGTGATATCAGAATAAATAATATAATAGTATGATATAATATAGCACTGATATCAGAATAAATAATATAATAGTATGATATAATATAGCACTGATATCAGAATAAATAATATAATAGTATAATATAATATAGCAGTGATATCAGAATAAATAATATAATAGTATGATATAATATAGCACTGATATCAGAATAAATAATATAATAGTATAATATAATATAATATAGCAGTGATATCAGAATAAATAATATAATATAGCAGTGATGTCAGAATAAATAATATAATATAGCAGTGATATCAGAATATCAGCCTGACAGCGTGTGAGTAGAAGCTGTTCAGTAGCTGGTTGTTCTGGCCTGGATGCGGAATCTCCTGCCTGATGGCAGTATAGTGAACACGGCCTGTTCACTATACTGCCATTAGGCAGGAGATTTCTGCCATCCGGCAGAAGATGTGCTAATTTCCCGATATGGAATAAGAGACAGTTCGGCTATACGGAGAATAAATGTACATTTGCTAAGAAATTGTTCTTTTTTCCCTTTTCAGGAGCGGAAGGAGTTTGAGCAGAAGTTTGCGAAGGAACAGGGAGCTATGCGTGAGCAACTGCAGGTGGGAATGACACTTAAACTGAACATGCAATTAAACTTCAGTTTGTCATTTTATATATATATATCACACGCACACACACACGCACACACATTGACTACTCTCCATTTGGTTGGATTTCCAGTCAAATTGCCCACGAAGTACAAGCTATTGATTTTTAATAGTGTTGCACCGATACCGGCTCTTACACACAGTATCGGTATCAGCAATAGAGAGCGCCGATAACATGAAGCTTATTGATGCGCATGCGCACCTCTAAATGCTTGACTGACGCCAACAGCATGTCTACGGTGTGGGAGTATTTCTCGGTTGAGGTGGGCAGCAGCAAATTTAATTAAGTATTTAAAGCAAAACCATGTCATATAACAGAGCAACTTCATTCTAGCTAGAACAAAGAAGCAAGGTAGCACAAAATACAACATATAAAAAGTGGAACACTATAAATATCAGGATTTATAGCCATATATCGAGCATTTAAGTCAGAGTTGGTATCGGTACTCGGTATCGGCAGATACCTGAAAAGCTGGTATCAGTGTTGGTATCGGTCCCTAATTTTTAATACTAGAAATATTTTTATGTAATTTAAATATAAGATATAAGAAGGAGAAAGGAGAAAACAGGTGTTTCCAAATTGAGAGAGAGAGAGAGAGAGAGAGAGAGAGAGAGAGAGAGAGAGAGAGAGAGAGAGAGAGAGAGAGATGGATGAACATCAAGCTCCACTCTTGGAAGCTTATACAGGTGTGTCTGTCCATTCTTCCACTATGTGATGTCTCACAGCGCTATAGGTCTGAAAGGATATGTAGTTGTAAAGACAACCTTACAGAGAAAAACAGACGGACAGAAAATAAGATGCTGGTGTTCTCAGATCACGAGAAACAGAAAGTGCAACCAACTTTTAAGATGTATTGAAAAAGTTAGTCTCCTGAAAAGAATGGAGGCTGCAATAAAGGTAAAGTAACTAAACTTCCACACTAAACGTGGAAGAATATTTAATATTTAGTTATTCAAGCTTCTGTGCAGTATATATACTACTGTACTAGTATCTTCTTTGACTGGAAATTAAATAAATGAAAGTAAATGTTATCAGCCCCACTACTTTAACTGGCAATAGGAAAGAGGAGTTTGATTCGGAATGTGCTGAATGTTTTAGGTCCATATCCAGACTATTGGAATTCTGGTGTCGGAGAAATCTGAGCTGCAGACCGCCTTGTCTTACACACAGCAGGCAGCACGGCAAAAGACAGGTACGTCCCTGTATGTGGGCCGGTGTTAAATATTCAGAAAGATCCAGTTGGCCTGGATCAATCAGCCAAGACCTGACTGACTTTTAGTGGGACACTAAATGAATCCTGGCTGATTGAAGGGTTAGAGGATCACTGTGTTCCTTTAAGAGCCTCCATGGCTTCTGTAGACTGGCAGAGATGTGCTGTAGAGGTTGAGAGTATTTCAAAGATTGTTTACAGCTTAGGTAACAAATATTCAACTTATTGTGAAGCCAAATATTATTTTTATATGCATTGACTCTGGAGAGTGTGGATGTTCATTCCCAGGAGAAGCAGAGGAGCTGAATAACCGTCTGCAGTCCAGCAAACAGAGAGTGTCTGAGCTTGAGAGAACCTTATCCACAGTGTCTACACAGCAGAAACAGTTTGAGAAGGTACAGAATGCAAAGCCTGACCGCCTCTGTGGTACATTGGCTTGATTTTACAGCATCCCTGATACAAGAATGATCTGCATATTGTGATTAATCTGCAGCAGAAATGTTTCTTATTGTTTTTGTTTTTGTTTTGTTGAGTAGCATAATAAAGATCTGGAGAAGGAGAGAGACACCCTGCGACTGGAAGTCTTCAGATTGAAGTAAGTCTCCTCTTATAAGGTTTATCTGTGTTTTCTTTACAGGAGCTGTATTGGTATTCACTTACGCATTTAGCAGACTGAACGTTCTCCATAAGTGGGCATCGATCAGCAGTTGGTGCTTCATAATAGCAGTGCTTTGCATCAGTGACCCTTTCGTTCTCTCTCTCTCTCTCTCTCTCTCTTTCTCTCGTTTCCTCCCTCGTTTCCTCCTTCGTGCTTCCTCCCTCAGTAATGTCACTGAGGAGATGAAGCAGCAGAGCTCAGAGTTGGCTGAGCAGCTCAAGCTGAGAGTGAATGACAACAACGGTTTGAGTCTAGAGCTGGACGACCTCCGCAAACGACTGGAAATGGCTGACGTTATGCTTCAACAGGTAAGAACCCAGCCCACACTTAGAACTTTACATCTTCGACATGTTATAGTGTGTGTGTGTGTGTGTGTGTGTATATATATATATATATATATATGTGTGTGTGTGTGTGTGTGAAATGGTATGTAATTTGACGAGACAGAACTGCTGTTGAGGCTCATGCCAGCTGCACATCATATGGGCAACCCTCTGTGCTGGAGTAGACAATATGTAAAAATGTGCACTGACCACTTGGGCCACCAAGCCTGTGAAAGTTGCCAAAATAATAGAAACAGGTCTATCGCATATACATCCTATGCATTGAGAATACATTAAGTATCCACACGTTAGAAGCGATAAACAGGTGTTCTTTTGAAACGAATATATTTATTAAAACATCAGAAAGAGCATATCATTTTAAGTTTTAAGTTAGTACTAAGTTATTAGAGATGGAAGGCCATGTATCGGTATTGGCTGATTTTTAATCAAAATATGTGATCGGCCGATATTTCTCCAGTTTAGCCGATCTCGAGAGCCGATCGATGGCGTTAAACAAATGAGCCTAATTTCTGTATTTCCAGCTAGTGTTTCATCCTGGAAGAGGAGCTCTGCGTGAAACCTCCTCCGGCCAGCTCCCTGCAATTCCTCTCTGAACCACTAGGTGGAAATACATACCGTTTCGTTTTCGTCAGTCTGACTAAAGCAGCGGCCTCACAAGAACAGTTTAAGTGTTCACCGCATGTACAGAAAGAAAACATCGTCTGTCTGGCAGTTTGTTACTGTATGTGACTCAGACTCATCCAGGACAGTTTATAACATCTGTAAAATTAGTAACATCAGCGTCTCTCACGGGAACCAAGACAAAGACATTTAACATACTAATCTGATACACACTTCAGAGACACCACACGTCTGAACACAGTGAGTGAGTATCAGTGAGTATCAGTAAACAGCAGAGCTAGAACACACAGCTAACACAAAACAAACAACCCAGAACACCATACAGACCAGATCTGACCGGTACAAACAGAACAGCAGCAGAAACAGCCAGAGAGCTAAAGAACCACAGCCAGAGTGATTGAGTTTATAGTTCTAGATAAGCAGATCTTCTCGGCTGTAGAAGACGTTCATTCTGCTGCTTAATGTTCCACCTGGATCCAGGCTCTGCTGTTCCTAGTAGAGATACTTTTCAGATGTGGCTCTTCCGGAGCTTATCAAGCGGTTTACTCCCACATAGACCAACTTCTAATTTAGTTACAAATATTATACTGTTTCACATGAGCTCCTTAAAAATGGTAATAAACCAGTTTAGACCATGTTTCATCACTTGCTTGCGCTAATAACTACATGTAGCCCTGCGTGGCATATAGCCCCGCCCTCGATCAGTATTAGCTGATCGCGCTGAAAGGTGATCGATGATCAGAAACGGCCTCAAAAACGCTGATCGTCCATCTATATTAGTTAAAATTATTCTGTCACTTGTGTTTGCACACAGCGAAATTTAACCTCTGCATTTAACCCATCCGTGCAGTGAAACACCCACATATACACACACTAGTAAACATACACACTAGGGGGCAGTGAAACACCCACATATACACACACTAGTAAACATACACACTAGGGGGCAGTGAAACACCCACATATACACACTCTAGTAAACATACACACTAGGGGGCAGTGAAACACCCACATATACACACACTAGTAAACATACACACTAGGGGGCAGTGAAACACCCACATATACACACACTAGTAAACATACACACTAGGGGGCAGTGAAACACCCACATATACACACACACTAGTGAACATGCACACTAGGGGGCAGTGAAACACCCACATATACACACTCTAGTGAACATACACACTAGGGAGCAGCGAAACACCCACATATACACACACAAATGAAAATACACACTAGGGGCAGTGAAACACCCACATATACACACACTAGTGAACATACAGACTCGGGAGCAGTGAAACACCCACATATACACACACTAGTGAATATACACACTAGGGAGCAGTGAAACACCCACATATACACACACTAGAGAACATACACACTAGGGAGCAGTGAAACACCCACATATACACATACTAGTGAATATACACACTAGGGAGCAGTGAAACACCCACATATACACACACTAGAGAACATACACACTAGGGAGCAGTGAAACACCCACATATACACACACTAGAGAACATACACACTAGGGAGCAGTGAAACACCCACATATACACACACTAGTGAATATACACACTAGGGAGCAGTGAAACACCCACATATACACACACTAGAGAACATACACACTAGGGAGCAGTGAAACACCCACATATACACACACTAGTGAATATACACACTAGGGAGCAGTGAAACACCCACATATACACACACTAGAGAACATACACACTAGGGAGCAGTGAAACACCCACATATACACACACTAGAGAACATACACACTAGGGAGCAGTGAAACACCCACATATACACACACTAGTGAACATACAGACTCGGGAGCAGTGAAACACCCACATATACACACACTAGTGAATATACACACTAGGGAGCAGTGAAACACCCACATATACACACACTAGTGAATATACACACTAGGGAGCAGTGAAACACCCACATATACACACACTAGAGAACATACACACTAGGGAGCAGTGAAACACCCACATATACACACACTAGTGAACATACAGACTCGGGAGCAGTGAAACAAGCTGCCCTGTGGTGTCCATGGTGGTCCCTCCACCCGCTCCCAATCTGGTCCACACTCGTCTGATCTAGGTTGTCTCATCTACATCATATCTATAGTCTTTCAGTAGAAGACCTTACTTCATGGAGTGATCCTGGCACACTTCATCCAGAGTCTGTGACTACAGCTGGAGGGGACCAGCCCACCCACCACACTCCCTATCGCAGGGATCGGATTTGTGTGATTAGTTTTTTGTCTAACCAAACAAGTGGTTAAAAAACTAAAAATGTAATTCTGTTTAAAGCCCATCCCTAAAATGACCTTGTATTGTTTTAAATATGTAGTAGACACTAACATGTGTTTGTTTTGCTTTTCTTTTTCTATTTCTATTTCTATCCAGTTCTCCAGCCAGTCAGGTCCTCCCTCTGAGCACCAGCAGGTTCAGCTCCTCCTGGAAGAGAAGCATCAACTTGAGGTTCACGCAGCCCAGGTGTGTATGGATGTTAATGATGTGTGAGTAAAGCGCGTTGGTCTGAATTCGACAAAGCTGTGACGTCTGTATGCTTTATGTGTTGTAGCTCATGGAGTCAGTCGCACAGCTGCAGAGAGAGAGAGACCAGTATGCTGAACAGATCCAGGAGGAGGGCAGAGTGTGGAAGGACAAGACAGAGCAGCTTCTCTCTCAGGTACAGTCCTTCCTTTATACACACACGAGCACACACACAACAGAAGAACTTGTATTGATTTCCTTAGTAAAATGATACTAAGTAAAATGATCTTGATGCGTTAAAGGAAGCTCTTCTGCATATTTTAGTGTATTGATTTTCTTTTTTCTAATGTACTTTAAGATAAACAGTAATTGTACATTGTATGTAGAACGTGGAGAAGTGTTTCCTTTAGAAGACGGTGTGTCTTTTTTTTTTTTTTTTTTTTACATAATTTTTTGATGTTATTTGGCAGGGAGTGCCCAAACTTTTTCAGTGTCCTTGTTTGGTTGCTCATTTGTTTTGGGTAAAAATTTCAAGATGAGCAGAGCAGTAGTAACAGCCCAAATTTACTTAGACTACAAGCAGACTATGTTTGACTTTGATGTTTGAAGAAAAGTTTCAGGAGTGATTTGTGACAAAAGAGCGGCAGCAAAGGTCAAAGAAAAAGTTTACAAGACAGTGGTGAGACCTGCTATGTTGTATGGTTTGGAGACAGTGGTGAGACCTGCTATGTTGTATAGTTTGGAGACAGTGGTGAGACCTGCTATGTTGTATGGTTTGGAGACAGTGGTGAGACCTGCTATGTTGTATGGTTTGGAGACAGTGGTGAGACCTGCTATGTTGTATGGTTTGGAGACAGTGGTGAGACCTGCTATGTTGTATGGTTTGGAGACAGTGGTGAGACCTGCTATGTTGTATGGTTTGGAGACAGTGGGGAGACCTGCTGTGTTGTATGGTTTGGAGACAGTGGTGAGACCTGCTATGTTGTATGGTTTGGAGACAGTGGTGAGACCTGCTATGTTGTATGGTTTGGAGACAGTGGTGAGACCTGCTATGTTGTATGGTTTGGAGACAGTGGGGAGACCTGCTATGTTGTATGGTTTGGAGACAGTGGTGAGACCTGCTATGTTGTATAGTTTGGAGACAGTGGTGAGACCTGCTATGTTGTATAGTTTGGAGACAGTGGTGAGACCTGCTATGTTGTATGGTTTAGAGACAGTGGTGAGACCTGCTATGTTGTATGGTTTGGAGACAGTGGGGAGACCTGCTGTGTTGTATGGTTTGGAGACAGTGGTGGGACCTGCTATGTTGTATGGTTTGGAGACAGTGGTGAGACCTGCTATGTTGTATGGTTTGGAGACAGTGGGGAGACCTGCTGTGTTGTATGGTTTGGAGACAGTGGTGGGACCTGCTATGTTGTATGGTTTGGTGACAGTGATGAGACCTGCTATGTTGTATGGTTTGGAGACAGTGGTGAGACCGGCTATGTTGTATGGTTTGGAGACAGTTGTGAGACCTGCTATGTTGTATGGTTTGGAGACAATGGTGAGATCAGCTATGTTGTATGGTTTGGAGACAGTGGTGGGACCTGCTATGTTGTATGGTTTGGTGACAGTGATGAGACCTGCTATGTTGTATGGTTTGGAGACAGTGGTGAGACCTGCTTTGTTGGTTGGTTTGGAGACAGTTTGGAGACCTGCTATGTTGTATAGTTTGGAGACAGTGGTGAGACCTGCTATGTTGTATGGTTTAAAGACAGTGGTGAGACCTGCTATGTTGTATAGTTTGGAGACAGTGGTGAGACCTGCTATGTTGTATGGTTTGGAGACAGTGGTGAGACCTGCTATGTTGTATAGTTTGGAGACAGTGGTGAGACCTGCTATGTTGTATGGTTTAAAGACAGTGGTGAGACCTGCTATGTTGTATAGTTTGGAGACAGTGGTGAGACCTGCTATGTTGTATGGTTTGGAGACAGTGGTGAGACCTGCTATGTTGTATGGTTTGGAGACAGTGATGAGACCTGCTATGTTGTATGGTTTGGAGACAGTGGTGAGACCTGCTATGTTGTATGGTTTAAAGACAGTGGTGAGACCTGCTATGTTGTATGGTTTAAAGACAGTGGTGAGACCTGCTATGTTGTATGGTTTGGAGACAGTGATGAGACCTGCTATGTTGTATGGTTTGGAGACAGTGGTGAGACCTGCTATGTTGTATGGTTTAAAGACAGTGGTGAGACCTGCTATGTTGTATGGTTTAAAGACAGTGGTGAGACCTGCTATGTTGTATGGTTTGGAGACAGTGGTGAGACCTGCTATGTTGTATGGTTTGGAGACGGTGGTGAGACCTGCTATGTTGTATAGTTTGGAGACAGTGGTGAGACCTGCTATGTTGTATAGTTTGGAGACAGTGGTGAGACCTGCTATAGTGTATGGTTTGGAGACAGTGGTGAGACCTGCTATGTTGTATGGTTTGGAGACAGTGGTGAGACCTGCTATGTTGTATGGTTTGGAGACAGTGGTGAGACCTGCTATGTTGTATGGTTTGAAGACAGTGGTGAGACCTGCTATGTTGTATGGTTTGAAGACAGTGGTGAGACCTGCTATGTTGTATGGTTTGGAGAAAGTGGTGAGACCTGCTATGTTGTATGGTTTGGAGACAGTGGTGAGACCTGCTATATTGTATGGTTTGGAGACATTGGTGAGACCTGCTATGTTGTACGGTTTGGAGACAGTGGTGAGACCTGCTATGTTGTATGGTTTGGAGACAGTGGTGAGACCTGCTATGTTGTATGGTTTGGAGACAGTGGTGAGACCTGCTATGTTGTATGGTTTGAAGACAGTGGTGAGACCTGCTATGTTGTATGGTTTGAAGACAGTGGTGAGACCTGCTATGTTGTATGGTTTGGAGAAAGTGGTGAGACCTGCTATGTTGTATGGTTTGGAGACAGTGGTGAGACCTGCTATGTTGTATGTTTTGGAGACAGTGGTGAGACCTGCTATGTTGTACGGTTTGGAGACAGTGGTGAGACCTGCTATGTTGTATGGTTTGGAGACAGTGGTGAGACCTGCTATGTTGTATGGTTTAAAGACAGTGGTGAGAGCAGCTATGTTGTATGGTTTAAAGACAGTGGTGAGACCTGCTATGTTGTATGGTTTAAAGACAGTGGTGAGACCTGCTATGTTGTATGGTTTAAAGACAGTGGTGAGACCTGCTATGTTGTATGGTTTGGAGACAGTGGTGAGACCTGCTATGTTGTATGGTTTAAAGACAGTGGTGAGACCTGCTATGTTGTATGGTTTGGAGACAGTGGTGAGACCTGCTATGTTGTATGGTTTGGAGACAGTGGTGAGACCTGCTATGTTGTATGGTTTGGAGACAGTGGTGAGACCTGCTATGTTGTATGGTTTAAAGACAGTGGTGAGACCTGCTATGTTGTATGGTTTGGAGACAGTGGTGAGACCTGCTATGTTGTATGGTTTAAAGACAGTGGTGAGACCTGCTATGTTGTATGGTTTGGAGACAGTGGTGAGACCTGCTATGTTGTATGGTTTGGAGACAGTGGTGAGACCTGCTATGTTGTATGGTTTGGAGACAGTGGTGAGACCTGCTATGTTGTATGGTTTGGAGACAGTGGTGAGACCTGCTATGTTGTATGGTTTGGAGACAGTGGTGAGACCTGTTATGTTGTATGGTTTGGAGAAAGTAGCACTGACAGGAAGAAGCAGAACTGGACGTAACAGAGCTGAAGATGTTGTGGTTCTCCTTGGGAGTGACAACGATGGATAAGGTTAGGAATGAGACCATCAGAGGTACAGCACAGTTTAAACAACTAGGAGATATAGTTAGAGAGGCCAGACTGAGATGGTTTGGACATGTCCAGAGGAGGGACAGCGGGTATGTTGGTAGAAGGATGTTAGAAATGCAGCTGCCAGGAAAAAGACAAAGAGGAAGACCAAGGAGGAGATATATGGATGCAGTTGGAGAGGACATGGAAGTAGTTGGTGTGAGGACAGAGGACGCAGAGGTCAGAGTGAGATGGAGGAGGATGACTCGCTGGGGCGACCGCTGAAAAGGGAAAAGCCGAAAGTAGAAGATTTTTTTTCAAATGATTTAATATGACATACATGGGGGGAGGGGAAGAGGAGGGGTAGAAAAAAAACAAAACAATAACAATAAAAAAATCTGTGAACCATGGCTGTCTAGTAGGCCCCAACATAGTCTAGCTTAATACATCCATAGGGACATTTCACTGTCAATATAGTGCTTCATTTATGCTTATACAGTTTCAGACAAGGGGTAGATCAGAGTCCAATATTTTACAAAGTAATCCATCCTTAGTTGTAGCATAAATGTGATCTTCTCCATCGCATAGATTTCGCCAACAATTTTGATCCATTATTCCTTTGTTGGAGGATCTGGCTGCATCCATTTTTTAGTTATATTTTTTTTTTACTGGCTGCTAACAATATTTTAAGCAGGTATTTGTCATTTTCCCCAACTAGTTGAAGGTTCATCCATAAAAACTCAAACTTAATCCCGAATAAATCCTGTATCGCATTTCCAACCTGACTAAGTTTCATTCTTGAAGGCTTTGTTCTGTTTATTCATGGCTGTATGGTAACCTATTGAGCAGCTAGCAATTGTAATGTGTTTGAAATGACAATATAAATTGTGGGGGGGCTCAGAAGCACATAGAAAACACATGTCCATTCTAGACATAATGTATTGAAGGGTACCTTAAACACAAGTGATCTATAAATGGTTAAAAAGACTAATGACACACAGCCTACTCACCTCATGGACAAGAAACTGGACAGTTTGTGGACTATATATTGAACACTCCCACAACTTTAGATGCACGTGAGTGATTGTAGCTGCAGTTTGCACTCCGGATAAACCCATACTTTTAGTGGGCGTGGCCATATTTGCAATATTCAGCCCTAATGGTTACAGTCATATGTTTTTCAGTCAATAGAAATGGTCTGTTACCAAGGGCAACGTTATTTAATCCCATTTTATTGTATAATCAGTCCAGTATATAGGCTGAGGATTGACTATAGGTACTGTTCTGAGTCCTGAGCTGCCTTTGCAAAGACTGAAAAACATTAAATCACAGACCCAAACTAAACAGCTTGTGAGGACCGTTCTTAGGTGCTAGCCTTCTTACATCATAGTCAGAACATTTTTACACATCATGATGTTTTAGTGAGACTCTCTGACTTTCTGTGCTGAACAGGTTTCATTGATGTCAGAGGAGAGGGACAGGAGTGCTGCTCAGATCCAGGAACTCCAGGAGCAGATCATAGAACTAAAGAACGCTGCAGGTCTTCATTACACTTCTCTTCTTCACTCGTTCACCATGCTTTCATTATATAATCTCTCTTATTTAGACATGGTGTTCATTACTAGTGATTATTGTAAATGATTACAGGTTGTGAAATATCATATTGCATCATAAAATAAGGTATATACTGCCATTATGCTCCGTATGAACAGTAACTCACTGTGTCCATGTCTTTTTGACCCTCAGCTCTGTCTCAGGAGCAGGAGACCCAGGCAGTGCCTCAGTCTTCAGGGCCGTCTGAAAGAGAACTGGCCCTGGAGGAGAGCCTCCAAAGCTTGCAGGAGGAGAGAGAGGCACTCAGTCAGCAGTACCAAGCACAGGTTAGCAGCTCCCACCCTCAAACTCATCATTTCAGTTTACGGTGGAGCTACAAAACCTAGTTCTGGGACGTGATTACATACATATATGTACATATATGTATATATTGTTGCAGTGTACTGTCCAACAGTATTATGTCTATGGCCTTTAATATGTAATATAATATTTAATATAAAATTTAACAGCCATTAACAAGCAATATGCGCCAATCAGTCAGTTAAAACCACCTCCTTATACTTGCACACACTGCCCATATATATATATATATATATATATATATATATATATATATAGATAGATAGATAGATAGATAGATAGATAGATAGATAGATAGATAGATAGATAGATAGATAGATAGCAGGTACTATTAGGGAGGTGGGTCATTCTCAGCACTGCAGTTACACTGACGTGGTGGAGGTGTGTTAGTGTGCGAGTGCGCTGAAGTGTTTAAACACCTCAGTGTCACTGCTGGACTGAGAATCGTCCACCAACCAAAACTATCCAGACAGCAGTGTCCTGTGGGCGGCGTCCTGTGTCCACTGATGAAGGACTGGAGGAACACAAACTGTGCAGCAGCAGATGAGCTACGGTCTCTGACTTCTACAAGGTGGACCAGCAAGTAGTAGGAGTGTCTAATAGAGTGGACAGTGAGTTTACACAGTGTTTAAACACTCCAGCAGCACTGCTGTGTCTGATCTACTCACACCAGCACAACACACACTAACAAACCACCACCACATCAGTGTCACCGCAGTGCTGAGAATGACCCACCTCCAAAATTGGATCTAATAAGGAAATTGATGATGTCTAGGTGTATCTGAAAGCTCCAATCCTCTGAACTCAGTCTGGCCTGTTGGGTGAAGTTTATTATTTATTTTTATCAGTAGCTCTCTGTTACTCTGGCTGATGCCTCTACCTCTTGTGCCGCAGGTTCGGGATAATGAGCAGCTGAGCCGGCTTGTGCAAGAGCAGGAGACCCGACTGGAGGAGCTGGAGAGGCAGGCGGAGCGGTCGGCCGAAGAGGCTCAAGATAAGCTGCGCATCCTGGAGGACGTTCAGAGCGACAAGGCCACCATCAGCCGGGCCCTGACTCAGAACCGCGAGCTCAAAGACCAGCTGGCCGAGCTGCAAAATGGCTTCGTCAAGCTGGTGAGACAAGATCTCTGTCTGTTCACTGTGATGTTTGTGGACGTGGAAAGCTTTGTGTGTGTGTGTATATTACATCTATTCATATTTTTTAAACAAATACCAAGAAAACATTTGATATTGTTTTGAATCTTAAACAAAAGCACACATGGGTGACGTTGCCAGTGGTTTGCTGCCTCAGGCCAAAACATGTTGCATTGTGGTCGCTGGAAATGCAGAACCTGTTGACCTGTGTGGCGCCTTCTCTGTTTTCTTTCCCTTTCAACAAACTGGCAAATTAGTTGTTAAATGCTTGCCATTTCATGAGCATCCGTCAATAATAAGAAATCTTTTTAACCTCATGAAAGATCCAGCATTTGTTTGGTTGAACACAGAACTAACTGTGTCCAAAGATTTCCAACTTTAATAACTTTTTTAACTTTTTCTGTTGCATTTGTTCATAGCCTGCCCCCAATGGTTAGATAAATATGTTTTTACTGACCGTGCCTATGCTCATAATAAAAAAAAAAAACAGATAAAAATGACTATGAAAAAGATATGATGAAAGAAGTGATGTTCTGTCATGTCGTCAGTTCATTTTTCACCATGGGCAACTTAATTAGAGAATACAGTATTTAAAACATGGGTATAGAATTAGCATTGACGTGACCCACCAATATCCAGCGATTTATTGAGTTGTCCCCACCAATAATTTTTTATTTTATATTCTTTAACTATAAAAATACTTTTATTTACTTCAACTTATATTATTATACTTTGTATATTTTGTATATATTTTTTATTATTTCTTTTTTTGTTATCTTTATCTATTGGTGAATGGAGGAACAGCAAAGTAAGAATTTCATTGTACAGTGTAACTGTCTGTTCTGCTGTACACATGACAATAAAACTCTTGAAACATTGAAATAATTTGATCCCCTCCAAAAAAAAAAAAAAAATAAATCTGTCAACGTCTCCTTAATCTAGAGGTGCAGAAAGGGTTAAATCACGTTCTCTACTCGAGTCCTACCTCCCCGTTACACATATGGCCAGTGTGATTGGCTGTGCCTTTCCCTGCTGTCATGTGAGACTCCGTTTGGTTGTTAGCAGCACTAAAACTGGAGGGAAAGCTTTCCAGTCATATGCGAGACTCCCTGTGCAAGACTCGTGGGAGACACATGGGTGTGAAAAGCGAGTGAGGATGGCAGAAGAAAAAGAAGGAGGTGGACATGAAGAACTGTTTTTTATAGAAACGTGTCACAAGTTGCTTAAAGTCAAGTTTGCTAATTAAATGAGTCTATTATAGTAACGGTAATGGTGATGCTAGGCTTCGGCGCCCAGCATACAGCAGGCTAACATCGTCTGTAGCTGTGAATACCATGGTTTAGAAATTAACTGCTCAACAAACTGCCAACTCTCAGTTCTTTTAAAGTCTCCCAGAGCAGCACGTCTAACCTCGGTTTAAACTCTCTGTCAGACATTGGCACTCTGGCTGAAGTAAAGTTAAGATTTCATAGGTCCTCAGATTCATAGGTGCCCACCCATGTCAAGAGCACCTTGATTTAAAACTCAGTTATAGCTCAGTGATCTTCAGCCATCCTCCTAACAGTCCCCCTGGGTCTGTGGGATTAAGTGATAAAGGTCTTCAGACTGAAAATCAGGAATCTCATCACAGGATTGACTGATAAATGATCTAAATTATATATATATATATATATATATATATATATATATATATATATATATATATATATATATATATATATATATATATATATATCTCGTCACAGTCCAATGAAAAATATGTATCTCCATTTTTGTTGATTTTAAGTTTTCTACATCATTTGAACATGCCAATGGCCGTTTACACTGTAAGAGTTCCATGCTGGATGGACCAATAGAGGTGCTCCAAAACTGCTTGGAAAAAAATCTGGTTTTATTGACTTACATTGAAAATTAAGTACGTTGTGGCCTCTCCTGTAAAGTAGATACTCATTGGACAGCAACAGTATATATATATATATATATATATATATATATATGTATATGTATGTGTGTGTGTATATGTATGTATGTGCCCTGTTACCATTACCAGCAATTCTCATGACTAGTAATGGTAACATGACACCATTATTAAACATAATCATCTAGGACATATTAATGACTTGGCCACCATTTTTTTTTATAGATAAAGCTATAAATTATCTATATATTTATTAACTGATATATTTCATTTCCACCAGTTTGGCTACAGTTTCACAAATTTGCACTGTACTCATATAATTCCATATATAGCCCTGCACAGACGTAGTGTAGCTTAAAAAAAAAGCAGCGTCTATGATAAGACAGTGTAATTAGTGCTGTTTAATTGGATTTATAGTTTTTGAACTTGGTAGATTAATTAAGAAAAAATAATGTGTCATTAATGTTCCCCATCTTAAACTCTATTGCGATGTCGTTTTTCTAGTATGTGATTAATTGCTCTATTAAAAGTTATTATATAATTTTTCAAGCTACTATTCCTGCTCACCTGTCTCTGCCCTCTGCCCTCCACTTCTTTGTAGACCAATGAGAACATGGAGCTCACTAGCGCGCTGCAGTCCGAGCAGCATATAAAGAAGGAGATAGCCCGCAAGATTGGTCAGCTGCAGGAGGACCTTTACAACGCCAAAGAACAGGTTAGAGCCTCCATACATACCATACTCCCATATTTCACTACCTGCCCAGTTCGGCATCATTAAATTCATTGAAATAATTGAATTCTTTCCAAAGAAAGTTTTCAAACCTACAAATGTTCCCCCGTCTTCCTCCTCCTGCAGCTGCAAGAGCGAACGCAGGAGTGTTCATCCCTCCAGGAGCAGCGGGATCAGTATATGGCCCACTTACAACAGTACTCGGCTGGCTATCAGCAGTTAGCCACAGAGCGGGAACATCTTCATAAGCAGTTCCTACATCAGACACAGCTAATGGACCGGCTACAGCATGACGAGGTGCAGGGCAAAGTGCAGCTCGAGCAAAGTCATCTGCAGCTACAGCAGGCCCAGGTCAGTCATCCAGTAGTGAACTTTAATTATTAGTAGTAGTGCAGGCCGATTTTCACGATTTAAGTTGGTTAATTTGAATTACAGTTTAAACGTAATTTTACATCTTTACATACAGACGTTTTGTCTTTTTAATCAAAAATATCCATAAACGCTACTCATTTCTGAAATGATACGAACGCAAAAATAATCCTCCTTACCTTGGTTACCTTGGTTACCGGCACTTCCCAAAGACCAACAACTTGGCGCATGTACATTTTCCATTTAAACAAAAAATAAAATAATTAAACTTTTTTTTTTTCATTGTTATACAAGAACTAAACAAATCTAAATCGTAATCAAGAATCAGTTATTAATTTGTTAATGTTGTCCTATTAATGGTCACAATAATAGTTTTATGTGACATTTCAAGTCAAGTTAATGTCTATGTAGAAAGCATATTTCTCCTGTTTATCCTCCTGTTTGGTGACAGTGCTTGCTATAATTGTTCTTTAACCCCTGTCATTTGCAGGAGAGACTTGATCAGCTCGCCAAGGACAATGAGCAGCTTAAAACAGAAGTTCAGGAGCTTCTGAACAGCTCTGCTTGGAATACATCACTCAGGGACCAAGGTTAGTCGCTCACGAGTTCAAGCACTGACCAACAGCTTGAAGCCTGTAACCTTTACCCTTACTGACTGCTTTACTGACTGTTTGTCAAGGAGATGGAGTGGAAAGCCATGCACTTCCAGAAAGCTTCCGGAAATCATCTATAGCCATCCCAGAGGATTTTGAGAGCAGAGAGGAGATGGTGAGATCATCAGTTCTTTCTGGTTCCAAATTTCCAAACGTCGAGTGCATTCGTATTGATTGTTTATGTAATGTGTGGATGTAGTGAACGTCAGTGATTAGTGAACTTTTGGTACTACAACAGGAGGACTTCCTGCACTCTGCTCTGTCCCGACTGGAGGGAGAGAGAGATGAAGTTATGCGCCGATTGGAAGAAGAGAGGAGGATGCACCAGGCTGCCCTGCAACAGGTGGCTGCCATGAGCCATGAGCACCAGCACCACAGCACATGTACAGAAACAGGTGAGGAGCCTTGAGGAACACCATCATTCATATTTGGTGGAGCTCTTGGGTTGAATATTGTACAGAAACAGGTGAGGGCCCAGTGTAGAGCCTTGGGGAACACCACCATTCATATTTGGTGGAACTCTTGGGTTGAATTACGTAAAGAAACAGGTGAGGGCCCAATGTAGAGCCTTGGGGGAAGCCACCATTCATATTTGGTGGAGCTCTTGGGTTAAATATTGTACAGAAACAGGTGAGGGCCTAATGTAGAGCCTTGAGGAACGCCACCATTCATATTTGGTGGAACTCTTGGGTAGAATATTGTACAGAAACAGGTGAGGGCCCAGTGTAGAGCCTTGAGGAACACCACCATTCATATTTGGTGGAACTCTTGGGTTGAATGATGTACAGAAACAGGTGAGGGCCCAATGTAGAGCCTTGGGGGGTGCCACCATTCATATTTGGTGGAACTCTTGGGTTGAATGATATACAGAAACTGGTGAGGGCCCAATGTAGAGCCTTGGGGAACACCACCATTCATATTTGGTGGAACTCTTGGGTTGAATGATGTACAGAAACAGGTGAGGGCCCAATGTAGAGCCTTGGGGGAAGTCACCATTCATATTTGGTGGAACTCTTGGGTTGAATGATGT
Organism: Megaleporinus macrocephalus; assembly: GCA_021613375.1. Lineage (NCBI taxonomy): Eukaryota > Metazoa > Chordata > Actinopteri > Characiformes > Anostomidae > Megaleporinus > Megaleporinus macrocephalus. Next base: position 31,920,585 of record CM038726.1, on the reverse strand, counting down.
ACAGAAACAGGTGAGGGCCCAATGTAGAGCCTTGGGGGGTGCCACCATTCATATTTGGTGGAACTCTTGGGTTGAATGATATACAGAAACTGGTGAGGGCCCAATGTAGAGCCTTGGGGAACACCACCATTCATATTTGGTGGAACTCTTGGGTAGAATATTATACAGAAACAGGTGAGGGCCCAATGTAGAGCCTTGGGGGATGCCACTATTCATATTTGGTGGAACTCTTGGGTTGAATGATGTACAGAAACAGGTGAGGGCCCAATGTAGAGCCTTGGGGAACACCACCATTCATATTTGGTGGAACTCTTGGGTAGAATATTATACAGAAACAGGTGAGGGCCCAATGTAGAGCCTTGGGGGATGCCACCATTCATATTTGGTGGAACTCTTGGGTTAAATGATGTTTGTTTGACTGAGGTTTTGTATGTAGGAAACTCAGATGGTGTTCCAGTAGAGGTGCAAGAGACACAGCGTGTTGCTATGGAGAAGCTCCAGGAGCGTTTCACAGGACTGATGCAGGAGAAGGCGGACCTAAAAGAGCGAGTGGACGAACTGGAGCATCGCTGCATTCAGCTGTCTGGAGAGACCGATACCATTGGTGAGGAAACTTTTTAAAATATTATTGTTATTATTATTATTATTATTATTATTGTTATAATTGAGGCTTAGATATATATAATATGTACTCTGCTTTCTATTAATCTTTGTCTCGGTGTCTGCTTTTAGGTGAATACATCGCTCTGTATCAAAACCAGAGAGCCATCATGAAGCAGAAGCATCTGGAGAAGGAGCAGTACATCAGCATGCTGGCCCAAGACAAGGAGGAGATGAAGGTACTATTCTTATGTAATGTTAACAAGCGTGTATAAAACTGTAATCAGCAGTTGAGCTTATTTTTTTTGTAAATATATGTAAAAACAACCTAACGGTGAATCTTAATCTATCACTACAATGTTTGTAGGCGAAGTTGGCAGAGCTGCAAGATCTGGTGATGCGTTTGGTGGGGGAGAGGAATGAGTGGTACACTCGGTACATGAGTGCTATCCAAAACCCTGATTTTCTGTCTGCTGAGGAGAACATGATCCAACCAGCAGAAACGAGTGTGGAGCTCAATGCCGTGGACAGCCCAGGTATACACATGCACAAGAGCATGCAAGCTAGGGTCCAGCCAATGTATCGTTTAGATGGTTAAATTAGCCAGTACTGGGGTTTAATTGATTTAATTGGGGTTGAAGGTTAAACCAGATAAAGCACAGAGTGAGCCTGGTCTCAATTGGTCTAAAGGTGAATCAGTCTTAGTGTTAGTCTTAGTGAAACTGGCCTATAACTTGGCCATGACAGCCAGTCGTTAAAAACTAACAGCCACAACTTTAGGAACAGTAAGCCATGCAAGCAAACAAGCAACGTTGACTAAACCAATAGACGTGTATCTATAAATACAGGAACAGCACTTGCTTATAGATGAAAGCATGAGTAAACTTTCTTGTTGTTCAGTTTTGATGCCACTCTCATGCCGATAAGGACCCTTTTCCCCTCAATGAATTAAAGGAATAGTGTAAAATAAACTTTAATTCAGCACAAGAAGAACAAATGAACTGCTTAGCCCTGCTATGGTTTTAGCGACTATTATAAACTGATGTTTCTGAGGCAGCAGGACGCAGCATGTTAACAACACCGGTTTCTTCTTCAGTTGTCGTAGCCGTCCTTGCTTTTTTTAATAACTTAAATTAAAATGGTCTGCAGTGGAGCGCGTCCTCTTGTGTGTAATTATGTGATATCAGTTACTGGAATTTTAACCCTCTCTCTTTCTCCCTCTCTCTCTTGACTCTTTCTCTCTTTCTTTCTCTCTTGATACTGTTTCTTTCTTTCTCTCTCTTGACTGTCTCTCTCGAATCTCTTCCTCTTTTTCTCTCTCTCTTGACTCTTTCTCTCGAATCTCTTCCTCTCTTTCTCTCTCGACACTCACTCTCTCTCGATCGACTCTTTCTCTCTCTCTCTCTCTCTCTCTCTCGACACTCACTCTCTCTGTCTCGACTCTTTCTCTCTCGACTCTCTCTCTCTCGACTCTCTCTCTTTCTCCCTCTCTCTCCTCTTTCTCTCTTGACACTGTTTCTTTCTTTCTCTCTTGGCTTTCTCTCTCTCTTGACTCTCTCTCTCGAATCTCTTCCTCTTTTTCTCTCTCTCTCGACTCTTTCTCTCTCTCTCGAATCTCTTCCTCTCTTTCTCTCTCTCTCTCTTGACACTCTCTCTCGATCGACTCTTTCTCTCTCTCGAATCTCTTCCTCTCTTTCTCTCTCTTGACACTCACTCTCTCTCGATCGACTCTTTCTCTCTCTCGAATCTCTTCCTCTCTTTCTCTCTCTCTCTCGACACTCACTCTCTCTGTCTCGACTCTTTCTCTCTCGACTCTCTCTCTCTCGAATCTCTTCCTCTCTTTCTCTCTCTCTCGACACTCTCTCTGTCTCAACTCTTTCTCGACTCTTTCTCTCTCTCGAATCTCTTCCTCTTTTTCTCTCTCTCTCGGCTCTTTCTCTCTCTCGAATCTCTTCCTCTCTTTCGACACTCACTCTCTGTCTCTCGACTCTTTCTCTCTCGAATCTCTTCCTCTCTTGCTCTCTTTTGACACTCACTCTTTCTCTCCTCTCTCTCCTGACTTTCTCCCTCTCTCTCCCTCTTTCTCTCTCTCACTTTCTCTCCCTCATTCTCTCTCTTGACTCTCTCTTTCTCTCTCTCTTGACTCTTTCTCTATCTTTTTCTCTCTCATTATGCTTTCTCTCTTTTTCTCTCTCTCTGTCCCTACACTTTTTTTTCTTTCTCTCTCTCTCTCTCGACTCTTTCTCTCTTCTTTCTTTCTCTCCACTCTCTCTTCTCTCTCTCCTCTCTCTCTCTCTCAACTCTCTCTCCCTCTTTCTCTCTCGACTATTTCTCTCTCTCATTCTCTCTCTCTTGACTCTCTCATTCTCTCTCTCTTGATTCTTTCTCTTTTTCTCTCTCATTATGCTTTCTCTCTTTCTCTCTGTCTCTACACTTTTTTCTTTCTCTCTCTCGACTCTCTCAACTCTCTCTCGACTCTTTCTCTCTTGACTCTCTTTCTCTCTCTCCACTGTCTTTTTCTCTCTCTTTCTCTCTCGACTCCCTCTCCCTCTTTCTCTCTCTGAACTCTCTCACTCTCTCTTGACTTTCTCTCTTGACTCTTTCTTTCTCTTGACTCTCTTAATCTTTCTCTTTCTTGACTTTTTCTCTCTCTCTATACTTTTTTATTCTCTCTCTCTCTCTCTCTCTGTGTGCCTCTAGCTTCTATGGACATGAGCACAGATGTACATTTGGATCCAGACCCGCAAGCCAGGACAGAGCAGGGGGGCCTTGGCCCCTCCGAGGGCACGCAGCCCCCTGCAGGACCCTCACTGAGGCCCAGGGAGGACGGCACAGCACGGCAGATCATGCAACTCCTCCAGGAGATCCAAAACCCTCAGGCCCGTCCCGCTCCCTTCCTGGGAGAGAACCCCTGCATCCCCTTCTTCTATAGGCCAGACGAGAACGACGAAGTCAAAATCATGGTGGTCTAAAGCACATCGTGTCACACCTCCCTTCATCTCTCTCTCTTTCTTTTTTCTACCTGGCTCGTGGATGAGTTCCCTGCTTCTTCTCTCCAGTGGGTCGTGGAAGCTTTTCTAATACAGACACACATTGACTGGAGTTGGACTGCGAGAGTGTGTGTATGTGTGCGTTCCTTTTCGTTTTCCTCTTATTTCCTTCGTTCTGGTGGTGGGCATGAACCCCTTCTTTATTTCTGATCCTTCCAGCTCTCGGCCCTGGCTGATATGGGCATATTATCATCATATAAGAAGACAATTTCATACGTGTTCCTGAGGCTTAGGTACCGTGCTGGTCATTGCTATCTCTACATCCAGTTTCCTCTCTACAGTTTTAGTACTCTGGAGAATAGGTGCAATAGAGAAGTCGTAACTCAAGTCGTCGGTCCACTGGCAAAGCATGCGTCGCACCCGTTTTTATTGACCCGGGCATGTTAATCGACTCCCACTACGTAAGCGGAGGGTGATTGGTTCTTTCCATTCAGCACTTTCTTTTGGTTTTATCTGAAGTATTAGGAATGATATGTGTCTGTTAGACAAAGTTGAAATTTGCTCTTTGATTTAAAAGGGCAGGAAATATTTGGGGCAATATTGAAAACGTTGAAATGTGCACATTTGCTGGAGATCAGGAAAGTTAGTTGACCTAGTTTTGGGGCTCTAAAAAGCATCTAGGATCTGTGCTGAGATAAAGAAGCATATGAGTCTTATATATAAAGGAGCATTGAGTGTGAAGGATCGATTCGTGAAATTGTAGCACAGGCTCTGTAGTGTATAGCAAGTTGTAAAGAAGAACGGAGGGCAAAAGCAAATGTTAGCTGAAAGGACAGGCAGTTATCACTCCTTATACGCCGGGCATCTCCATCCAAAGCCTTCAGGAGCAACCTTGAAGGAATACTCCAGTGTTTTCTCAACTCTGTCTGTGAGCTGCATCTGTAGCCTGTGATTAATAATAGAAAATAGAAAAGAACAGAAAACCTATATGCTTGAAACATACTCGAGACGCGCTGCACAAAGATCTTAGTAAGCTATCTTAATATACAGATGTCCAACTGCAAACCATAGCTATGGTTATTAATGCTACCATTGTGGGATGGAAAGGTTGGGTTTGGACTGGTGGGGTTTGGGCTGGTGTTGGTGGTTCGGTGGGGGCTGGGTTTGTGCTCAATATGCTCAATATGCTCAAGATTTTGCTAAGCTATTGTAATGTACAGCTGTCCAATGGCGAACCCTAGCTATGAGATAGAAACGTAGGGTTTGGACAGTTGGGGTTTGGGCTGGTGTTGGTGGGGGGTGGGTTTGTGCTCAATATGTACTACACAAAGGTCTTAGTAAGCTAGCATAATAAGCAGCTGTCCAATCGCAAACCCTAGCTATAGTTATTAATGCTACCATTGCGGGATGGAAAGGTGGGGTTTGGACTGGTTGGGTTTGGGCTGGTGTTGGTGGGGGCTGGGTATGTGCTCAATACGCGCTGCACAAAGATCTTGCTAAGCTTTTGTAATGTACAGCTGTCCAATGGCGAACCCTAGCTATGGTTTATTAATGCTATGTAGTGTTTGGGCTGGTGTTGGTGGTTTGGTGGGGGATGGGTGTTAAAAAAAAAAAGACATGTTGGGCACATTTACAGTGCATAGAGAAAACAATGCTTTCTGGTCAGAAACCTGTAAGCTAGCTCGTTCCCCAGATTCGGTCGTTCTTGTTGCAGTGTGTTTACAGCTACGTCACTTGCTAAAGCTTAATCACGTGCTGTAGCCTTAATGCTACTGTTACTGTAGCTGTGTTTTGCTTTAAGAACTGATGTAATGACAAAGTAAAAATCTTTTAAGGCCTTGTTTGTGGAGCTCGAGGAAAGGCCACTTGTAAGAAAGTGCTGTTTAAAGCTGCTGCAGAATCTCTGAAAGCACATCAGGGTTGAGACTACACTGCGACTGTGAGACAAATATGTTTATATTTTTGAGCATCTTAAAGCTGGGAACATGTTTTGGATGTATTAGTCATCCAGCTTTGTTGTCAACCATGATGGCTGGAAGCTGTTGACAGTTCATGATACTAACATGAGTCGTGCCAAGCTTAGGGATCCTCAGTTTACTGATAATTCAGTCCGGCATTATAATTTCCGTATTGTACTCTGAAAGAACAGAATTCCTAGATTTTGCTCTTTGTACTGCATTTGTAGTTCTATAGATATAGAACATTTACTACTCTGCGATGCTAATTCAGACTGATTTGGTCCCAGTTGTATTGACATAAGCAGAAATGTCCATGGAAAAATTGGATACTGGCATTAGCACACAGTTCTTGCAGCAGAGCAAACCTAATACTTATGATAGAAGCCAATGTACAGGTGCATAAGCAGCTTACCATTGACTTCAATGTGTTTTGTTGTCTAGCTGTAAGGAAATAATTGTCTATAGTAACTAGTCTTACGGTAAAGATGCAGCAGATGCAGATTGAGTTCAGAAACGTTGGCATATTGCTTCAAACTGAAGTGACTTTATTTACCGTTGCCTCAAATCAATCTGTAGTCTCTTTAAAACCTCTCATGATGTTTTCCCTACAAACAGCTGTCCATCTTTTAGTTGCATTGCACACAAAAATAATTTACTGAAAAACATGAACTGCCCCAGCACCCCAGTTGTATGTATATGAATAATAAAGGAGTGTTCCCGTTAATAATCCCTTACAGTGATAGAAGTTTAGAGGATGGCTGCTTTTCCTTTTTTTCATACATAGAAATTGTGTTTTATCAGTGGTGAACTCTATGATGCCAACCATGTCTTGTTTCCATTAGATGTAGATTGGCTGAGAGTTTGGCTTCGTAGGGATTAGAGCAGTTGTAAGTGATGAATGCACAAGGCTGTGTAAGTTGTACATATATTACAAGTTAAATCTTTGGTAACAGTTCCAGTTACTCGAGCCAAGCACGAGCACTAAACAAGGCGAAACCTTTAAAGCAGAAAAGTTCCAGTTGTTGTGCCAGGCACGTGCACGTACTTCAAACTGTGGTGATGTGTTTGGATATTACTGGATGTCTCCACTGAACAAGTACTCATATGACGTTGGAAAAGAGCAACTGTAGTTGAGAGTTTTATGCTCCGCCCACAAGGTTGCTAGGTTGGACAAATAAACCAAAAGTCGTTGCAGCCGTATGAATTTAGGATGGAAACAAATATAAGAAAACTATTCCACCTGGCTCAGTTACATAAGATGTCCTAACCAGAGACTTGGGCCTCACAAATTCCAGTTCGACTCAAGTTCTGAATCCAAACCCAACTCTGATTTATTTGTCAGAACCTGATGTGACCCATATGGGATTTAGTGTTCAAAATTGATTGTCTAAAATGAGATACTGTTTAAACTTAAAATTACATTTCTGTAGCTTCTTCTGAAAGGAGTTTCTAAGAATTCTAGACTCTATATATATATATATATATATATATAATGTGAAAATATATTGAATATCGGGATATTATGTTTAGTGATACTGTATCGATTCTCAAAAACACAGTATCGATACACAGATTCCTGGCAGACAGTGAACCATTGTGTGTTGTGTTTAAAACTCTGACCACTAGATGGCAGTGTTGTAATCCATTTTCAGCTCCACTCCAACATTAACACGCAGCACAAGGGTGCAGTGCTATTGTAAGCATTGACAAACCTGTTCATATAGTGGTGTGGTTTAATAGTAACATCTGAAAAAAATGGCAATACATCACTTTGCTTGCAGTATCGCAGTATATTGTGATATATTGTATCACGATATGTATTGTATCTCCAGGTTCCTGCCAATACACAGCCCTATTTTGTCAAAAACATGAGTGATCCCAGCAGGCCATATAAAAAACTGATTTAGGTAATGGTAGAGAAGGAGTGTCTGTAGCAGGTAATATTTGAGACACTCTCAGAAAACCTGAATATGAAATTTATAATAATTATAATAACATATGAGATTAATAACTCTCTATACTCTATATACTGTATTCTGACAGAAGTATGTTTCTCAGTAGGCCGAGTTAAACCTTGTCCAACCTCGTAAAAGAGCTCAGTCGTGGGCGGAGCTTGAAGAGGTCAGCTGTTATAAGCAACCCAGTCTGGTCGTATGAGTAATTCTAACTGGAAAGTGTTGCACTCGTGAACGGGCTTGGAGAAGAGATGAACTCTTGAATATCTGAATACCGAGTCTGGTCTGGTCGGACTCAGAATACGCCAAGCACTTTTATCAGCAGGCCCCCGGAGTGAGTCGATGAATGTGTGGAAGGTTTATTTCTGGGGTCTCAATGTATCTTTTGCTTTTCATTGTCTCGGTAATTATTTAACTCCATTCTTTTAGACTTTCTTGTCTCAGGAGGGTTTAAGACGATGCTCGTTTTTCCTTTTTTTACTTCTTGCGATAAATACTACACAAAGAAATGAGAAAAAAAGAAAGTTGTTGCGCTTGTAACAGATCTGTAAATAGTGTAACTGTGTAACATACTGTATATTCATTTGAAGTGGTGTGCGGGAGAAGGATATGAATTAATACTACTACCCTTTGCCTACTGTAGAATAAAAACAAATGAATGAATAAGTGAGGAGGTGATTGAGAACAGTGGACGCGGGTGGGTGCGAGGTGTCTGTGATTTAATACCATTTAAAAGGTGAATGAAATATTCTATTTATTTGGAATAAATACTCTCACTAACCTGTTTTAACTCAATCAGAACACAATGAAGGAATATTACAGAATACAGATTGATTCAGCAGAAGTATTTCTGATGTGATTATTTTTTTTCTCCCCTGCTCTATGATTTTTTTTTTTCTTCCTCCTAAATAAACCTGAGCAAAATAAGAGCTGTTTTTTATTCCTGTGCACTTTTTAGTGTGTATTTTAAATTTGGGGTACCAAACGATTTTGTTTATTAACAAAACCTCTACACAATTTAATACACAATTATTGTTTGTTTGTTTTTTTTCAGTACAATAAACTCAAAATAGAAGTGTGGACTAAAAAAAAGAGACAGCAGTATGTGTGGATCAGAAGTAAGCTAATTAAAGGAAGGATTTAGAATATAGGTTTCTGTGTTATTGATAAACAGAAAGAAAAAAGCTATTTTTTTTAAATCATAGTAAAAATAAACACTAATAATAATAATGACATTCTAAATACACCTAAATACATTCAATTAGGGATTATGGTCATTTCACTGTTTCTTAAATCCTGCTGACATTTTTTTTTATTAATGAATAAATTATTTAAATAATAAAGAAAATAAGCTTTTTTTTGCCTTTTAAAGGAGCAATATGCAAAATTATGCAGTCATTATGTTTGTTTTTGTTTGTTTGCTTAAAACATCCCCAAAAAATAACTATAAGTAACTACAGTGGTGTCTCAGACATATCCATGTATAGTTTTGCAGAGTTATCCACGGAAGTTATCAAATCTGGTAGTATCCTGACTCGTAATAAGCTTTAAGTAAGCTACTGCAGCACCGAGTCTGCCTTTATTCCCGACATGAGTTGGGTGAAGAGGTAGCATGGTGCACATTGGTGCTGCCTTCCACGCTGGACATGCTCCTGTAGAGTAAAGGGTTGAAGTTTGATGCCGAACCTTCAATGATTTTTCAGGAACATTTTACATATTGCTCCTTTAAATCACGATTATTCTTCTTATTATTCCAGAACAAAGGTCAAGAAGCACAGCGGTAAGGTTTTGCTACACTGAATTTTATTGTCTTGAAGTAAAAGCAGGTCCTGCTGGACCGAAACACCCCACAGAGTAGAAGTTACAGAACAATCGCACACGTTTGCTTCGTTCTCACACATGCTGCGTCGTCACGTTCTCCGTGAAGCACGTAGTTCAACAACCGCAGTCCTGTTTCTCCTCCCGTTAGTATTTTCATATATATATTTCTCATATGCGGAATTAATATTCACCCATAATAATTTAATATTCAGTCGTCATACATGTGGACTACACTAGTCTCTAAACATTGGAAGCACGATTTCCATAAACGCACCACGAAGATACATAACACTTAAGATATGTCCAAGATAAACTATGTACTCTGAAATAAATTCATTACTAAGACTCTGAGAGATTCAGTTCGAAGGGAAAGGTGCTGCGATTTGGGCCGGAAAGAAATGAGGACAATGCGGAAAACGTGGTTGACGTTACTATTGCCTTGGTGCGGCACAGTGGTACCCACTGAGGGGTGTGTTGGCATGCCCAACAGGTAGAGTACAAACAGGCTTATTACAACAACAAACACACGCCACTCTTTAATCAAGGGCTTCAACTGGTTTTCTTATAAACAGAACCGACGACATTGGACCAAACGACCATGATCACTATGCATAGACCAGCAGTGATGTATATTTATATAGTTATTTATTAAACTCATTAGTTAAAACTGATGGAAGCCCATTTCCACCACTTATAAAAAAATATATGGACATTTCAGTAAATCATAATAATTAAAGGTTTTCCATAATTATGACTATATGTTATAATTACATCATCATTTAAATTTAATTTTAAGTAATGACATCATAAAAATGGTTAAGCATATCATGGATATGTTCTCATTATTAAAGATGTTAAGTCATAATTATGAGATACCAAGTCATAACTGTCTATGTATCTCATAATTGCTACTTAGTATCTCATCATTTTCATTCGCTCTCAAAATCACGACAAGTCATAATCTATAATTTTATCTCCTAATTTAGACTTAAATCCGATTAAGTAATTCATATTCATGACTTAGTATCTCTTAACTGTTACTCAATACCATAATTATGACTTAATTTCTCGCAATTATCAGTCACAATTATGACTTGTCATTATACCTTATCTCCTAAAAGACTACAAACGAGATGCTGAGTCTTGCTTATGAGATGTGGACTCATGATTATGATATACTAACTCATACTTATGAGATACTGAGTTGTGATTATGAGACACTCATACTTACGAGATGCTGAGTCGTGATTATGAGATACTAACTTATACTTGCGAGACACTGCGTCATGATTGAGATACTAATTCATACTTACGCAATGCTGAGTCGTGATTATGAGATACTAACTTATACGAGATGCTGAGTCGTCATTGAGATACTAACTCATACTTGCGAGACACTGCGTCATGATTGAGATACTAATTATTACGAGATGCTAAGTCGTGATTGAGATACTAACTCATACTTACAAGATGCTGAGTCATGATTGAGATACTAACTCATACTTACGAGACGCTGAGTCATAATTGAGCTACTAACTCATACTTGCGAGACGCTGAGTCACGATTGAGATACCAACTCATTTATGAGATGCTAAGTCATAATTAAGATACTCATACTTGCGAGACATTGAGTCATGACTATGAGATACTAACTCATACGAGATGCTGAGTCATGATTGAGATACTAACTCATACTTACGAGATGCTGAGTCGTGATTGATACTAACTCATACTTACAAGATGCTGAGTCATGATTGATACTAACTCATACTTACGAGATGCTGAGTCGTGATTATGAGATACTAACTCATACTTACAAGATGCTGAGTCATGATTGAGATACTAACTCATACTTACGAGATGCTGAGTCGTGATTATGAGATACTAACTCATACTTACGAGATGCTAAGTCGTGATTGAGATACTAACTCATACTTACGAGATGCTGAGTCGTGATTGAGATACTAACTCATACTTGCGAGACGCTGAGTCGTAATTGAGGTACTAACTCATACTTACAAGATGCTGAGTCATGATTGAGATACCAACTCATTTATGAGATGCTAAGTCATAATTAAGATACTCATACTTGCGAGACATTGAGTCATGATTATGAGATACTAACTCATACGAGATGCTGAGTCGTGATTGAGATACTAACTCATACTTACGAGATGCTGAGTCGTGATTGAGATACTAACTCATACTTGCGAGACGCTAAGTCGTAATTGAGATACTAACTCATACTTGTGAGATGCTGAGTCATGATTGAGATACCAACTCATTTATGAGATGCTAAGTCATAATTAAGATACTCATACTTGCGAGACATTGGGTCATGATTATGAGATACTAACTCATACGAGATGCTGAGTCATGATTGAGATACTAACTCATACTTACGAGATGCTTAGTCATGATTATGAGATGCTATCTTATATGAAATAGTAAGTCATACAAGTCATGATTATGAGATAGTAAGTCATAACGACAAGGTAAATTCATAATTAGGGTCATTATTATGCAAACTTTTTTTTAATGTTCTGGAAACGGGCTTCCATTGAAACCTGAAGTTTACTATAAGATACAAAATCAGGCTTGAGATTCATTTGCATAAACTTACCACTATTCTAGACTGCTTTTTTGTGACTTTACTAAGTTAAGCATCTCTCATGGACGCCAGTGACCATCTCCAGCCTGATTTTGCTGCGAAAGAAACAAAACACTTAGAATGGAGGGCGATGGCTGATGTGACTTTCAACAGTCTTCATCTCAGTTAGATGATCTGGATTCAGTAAGAGCCACATAAACTCCCAAACATACGTTCACCTTCACACACTTCAGGTCTACAGGGGGTTAAACATGGCGTGAAGGGTGACCAGCCCAGTAAAGGGCCGATCTCCGGACGTATTGCACTTTCTATATAGATCCCGCCTCGCTAGAGATGCTGTTCTTGCTACGTGGAAAGGTGGAGCAACAGGCAAACACACATTCATAGCTAAAAGCTCCACAAGGATGTTTAGTTTAGAGATGGCTGTTAAAGGAATTCTCCAGCACTGTCCAGTCTGATCTCTGTCATCTGCATCTCATATGTACAAAATAGTAACCTTATAGAAGAGGCCAAACATATTCTTTACTTTACTCTCAGTGTAGGTTCATGATAATATGGTTTTACTCCAAATGATTTTGGAGCATGAAACTCTGTTCAAATAATATTAAAAATTAAAAAATCAACAAAGGTTGCATGTTTTTCTTTGGACAGTGATGATACATAAAGTTGTACAACAGACAACAGACTAAACTAGCAGCAATGTATTGGTTTGTTTTTGTTTGTTTTATTTTGCCTGCTCCTCTAGTCCAACGATCTCCAACACTGAGTTTAGTTCCAACTGCATCTACTATGCACTCAACTAATGCTTGTGCACCTGATCCAGCCAATCAAGAACATCTGAAGAACTTCACTAGCTGGTGTAGGTGTGGCAGTTTGCACTTGGAGCTAGACTCTACAGGACAGGTTGATCTCCAGAACCAGGGTTGTCTGGATAGTATTGGTTGGTGGACTATTCTCAATCCAGCAGTAACACTGAGGTGCTCTGTCTGATCCTCTCACACCAGCACGTCAGTGTCACTGCCGTGCTGAGAACTCCCTAATAATATCTGCTCTGTGGTGGTCCTGACTATTGGAGAACAGGGTAACAAAGTATACAGAGAAGTAGATGAACTAGTTTGTAATGTGGTGAGTAGAGCAGATACAACAGACTTATTGAAGCCACAGGTCGTGTATATTATTCCTTATAGTTATAGAGCAGCTGCACATCCATTATCTTGAGTTTTGAGTACAGAAGAGCATCAATATGGACAGTATGATAGACAGAACAGCGCTGAAGTGCTCCTCAAGCTAGTGGGTGAAGATGAACCTGGCTGTAAGAATATATAATAAAATACAGAGGTGTAGTTGCATTACTTAGTCATAGTCTACTTCTACCAGAGGATTAAACATCTACACTGTTCAGAAGCAGGTGACACACTGTACACTGTTCCAGTGGGTTCAGGTTTGAGACAGAGACAAACACAACAAGCATATCTCCCACTGGTGGTCTTCCTTCTTCTCCTTCCTCATCATGAGGAACGTCAAAACCATCTGTCTTTTAGCAGGTCCACAGGAGAAGAGAAGATACTGGAGGGGTGTCCATCTCTCTCTCTCTCTCTCTCTCTCTTTCTCTCTCTCTCTCCCTGGCCCACCCCCCACTGTCTCGTCTGTGCTGGTGGGGTTTGATTCAGGTTTGCGTGGTGCTGAACATGAAGGGAGTCCAAGACTAAAGTCAGAGAACAAGAAGAAGGAAGTGATGGAAAGGAGGAAAAGGGGGCGGTTAGGATTCAGATGGAGGAAGAGGGCTTTCAGGGCGTGAAGGGCTGCCCTTGTTTGGCCGGCTGAGCGACGAGAGGAAAGAAAAAAAAAGGGGGAGGGAGAAAGAGAGAGAAGCGTGAACATTGAAATAAACGATAAGTCTGCGAATTAGAAATTAGGTGTCCCCAAAGTCAGCAAGGCTGGAAGACAAACCTTGGATCCTAATATCAGTGCTTGCCTTGCTTTGCAGTTTAAAAGAACGCTCCAGCATTTTTCAACCTAATCTCTATCTGCTTCACCTGTATCCTATCGTTAATCCCCAAGAACAGTAAGCTACATGCAGAGCTGGATTATACTTAAAAAACAGCATGAATCCATTGAATCAAAACACTCAACATAGAAGCCAATGGGCAGTTGCTGAATTACATTAAAAACAAACATATTAGAATAGTTTTCAGTTTGACATAAATTCAAAATGCCTGTTGCACTGTGGGTTCCATTGACTTACAGTAAAATTCTGGTTCTATTGACGTAGTAAAAGTCTGGATCCATTGACTTATATTAGAAGCCTGGTTTCATTGACTTACATTAGAAGTCTGGTTCAATTGACTTACATTAGAAGTCTGGTTTCATTGACTTACAGTAAGAATCTGGTTCCATTGACTTACATTAGAAGTCTGGTTCCACTGACACACAGTAAGAGTCTGGTGCCATTGACTTACAGTAAGAGTCTGGTTCAATTAACTTACATTAAAACTCTGGTTCCATTGACTTATATTAAAAGTCTGGTTCCATTGACTTATATTAAAAGTCAGGTTCCACTGACATAATTAAAATGTATTTGTAGGGTTTAATAAGTGTTTTTCAGCTCAGTTATATGCTTTTCCATCAACCATTGTATGGCCGGTTGCAATAGGGTGACAATGGAATACCTCCCACTCCCCATTCACCAACAACATAACATTCCCTCTAGACAATCAGGCCCATCTATAAAAGATCAAATCATACATATAAAAATCAATACTGAAGAACCCGTGTAGGTTTATAAAATGACATATATTCAATCTACACATTTGAAAGACACCTGCAAGTGTTTCTCAATGCTTTAATGGTTTACTAACAGAATTCAGCATCTGCCTAAAAGCGTCTATAGACCACAGTCTGTTGTTCTTCCCTCAGAATGTTTCAAAATCACTGTTTGTGGGAATAAACGAGTCGCTGCAGATGTGATGAATAAAGATTAGGTTTAAAAAAATCCAACAAATCAGTAAATCAGTCAATTTTATGGAAGCCCATTCCAGCCAGATAGAAGAGAAAAAGTTGCCTGTTTTTTCCTTCCTCAAGGTTTCTGACAGCAATATTTCAAAATACTAACTTGGCATTTTAAAATAATGCCTTACTTGAGATACTATATTAAAATAATGGGTCATTCATAAGTAATTTTTCAATATTTTTTCAAGAATTCAAAATACTAAGGACATATTTGAGTAAGTTAGATACTAATTCATTATTTCGACTGCGTCACAGCTTGTTCCCGCTCACTGCACGCGGCTGGTGGTTTAGCTGGTTGCTAGGCTACCGGCCGGCTATCCAAAACAATAGCTGGAGGCTTAAAAATCCGCTAGCATAAATGCTAATGTCTGGAGTATAAAAGTGTAAATGGTGAAGGACTCGTTACAGAGTTGATAATAAAATACTGTTTTGTGTGATTATATGACCAGAAACACATTAAAACTCCAGAGAGAATCAAAATAACTCACATTTTAAAACGACGTCACTGCTCGTAGATTTGCCTGCGTTGCATGACGTAAAATGCTGTTTAGGTTTTGAGACACACCATATATTTTAGCAAACTAGTCATAACTAGTCATTTCAAGGTACTATGTAAACATTTAAGAAAAAGTTACAAGTTCCTAAGTGATTATTTTGACATATTAAGTCATTATTTCAAAAATAGTAATCATTAAAGCAGATACTAAGTTAATGTTTGAGAAATTAATTTATTATGAGATACTAAAACATTATTTTGACATATTAAGTCATTATTTCAAGAATAGTAATTATTAAAGCATATACTAAGTAAATATTTGAGAAATTAAGTTATTATGAAATACTAAATCATTATTTTGACAAATGAAGTCATTATGTTTAAGCTATTAAGTCAATTATTTAAAAGAGTAAGTCATTGTTTCAGGATGCTACAACAATATTTTGAGATAGTAAGTCAGTATTTTGACATAGTCTGTCATTCTTGTTTTAGATATTAATTATTTAAGAACAGAAGTAATGAGATAGTAAATCATCATTTTTGACACCAAGTGTATATTTTCCCAGCAAATCTGTGATTATTTTGAGATGATGTGGGAATATTATATGAAATTCATTATTTAAGATAATAAATCAATGTAAGAAACGTAATCATTTTCTTTACTGATACCAAAAGAAGAGGACAAACACATGATTTGCAGTTTTTCCTCCTCTACCTGATGGAAAAGGGCTTCCATTTCATTTCAGCCAATAGGAGAGAAAGAAGGAGCTTGTAATACTAAACCAAAACCATCAGAAAGCTCATTACCCTTCACGTTAGCTGGATGTCGTCTTCCGGCCTGTGACCTCAAGGACCGCTGCCCGAGAAACAGAAGGACAAACAAACAAAAACAAAGCAAAAGAACATGACAGAAAGAAATGGGTATAAATGCACACTCCAAACACAGAGATGCAGTTATCCTTAGTTCTCCAGGCGCCACTTTGGAGAGATAATGCATCTGCGTCAGAAAAGGCCCCTGATGCAATCGCCATTTCATTCAGCAGAAAAAGAAAGTCACGACAGAACTGAAAGACTGGTCAGTAGCAGTAGTAAAGCATGGCCAAGGAACAAATGAGGCATAACACACACACACACACACACACACACACACATATATATATATATATATATATATATATATATATATATATATATATATATATATATATGGCAAACAAACAAAGAAAAAATGAAATGAAAATGAAAATAAAGATGCTGTTTTGGCCTAGCTCTTTGTATAAGGCTGAATAAAGAATGTACAGAACGAGCAAAGATGTAAACGTCTGAGTGTGTTGTAAATATGTGAGTTGTCAAGTTTTACTTAAACCCTGTGCTGTAAGATTCTACTGTCCAGATCCCAACAGAGACCTCGATTAGGACAACCACGGCACTGATTTGGCTTAAAATAACAAGCTGTTCATGATGGATGGACAGAACTGAAGCGCTACACGTGGTAAATGCTGAATTTGAAGGAAGAAGGACAAACAGAAACAGCTGGTCAGTCTATAGTTTGTATATTAAGCGTGCTATTTAACGCACAAGCTAATTTAGCTGAAACCCTCTTACTGAGCTTGCTACAATTGGATTACCCTTAAAGGGCAATTCCACCAATTTTTCAGAAATTCCACATGATTAATGGTTGAGACCAAGTCATTCAGAGTGGTTTGGTGTGTTCCAGAAAAACTTGCCGACCCAGCTGTGTTTTCACTGGTGGTGAATGGAACCAGACATCCAGCTTTGAGATTACATGAAGTGGTTATAATAACACTTATGTTTTTGTTTTTTTATGGTGTCAGCAAGTGCCTGAAGGGCAAACTAGTCTAGAAAACATATTGTTTCAGGTTTATGACTATTTTACAGTTATCCATATCGCTGTCAATAAAACCTCAAGTATCTCCTAAATAGTAACTTTACAGGAGAGGACAAAAACTTCTTTACCTACAATGTAACTCAATGGAACCAGAATTTTTTTCAAGCAATTTTGAAGCATTTTTATTGGTCCATTCATCATGACAATTATCACATTATCATTATCATTATCAATTATCACACAATGTAAAAGGCAGCTCCTACATTCAGGTAATGTAGAAAAATAAAAATTGACAAAAATGGAGATTTTTGAGGTTTTTCTTTGGGCAGCTGCGATATAAAAGATCAGAAGATATGTAGATGTGAAGGTTTTGGATAGTAAATAAAATGGCTATATTTGTGTGGTAGACATGGTGACCCCTGGTTCCATTCAGAGTCTTTATGTTCCTCTACAATAAACCACTCCACCCTGTCCCACTGAATTATATAGAAATTTTGAAAACATGATGGAATTGTCTTCTGAGCTAGCCAGCACACAGGCTGGCTCACAACTTACAGACTAACTAATCTTTTCCTGTTGCATCTTTTCTTTAAACGCCCCTCCTATAATAAAAGTTGTCGCTGGTCAAATTTAATTATGTTCTAAATGTAAATAAGTGAACATCTACAGAGACACACTTCCACATAAGGTAATACACAATCACTGTTTGGGTACTGAATCTGACATACTGCAAGCTTAAAACTATGTTGTGCAAAAGTTATAATTTATTTTTTTTCTCAATATGTTTATTTATATACTCAAATAAATGAAAATGTGCACTAATATCTGAAGGAAATATATAAGAATAATATAAGTACTATCTAAATAATATGATAATATCTGTAGTGTCTCTGGTGGAGGGTTTAGGTCTGGTGTTGTTTCTGTAGCTCTCTCTAAACTCCAGCAGTGTGAGCAGGTGTTTTGGTGTTTGGTGCAGTGCAGTAGAGCGATTGGGGTCAGTCTGAAGAAGAGGAGGACTGAAGGGGTGGGTTTTGACCGGGTGGGCGTGTCTGCCTCCTCTGCCTGTCACGGTGGTGGGAGGGGTTAATAGTCTAAGAGGGAGGAGTCTGTGGATCTGATTGGTCGGGTGGGTGAGGCCGGGGGTCGTCGGCTGCCATGGAAACAGACAGGGACACACAGACACAGAGAAGATCACGGATGAGTCAAGGACCGTTATACACACACACACACACACACACACACACATACACACTTAACACAACACACATCTATGACCATGGAGGACATTCTGCTGAACACATTTCACAACATATGACACAATGGATTTGGACTGAACAGGATATTTACTGTACAGCAAGACTTAAAGGGGAATTCCACCGATATTTTAAAATTTCTGCATTCAGAGCGGTTTGATGTAAAATGCTTTACTTTAGACCTTTACTAACTCTGATTTATTTACAGTGGTGGTGAATGGAACCGGGGGTCACAGTGCAAATATAGCTACTATTACTATTACTATTATTTACTATCCACAAACACAAGTGAATCTATGGGTTTCTATGAGTTTACATATCGTCACTGTTCAAAGACAAGCATGCATCTCTATTGTTGATGTTTTTAAATGTTTTATTTATTTTAAGACCAATGAAAACAACAGCTGCTCTTTATATCCTTTCATAACAAATGGACCAATACAAATTCCTTCAAATCATGTGGAATAAAACCTCTTTACATTCAGCCTAAGGTTTTCTCTGTAGACTGTTTTGCTTTAGAAAGTCCTACACATACCTCTCTTTCACAAATGAATATAAAAATACATGAAAACATACTTTAATATGTTTACTACTGTAAACAAATACCATATTCAAGTCAGCACTTTGTATAAAAGCTTTCTATGAGGGTAGCTGTTAAAGGTGGACATCTGGTTCCAATCACCACCACTGTAAACAATCCTTTGTACGTTTCTCTACAACAATCCACTCTGATTGGCTTTGTCTGGCCATTTAATTCCCCTTAAACATGATTCATGCAGCTTCACCATCACATACATCCACTATCAGCTGATAAAGCCTTCTTTTTTACTGAAGTCCTGAACTTCCTGAACTCTTGCACACTACAGTGTGGACTGAAATACTATGCTATAGTTCAGAAGATATTTTAAGATAAGTTATTAACCAGTATTAAGTTAAAGCATGAATGTTTTAAGGCATTCTATAACTTCAATGCCAATATTACAGCTTTCTCAGTCATTATTACATGGTGTTTATCATTCTAGACACATATAAAGCCTTACTCCATCTTTTAACCACTAATATTAGTATAAACTGTTACACATTACTGTTCATAAGGCTACATGTAATAGCAGCAGACATAAGCATACATAAATGTGCATAGATGCTTATTCCAGTAGTCATCAATCGCTATGAAGGTTACATTTGCCAGTTTTGATCAAAGTTATGTAATGTAGCCTTACGACAAACGATGCTTACTGGAATATAACCCTACCTTATGTCTGTTGTCATGATCGGCTTAAGTAGCCTCATGACCAAACCCTACAGTAAAGTATTACAGTATAAACTATACACTACTGTTCAAAAGTTTGTGATCACAGTGAAATGTTCTTGTTTTCAATGGAGTATCTTCTTCCTTAACACAACAATGGACTGACGGGTCTCTAAAGAAAGTTGTTTCTTTCTGGTCATTTTGAGTCGGTCAGCAAACCATCAACTGCTGATCTTCAGATACTAAACTAACCTAGAATGTTGTTCCCTTTTATACTCACTTATTAGTAGAATGTTTTTCAGCTGTGCATCACAATTGATCAAGAGTGTCCTAACAACCAATTAGTCCAATAACATCCTTAACTTGGATTGGCGGTCGTACCAGGAGATTTAGACAGAGGACTGAGAATTACTGATAATAGGACTATATGTAAAATAAGCCTCTATACAAAAATAGACTTTAATACAAACAGTGTTATTCTTTAAAAATCATCTGATACACTTACATTAATTGTGAAATGGACAATATTGTTTGTGAATTGCATTAAAAATTGCATGGAATTAAATTCTAAAGTGATCCTAAACTTTTGAGCAGTAGTGTATATGTATTACAGTATATACCGTATAAACTACAGTATAAATTGATTCATACTTTCACAGTAGCATTTATACCCATAAACAACAAACTACGAAGCGCACGCATGCGGTATAACACTGAACAACAAGGAATCACAGGACATGGCATCGTGTAAGGCTGTTGCTGAATATCTGAATCATGAGACACATCGTCAAGAACAGGACGATGTTTTAACATTCAGCAACCGAAATGCAGATGAGTGCGATGATGAGACAAACAGCAAACGACTGACCGACACTTGGAGAGGTTCGCTCTTACAACCTGGTGGAGGTTTGTTCTTTCATGTGCCTACTGTGTGTTTACACTGAGCTCTAGATTCTTAGTGAAGCTGAGGGGAAGCATCAGAAATGAACAGCAGGGGAAAAGAACATGAACGACTGTTCTTCTTCTCACTGAATGAATGAAAGTAAACATAATGTAAATCTTGAGCTATCTACAACAAAGGAAAGAAAAGGAGGTCGAGCAGACCACACACTCTCACACACCAGCTCCCAAACTGTGTATGAGCCCAATAGGCATACAGGCCTATTCCAAATCTGTCTGAGACTGATAGGCACGCTCAGCAGGTCATCAACAGCGTGTTCCCGCCAGATCTCTATCTGCTGCGTCTGTAGCATTTGATAGATTATCATGAACAATGGGTTCAACATCTAATACAGTACAGAGACCACCCTTTATGTATTTGACTGGTCACCCCATTAGAAGTGTTTGTGGTTACTGTGGATGGTGAGAAGAAAGAACGTGCAACCAACGTCTAAGCCTGAACTTTGAGGTTCTGGATTCTGCGGTGGTCAGTCCATTGTTCAGCTACTTTGTTTGATGTGTTTGTATCTCCTATACATCCTTTCACACCCATAGCACTGAGGCGTCTTCTCACAGTGGAACACCCATTAGATGCTTTCAGGTCTGATGCAAGAATGAAGCTTAATGTTCTCCTCTCTCTCTAAATTTTAGGCGGCCTTTTATCTGATTGGGACAGCATTGGTGGTCTGCCAGCTCTTCCAGGTGGTTGCTAGGAGTTTACTGGCCATTTTGACAAAAAACTGAATGCGCGAATGGTCTTACAGTACTGCATTTCATGCAAATCCAAATGAGTGTTGGTGGTAATCGACAATGTGATACAGACGCAGCAGACAGGGATAAGACTGAAGAACGCTGGAATGTGCTTTCACATTACTCATTGTTCTAGCAGAGATTGAACAGACTTTACTATAGTGGATATAAACTCATTCACTCTAGTAAAGTCTTTTAGTACTGAACGTGATCCTGCTGTCCTTCAAGCTTCTGCCGTCCTCCAGCGGTGAAGTGCCCACTTTCTTTAGTTCTTTAGTAAAGGCAATGTTTTTTATTTTTTAGAGTCGTGAGTTCTATATAGAGGGTTACAGGAGTTTAATCGTTCTTGAATCTGATTTGTAACTAACCCTAACTGCGTCACTTTTTAAGCCATCCATATATGACACATAGCAGATGTTGATAACAGCTGTCTCTGTCCTGAACTGGAGCTAGCCCAGGGGTGTGTTTAGGGTTGGCTATGGACTGTAGTCACAGGTTTTGTTCTGTAGGTCTCTTTTACTGACAATATATTTAATATGACTATGAATTATGGGCTCAAAAAACACTGAATGCTTTGTGGTAAATGTATTTCTGCCTTAAATGAGCCTAAATTGCTAGATTTTGTGACCTTTAAGACATTGTTAGACCTTTATTTCTATTATTTTTGCATCTTCTGTAGTCTCAGGTCATAGCCACTGTATGATGTTCTGACACGGTTTATATAGTACAACAGTTACCAAAATACATAAAACTGGATCTACTTTTTATATTTCATAGATAAAAATGTTGGACTATTTTATGAAATAGTCTGGAAATGTCCAGTTTCAGCCATCTGGTCACCTTAGTATACGGTTCTATACAGGATCAAATTGGTTCCTCTATTGTTACAATGTCAAGCTTCTTACTTTAGAAGAAACCTTTTTGGTGCTACCTAGAACCATTTTCTCTATAGACCATATCATCGCTGTCTAAAGAAAAACATGTCTCATCATTTTTCGATATCATTTGAACACGACAGCTGCTCTTTATATCCTGTGAAAGCTTCACGATGAATGGACCAATAGAAGTGCTCCAAAATCCCTGAGAATAAAACCTCTTTATATTAACTTACATTGAAAGTTAAGAATGTTTTCGACCTCTTCTGTAATGTTAGTATTTTGGGGATACATGTTTTTCCTTGGACAGTGACCGTACTGAACACGTTCTCCATCAATCTGAAGAACATTTCACCATGCCAAGTACCATTAAAGCATGCAAATGGTTCTATATAGAACTCATGGTTCTAAATATGACCTTTGCCATTACTAAAATAAAACCATGTTTTTAAAACTAATAGGCGTTTTAAGAATTTAAAATACTGATCCATTGTCTGTATAAAGACGTTGTATAAGGCTCTGGACTTGAAGGGTCTTGGTCCACTAAATTTTTTTATGATTGAGCTGACTGAGTCAGATGATTAGTTATTAGATGTTGTGGGTATTTAAGCTATATTTAAGCTTAAATATTTAAGGCAAAATCCCATTTAACCAAACGAGATGCTGAAAATCTTATAGAAATGTGTAGATTTAGGTTTAGATTAATATGAAATGGTTTATTTTGTATACTGATATAAGGTCACTCTGTAATAGCAGCCTTCAAGCTTAAAGTCCTGCAAGCTTCAGCTGCTTTGGCATTGCTGAAGCTACTGTAAAGGAGTTGGATGACAATCATGTTTTTTGATATATCTGCAACCAAAAAGTAAGAGTTGCTTTTAACAATATTTTTAAAAAAAGCCAAGCAACTCAGTCCCTTAGCAACATTCTATATAGATATTTATACCCTAAGACTGTGTATTCTAATGGTATGAAATTTCACATGCATGCTTCGTTTGAAATGAATAACAAATTCACAAGTAAATTATCTAATATTAACTAAAAGTAGGTATTTTGAGTAATACTGAGCTGCGTGCTACATTTCCTATTAGGTTAAATGGGATTTTTGCTAGAAACAACAGTAGTATGTTTATTGCTTTAGCATTAATACATCAATTCAGTCCTGGTTTAAAGTGTTCAACACTGAAGTACGGCGCATTGAAGGAGCTCACAGAGTCTCAGAGATTCCCGGAGAGTCCCCCAGCTGTGCACATGTTTATTGCACTGGTTAGCATGTGCGAACAGTGTGAAGGACTCTCTGATTGGTCGTGTGTGAATCCTCAGGGAGTGCTCAGAGGCAGATGGCCATGCAGCGGTAAGCGAGAGAGTGGCAGTGGCAGAGTAGTGGGCCAAGCACCACACACATACCGGACGCGGTGGTCCTCACTGGTCACTGATTGTAATTCTGTGAAAAGCAATCATAATCAACAGGTAGGGTGGAGACGGAGTAAGGGGGGAAAGGTGGTGGAGGACAGGGAAAAAGGAGGGAATGTGCAAGAAACACGGTTTAAATGGAGGAGAGACCCACGGCACATTAACACTGCTCCGGTCTCAGCCGCCAACAAGACTGAACTGCAAAACCTCCCAACAAATACATAAATACGAGTCCATTAAAAGCCAATGACCCTGATTTAAAACAGCATCTATACTGAGTCCAGAAAAATGAGGGTTTCATCTCAGAGGCTGTGCAGTTCAGCTGATGGGTTATTCCACGGTTAGCACAGTAGAGTTAGCTTGTAGGTTAGAAGGTCAGTAACTGGTTTATAGCAAGTGGTGAAAGAAGAACTTTTAAAGGCTTCTATGGCAAATTTCCTGCATAGCTACTGTTATAACTAATCACTAATGTTAACTATGCCAAAAGATATAAAGCTCAGGTTTGCTGTGTGGAGACTAAACCTAGTTATAAACACTATTTGAGCCAGATTAGTTTTACCAAGTGAGTTTGTTTGAATGGCAGTTTGTTTGGGATCAGTTTCCCTACAGAGTTCACAGTCTTAACATGGCACAGAACACAAACAATAACAACAAATCTGTGTCTATTTTCAGGTTTTATTACTACAATAGTGTTAAGTACATCACTCCACAATTATTACTATCAGACTGCAAAAACTACCCACACTGCAGATTCATACTGGATTCAAATCACTCTATAATTAATACTGCCAGACTCTTTAAACTACACACCATGCAGATTCACACTGGATTAAAATCATTCCACAATTATTACTGTCAGGTTGTAAAAGCTACCATATAAACTACACACACTGCAGATTCATGCTGGATTAAAATCACTCCACAGTTATTACTGTCAGACTGTAAACACTACACAAACTGCAGATTCACACTGGATTAAAATCACTCCACAGTTATTACTGTCAGACTGTAAACACTACACAAACTGCAGTTTCACACTGGATTAAAAACACTCCACAGTTATTACTGTCAGACTGTAAACACTACACAAACTGCAGATTCACACTGGATTAAAATATCTCCATAGTTATTACTGTCAGACTGTAAACACTACACAAACTGCAGATTCACACTGGATTAAAATATCTCCATAGTTACTACTTTCAGACTCTTCAAACTACACATTCATAAAACTACAGATTCATACTGGACTAAAATCACTCCACAATTATTACTGTCTGAGAGTTAAGCTACACACACTGCAGATTCATACTGGATCAAAATCATTCCACATCTGTTACTGTCAGGTTGTAAAAGCTACTGTATAAACTACACACACTGGAGATTCATACTGAATTAAAATAACCCCATAATTATTACTGTCAGAGCGTAAAACTAGACACACTGCAGATTCATACTGGATTACTCCACAGCTGTTATCACCAGACTGTAAAAACACATACACAATATAATGAGTGATATTGCTGATTGCTTACATTGCAGTAATTCATTAGATAAAAATAATCCGGCTAAAATAGATTCCAGATCCTTAATTTCAGGTTCACCACTTACTAAAGATGTTAAAGGAGAGTTAAGGCAGGTCTTTAATGGTGTGTGTGTGTGTGTGGGGAAGGGTATGTCTGGTTTATGTCACATTGTGGGGACCAAAACCTGGTCATATACTTACGTTGTGGAAAACATTTCATTCTTGGGGGGACCAGAAGCTGGACCCCACAATGTAAATCATTACTTTTTAAGGTTAGGGTAAGGTTACGGTTCGTATTAGGCTAGTACTAGTTCTGGTTAAGGTTTGGGTTAGTCTCTAGGAAATGAATAGAAGTCAATGTAATGGCCCCACAATTCACAGAAACAAACGTGTGTGTGTGTGTGTGTGTGTGTGTAGCAGAGCACAGCATGGTGCGGCGTGTGTTGACATCAGGAGGCAAGCTGCCCTGCTAGTGTGAGACTGGTTCACTTCACCAATCACACGCAACACAGGGCCAAATCAGCAGCGCAGAAGTGAATCAAAGAGGAAACAAACATCCTCAGCCTCTCTCTCTTTCTCTCCTTCTCTCTCGCCCCTTAAAGTCCCAGGGAACTTAGTCTAAAATATTCAGACCTACTTGATGTATTTAAACATCCAACAAAGTTGAGGATGGCTTTAAAACTGCTAATCAGACCTGATCTGAGAACTGTGTCTTAATATGCTAATGAGTGTGCTAGATTGACAGAGCCCAGTTAACTGCCACTGATATAGCTTAATATTATATAACTAAACACGACCAGTGTAAGTAAAGCAGAAATAAATGAGTGAGATGGGCTCTACATACACAGGTGGTCTTTTAGACTATGCTATGTTCACTCACTCTCTAGTGTTTAGGTGGCATCGTCTTATAGAAGGTTCTGCTGATGCACTTTTTGAGAATGCTGGTGTGTCTGATTGAACAAATGGATGCACAGATGAGCTAGACTGATCGCCCAGTTAAATTTCCTAGGTAAGCTTTTGATTGGTTGATAGCTAGATATGTATGTGGGGATCTTGCTTACGTACACATAACCCTAAATTAGGACTTCCATGTTTGCAAGATAAGAATTTTGGCCAAATCCACATGAAACGATGAACCTACTCACATACATTTAGGTTCCCCGGGGCTTTAACTACACATACACTCATCTCCTGTCACTGGTCAGACAAGGGTGCCATTCTCTGATATCTTGTGTGACGGTGGGTGATGTACTAACGGCAGTGTCATTGGAACACAGTGAAGGTTTTCTCTTTCCCTCAACAGTGGTACACTGAGTGCTCAGGCATCTGTGCTTGTGTGAGTTCACTCGCTCCGTCATTCATACTCGAGATGTTGAAAACAAACTAGACACTAAATGGCCGAATGGTTGGACGGTTAAACGTTTGAACGATAACTGTAGCCGTGGAAAGAATGACTAATGGTGCATTCAGACAGTCCGCCTCAACTCGTGAGTGATTGAGTAATTTCACGTATTGTCGCTGTCCAAAGAAAAAGATGCATCTCTATCTGTTTTTATCATTTCAATGTAAAAGCTGCACTTTGTATGGAAAATTCTTGATGAATGGACTAAAAGAAATGCTCCAAAATCACTTGAAAAAAAATCTGGTTCCATTGAAATACAATGAAAGTAAGCAATGTGTTTGTCCTCTTCTGTAAGGCTGCCATTTTTAAGATACTTGTTTTTCTTTGGACAGCAACGATATACTTACTGAGCAAAAACCTTTTTTAAGCTCTAGCTGCTCTTTACATTGTATGAACATTGCATGCTACTGTAAATGGACCAATAGCAATGCTCCAAATGACTTTGAATAGCACGATTTGCCTGCTTGCTAAAGATATCATAAAGGTACTTATCAAAGATGGCGCACAAAGACAAATCAACTAGTTGCTGATGAACAACATGGACGCCTCTGAGAAGACAATAGGTAAGTAGCACCTGGTGATTCCAGGGTCTGTATCTCTGGGTTGGAAGGGTACGCCATGCTCTACTGACCTGTGGAGTTTGGTTTTGTTTAAAGATTTCTTTACTGATCTACAGAGCTTTAAAGACCGCACACTTAATGCCATTATCTTGGGGTTCCTGATGACCACAATAAGAAGGTGCATGTGGTTGGAGAAGGAACATAACATCCTATAATCCTGTAAAGTCTGAAGGTAGTCAGGTAAATTTCTCTGCCACTCCGGACCACCGCTGTGGGCGAGCTTCTTGTTAAGGCCTTCTAGGGTGCACCTAAGTAGGATACAGATTAGTGAAATTTTGAGGTCCATATCTTCAGTTCCCTGAAAGCTAGCAATGTGATTCAGGGCTCATCTGAAAAGGCATGTTACTCTCCAACCTGTTACTCTCTGACCCTGAACTTTGAAGTTTTTAATGTTGCCTGTTGTGAAGCATTTCCTGCTATTGTGGTTTTATTCATCAGCGACTAGTCAGTGTCAACTTGAGTTTTACCACATAGACAAAATCTGAAGTTGTGCAATCCCTAGTGTCCACTAACACTTGCTACTCTACCTACCCATCTGTTTAGTCTCCAGCCTTGGTAAAAACCCAAAGTAAATTAAATTAAATTAAATTCTAGGGAAATTAGAGGGAATTTTAGGGGGCTTGGAATATTATATTTCTTTTAAACAGTTAATTTTAGAGTTTTGCCTTCAATAACCAGGATGCAACACTTTTGTGAAGCAACAAACATTAACAAATAGGCCAGCGGAAAATATAGTACATTAAAATGCAGTCATTAAGCTTATATTCATTGTATAGCTTGCTTCATGTTACGAAGGACAGTATGGTGAAAGTAGGAGCTGAAATGCTAAAACAATAACTAAAGCAATATACTGTCCGACACTTCAGTGCAACATTCTTGTGGTAAACTCGGAAGTGAATGAGTGTATGTAGAAGGTCTGAATGCACCATTAGTGAGCCTAATGGAAGGTTAATTTAGGAGATGAATAAATAACAGTTATTAACAAGTGAATTTTTGTCTACTGTATGTAGAATCTAGTTAGTTCATGAATGTTAGCACGCTCTTATCGTTTAAACGTTGAAAAGGTGACCGGTGAATAGCCCTGATCATCACTCACCCACACCGCTCCACTCGGAGGTGTCTCACACTCCTCGGCTGAGAGCAGATGGAGTTTCTCATTAGGGAGGACTAATTACACTGACAACAAACAGTGATCTGCATGTTTACTCAGCACCGCCTGGTCAGAAATGTCTTCACAGCTTTCTCCAGTTAAACCGTGTGGTATGTTTCTCTCACCTGGGCACGCTGGGGGGTGCGCGGTTAGGCCGGGATGGGACCTGAGGGGGTGGTCCTCCGAACGGGTCGGGGGAGGCCCCTGGGCGAGAGGGCACAGGCGGCCCACCTGCAGCAGGGGGTCCAGGGGCAGAGCCACGGGAACTGGGGCGAGCTGGGGGGCCTGGAGGAGGGGCCCGTCTCTGAGGAGTGGGACTGGTGGCAGGAGATCTAGAGAGAAGAGGGAGAGAGCATGTGGAACACTAAGTATATAGATTTTGATATGTACACTAAATCTTATACTAAGTAAAATGTACACTAACAACATATCTGTGTTCAGACAGTCCTTAAACTTCATGACTTTAGTAGCTTTAAGGTGCTCTGTTTTTAACAAAGCAGTCCAGCTTACGTAATCTCCACAGAAAAGCATTTCCTGTAGAATGGGGTAGGGGGTCTCAAGCAGCCTAAGGTCACCACATCCAGTGCCAGGCAGTCGTTGGAGGCAGGGCCAGCTCTACCTAATAAGTGTCTACCTAATAAATACATAAGCAGCTGCAAAGAAGCCTCAAAAACTATTATATTATTGCTTTATTATAATTGTATCATTGGACATTTTATAGCTGCGAATGTGGAAACATAATCTTAATCATGTATATATGCACCTAAAGCTGAAAACCAGAAAAGACAATGGTGAGATGCAAAAAAATGTCAAAGGTAAGGGCATGTTTTGTTATCTTGTGATAAACGGCCAATAGAAATGCTCCAAATGATTTTGCATAAAACTGCCTGCCTGGTACTATGACGTAATATGAAAGCTGTCCACTAGGGGTTGCACAGACTAGTTGAATAGTCAACATAACTGCTTGGTTTAATGAAGACTACGAGCATAAAGTTCTACAGTCCTGTAAAGTCAGTTACGTTACTTGTCTTGCACTGTTAAGGTGATGTACATGTCTTCAGTACTCTGTTACAGGTGAGTGCCTCAGCAAGGCAATGTAGTCTAAGTAGTCTGTTGTTTAACATAATGCCATTTGTTTTGGTGCTTTAGTTGGAAAACAAGAAGTAGCTGATCTGGACTGATAACTAAGGTTGGGCAGTGTTTTGTAAACAAAGTAAATGTAATAATTGAAGGAAAACAAAAGCGAAGATGCTGCCGTCAAAAAAGTGTTACTAGATAAGAAAAAGCCAACATCAGCTGTTGGTTTTAAGCTTCAACATTTAATTGTCACAAACAAAGCATGGAGTTTCTTCTTATTCTTAATCAGGCTTAGTTGAAGTGATCCAGAACTAACCATCCAATATCAGTACCTAGCCTCACTAATGTTCTTATGGCTGAATGCAATCAAATCCTCATAGCAATGTTAAACATCTACTGTAAAGTCTTCCCAGAAAAAAACATTAAATAAAAAATGTGCCAACAAAATCTTTGGACAGATCATATTACCCTCTAGTTCATCAGCTCAAGAAAAATCTGGACACTAAACATATCTGATGAGCTACATTTAATCTAAGTAGATGTTCAGGAAGGCGCTTTAGTCATTTGTCAACAGCAGGTGGCGCCACTTCATCATCCTTTGGAGTCTTAGCCCAGCTGTCAGACTATGTGTTTAAGGCTGTTCTCAGCTCTTAGTCTATATATTAAAGGCTGTTCTCAGCTCTTAGTCTATGTATTAAAGGCTGTTCTCAGCTCTTAGTCTATGTATTAAAGGCTGTTCTCAGCTCTTAGTCTATGTATTAAAGGCTGTTCTCAGCTCTCAGACTATGTATTGAAGGCTGTTCTCAGCTCTCAGACTATGTATTGAAGGCTGTTCTCAGCTCTTAGTCTATATATTAAAGACTGTTCTCAGCTCTTAGTCTATGTATTAAAGGCTATTCTCAGCTCTCAGACTATGTATTGAAGGCTGTTCTCAGCTCTTAGTCTATATATTAAAGGCTGTTCTCAGCTCTTAGTCTATGTATTGAAGGCTGTTCTCAGCTCTCAGACTATGTATTGAAGGCTGTTCTCAGCTCTTAGTCTATATAGTAAAGGCTGTTCTCAGCTCTTAGTCTATATATTGAAGGCTGTTCTCAGCTCTTAGTCTATATATTGAAGGCTGTTCTCAGCTCTTAGTCTATATATTAAAGACTGTTCTCAGCTCTTAGTCTATATATTAAAGGCTGTTCTTAGCTCTTAGTCTATATATTAAAGGCTGTTCTCAGCTCTTAGTCTATATATTGAAGGCTGTTCTCAGCTCTTATTCTATATATTAAAGGCTGTTCTCAGCTCTTAGTCTATTAAAGGCTGTTCCCAGCCCTTAGTCTATGTATTGAAGGTTGTTCTCAGCTCTTATTCTATATATTAAAGGCTGTTCTCAGCTCTTAGTCTATTAAAGGCTGTTCCCAGCTCTTAGTCTATGTATTGAAGGTTGTTCTCAGCTCTTAGTCTATTAAAGGCTGTTCCCAGCTCTTAGTCTATATATTGAAGGCTGTTCTCAGCTCTTAGTCTATGTATTGAAGGTTGTTCTCAGCTCTTAGTCTGTATATTAAAGGCTGTTCTCAGCTCTTAGTCTATATATTAAAGGCTGTTCTCAGCTCTTAGTCTATATATTGAAGGCTGTTCTCAGCTCTTAGTCTATATAGTAAAGGCTGTTCTCAGCTCTTAGTCTATATATTGAAGGCTCTTCTCAGCTCTTAGTCTATATAGTAAAGGCTGTTCTCAGCTCTTAGTCTATATATTGAAGGCTCTTCTCAGCTCTTAGTCTATATATTGAAGGCTGTTCTCAGCTCTTATTCTATATAGTAAAGGCTGTTCTCAGCTCTTAGTCTATATATTGAAGGCTGTTCTCAGCTCTTAGTCTATATATTGAAGGCTGTTCTCAGCTCTTATTCTATATATTAAAGGCTGTTCTCAGCTCTTAGTCTATTAAAGGCTGTTCCCAGCCCTTAGTCTATGTATTGAAGGTTGTTCTCAGCTCTTATTCTATATATTAAAGGCTGTTCTCAGCTCTTAGTCTATTAAAGGCTGTTCCCAGCTCTTAGTCTATGTATTGAAGGTTGTTCTCAGCTCTTAGTCTATTAAAGGCTGTTCCCAGCTCTTAGTCTATATATTGAAGGCTGTTCTCAGCTCTTAGTCTATGTATTGAAGGTTGTTCTCAGCTCTTAGTCTGTATATTAAAGGCTGTTCTCAGCTCTTAGTCTATATATTAAAGGCTGTTCTCAGCTCTTAGTCTATATATTGAAGGCTGTTCTCAGCTCTTAGTCTATATAGTAAAGGCTGTTCTCAGCTCTTAGTCTATATATTGAAGGCTCTTCTCAGCTCTTAGTCTATATAGTAAAGGCTGTTCTCAGCTCTTAGTCTATATATTGAAGGCTCTTCTCAGCTCTTAGTCTATATAGTAAAGGCTGTTCTCAGCTCTTATTCTATATAATAAATGCTGTTCTCAGCTCTCAGACTATGTATTGAAGGCTGTTCTCAGCTCTCAGACTATGTATTGAAGGCTGTTCTGCTGTGAATCGCCCTCTGCGTCTGTCTCGTACCTTCCCCCAGAGCCGGTGCGCTGCACCTGTAGCCAGGAGTCGTCCACAGGTGGTGGCAGGGAGGTGGAGACAGTGGTGGTACTGATGTCTCCGATGATGTGGAGCGCCTCCTTGAGCGCGTGGTACATCCTCAGCATCTCGTCCCTGTGCTGGGCCTGCTCCGCAGACTCCTCCATCAGGGTGTTCTGATCTCCGCATGAATACAGCTGAGCCAGCAGCTCCGCGTTGATGAAGTCTTTCGTCTGAAGGAGATAGAGATGTATGTGTATATGAAAGCATTATTAAGTGTTTTTTTTTTCAGGAGATATTTCTGAGGAGATCAGAAATTGCATAACCCACATGTGCAAGGACAGAGAACCTCCAAGGACAATAAAAAAGAACAAGAGTTTCCAAAATCAGACCTACAGACAAAATGTAACTCCTAACAACGAGCTGGTAGACCTACCAAAACTGGTTCCTATCAGATAAACAGCACTTAGAGCTTTTGGTTCAAGACCTGCAAACATCCAATAGTGTTTCTGTCCATCCTTTCACTGTGAGAAGTGGGGATGTGTATTGGCAGGAAGCTGGCGATACAATATGTATCGTGATACAGCTGTCAGGATTCAATATATCGTGATATATTGCGATATTACAAGCAAACTGATATATTGTGATTTTTCAAATCCTACTATTAAAACACACCTCTGTATGAACAGGTTTGTCAGTGCTTACAATAGCATTGTGCCCTTGTGCTGCTTGTTAATGTTGGAGTGGAGCTTAAAATGGATTGTAACACTGCCATCTAGTGGTCAGAGGTTAAAACACAACACACAATGATTCACTGTCTGCCAGGAATCTGTGTATTGATACAGTGTTTTTGAGAATCAATACTGTATCACCAAACATAATATTCTGATATATGATATTTCAATATTTTCTTACACCCCTAGTGAGAGGACACCTCAGTGCTATGGGTTTGAAAGGAGGTATTGCTGTTCAGGGTCCTACAAGTACTGACCTTCTCCACAATATGTTCAGGCTCTTATATTGTTTTGTGCTGTCATAGTGCCCAGCCATACTTGTAATAATAAAAAAAAAATACATTGGATATTTGAATGTAAATCAACTAAATGCACTGAAATAAACTTAAAAAAAATTTGCATATAGTTTAAGTTTAGACACAGATGCAGTTTCTCTGCAGTGTCTCACCTCCCTATCTGTTTTATGACTTTATCAGACTTTGAAAAGAGTGCACAGGAACCTTGCTCCAGCAGCTGAACCCTGCACCTGTGGTCCCCTGCAGCTCTGATGTATGTACGCTGTTTATCAACAAGCAGCCCGGGGACAGTAGTTAAGCTGCACACTGACGACTGAGATCATTTAAGAAGATTAAAGAGAAGGAAGCCACCACTCACCCCTACTCATACCAACTCATCTGTCTGAGAGTGAGTCACATACTGATTCACATACAGGCCTTAAAACAGCCCCGCTGCTGTACACACTGTGCTCTCCGCCTTTACCCACAGCCGCCTGCCACTCACGTTGTTGATCATGAGGTGCATGATGGTCTTGGGCATGAGGTCGCGGACCGTCTTGTTGACGATGCCCATGTAGGAGTCCACCAGGTTGCGGATGGTCTCCACCTGCCTCTCCAGCTGAGGGTCCATAGAGTGCATGAAGCCGTCTGAGCCGTTCTCTTCACTGGTGTCGCTCTAAATGTGGTGGGAACAGAGAGACATTCACTGATTGGGGTCTTATCGTTGCAAAATTAGGCCCTAATAAACAGCAGCTTAATTATTATCGAATTACATACTATTTATATAGTGACAAACACACCATATGTAGAAAACTAATTATTAATCATAATTCTAATTATAATAATTATTTTCTTATATAAGTATATCATAGCTATTCAGTTTATTGATACTCATAACTGACAGAAAATGAAAATACCTTGAAATTTTAAATATTTCTTTATAATAATTTAAGACACTAATTGTTTACATCGTGTTTAAATAAATAGCTAGTAATTAATGATTGGCAAATAAACATTCTGTATTATGTTATTTCTTAATTATTACATAATTACAAGTATTTCTAATGATATATGTTTGGGAATACGCTATGAAGTTCAGTTTCTGAACATTATAATGAACATCATTTAAAATAATAT
The DNA here is from genome assembly GCA_021613375.1 of Megaleporinus macrocephalus. NCBI lineage: Eukaryota > Metazoa > Chordata > Actinopteri > Characiformes > Anostomidae > Megaleporinus > Megaleporinus macrocephalus. The sequence continues at coordinate 31,886,351 of CM038726.1, read as the reverse complement.
GTATACAAATAATTAATCCTTATGATTATTAATGGTTTGTATGTATACATAGAGTGTTAATACTTGTAGGTTATACAGCTAGTTCATAACTTTAAAGTTATGAGTATAAAACTACTATTATACTGATATACACCCACAGGTCACTTAGTTTCTACACTCACTGTCCATGTTATCATCTCCACTGACCATATAGGAGCACTTTGTAGCTCTACACTTACAGACTGAAGTTCATCTGACTCGCTTTATAATTTGTTACCCTGTTCTTTAATGAGGCGGACCCCCACAGGACCACCACAGAGGAGGTGTTATGTGGGTGGTGGATCATTTTCAGCACTGCAGTGATACTGACATGGGGGTGGTGTATTATTATTTGTTGTGCTGGTACATGTGGATCAGATACAGCAGTGCTGCTGAAGTGTACCCAATAAAGTGGCCAATAGGTGTATATAGAGAAAAGTGATAAAAGAGTGCGCAGAGTTTCCATATCATACTGATATATGAAGAGAAAGGAGTACTCAGGGTTGCCAGATTGCACCAATAAATATGACAAGAGAAGTAGCTCTCAGGGTTGTCCACTGCAGTGTTGTTCTATTAGAAAGGAGTGGTCTAGGTTGCCAGGTTGAACTTGAATTTTTTAAGGAAAAGGAGTATTTAGTGTTGCCACATTGTACAGCTATAATAAGAGAAAACGTTGCTTAATATTCACGGAAACTGGAGCTTAGTGTCTTAGGTTGCCAGATTACACTAGAGTGTACAGTTTGTATAGATATTGTACTGGGATGTAAGGAGAAATCAAAGCTTTGGGTTGCCAGATCAGTGAAGTGAGAAGAAACTGTACCTTGTCCTTCTCCTAGTGGGTTGCCAAAGAAAAGAAACACAATACAGAGTGAGAGAGACGCACACACCACTTTTTAACCACACATATAAGTCTAACAGGTGCATGACGATGCAAAATAAACATGTTCATTACATGTACTAAAATGGCATTATGTGGTTGCTAAGCAGTTGCTATGCTATTGCAAGAGGTTGAAAAGCAGTTTCCAGGTGGTTGCTATGGTACTGCAAGTGGTTGCTAGGGTGTTGCTAGGTGGTAGCTATTAAATAAATACATAAATAAATCATTATTATTAATCTGACAGTCATTAAAAATAATAATGCATGTTTAAATATTTAAATAGACTACATTAAATAAACAGTTTCTATTTCCAAATTAAATCACTAAACGAAGCATTTAATTAATTAATTCTTATATTAACTCATTTATTAATGATACGATTCACTGTACTAAATTCCTAAGCAGCCACAAACCAATCAAATCACTCATCTGAATGCGGCACATGTTTAAGAGACACACAGCGAGGTGAGGACAGCTCACCACCACGCGCTCTGGGTAAACACCGGCTCGCAGGAAAGAGGCCTTCCAGCCGTCCACTTCCTCCTGACTCTCACAGGCCAGCTCCAGCTGACGGTAGTCCTTATACACATTCCTGAGTATACATGGGAGAGAGAGAGAGAGAGAGAGAGAGAGAGAGAGAGAGAGATCACAATGTCAATAGTAACTTTTGCACATGTTTCAGAAATCTGGTTACTAATTGAAGGGCAATTCCAGCAACTTTTCAAAATTTCTGAATAATTTAGAGTGAGCTCACGTGAAGTGTTTGTATTGTAGAGAGTCTGAAGTGCTTCAGTGCTGGTGAATGGAACCAAGGGCGTACGCCACAACTACAGCCATTTTATTTACAATCCAAAACCACCGGTGAACCTACTTGTGTCTTCTGAATTTTAGATCATTGCTGTCCAAAGAAAAATGCTGTGAAGATTTTATATTGATCCAATCAATAGAAATACTTCAAAATTCTGGTTCCATTAAATTAAAAGTAAATAATCATATTTGCTACACTTGTTTTCTTTGGACAGTGACTATATGCTGTGTTGAAGATGCTTTTCTTGGGAAATATTTTGCCTCACACACAGCATGTACACCAAAACAATGTCTCTGCCATCATGTAACATATTCAGAACTATATGTAATAACTTTCTTAGAGGTGGACGTCTTCCACTGGCTGTCTGAACAGTGAACTCTCTCGCGGTCTCCTAAAGCAGACTGAAGACCACCGTCTCTTTGTGAAGCACTTATAAGCCTTAATCTACTGAAGTATTAGTATGAATCATAACTGCATTTAAGCACAGCTGCGTAACTCTTTATCTTCCAGGTAGGAGCGCTGGTTCTCTTCTCTGTATGTATTCCTGTCTTGCTAGCTCCTGCACTAGTACTGTATGTAAACTTATATCTTCTTTCTAGGTTTCAGCACTGGCCCTAGAGTAGTTTGGACTAGCTAGAAATACTCTTACTCTGACCGAACCCAACGCACTTAAGTTAATGCCTGCTAAATGTCGTAAATGTAAATGTCTGGTTCCATTCACCACCACTGTGACTAATTCTGACTCAGCTTTTCACTTTAAACCACTCTAACCAACTTTGTTCACATCTCAACCATTAAAATATGCAAAATTGTTGTAACTGCATTAAATAAAACAGCCTCTTCAAAGTGAAATCAGTCTGTTTGGGTGCCCCAGTCAAATTACAGGGAATGACAGTGAAATCCCTGACGCTATTTGTATGTGAAAGATTAAGTTATATTGACTTGTTTACATGCAGTCAGTGTCTGAATCACTTAATCCAGGCAAGCTGTTTGTACCGTCTGGTATAGTGAGTAGAGCTCAAACTTTCAAAAGAGAGCTACCCAGTGGCGGAGTTACCCAGAATTCCTAGCTTAGTTAGGAATTTCTGTTTATTTATGTTTATTAGCCATTATTTTTACTTCAGATGTTGTTTTCAAACAACACGTTCATACTGTATGTTATATGTGGGTTAAATGAAAATTTAGATGGACTTTAGATGAAGTCAGTTTAGTTGTACCAAGGCGACTTAAATTATTGCCAATTTCAACATCTTGAAGGAAAAATGCACCAGAACTTTCATTCAGGCCACATTTTATGTCTTATTTTGGCCCCAGTATGTTAAATTCGGCAAACAAACAATAACTGTGTGTTAAAATGTGCCTCTGTACTCACCAAAACAAGACCAGAGCAGCCAAATATACACTACCGCTCAAAAGTTTGGGATCACAGTGAAATGTTCTTGTTTTAATGGAGTATCTTCTTCCTTAACACAACAATGGACTGACGGGTCTCTAAAGAAAGTTGTTTCTTTCTGGTCATTGTGAGTCGGTCAGCAAACCATCAACTGCTGATCTTCAGATACTAAACTAACCTAGAATGTTGTTCCCTTTTATACTCACTTATTAGTAGAATGTTTTTCAGCTGTGATCACAATTGATCAAGAGTGTCCTAACAACCAATTAGTCCAATAACATCCTTAACTTGGATTGGTGGTCGTACCAGGAGATTTAGACAGAGGACTGAGAATTACTGATAATAGAACTATATGCTAAATAAGCCTCTATACAAAAATAGACTTTAATACAAACATTTGATACAAAACTTTAATAAATCATCTGATACACTTACATTAATTGTGAAATGGACAGTATTGTTTGTGAACTGCATGAAATGAAATTTTAAGGTGATCCTAAACTTTTGAGTGGTAGTGTATACACCTGCATATATATATATATATATATATATATATATATATATATATATATATATATATATATATATATATATATATATATATAATTAGGAATATATCAAACGTCTCAGGTGGGCATTTGGGGTTAAATGGCAAGGTTGTGTACATCACACTGTGGTGTTTGTGGTTGACTGTATGGTGCGACAGGCTGACCTCTGCTCAGTGTTGAACAGGGCGAAGATGTGCTTGCTGGACATGAAGCTCTTCTCCACATCTCTCAGCTTCAGATTGTCCACCTGCAACATGTACTTCTTCTCTTTCTCCTGCAGGGGGTGAGAGAGAGAGGCGTTTAGAAAGGGGCCAAGTGCCATAGCAGGAAAGAGTTAGTGAGACTGAGAGAGAGAGAGAGAGGGAGATCTAATTTCAGTGTAGTACTCTGTTCAGTGCAGCGGGTGATGCGGAGCGGTGTTGACATGCGTATCTTCCCTTCTGTCGCTGTGAGTTTTGGCAGACTCACGTGTAGCAGTTTTGGTGGTTCCAGAAAAAACGTGGAACTGGATTCAAAACTAAAGTAAAGAGTCGAATAAGACGGGGAAGCCAAAGAGAGTAGGATGAAGAGAGTGACGACATTAGAGCAAGAAAGAAAGAGAGGCTTCAGGAGGAGTTACAGTGTAAAACAGGAAAAAGGAGAAAAGACAGGAGGAGAAGAAGATGAAGTGGAGTAAAGACAGATGGACAGAGAGACTAAGGAAGAAAGGAGAGAGAGCAAGAGCAAGAGAGAGAGAGAATGAAGTGCTGGACAGGCTGTGAAAGTGAGGAAGACTAAGAGACAAGAAACTAAGCAAACAGTGAGGAAGACCAGGAAAAGAGTGAGATTGAGTGAAAAGAGAAAGAGAGAGAGGGAGAAAATAAGGACAGGAGTGGAATGGAAGGAAGGAGTAAGAGAAGAAAGAGAAAGAGAGAGAAAGTAAGAAACAAAATAAAGAGAATGTCGCTAAGAGAAAAGGGGGAAGTGTAACAGAGCGAGAGACAGAAAGAAAAAAAGAGAGAGGGAAACTGGAGAAAGAGAAAAACGTCTGAGATGGGGAGAGAAAGAGAGAAAAGAATGAGAAAAGTAGAGAAAGAGAAAAAAGAGGTAGACTGAGACAAGGAGCATTGAAAAAAGGGAAAGTGAAAGGGGAAGAGACTATGTAACTAGAGAAGAAGAAGAAAAGTGGGGTGGACACAGACAGAAAGAGAAAAAGGGGGAACAAGAAAAAAGAGGAAGAGTGAAGGAGAGAAAAAAGAGAGAGGGAGAATGGAATATATAAAAAGACTACGAAAATGAGAGACCCTAAGAAAAGAAATGAATGAAAAGAAAGCAACAGGAAAGAAAGAGAGAAGAAGAAAGAGAGATAAGAAAAGGATAGAGCGAAAGAGGGCGATGGAGAGAGAGAAATAGGAAGAAAGTGAAATGGGTAAGAAAGGGAAAAAGAGTGGGCCAGCGAGGGAGAAAAAAAGAGAAGGAGAGTACTAGAGGGTAAAGCTTTATTTTCCCTCGTTTCCCCCTCAACCCCCCCCACCCCTCCACCCCCGGCAGACCCCACCGCAGCAGGGCTGGAAGTGATTAGCGCGAGCGGAGCTAAAATAAAGCGCGGGGCGACACAGTGCAGTCTGCAGCCGGCCGGAGCACCACAGCAGCCTGGCGGCCCGTCAGGAGCTCAGCGGGCAGCTGGTATTCCCCTAACCCAGAAACAGAGAGAGAGAGAGAGAGAGAGAGAGAGAGAGAGAGAGAGAGAGAGAGAGAGAGAGAGAGAGAGAGAGAGAGAGAGGGAGAGAGAGAGAGAGAGAGAGAGAGAGAGAGGGGGCACCACGCCCTTCCCTGCCAGCTCAAGACCACACCAAACCAACTGTTAACCCTTCAAACACCTTCACTTCATCGCTCTTATATCTCACGACAACAATTGCAGCTTCTATGGCGCAATCTGATTGGCCGAGAAGCGTTCTAGCGTGATCAGCCAATCAGACTCTGCCGTGGGAACATCAACTGCAACTGTTATTAAGTTTTTTCCAGAGATGATCACATCAGATTACAAACAAACTGGCAGAACCTGTGAACCTTCTCACAATCATACTTCTGCACCACTGAGGGTTATCCAGGCTCTATACTTTTTAAACTCTGGCACGTCCTAGACTCTTATTGTGTTGGCCGAGGCTCTCGTCCTCCAGCAAGCTGTCCTGGATGTCTCAATGGATTTGCGTCCATGAAACTACTCAATTATCTTTCTACCGCTTTCCTTGTGATCATAAGATACTTGGCAGAAATGGCTGCAGCTGATGAAGGTATAATAATTGTTATTGAATTATTAAAGAAACAGTGTGATGCAATGAAAACTGTGTGGTTTACTGAGCTCAGCACTCCAGCATGCTCAGAAAAAACTACCCAATAAAGTCCTGGACCTGGACGTAAGGTCTATACCGCATGTTTCAAGAAGTTCCACCTAAAGACGTATTAGCACTGTGTTTGTGTTTTGTACCACTGACTCCCCCCACAAAACACAGCTTTAACTAGAGATGGGAAGCTGATTCCAAAGGAGGAGCTTCTTTGACTTGCCCACTGAGACAGACTTAACCCAGTGGTCACTGCTGGACTGGTAAAGCAGTCTGGGTCTTTCAGTATCTTACCAACATCCTTTAACACAAGACCACCACTGTAAGTGTGCTGCTATTCATAATAAGCCCCATCCAGACATTATTTTAGATACTGTTTGTGCCACTGCCCTGCTTTACTATGCTATATCTGAACAGTGTCAAGCTGTAGTTCAGAGAAGACCAAGCAGATATTTAAGTATATGTGAGTACAGCTAACCTCTGTAGAAGCACTCACACTACATATACACAGCAAACCCCTGCTTTCTACAGGCTTTCCTCCTCAGCTTCAAACATCTCCGCAGTTCCAGTTAACTCAGCAGACAATCCAGAAATTGTTCTCATAGTGCTCGATAAATACTAGCCACTCTCAACTACTGCATTTTTGGGGTGTAAGAAAATATCAAAAATATTTAATACCGATATGTTATGTTGGGTGATACTGTAGCAATTCTCAAAAACACAGTATCCATACACAGATCTGGCAGACAGTGAATCATTGTGTGTTGTGTTTAAACCTCTGACCACTAGATGGCAGTGTTGTAATCCATTTTCAGCTCCACTCCAACATTAACAAGCAGCACAAGGATGCAATGCTACTGTGAGCATTGTTAAACCTGTTCATACAGTGGTGTGTTTTAATATTAGGATTTGAGAAATCCCAATATATTAATTTTCTTGAAGTATCGCAATATATCGTGATATATTGAATCGTGACCGCTGTATGACGAGACGTATTGTATCACCAGGTTCTTGCCAACACACAGCTCTACTGATATTGTGTACTATGTATTATGGAGGTAGTCGATTTCAGTTGCAGCTTTGGTTAACATCTCTCGGAGTTGAGTCTTAGGCTCTGATGGCTCATTCTGAGGGAGGCGAGAAGGAAAGAGTCTGAGTTCAAGTAGCGGGAGTTTGTTATTTCCTAGCTTTAATAAAACCCCACCGCTGTGAGGGCAACATCTGCTTATATCACAGTGAACTAGCTACTCGACAGTCTTGACTAAAATTAATAGAGGAGTCAGTTCCATCAACTCCAGCAGTCGACTCCAGAAAATCCAGAGCTGTGCATCAATGGGGGGGCCACGCCCTGCCCTGCCAGCTCAAGACCACACCAAGTCAACCGTTAACCCTTTAAACACCTTCACCTCATTGGTCTTGTGTCTCACAACAACAACTGCAGCTTCTACGGCAAGAAACGCTTTAGCATGATCAGCCAATCAGACTCTCCCATCGTGAACTAGCTACTCAATAGTGGGTTAACTACATTTCAGATCTCTGCTGTACTCTCCTGTTGTGCATCAATAATCGTAACACAAGGGGGAGCACCTCCACCTCAAACTCCACCTGCAAACATAGCCGCCTAATGCTACGAGCTCCGCACGACTGAGGGAGCACTCTATGTAAATTACATGCATATGTAAATGAGGTGTTTGAGTTCACACACTGAAGCTGATTCATCATTCGCACTCGGTTGCCAAATCTTTGAGGAATAAGGCCCCCTGTATCTAAATAAATGTGTTTTAGTAAGCATCAACCACAGTACTGATTAAAAAAAGTCCTAGACTACAGGCCCCGCCCCCCAGGACTGGCTGCCTAGTACCAGTTTAGTCCTGTTGGTTGGGCCAGGGTGGAGAGCCTGAGTGTCCCTGACGCGTGTGCAGCTCAGGCTGCGCTGGTTACGTGGGTTTGTGCGTCAGTTTAAACCGGATTTGATGAGGCACTGCCTGCTGGTGATTTGGCTCTGCGGTTTCTGACTACAGGTCGGCTTTCCTTCATCGCCGCGCAGCTCTTACTCATCAGAGGCCACGGAGTAAAAAACACATCCAAAAACAACACCCAAAAATGGATGCTGCGAATCTCCGTCCTTAAACCGACTCGGCCAGTCGGCCTCGGCACGCGCGCTGGCTGACCGTTTTGGGGGGGGGGGGGGGGGGGTGGTGAGGAAGTGGAGTAATGACAGTGCAGGCAGAGCAACCGTGCTTTTATTAGAAACTTTATATCGATGCTTATGCATGTAGCCTCACTACACCTTCCCCCTTTAGCCCACAGCACCAGCTCGACTGGGAGACAGAAGTGAATGGTACTGGGAGTGCTTATTCTTTATACACTGAAGGTTGTTCTCGTTTCAGGAGTCTGTTATATTGTAAGAGAGGAGGAACCACACACAGACCCTTCAGGCTGAAAGGGTTAATCTATTTAACTGGCGTACATGATCATTTATAGTGGTTAATAGAAGGTTTATTTCTACACAGGGTCCCAGATCTAAAATAACAATAGGGAGCCAAAGAAGTGTCGAGCTTCGCTGGAGCTCAGGGGTTTTCCTATAGAGACAGAGAGAGATAGAGAGAAAGAAAAAGAGAGAGAGAGAAAGAAAAGGGCTACATAGAGAGAGAGAGAGAGAAGAGGAATAGAAGAGACAGCGAGTGAGAGTAAGTGAAAAAGAGAGAGAGTAAGAGAGCCAGAGAGATACACAGGGGAGAGGGAGAGGGACAGAGCGAGAGAGAGAAAGAGATGGAGAGTGAGAGACAGAAGGAGAGAAAGAGAGAGATGGAAAGAGAGAGGAAGAAAGAAAAGGAGAAAGAAAAGAAAGAGCTACACAGACAGAGAGAGAGAAAGAAAAGGAATAGAAAGAGACAGCGAGAGGGAGACCGTGAAAGATAGAGAAAGAGAGCCAGGGAGATACACAGGGGAGAGGGACAGAGCGAGAGAGAGAGAAGCAGAGAGAGAGATGGAGAAAGAAAGAAAGAAAGAAAGAAAGAAAGACAAAGAGAAACAAAAGAAAGAGCTACATAGAGAGAGCGAGAAAGAAAAGGAATAAAAAGAGACAGCGAGATATAGAGTGAAAGAGAGACAGGAGAGAGGGAGAGGGACAGAGTGAGAGAGAGAGAAGCAGAGAGAGACATTGAGAGTGAGAGACAGGAAGAAAGAGAGAAAGAGAGAGATGGAGAGGCAGACAGACAGAGAGAAAGAAAGGAAGAAAAGGAGAAACGAAAGAAAGCTACACAGACAGAGAGAGAGAAAGAAGAGGGATAGAAAGAGACAGCAAAAGAGAGCGAAAGAAAGAAAGAAAGAAAGAGAGAAAGAAGGAAAGAAAGAAAGAAAGAAAGACAAGGAGAAACTAAAGAAAGCTACATAGAGAGAGAGAAAGAAAGGAATAAAAAGAGACAGCGAGAGAGAGAGAGAGAGAGAGAGAGAGAGAGAGAGAGAGAGAGAGAGAGAGAGTAAGAGAGCCAGAGAGAGACACATGGGAGAGGGAGAGAACGAGAAAGAAAGAAAGAAAGAAAGAAAGAAAGAAAGAAAGAAAGACAAGAAGAAACAAAGAAAGAGCTACATAGAGAGAGAGAAAGAAAAGGGATAGAATAAGACAGAGAGAGAGAGAGAGAGAGAGAGTATGGGAGCCAGAGAGAGACACAAGGGAGAGAGAGAGAGAGAGAGAGAGAGAGAGAGAGAGAGAGAGAAATTGTCCCCTCAGTCAGGTGGATATGCCAGCTGGCCCAGGTGGTCCTCACAAGAGACCAAACACTCGGTTACTATAGCGGCGAGAGAGTGACGTCATCCTGCACTCACTCCATCTGTCTCTCTCTCTCTCTTTCTTTTACTCACAGGGGATCAGCCTATTCTGTGACTCACACATTTTCCCTTCCTTCAGCCAGAATGCGGAAAAAAGAAAGAGAGGCAAAGAGTGAGAGAAGCGTCAGAAAGAAGAGGACAGAGCGAGACAGGGAGACCAAAAGAGAGAAAAGAGCATGCAAGAGAGACAGAGAGAGAGTGATAGAAATACTGGAGAGATAGGAGGTGTGGGAAGTAGAAAACAAAGGACAAAAGAGAGAGAGAGAGAGAGAGAGAGAGTGAGAGAGAGAGAGAGAGAGAGAGGGAGAGAGAGAGAGCGCAAGGTTATCTACCATGACTTTGTCCAGGAGGACTCAGACAGCAGTTCATCCTCTAAACAGACTCTTCTGCATCACACAAACAGACCCTAATCTAGTCCTGCTGCTCACAACACTTCAGCACACGTAGCAAAGTGACTCACTCGATGATTCACTAATTCAGTGATTGATTCCTAATTCAAATGAATCATTTCCACTTGAATGAAACATTTACACAACATTGTTCAATGTACTTACTTTTCACAACAGTGAGGAGTCATTTATATGATTCCTGTGGAAACGATTCTTTTGTACAGAGATTCAACTGTTCAACTGTTCTCAACTGACTCATTTGAATCATGTTTGTTTATGTGAAATTCAAAATTTAGAAGTTTAGAATTTAGAACCAGAATTAGCCACATGTGTTTGCACACAGCGAATTTGACCTCTGCATTTAAAAACCCATCTGTGCAGTAAAACACCCACATATACACACACTAGTGAACATACACACTAGGAGGCAGTAAAACACCCACATATACACACACACTAGTGAACATTCACACTAGGAGGCAGTAAAACACCCACATATATACACACACACTAGTGAACATACACACTAGGGGGCAGTAAAACACCCACATATACACACACACTAGTGAACATACACACTAGGGGGCAGTAAAACACCCACATATACACACACACTAATGAATATACACACTAGGGGGCAGCAATACAATACCTATACAGCAGTCACAATTCAATATATCGCGATGTTGCAAGTAAAGTAATATACTAAGATTTTTCAGATCTTACTATTAAATCACACCACTGTATGAACAGGTTTGTCAATGCTTACAATAGCACTGCACCCTTGTGCTGCTTGTTAATGTTGGAGTGGAGCTGAAAATGGATTACAACACTGCCATCTAGTGGTCAGAGGTACAACACACAATGAGTCACTGTCTGCCAGAAATCTGTGTATCGATACTGTGTTTTTGAGAATCGATACAATATCACAAAACATAATATCCCAATATTTTCCATATTTTCTTGCACCCCTAATGGAGCGGTGGGCAGCCCTAGAGAGTTGGGGTTAGGTGCCTTGCTAAAGGGCAATTCAGTTGTGGCTTGCCGATCCCAGGGATCGAACCGACGACCATCCGGTCACCCAAACCTTAACCAGAACTACTATTAGCCTAACCTCTTACCTTAACCTTACCCAAACCTTACTAATGCCTTAACCTTAAAGAGTAATACTTTGCACTTGTATATGAACAGGTCCCCACAATGTGCTATAAACCTGCCAAACAACCCCCAACATACAGAATAATCCAGTTGTAGCTCTTATAATATTATTTTTTGTACACACAGAATAAAAGTAATGAATATAATTAAATTAATTCAAACGAATCACTGCTAATACAAAAACCATACTATTTAGTCCTGAAGTACATGTAATTGATTCAAAATTAATTCTGGGCTCTGGCTGGGCCACTCCCGAAGCCACTCCTTTGTCATCTTGGCTTAGGGTCGTTGTCTTGTTGGAAGATGAACCTTTGCCCCAGTCTGAGGTCCTGAGTCCTCTGGAGCAGGTTTTCTTCACGGATTTCTCTGCACATTGCTGCATTCGTCTTTTCCTCAACCCCGACTGGTCTCCCAGTTCCTACTGCCGAAAAATAACCCCACAGCATGATGCTGCCACCACCATGCTTCACTGTAGGGATGGTATTGGCTAGGTGAGTAGCGGTTCCTGATTGTCCAGACATGAAGCTTGGCATTCAGGCCAAAGAGTTCAGTCTTTGTTTCATCAAACCAGAGAAGACCTTAAGGTGCCTTTTGGTAAACACCAAGTGGGCTGTCTTGCGCCTTTTACTGAGGAGTGGTTTCCATCTGGCCACTCTACCATACAGGCCTGATTGGTGGAGTGCGGTAGGAATGGTTGTCCTTCTGGAAGGATCTCCTCCATTTTTGGATGATGGAGGCCACTGTGCTCATTGGGACCTTCAATGCTGCAGAAATGTTTCTGTACTCTTCCCCAGATCTGAGCCTCCATAAAATCCTGTCTTGGAGGTCTACAGACTATTCCTTGGACTTCAAGGTTTGGTTTGTGCTCTGACATGTGCTGTGAATTATGGGACCTTATATAGATGATGTGTGCCTTTCCAAATCATGTCCACTCCACCGAACTGACCACAGGTGGACTCCAATCAAGGTGTTGAAACAACTGAAGGATGATCAGTGGAAACAGGAGCACCTGGGCTCAGTTTTGATTGCCATGGCAAAGGCTGTGATACTTATGTACATGTAATTTCTTTTGTTTTTTATTTTTAATCAGTTAGCAAAAAAAACTTTTTCTACTTTGTCATTATGGACTATTGTGTGTAGAATTTTTAGGGGAAAAATGAATTGAATCCATTCTTTTCAATAATAATATTCCGGATGCACTGTTTATATTATTTAAGCGGAATCTATACATATGGATCCAAAATCAGTGAATTGGTTCTAAAAGATTTCAGTTAATTCACCATGTTTTTTGTGTATATAACATCACACACAAAAGTCAAACATGTTCTACAAACTGGTGTTCCTCCCCCCCTAACTGCCCCCCGCCCCTCAAAGCCCTTCCCCCAAAGACCTAAAGACACACACACATTTTGGCAGGGCGGTGAATGGAAGTCATCAGAAGGTGAGAAGGCTGCCTGCGCTGTGTGTGTGAGGGCAGACCTCTGACTCCCCCGACTCCCCAAAGACAGACACACACACACACACACACACACACACACACACACACACACACACACACACTCACTTCCACACTTACACACACACACACACACACACACACACACACGCACTCTAAATGATTCTCCATGTGTTCTCATAAAGTTAAACAGCACAGCTAGGCTGCCTTGGCTGCCTGGTTTCAGTCTAAAGCCCTGAACCTTCATGATGCTTTGAAAAGTCATTAAAAACGAATCTAGAATTTTCTCACAAAACTTAACCCTTCGGCTGGCTTTGTATGGTGAAACTTTTGTGCAACTAGTTGCATGCAACGTGTTCTCCCTGCAACCTGACAGCTACGATAAAAGAAAAATAGTTGCACACAATACATCTTCTGTCAGAACAAAAATGAAACGACAAAATCACAATGTTATAGTAGAAAGAATAAACTTTACTTGGAATGTCCATAAAAAATCTATTTCTGTTAATCCAAAACTGTTACTTTTGCCAACAGCGGCATATTGTATGGCCCACTGTTTCATTCCTGCCACATAAGGGTTTTTTTGTTTTTATTTGTTATTATTTGTTACCTACTCAAAGCACTTGGCATGTCCAGAGTGCAGAAAAAGCCATTTTATGGTAGAACAGGTTCATAAATATACAGATTCAGCCGACTAAGGAAATATTTTTAATTTGTTTCTCATAGAAACACACTTATAATTCAATGTCCCTGCATTTAACATAAGTTGTTTTCAGTAAACAGGATGCTGGGACGATCCACTACAGGGCATCACATAAGGAGAAAGTGAGTAATCTAGAAACGTGAATTACAATAACAACAGACCAACAACCACGCAACTGCATATTAAACTAAAAGTTGCCTGAAGTTGTTGCTCTATAAAGCTAGCTTTAGAAGTCTGCTGGCACTAACAAACAAACCATTATATTACATTTTATTAATTAGTCATATGGAAAAGTTTTGGCACCGTAGTTCTTCTATGAAGAACATATTTTAATGCACAACTACTGTTTATAGGTGTACTGTTTATATGACTTTACTGCATTGCTGTGATGTGAACCGCAGATGGAGGGCAGGAAGTGATTTTTCACATAGAGGGTCCAGTTTATGCCATTTATGGTTGCTCAAAATCAGTATAACTAAAAAACCATGAGAAGCTTGCATTGACCACAAAAAGTTGCTGTTCATGAGGGAGAAAAAATCAAGAAACTGACAGAAAACGTCAACAAAACTGGCCAAAACCTTCATCTGCGGTCAGCATGAGAGACTGAACTTCCTGTTTCAGTTTCTAATAGCTGTAGTTTTAAATCTCTCACCAGTGACCAGTCACATCAACCCACAGACCAACTGTTCACTCTACAATACTCACTCCTACCGACCGCACTAGGGTAAGGGAGCTCATTCACCAGTTTTCCTGTTCAACCTTAAACAGTGCAGCAGAGCCAGAACGTACCTGCAGCTCCATTTAAGGTGGAAACAGGAGAACTGGTGAAGGAGAAGCTGAGCTGATGGTGCTGGTGGTCAGTAGGAGTGAGTGGTTTGTTTTCTTGGTGGTTCTTATATCTGCTGCTCTTTATCAGCTCATCTTTCAGTTCAGCTCTCTTCATCACCTCTAACATCTACTGTGGTGTTCTGTTTGTATCCTTCTCTCGTAATATAAATATGTAAACTAGTGCAGTACAGGCTCCTCACCTCCATCTCCTCCACTCGGTTCTTCGCTTTGGCTACGTTCAGATTGCCAGCTCTCATTTTTGGTATTTCTAGATTGTATCCAGATTGTTTGTGAAGGTCCGGACAGCAAAAGAAATGGGATCCAAACCACATTACCACTATGTTCAAAGAATGTATCACCAAAATATCAAGAGTACAAAAACATACTTCACTTTAATGTAAGTCAATGGAAGTAGAATTTTTTTCCAAGCTCTTTTGGAGCATTTCTATTGGTCTATTCATTATGACATGGGATTTTGATGGAGCTCTGGATGCTCTGATCGGATTCTAAAGGTTTTTATCGTCACTTGCAACCTGACAAACAACCACAGGGTCAAATCTGGGACTTGACTGGTCACCTTGTTACCACATCAAGCCAAGCAGGCAGGTTGGTGATGTTGGGACACTGAAACCTGACCATTAACAAATAACAGAGCGGACAGTTGTCTTAAAAAATCTGAATTGAACAACAGATCCGAATTGCTTGCAGTCTGAACGCAGCCATACTGCCCTCCACCTGGATTTTGTGGGAATTGCATAACTGAAAACAACCTAGTGGCTGAATTTCCCATTCTGGAAAAGAAACTACAGCAAACATGTGCACACGTAATCAAATCAACGTAAAAAGCTAAAAAAAAAGTTGAAAAAAGTCTGGATCTGCTGACAAAGAACAAGAACGTATGTGTAATTGATTATGTAAACACATTCAAAGACTCCTAAGAGTTAAAACCCAGCAAGCGGAGAGCTGCGCACTGATTGTATGTCAGTTTGACGGAATTAAATTTCCGACTGGAAACCATTACAGAGACGAGAGTGGCACTGGGACGCTGGATTGGGGTTGGTGGGGGTCTGTACGTGCGTTTGGGTTCAAGACCACAAGGAGAAAACGCGAAATACTTTCCATTGTTTTGTTTTGCTTGTGACTAATACCAGCGTAATTATAAAAGCGGAGGAAGTTCAGATTGGATTCATAAACACACCTCACATGTTTCACTCCGGCCCCCGCCTGGCTAATCCAAACAAAAAGAGGGCTCACAAACACACTCCTCAGACCACTCACACACACACACACATACACTCTGTCTCTCGAGGACATGAACGCGCTGTACGTGACACTAGCAAAAAACCTATACACACTTCCTTGCTGTGTACTCTGATTTACAGCACAGAGGCTGACGTGGACAGTCTGATCAAGTAAGACCAAATAAAAGGCAGTAAGCTGATGCACAGACAAATCAGACTATAAACGCATGCATGTATGTATACCGTAGTAATGTTTTAGACCCCTGAGAAAACTAGACTTAAAAAAAGCTATTAATCTGGGCAGTAAATGGTTAATGGCTCAGAAGAAAACACTAACATGACAATAAACATACATAACATCAATACAACAAACAGAGATACTAATTTTACATACTGACTGTCATTCAACTATTCCCAGATCTCTTCTTAAAAAGAACCTGGTCTATTAAATGCTTTATTAAATTATTATTTAATAAGATATAGATATTTGTCCATTTCTATTATTAGAAATAGACAAAATATGGTTTCATTATTTTATAATTAGCTGTAATTACAAATCACTGTGTGTTTGTAAGCTCAGAACGAGACTTCATATCTACATAGGAGTAGACCGAGGCTTCCAACAGAGGCTTCCACCAGAGACTGCCACCGCCATGTTTCTACCGTGACTGCATATAATACATAAAATATGATTTCATTAGTTTATAATTAGCGGTAACTACAATTTGTGTTTGTTTGTTAGCTTAGAATAAGCCTTCATATCTACATAGGAGTGAATCATCTTCCAATAGAGGCTGCCACCACCATGTTTCTATAGTAATAGCGTATACTATACAAAATATGGTTTTATTAGTTTATAATTAGCTGTAACTACAAATCGTGTGTTTGATAGCTTATAGCGAGCCTTCATATCTGCATGAGTGAATCACCTTCCAACAGAGTCTGTCATCACCATGTTTCTACAGTAGTAGCATATATTATATACAAGCTTAGAATGAGGCTTCATATCTGCACAGGAGTCAATCATCTTCCAACAGAGGCTGCCACCGCCATGTTTCTACTGCATTAGCATATAATATACAAAATATGGTTTCATTAGTTTATAATTAGCTGTAACTACAAATCATTGCGTGTTCATTAGCTTAGAATGAGCCTTCATATCTACACAGGAGTCAATCATCTTCCAACAGAGGCTGCCACCACCATGTTTCTACTGCATTAGCATATAATATACAAAATATGGTTTCATTAGTTTATAATTAGCTGTAACTACAAATCATTGCGTGTTCATTAGCTTAGAATGAGCCTTCATATCTACATAGTAATGAATCATCTTCCAACAGAGGCTGCCACCGCCATGTTTCTATAGTAATAGCATATAATATACAAACTACGTTTTTATTAGTTAATAATTAGGTGTAACTACAAATTAGTGTGTTTGTAAGTTCAGGACAAGCCTTCATATCTACAAAGAAGTAAATAATCTTCCAACAGAGGCTGCCATCGCCATGTTTCCACAATAATAGCATATAATATAGAAACTATGGTTTTATTAGTTTATAATTAGCTATAACTACAAATCATTGTGTGTTCATTAGCTTAGAACGAGGCTTCATATCTGCACAGGTGTCAATCATCTTCCAACAGAGGCTGCCACCGCCATGTTTCTACAGTAGCCCAGGACCGACACTGGCTGTAGAGAAGGGCTTTCACATTGTTGTGTTAAAACAGCAGCTTGAGGTCGGTGGCGTCATACTTGTATGTGATAACATGCTAGTTGTGACTCATCTGTTTCACCGGAGTTTCATAGCTGAGTCATTTCAAAAGCAGACGTTTGGATGTTCGGGTGGATGTTTTAAATTTAGCACATTTGGCCGGAGACCCAGATCCTCTTCTTCGGAAGACGGTGGATGAAAGCTATATGATGCTACACAGCACTACTACTGTTTAGTGTTGTGTTCATAACACTGTGAAATGCTCCTCTTCTTCTAATTACTGTGACCCTCTAACTCAGCACATTACACTACTCATAATGTTTATTATCGCTTAATCTACATTACTGTTTACTTTTCATCTATATCAGTGGATCAGAAGTTCTAACACAAAGCAAACAAAGGTTGGCTGCTCCCTTATTGTCATGCACATGCAACTGGAAGACGAAGAAAGGAGAAATAACCTACCGTACCGTACCACATATTCATCAGTAGCTTCATTTATAAACTCCAAAGTAGGACATTTTAATAGCTTAAGTCTACTTAATTAAAAACACTACCTGTATTAAAACAATTAAAACAAAACTTCAGTTTTCTGTTCAACTATTTGCTAGCTTCTTCTTTGAATTGTCCTGGAGTGATTATTAAGTCTGAA
>CM038726.1:31670913-31863413 GCA_021613375.1 Megaleporinus macrocephalus | reverse complement strand
GTATCTTGAGTTTCAATCTTATTTGTCTGAAAGGTGCTATAAAAATAAAGTTTTGATAGATTGATTGATTGATTGATTGAAATGATGGCTGGACCAATAGAAATGCTCCAAATTCACAATCACTTACATTAAAAGTAAAGAAGGATTTCAGCCTGTAAAGTTACTATTTTAGGGATACTCGTTTTTCTTTGGACGGCGATGATATGGATATACACAGATCAGCTATAACATTAAAAGCACGTCTTTGTTTTTACATCTGTCCATGTTATCAGCTCCACTGACCATACAGGAGCACTTTGTAGTTCTTCAATTACAGACTGTAGTTCATCTGTTTCTCTGTATACCGTTAACTCTCTTTCACCCTGTTCTTCAAAGGACGGGACTCCAACAGGACCACCACAGAGCAGGTATTATTATATGTGGATGTATGTAAATAAGATGGTTCTTGTGACTTCGCAATAACAAATGTATTCAAAACTGGCAGTTTTTGCAGTTTAGTTTCCATACGTGGGCTGTATGGAAGTAAATGGTTTGTTTGGAAACGCAGGGGAAGTTAGTTTTTTCCATGATATGGGCCTTTTTAGGGGTGACTTTGAGAACAGGCAATAAAAGCCTGTCAAGTTCTGCCCAGCTACAGTCATAATTTCTTCATATGCCAATATGTACCAATAGAAATGCTCGAAAATAGGTTGGAAAAACGTCTGGTTCCATTGACTTCCATTGAAAGTTTGCCGATTTGCTTTTGCTTAAAATCTGCATTCATCAGAACGTCCCTCTTTAGTTCTTCCTGAAGTCCTTTTTGACTGGACATACACGCCTTTCCTACTAGGAGCTCAACTGATGACAGATTCAGTGACCGTGGGAGGCCACTTCTTAGGTCAAAGTAATATTTAAAGAGCCAGTAACTCTTTAAAGAGCCAGTAACATAGAAAGTGTCTTCATTTACCTATTTGATAGCATACGATAAGATAAGATAATCCTTTATTAGTCCCACAGTGGGGGAAATTCACTGTGTTACAGCAAAGGGATAGCAAGGCACTCAGTACAAACAATAGATAAATAAACAGTACAGTATATACAATATAAATAATAAAAAGTCAAGAACTCTTGAGATTGTATTTACAAATAATTGCACATTGGTAACGGAAAAATATTGCACAATTTGTTGCACTGAAAAAAATAATGTGCAATATTTTTCCAGCATGCAAACAAGCTTCATAACATGCCTGGGTCCATATATGAAACCTAAGCTGCAAAAACAGCCCATTTTGAACTCAGTGTTTTTGTGATGTCACAACAAAAGCACATTTACATATATCTGCCAGCTCATCCTACACCAGCTCCGCTTGTTCACGCTGAAGTTATAAGGAATAAGAGCTTGTTTACATCATTGCCTCTCCAAAACGACAACTTCACAGGAGAGGACAAAAACTCAACTTTTAATGTAAGTCAATGGAACCAGAATTTATTTCCAAGCTATTTTGGAGCATTTCTATTGGTCCATTCATCATAACATTTTCACACAGTGTAATCGGAAGTTGTTGTGTTCAAATGCTGCAGAAAAACAAAAACAACCAGATGCATGTTTTTCTTTGGACAGTGACGATATGGGAACTGTTTTTGTGATGTCACAAAAACCAGCCAGCTCAGCCTGCACCAGTTTAGCTTTGTGGAAAACATCTCGTCTGTGTTCTTCTGATAGTTATAAAGCGTGAAACTAGCTCAGACTGTGTTTTGAAGGAGGCAGCCAATCAAAACAGAGCTCATTAACATAGTCTTAAAGGCACAGTGGCTCAAACTGTTTAGCGAAAAAGGAAAAGGGTCATGTAGGAATGAATTATGAGTGTTATTGATGCACGTAACCACACTGGACCTCAGGATAGAAAATTAAATATGAAATGCAAAAATCAAACAGGATATGGGCTCTTTAATATTTAATGCTTCTATACTTTTGGCCTGAAGTGAAATCGTACAGTTTTCCATGTACACGTCTGTTTTCCCTTTTCTAAATTATGACATGTGCGTAGACTGCTTTGCCAAACGGTGTTTATACTGGGGGCTAAGAAACTGAGCTCGGCTCGGGGTGAAACATCTGGGTGTCCCTTCACACTCCAACACCAACCTCTCTAAATCTTCCATTAAAAACAACACGCAGCCGCTCAGGGCGGCCTTTAATGAGAGGGCAATAGCCTGTCAACGGTGGGACGAGGCTTTGAAACGCACTGGTTTCTAGCAGTTCACGCCTTTCGAGAAAACCCGCGGACCAACGGTCGTGAAACCGAAGGCAGGCTGAAGCCAGAACGTCTCCTGCCTTTAAGATCACCCACACGTTTCAAGTATATCAAAGGAGCCGAGGCTGAATCAGGCTAATGTGGCCATAAAGTGGCGGGAAATGAAATGGCTTTCTTTGTTAGGAGAGTTTAGGAGCTGTTTTATAGTCCGTCTCGTATACGTGCGGAACTGAGATCGGTTTTAGAGACAGAGCCGGCTGGACGGCTGTGACACGTACTTGCTATAGCTGCTCCAAAGTTGGTTTCTTTTCTGAGAGAGAGAGAAGAACATCAAGCTCCACTCTTTCTCTTTCTGTCCATCCCTCCTCTGTGAGAAGCTCCTTACTGAGAAAAGGCATTAGACACAAAACAAGAAGCTCAGAACATTGGACTGGACCACCCCAGAGGCCAGACCTCATTATTAAATAGTCTGGGATTACTTGGACCACAAGAGGCAGAAGTTGCAACCAACTTCTGAGACTGAACTTTGCAGGTGTGGCTCTGAGAGGTTGGACGCCCTAAAAAAGACCAACAGTGGACACAATAAGGACCAAAACAATGTTATTAAAGTTAATCATTGAGGCATCTGTGTTCTTTTCTGTTAAATATATTAGAACCATCAGTATTAAACAACAATGGTTTTCTTTCTAATATAAACTGGCTCAGTGGTTCCCATTAGAGTCCACAGGTTTCTTGAAGGACATCTTTAATTCAGGTGTATTTAATTATTCAGTAAGGTCCAGTTAGAGGAGAGTTCCTCAGGCCAAGGTTCAGACCTTCATCACTACACCACTACACCACCTTACTAACCACTACACCACCATACTAACCACTACACCACCATACTAACCACTACACCACCTTACTAACCACTACACCACCATACTAACCACTACACCACCATACTAACCACTACACCACCTTACTAACCACTACACCACCATACTAACCACTACACCACCATACTAACCACTACACCACCATAATAACCACTACACCACCATACTGACCACTACACCACCATACTAACCACTACACCACCATACTAACCACTACACCACCATACTAACTACTACACCACCATACTAACCACTACACCACCATACTAACCACTACACCACCATACTAACCACTACACCACCTTACTAACCACTACACCACCATACTAACTACTACACCACCATAATAACCACTACACCACCATACTGACCACTACACCACCATACTAACCACTACACCACCATACTAACCACTACACCACCATACTAACCACTACACCACCTTACTAACCACTACACCACCATACTAACCACTACACCACCATAATAACCACTACACCACCGTACTAACCACTACACCACCGTACTAACCACTACACCACCGTACTAACCACTACACCACCATACTGACCACTACACCACCATACTAACCACTACACCACCGTACTAACCACTACACTACCATACTAACTACTACACCACCATACTGACCACTACACCACCATACTAACCACTACACCACCGTACTAACCACTACACCACCGTACTAACCACTACACCACCGTACTAACCACTACACCACCATACTGACCACTACACCACCGTACTAACCACTACACCACCGTACTAACCACTACACCACCATACTAACCACTACACCACCATACTAACCACTACACTACCATACTAACTACTACACCACCATACTGACCACTACACCACCATACTAACCACTACACCACCGTACTAACCACTACACCACCATACTAACCACTACACCACCATACTAACCACTACACCACCATACTGACCACTACACCACCGTACTAACCACTACACCACCATACTGACCACTACACCACCATACTAACCACTACACCACCATACTAACCACTACACCACCGTACTAACCACTACACCACCATACTAACCACTACACCACCGTACTAACCACTACACCACCATACTAACCACTACACCACCGTACTAACCACTACACCACCATACTAACCACTACACCATCGTACTAACCACTACACCACCATACTAACCACTACACCATCGTACTAACCACTACACCACCATACTAACCACTACACCACCGTACTAACCACTACACCACCATACTAACCACTACACCATCGTACTAACCACTACACCACCATACTAACCACTACACCACCTTACTAACCACTACACCACCATACTAACCACTACACCACCATACTAACCACTACACCACCTTACTAACCACTACACCACCATACTGACCACTACACCACCTTACTGACCACTACACCACTACACCACCATACTAACCACTACACCACCATACTGACCACTACACCACCTTACTGACCACTACACCACTACACCACCTTACTAACCACTACACCACCATACTAACCACTACACCACCATACTATACACTACACCACCTTACTAACCACTACACCACCATACTAACCACTACACCACCTTACTAACCACTACACCACCATACTAACCACTACACCACCGTACTAACCACTACACCACCATACTAACCACTACACCACTATACTAACCACTACACCACCATACTAACTACTACACCACCATACTAACTACTACACCACCAACTAACCACTACACCACCATACTAACCACTACACCACCATACTAACCACTACACCACCGTACTAACCACTACACCACCGTACTAACCACTACACCACCATACTAACCACTACACCACCATACTAACCACTACACCACCATACTGACCACTACACCACCGTACTAACCCCTACACCACCGTACTAACCACTACACCACCGTACTAACCACTACACCACCATACTAACCACTACACCACCATACTAACCACTACACCACCATACTGACCACTACACCACCGTACTAACCCCTACACCACCATACTAACCACTACACCACCATACTAACCACTACACCACCATACTAACCACTACACCACCATACTAACCACTACACCACCGTACTAACCACTACACCACCATACTGACCACTACACCACCATACTGACCACTACACCACCATACTAACCACTACACCACCATACTGACCACTACACCACCATACTGACCACTACACCACCATACTAACCACTACACCACCGTACTAACCACTACACCACCATACTAACCACTACACCACCATACTAACTACTACACCACCATAATAACCACTACACCACCATACTAACCACTACACCACCATACTAACCACTACACCACTATACTAACCACTACACCACCATACTAACTACTACACCACCATACTAACTACTACACCACCAACTAACCACTACACCACCATACTAACCACTACACCACCATACTAACCACTACACCACCGTACTAACCACTACACCACCGTACTAACCACTACACCACCATACTAACCACTACACCACCATACTAACCACTACACCACCATACTGACCACTACACCACCGTACTAACCCCTACACCACCGTACTAACCACTACACCACCGTACTAACCACTACACCACCATACTAACCACTACACCACCATACTAACCACTACACCACCATACTGACCACTACACCACCGTACTAACCCCTACACCACCATACTAACCACTACACCACCATACTAACCACTACACCACCATACTAACCACTACACCACCATACTAACCACTACACCACCGTACTAACCACTACACCACCATACTGACCACTACACCACCATACTGACCACTACACCACCATACTAACCACTACACCACCATACTGACCACTACACCACCATACTAACATACATAAATACATACAAGCTTGGAAAGGGTTAAATAAACACACCAACGTATGGAAAAGCACTACTTACTCTATTAATACTGTTAATACAATAATATCACCAAGTGCCAAAAACCTTAGCACAGTATTAGACTTCATATAAATATATTAACCAGTGTTGAGAACTATGTGAGTAATGGTTTTACCCCAGTTACAACCAGTTTCCTGTTGTGATTTGCATGCAAACGATAAAACTAATTTGCAGGACAGCTGGGCCTTTCCTTCCTAATAGAGCAAGATCAAGAAAGTGGTGCAAAACACAAACAAATAAATAAATAAAGTGAGCACGCTTGTTTATCTCATCAGCTGTGATGTGGGAACACCACATGCCCTGATAACTAGTCTTTCCTTCTCTTCACTTCACTCCTCCGCCCCGGGCCTGGTTTGCAGCGCAGGCATGTTTCAGCTTCTCCTCATCCGCTCCTACTATTTACAGCTCGTAGTCTTTGTTATCTGATTCGCTAGAGCTGCGAAAGCGTGTGATTAAGTGTGGATCTGTAGGCGTAATGCTTCTTCCCTGTTATGACTTAAACTGGGAAACAGGGTCGTATCCGCTGGGCATACAGCAACGTGTGCACAGACAGACAGATAATGATCTCATCAATGTTAAGAGGGACGTCTGGCAAGCGGCGTTGCAGCGCTACTCCCGCACACATATCACGCCGATAACGCACACGGCCACTCGGCAGAGGTCGGATTCTCCTCCTTATCTTCCTCTACAGCTCGTTGCAATTCACTAGCCTCACAACTCTCCAGACAGATTTCTCAGCCCCGCGCTTATCACGTCCGAGCGCTGAACTTGATTACAACCACATGGTGTCTTTCACTGCACCGTAAGGTACATGTACAGTGTGATGTCCACAGTTAGCCTAATGTTTACTTGCGAGGGACGGCACAAACAACTGCAAACCACAATGTAAACCCTCTTTCACGGGAAGTCCATCTTCAAACCTTTAACCCTTAAACAAGTCATCATACTGTACCTTAACCCTTAACCCTTAAAGCAACTCACCATTACTTTACCTCTAATACAAGCTGCTGTAAAAAGCCATCTATACGTTATTTTAACTGTAGCCTATTGTCACCTTTACTCTAACCCCTTAATAAGTAGATTTTACTTTAACCCTTTAATTATATCATTTTTATTTTAAGCCCTAATAGTTATTTTTACTTTACCCCATTACAAACTGCTGTAACAAGCCATCTATACGTTATTTTAACTGTAGCCTATTATGTGACCTTTATTTTAACCCCTTTATTAGTAGATTTTACTTTAACCCTTTAATTACATCACCTTTATTTTACTTCACTTTACTTTACCCCAATGCAAGTTGCTGTAATTAGTCATCTATACTTGACTTTTACTTACCCCCTTAATTACATCATCTTTATCATAACCCCCTTGTAAAGTGGCTTCTGATTTAAGTCCCCTTTACTTTAATCCCTTAATCAAGTCGTGTTTACTTTAACCCCTTAATTAAGTCATCTTAACCGTAAACCTTTAAGTCACCTTTACTTTAACCCCTTAAGCCACGTTTAATTTATCCCCTTAATTAAGTTGCCTTTACTTTAACCCCTTAATTAAGTTGCCTTTACTTTAACCCCTTAATTAGGTCACCTTTACTTTAACCCCTTAAGTCACCTTTACTTTAACCCCTTAATTAAGTCACCTTTACTTTAACCCCTTAATTAGGTCACCTTTACTTTAACCCCTTAAGTCACCTTTACTTTAACCCCTTAAGTCACCTTTACTTTAACCCCTCATTTAAATCACCTTTACTTTAACCCCTGTAGTCACATGTACTTTAACCACTTAAGTCGCCTTTACTCTAACCCCTTAAGTCACCTTTACTTTAACCCCTAAAGTCACCTTTACTTTAACCCCTGTAGTCACATTTACTTTAACCCCTTAATTAAGTCACCTTTACTTTAACCCCTTAAGTCACCTTAACTTTAACCCCTAATTAAGTCACCATAACTTTAACCCCTAAAGTCACCTTTACTTTAACAACTTAATTAATTTGCCTTTACTTTAACCCATTAAGTTGCCTTTACTTTAATCACTTAATTAAGTTGCCTTTACTTTAACCCTTCAATTAAGCTGCCTTTACTTTAACCCATTAAGTTGCCTTTACTTTAACTCCTTAATTAAGTTCCCTTTACTTTAGCCCCTTAATTAAGTTGCCTTTACTTTAACCCATTAATTAAGTTGCCTTTACTTTAACCCCTTAATTAAGTTAGCTTTACTTTAACTCATTAAGTCGCCTTTACTTTAACCCCTTAAGTCACCTTTAATTTAACCCCTTAATTAAGTTGCCTTTACTTTAGCCTCTTAATTAAGTCACCTTTACTTTAACCGTTTAATTAAGTTGCCTTTACTTTAACCCTTAATTAAGTTGCCTTTACTTCAACCCCTTAAGTCACCTTTACTTTAACCCCTTATTTAAATCACCTTTACTTTAACCCCTGTAGTCACATTTACTTTAACCACTTAAGTCGCCTTTATTCTAACCCCTTAAGTCACCTTTACTTTAACCCCTGAAGTCACCTTTACTTTAACCCCTGAAGTCACTTTTACTTGAACCCCTTAAGTCGCCTTTACTTTAACCCCTTAATTAAGTTGCCTTTACTTTAGCCCCATAATTAAGTCACCTTTACTTTAACCCCTTAAGTCACGTTTAATTTAGCCCCTTAATTAAGTTGCCTTTACTTTAACCCCTTAATTAAGTTGCCTTTACTCTAACATCTCAGTTACATAACTGTATCCCCTCAATGAAATCACCTATATTTGAACTCCCCCATTTAACCCTTTATTTACGTGACCTTCACTTTAATCCCTTAAAGCATGCCACCTTTACTTCACGGTAAAGACCTCCTGTTGTTAATTCACTATAGAGAGCAGAAAGGATGTGAAGTCCAGTGCAACAGGCCTGCAACACTATGGAATGAGAGTCCTCTGACTCGTCATTTCTTCCAGTCCCAAGTAAAACCCAAAGCATTCTCTTTTCTAACCCCCGCCTTTTCTCTTTTCCTCCTCCCCGCTGCTCTCTCCCTCTCTTTCTTTCTCTTGGCCTGGCTGTGCACCTTCAGGACTGCTGACCCAGCTCCCTGAGGAGACGTGCTTTGATTCCCCCGCTCAGGTTCGAGAGGAGAAACCGTAGCTAAAGCAAACACAGTCGCCACACAGCGCTTGGCCACAGACGCTGCCTTCTCCCTCTCCAGCACTGACTCACGCGCGCAGCCTCGGCTCCGCCAACGCTGCCACCCCTGTTTACCCCCGCTGTTACCGACGGAGGCTACAGTTATACAAAAGAAATAAAGCAAAGATTAGAGGTTAAGAGAAACTGAAGCCCTTAAGCTCAATGTTTATTCAGTTAATATCCAGTAACTCCTGATTCTTAAAGGGCCCGCATCCTAGATTTTTACTGGTAAGGTTTTATATACCAAAAACAGCCATAATTTGTTTTTATATGACCATTTCCAGCCTCTCTTTATCCCTTGGGATCAGACAGCTTGTTATTTACTGACTTTAATACAGATGTATGCAAATTGAGTTCTGCTCTCATTGGCTGCCCTGTATTCTGCCTCATTTTAAAGTGTGAAAGGGTGGGGCTCAACTGCTGTAGACAAATAAATGTGTTGGTTTTTGTGACATCACAAAAGCTAGAAATTCAAAACAGACAGCTTCTGAGCTTATTTCCATTTGTGGACTGAATGGACTGAGCAGTGAAGGGTGTAGTTCCAGATTTCTCCTGGACGCCCCAGACATTGTATGAATGTATTCAGTTCCTTCAGCAGTAATCTTGATTTAGCTTAATGAAGTACTGAGCAGTCAAAGCAGGTATTAGATGAGAACTGATAATAATACTGGGTTGTTTATAGAAGGAGAAGCTTGGAAAGGGTTAAATAAACACACTGACGTATGTAAAAGCTCTACATATTGTATTAACACTGTTATATAATATTTAAATAATAAATAAAATGCTTCCCCCAAGTGCCTAAAACTTTTGCACAGTACTGTATGTAAAGAACGTGATACACTTACAAGGTATTTTATTTTATCTACACTAAAACAATCATTTTGAGAAAGCAAGCATACATGCATTTATTTGGGTTGTATTTATTCATTTATTACATCCAATGCTTAATTAATGCAACTAGTTTTATGTCATGACTTGCCTGCAACATAATTTCCATGCACAGTAATAGTTAAATAAGTTGCATGCAATTCCACTAGATAGCTGAGTATATCTCTCCCACTGTAAATGTGGCAACTTTTATGTTTAGAACTATTTGCCATTTGTTTTTGCACACAGAGGAATTTGATCTGCACATTTAACCCACCCATGCAGTGAAACACCCATATACACACACACACACACACACACACACACTAGTGAACATACACACTAGGTGGTAGTGAAACACCCACATATATACACACATTTGTGGTGATCACTTAAGTCACCTTTACTTTAACCCCTTAGTAAGTCACCTTGACGTTAACCCCTTACTTAAGTCACCTTTATGTTAACCACTTATTAAGTCACCTTTACTTCAACCCCTTACTTAAGTCACCTTTACTTTAACCCCTTAAATCACCTTAACATTAACCCCTTACTTAAGTCACCTTTACTTTAACATCTTATGAAGTCACCTTAACGTTAACCCCTTACTTAAGTCACCTTTAACATCTTATGAAGTCACCTTAAGGTTAACCCCTTACTTAAGTCACCTTTACTTTAACCCCTTATTAAGTCACCTTTACTTTAACCCCTTACTTAAGTCACCTTTACTTTAACATCTTATGAAGTCACCTTAACGTTAACCCCTTACTTAAGTCACCTTTACTTTAACCTCTTAGTTAAGTCACCTTAACATTAACCTCTTTATTAAGTCACCATAACATTAACCTCTTAATTAAGTCACCTTTACTTTAACCCCTTAGTTAAGTCACCTTAACATTAACCCCTTAATAAAGTCACATTAACTTGAATGCCACAAGTCACCTTTACTTTCATACCTCAATTACATCACCTTTACTATAATTAACCCTGAACTTGCCTTTACTTCAACCACTTAATTAAGTCACAGTTATTTTACTCTAACCCCTTAGGACACCTTTACTTTAATTGCTTAATGACGTCGCCCTTACTTTACCGCTTTAGTCACCTTTACTATAACGCCTTAAGTCACCTTTACTTTAACATCTCAGTGACATAACCTTTAGTCTACTTAACCCCTTCATTAAGTCACCTTTACTATAATGCCTTAAGTAACCTTAACTTTAACATATCAGTTACATAACCTTTAGTCTACTTAACCCCTTCATTAAGTCACCTTTACTATAACGCCTTAAGTAACCTTAACTTTAACATATCAGTTACATAACCTTTAGTCTACTTAACCCCTTCATTAAGTCACCTTTACTATAACGCCTTAAGTTACCTTTACTTTAACATCTCAGTAACATAACCTTTAGTCTACTTAACCCCCCACATTAAGTCACCTTTACTATAACGCCTTAAGTAACCTTAACTTTAACATATCAGTTACATAACCTTTAGTCTACTTAACCCCCCACATTAAGTCACTTTTACTTTTAACTGCTTAAATAACCTTTACTTTAACATTTCAGTTACATAACCTTTAGTCTACTTAACCCCTTCATTAAGTCACTTTTACTTTTAACTGCTTAATTAAGCCACTTCTACTTTAACCCCTCAAGTCATCTTTACTTTAACCCCTTAAATAAGTGACCTTTACTTTAACCCCTTAAATAAGTCACCTTTACTTTAACCCCGTACATCACCTTTACTTAAACCCCTTAAATAAGTCACATTTACTTTAACTCCTTACGTCACCTTTACTTTAACCCCTTAAATACGTCACATTAACTTTAATCCCTTACATCACCTTTACTTTTACATCTCAGTTACATAACCTTTACTTAAAGTAACCTCTTAATTAAGTTTTGTTTACTTTTACCCATCAAGTCGCCTATATTTTAACCCCTTAAGTCACCTTCTCAGTTACACCACCTTTCCTTAAAGTAACCTCTTATATGTCACGTTTACTTTAACCCCTTAAGTCACCTTTACTTTGATATCTCAATGCTGACTCATTTTACTGTGACCGTAGAGATGCAGGCTCATCAGCTACTCTTGGTTCAGTGATTGTGTAACAAAATTAGCTGGAAAACGTTGTGTGCGCTCCCTGTTGAGGGTGTGTAAACTCATTCATTTGGAAAATTAACAACAAATTAATTTGCAGGATTCAACCTTTTGCATTCAACTGTACGACAGAGTTCAGGGGTTTAAGAGAGAAGAAGGGAAAAAGCAAGAAGGACAGCGAGAGAGAAAGAGATGGAAACAGTGAGATGTCAGGAAAAAAAGTGTATTTTTATTTGACGTGTGATTCTGGAGTAGCAGGCATAAAAAAAAAAAGGAAAGCAAAAACTTTCCATGATGGATCCTCAACTTTATTCACCCACAGTCTGGGGCCGCTTGGCGGAGTCTAAAGATCACTAATGCGCCGCTGCCTCCAGCCCTTTGTAGTACCTCTACATATACAAAATCTGCTCCAGATTCCATTCCTGCACCCCAAACTCACTCGCTGTCTGCCCTCTCTGCTGCATTTGGGGGTTGGGGTGCATATGTGTGTTGGGGTGGGGGTTGGAGGGGGGGTGCTGGAGGTGCCGCTGGGTTGCGAGGGGCGCTGCATAAAGGCCTCTTTATTCGCGCCGGACAGGGAAAGGAAATCAGCTTCAGCAGAAAAAACACAGCAGGCCGAGCGGGGCCGCACATCTGGAGTTATTACAACCCTGCCCGCTCGCCAAAAAACTCCGACATTCCTCCACCGGCTACAAAGCCACGGAGCCTCCAGAGTCATCCACTCCGACTCCCACACATGCACACGGGCCGACACACACACACACACACACACATACATACACCCCAACCAACCCCTCTCACACACACACTGACTGGGTTCATACCAAATCAAGACAGGGATTCATATATATATGTATATATATATATATATATATATATATATATATATATATATATATATATATATATATATATATATATAATAGAACATCCTGCATACATAGTCATATGTAGTCACAATGAACACATTTTATGTGTTTTATTTTTTCCCAGTATGTCAAATTCAGCAAATAATGTGCTCGCTTTGTCATTTGACCAGGGTGCCCAAACATTTGCACATGACTGCATATGTAAGTAGCTGTTAATAATACAATGTTCTGTATGCATCATATCTATATGCATGTTCTTACACTTCTACAACTATATTAACGGGCCACACATGCATTACATCTATGAAAGTTCATACACTGTATGTAATATAATAATAATAATAATAATAATAATAATAATAATAATAATAATAATAATAATAATAATTTGTGCTTTATTGTCACTTTTTTCCTCATAAACGTTTTATATCATTTAAAAACAATGTATTAAATGTGTTTTACAGTGTGAACTGAAGGATGGTTCAGGCAGTGACGATATGTATATATATATATTTTCTATTTAATGTGAGCTCTACAGTCGTCCTTTACATTGCATCAACATCTCATGACGGCTGGACCAATAAAAATGGTCCAAAACTGCTTTGAACAAAATAACTTGAAAGTTTGAAAGTACATTACATTAAAGGAAAGAGGATTTTTACTCTCAGCCTTAAAGTTACTATTTTGAAGATACTTGTTTTTCAGCAACGATACATTCACACACACACATATACGCATGTATATCGTCACTGTCCAATGAAAACCAAATATCTCCAAAATAGAAACTTTCAGTAGAGGCCAAAAACAGTCTTTACTCTCAATGTATATCAATGGAACCAGAAGTTTTTCCAAGTCACTTTGAAGCATTTCTATTGGACCATTCATCATAAAATTGTACACAATGTCAACAGCAGCTGTCGTGTTCAAATGATGTGGAAAAATGAAAATCGACAAAAATGGAGATACATGCCAAAAACCTTCTTTATTTTCAATGTAAGTGAATGGAACCAGAATTATTTCTATGCTATTTTGGAGCATCATTCAAGTTTCAATTAATGTAAATGGCAGCTGTTGGGTTTAAATGATATAGAAAAGTGAAAAATGGGGATAAATGTTTTTCTCTGGACAGCAATGATATATATATATATATATATATATATATATATATATATATATATATATCAATTTTCATTTTCTGTTTTATTTGAACACGACAGCTGCTCTTTATATTCTGTGAAATTTTCATGATGAATGGACCAATAGCTTGGAAAAAATTCTGGTTCCATTCACTTACATTGAAAGTAAAGTATGTTTTTGGTCTCTCCTTGCCTTTGGACAGCGATGACATGTAAACACATTAACAATGTGTACTAATGTATTATACGCATATAGGTGTATCACTGAATGCATTTGGGTTGTTTGGGTTGTGAGAAGCAGAAAACCAGTTAAAACAATTTCTAAGACTGAACTTTGGAGGTTTGAGTAACTAAAACAGAGTCTGCTGAGAAGAATGGAAGCTGTAATAAAGGACAAGAGTGGATACGATAAATAAATATTGATCATATTTACTTTTTTTGCTTTTTACTGATGATGAAAAACTTTTCTAATAATAATAATAATAATAATAATAATAATAATAATAATAATAATAGCATACACACACACACACACACACACACACATATATATATATATATATATATTTAGGGGTCCCACATTCTATCCTAAAAGTGTACCAGCCCACCCCCTCCTCTTCAACCGACCCCCCACCCCCAATTACACAACGCATGCTGCAAATTAATGTGCTTCACTTCCTGTTGACCTTTGACCCACTACTTCCTGCCGCTGCTGCTGCTGCCTCCCCAAAAAGCAGGAGGGGTGAAAAAAACTGAGCCAGACAGAGGAGGGCAGGACAGAGAGGGGTGGTGGGGGGGAAGCCAAAAAAAAAAAAAAGAAAGAAGTTAGCTCCTCCTCTTCTCTCTCTCTCCTCCGTCTTCTTCTCTCCTTCTGTCTCTCTCTCTC
This sequence comes from Megaleporinus macrocephalus, assembly GCA_021613375.1. Lineage (NCBI taxonomy): Eukaryota > Metazoa > Chordata > Actinopteri > Characiformes > Anostomidae > Megaleporinus > Megaleporinus macrocephalus. Next base: position 31,848,237 of record CM038726.1, on the reverse strand, counting down.
TCTCTCTCTCTCACTGGGAAAGTTAACAGCGCTCTGCCACGTCAAGCTTGCGAGTCGCCGCCGTGCCACCCGGTAGGAAAGATGCGTCCACGGCGCCGGGACGCAGTCGGCTTGTGCGTTTAAGCCGGAAAAGTCTAGGTGGACCTCAGTGGACCTCTCTCAGCGCTGAGGGTTCTTCTTTCTTCTGGGGGCCGAAGAGGAGACCACACCGCTCTGGCCAGGCCGCCCACTGTCCAGCTGCCCTGGTATGTCTCCGTCCCACAAGGAGAAGACGGAGGGGACGGGTGAGGCGTGAGGAGAAACATCTGTGCTGGAGCTTCAGGACGGATGAGGTAGAGTATTGCCTAATGTGCTTGAGCCTTATGTGTCCAGGCTGTTAGGCTTGCGGTTTCTCAGAGCTTTGGGCAGAAGAAGCTGGCTTTATGGCCAGCAGTGGTCTTTTTTTCAGTCTATTTTCATGCAGAAGCTGGTTTTCAGCCTTTAGTGCAGTTTTCCAGGTGGTTGCTAACTATTAACGTGTAAAAAGATAGAGAAAATGTGCATTTTTGACTGAAAACCCAACAGAGAATGCAACTTCTGACGGCCTTTTCTCCTGCGTCTCATCCAGTAGGCTCAGCAGGCAGAAGTCTTTGGCCCCTGATGAACATTTCTGTGCAGAAACATATAGCATATTCATGCAAAATGAACAAACTGCTTTGCTAATGGCCTTTTCTTTCTACAGCCCTGAGAAGAGGCAGTGCGGGTAATGGATTTCAGAGACGACCCTGTCTGATCTGGATTGAGGAGGATGAATCACCAGACTAAGTCAAAGCAGACCACTTCCGACCACACCAGCTGTAATTTTGTGTGCTTTTTTCATGTATCGGAGCTCGGCTCCAGAGCTAGGACTTAGGCAGCGCTTGGGTCTAGTTCTAGGTTAGCTCTGTCCTATGACATAGGAAGGGGTCAGCGAGGGCACTGAAGTCTTTAGGTTGGGCGAGCATCCGTTAGGAGAGTATATGCACGAAGATAAACAGAAGAAGTTATTAAATAATAAAATTAGTATTTTAAAGGACCTCAGTTGGAACATTTGAACATTAAATCCAAGGTAAAACGGCGATACAGTGCATTTACTGCAAATGTAATGTATGTGGATTTGTTAAATGATTATTAAACATATTATTTACATTAGATATGTATTTTATACTATTCATGTGGAAGGTAATGTAATGCACGGTTGCTTTATGCAAATCTGAACCGCATCGTATTAGTTCAGGTACTTTCAGGGGCGCGGGCCAGAGTTTTGGGGATTTCTGTGTGAAACCTGACACCTTACGGAATGTGTTCTTCTCCCCAGGAGGCAGGAAGCTGCGCTGAAGCTGCCAATCACAGGCCATCATTTCTCTCCAACTAGCGCCAAGCCTCTGCCGCTGGTGGTCAGACAGGGCTGATGTCCCTACAGTAGCCGCAAATAGTGGACGTAAGTTGGGTAACGGTCGTATCGGTTCAACTTCGGACCAAACGGATAAGTATACAGAGGTGTGCATTAAACGTTTGTATTTGAGTGCATGTGTGCATATGTAGTACTTAGAATTTTAGCTTAACGCCTCACTCTTACCTACATAGCTTTTGTATTAGGTTCATAGAATTTTACAGTCAAGTTTTACATCATAGTAGAACTCATAGCAGTAACTGATTAAATAATAACTTTATTAATAATATTTATTTATCATTTACATTAGATTTAAAAAAATAACTATTTACTGAATAATTTCTAGTAATTAGAGAATAATGTCTAGTCGTTAGTTAGTTAGTTAGTTAGTTAATTCATAGCAGCTATTGAACAATTTCTCGTAGTTATTGAACAAGTTATAGAAGTTAGTGGAAAATTCATAGATGGTACTGAACAAATTATAGCATTAAATAAAAAAACAATGGTGTATAATGCGCACTAGTAGAAAAAATAATAGTAAATACTCAATAATTGATAAGAGTTGCTTGAAATATTTTATAATAACACCAAATAATAATAACAGAATAATCAGCCTGGTGTTTAAGGGGTTAACAGTAGGAATGTCAATACTTAACAGCATGCTAGCTACATATAAATATATATGATTTGTATTACAGTTCAGCCAAACAGTCACTGAACCGAGTTTAAAATGCAATGAAATGTAAGTGGGCACTGCAGGTCAGGTCTGGTCAAGCCTGTTTAAATGCATGTCCAGGTGAATGTGAATGTGTGGTACTCCAGTGACGGGGTGGACAGTGGCCTGTCCCGCCTACCCAGTGTTCAGACTACCTGTTCAGGAAGTAGCGGTTGTACAGTAGTCTGCACATTGGTTAGGCTGGGTGGGCAAGCTCGAGAGACGTCCCACCTCACCACAGCCATCGCCACGGCAACCCCGGCACTGAGCCTGGCTGAGAGCTTGGGATGACGCCCCGTTGGGCCACTTTGGTGTACAGTTCCGAACTGGTGTTGAGTGCAGTTCTTTAATAAAATAATCCAAGAACAAAAAATGTGTCTGTTTCCTTTGTTGCAGTAATGATTGTGTATTAAAGGTAGTGTTTAAGGTGGTTGAACGTGAACAGGTATGTGGTGCATACATGTGCACCAACCTGACACTGTTAAATCCATTGCAGATTAAAACTAAACCTGGGTATAATTTACATGGACTGGACAAGACTGGTCGAATCCATGTAGCTTGCTGCAATGTAAAAATAGCTAAGACATATAACAGCAAGTGACCAAACCCAAAGCAAGCAGCAGTGGACAACCTCAAAAACAGCCACACACATTTTTTCTTTCTGGTTTAAGCCTGCTAGGCCTGCTACAGCATCTAAAAACATCAAACCATGAAAGTTATGGGGGGAGGGGGTGGAAAGACAGAGAAAGAGAGAGAGAGAGAGAGAGAGAGAGAGAGAGAGAGAGAGAGAGAGATTTTCTCAGTGGGTTGCCCGCTTGAGTTTCACATACTTCCTTTGAAACATCCAGAAAAATCAAAACCACAGACGTATATGGTTCCATTTACGAGTCTGCCCTGGATTACAACATCCTCTCACACGCACCAAATCCAGACCTGGCACATTATTTTAAGCTCCGATACGGTTTTCCTAGAATTGTGAGCGCCAGTTCCAGAGGGACATCCACTGGCTCTGACCAGGCCAATAAAGACTGCAACCAGCTATTAGACGTGTGTCTTTTGGTGCATATCACTGCTGTCATAAGAACATTTTAAGAAAATGTTAGAAAACGGCAGACGCCCCATTCGTCGTGTGAACAATAGACCGACAGAAAAGGTCTAAACTGACCAATAAAATAACGTACATTAAAGCCGTATTACTTCTGCTTCTTCTATTACAATTTTATAAAACATAATTTTTTTAAGTCCAAAGGCTGCGAAAACAGTCCAGTTCAGATTCACTTTTACTGCAACGTCCCTCACGTCTGAACAGCACCAGTCAAATTATGTTTTTCTCTTTTTTTGCATATTAAAGTCACATTTAGCCAATGTTTAGTAAACGCATGTCATGTTTTAGTGGCTGTTTTTCAAATAACAGCTAGACAATTTTTAGATTAATTTTAGCCATATTGCAGTCAAGTCTGAACAATATTTTAGTCATATTGTAACATTTTGGCCATATTGCAGCCACATTTTAACAATATTGTAGCCACATTTTATCATTTTGGCCATATTGTGGCCATATCTTAACAATATTGTAGCCATATTTAACAATATTGTAGCCATATTTTAACATTTTGGCCATACTGTAGCCACATTTAAACATTATTGTAGCCACATTTTAACATTTTGGCCATATTGTAGCCATATTTAACACTATTGTAGCCATATTTTATCATTTTAACAATATTGTAGCCACATTTTAACATTCTGGCCATATTGTAGCCACATTTAAACATTTTGGCAATACTGTAGTCATATTTTAACAATATTGTAGCCACATTTAAACATTTTGGCCATATTGTAGCCATATTTAACACTATTGTAGCCATATTTTATCATTTTAACAATATTGTAGCCACATTTTAACATTTTGGCCATATTGTAGCCATATTTAACACTATTGTAGCCATATTTTATCATTTTAACAATATTGTAGCCACTTTTTAACATTCTGGCCATATTGTAGCCACATTTAAACATTTTGGCAATACTGTAGTCATATTTTAACAATATTGTAGGCACATTTAAACATTTTGGCCACATTTTAACAATATTTTAGCCATAAATTTATTACAGACCACATTTCAAGTTTTCCAATCTGTTAAATTTACCAAATAACCAGTTATAATAGTATATAATACGATGTAGAACTCATTTAATCTTGCCTACGCAGTTTTGCCCCAGGCACCCATGTTAAAGTTATAAGTAGTGTTTCAGCCTGAATTGCTTTTAGAATGAGGCAGCCAGTCACAACATGTGGGTCATTTAAGCTTCACCTGAGATATAAAAAAGTGATGATACTGTATGTAACTAAAAACTGTGTTCATGAACCCTTTAGGAAAGCACTCGGCTCGTACATACTGAATTATCCAGTCTTTTCTGCAAACCCTCTGCATATTATGTCATTTTTTGGGGTGAGGGGAGAAGAGAGGGAGGAGGGATGGAGGATGGGGGGAGGAGTGAAGGGGGTATCAACGAATGGAAAACGCATTTTTCCACAATTTGGAGCCGTTTGTGACTGAACTGTGCCAAAAGCTAGACTAACAGACGAAAGAGAGAGAGGGAGGACGAGAGACATAACAACAAACAGAGGTGCTGGCTTGGGGCTTTGTTGGTGCTGCTGGTGGTGACTGCTTTTCATCTGCTGATGAGGACACGCCAAACTCAATAAAAATACCTTTTGGTCCATGTGTGGTGTCCCTCGCACACGTATCATGTTTCAGCCTGCACTGGTGTGGCCTGTGTGTAGAGTGTGTGTGTGTGTGTGTGAGTGAGTATGAGTGTGTGTGTGTACACTAAGAACACAGAAACCCGGAAACACTCTTAAGGGACGTGTGTGATTAATGGGGGGGTCAGTGAAAGTAGAATTGGAGGGGATTGCTCCGGCTCATGTGCTTTAACTTTCCTTCATTCATGTCGGCGCTGCTCTGCGAGGCTTTGGGGAGCGCTGGCTTCACCTCATTCAAAGAGCTGGCAGGACTGGCTAATACAAAACAGACCACAGACCACAACTCCCCCCTAAACCCCCCCTCCTCAAAACCCTACACTCGGGTACACTACACTACCCCCTAGCCCATACGTCAATCGCACCAAAGAGAGGAGAAAACAGCAAAGAAGAGCAAAGAGAAGAGAAGAGAAGAGAAGAGAAGAGAAGAGAAGAGAAGAGAAGAGAAGCAATAAGAAAAACAGTACAGAAGAAACTAATAGAAAAGAAGAAAAAAGAGAGATGAGAAAAGAGGAAAACACAGAGGAGAGACGAGAAAAGAAAAGAGAAAGCCAGAGATAAAAACAGAAAAGACCAGAAAAAAGGAAAAAGAAGGAAAGAGAACAGATGAGAAGAGAAAATAAGAGAAGAAAAAAATAGATAAGAAAAAAGATGAAAAGAAGAAACAAGAAGAGCAGAGAAAAGAAGAGAAACAATAAGATAAAAATGCACAGAAGTGAAAGCCGGGGGAGAAAAGAAAAGAGATGAAAAAGAGAAGTCCAGAGATGAGAAAAGAAATGAAAAGAAGAAAAAGGAGATTAAAAAGGAGGGAAACACAGGGAAGAGAAGAAAAGAGAAGAGAGGAAAAGAGAAAAAAAAACAGACCAGAATAGACAATAAGAGAAGATAGGAGAACATAAGAGAAGAGAAAATAAGAGAAGACAAGAGAAGAGCGGAAAAGACAAAATAAGAGAAGAGAAGAGAAAATAAGAGAAGAGAAAATAAGAGAAGAGAAGAGACAAGACGAGAAGAGAAGAGAAAATGAGAGGAAAAAATAAGAGAGGAGAAAATAAGAGAAGAGAGGAGAGGAGAGGAGAAGAGAAAATAAGAGAAGAGAAGAGAAGAGAAAATAAGAGAAGAGAGGAGAGGAGAGGAGAAGAGAAAATAAGAGAAGAGAAGAGAAGAGAAAATAAGAGAAGAGAGGAGAGGAGAGGAGAAGAGAAAATAAGAGAAGAGAAGAGAACAGAAGAGAAAATGAAGAGACGAGAAGAGAAGAGAAGAAGAATGGATTATACTAAAGAACTAAAGAAAGTGACAGCACTGTCCCAGGATGAATACTTTTTAGTGTATGAGCCGCTGCTTTGAGGTTGGACATATTTATTTCAATGAAAAAGCTGATTCGTGCACTGTTACTTATTATTAGGTTAAACTAGTGATGATGCGTGAAGCTTGTCCAACCTAGCAACAGTAGTTAGTCAAGAGCATCATGGTGGGCGGAGCATGGCTCGATCAGCTCAGAAGAAGCAAAAACTGAAAGAGAACATGAATGAGAGAGAGAGAGAGGAGCGACTACAGAGAGGGAACTGGGTGTAATTGATGCGGTCGGGTTATTGTTTATCGTTTAGACGGAGAAGGATGAGTTTAGTAAATGGCCCCAGCGTGGGCTTTGACCTCAGTAACCCTTGCGGCCCCCCGAACACACATGCAGCGTGAGTCTGTGTGAGCGCACGTGTGTAAAAGAGAAACACAGACCCGGCGGGCTGAAACAAAAGCGGGGGGAAATGGAGCTGCGCTCATTACTGTAGAAACACAGAGCCGCTTTAACTGTGAGCTGAAAGACTGTTAGGGTCCCACAGAGCTGAGAGACCACCACAGCAACTCAAACTCAAATAAATACAAGGGGTGGGGCGGGGGGTGATAGAAAGAGAAGGCAAGAGAGAGAGAGAGAGAGAGAGGGGACAGAGGGTAAAAGAGAGGAAAGAGAGAGGAGTGAGATAGGGAGGTAAGAGAGAGAGAGGGACGAGAGAGAGGGAGAGAGAGCAGTGAGAGAGAGAGAGAAAGAAAAAAGTAGGAACAAAGAAGAATGAAGGGAAGAGACTAACAGAGGCTTATAGAGAAAAGAAAGAGACAAACCATAAGAGAGAGACAAAGAAAGAGAGACAGAAGGAGAAAAAGTATGAGAAGAGGGAGAGAGAAAAAATAATGAAAAAGAAAGAAGAGAAGGAGGAGAGAAGAGGCGTAAAAAGAAAAAAGAGAAAGAGAAAAAAAGCGAGAGAAGAGAGAGACAGGAACAGAGAGAGAGAGAGATAGAGAGAGCGAGAGATAGAGAGAGAGAGAGAGAGGAGACAGAGGGGGAGATATAGAGGAGAGCAAAGAAAAAGAGACTAGAGAGAGGGAGGGGAGAGAGACGGAGGGGGGACGCAAGAGAGAAACAGACAGAAAAAGAGAGAGAAGAGCGAGAGAGAAAGAGAGAGAGAGAGATAGAGAGAGAGCGAGAGGAGACAGAGGGGGGAGATATAGAGGAGAGCAAAGAAAGAGAGACTAGAGAGAGGGAGGGGAGAGAGACGGAGGGGGGACGCAAGAGAGAAACAGACAAAGAAAGAGAGAGAAGAGAGAGAGAGAAAGAGAGAGAGATAGAGAGAGAGAGCGAGAGGAGACAGAGGGGGGAGATATAGAGGAGAGCAAAGAAAGAGAGACTAGAGAGAGAGAGAGAGAGAGAGAGAGAGGAGACAGAGGGGGACGCAATAGAGAAACAGACAAAGAAAGAGAGAGAGAGAAAGAGAGAAAGATAGAGAGAGCGAGAGGAGACAGAGGGGGGAGATATAAAGGAGAGCAAAGAAAGACTAAAGAGAGGGAGGGGAGAGAGACGGAGGGGGACGCAAGAGAGAAACAGACAAAGAAAGAGAGAGAAGAGAGAGAGAGAAAGCGAGAAAGATAGAGAGAGCGAGAGGAGACAGAGGGGGGAGATAGAGGAGAGCAAAGAAAGAGAGACTAAAGAGAGGTAGGGGAGAGAGATGGAGGGGGGACGCAAGAGAGAAACAGACAAAGAAAGAGAGAGAAGAGAGAGAGAGAAAGAGAGAAAGATAGAGAGAGCGAGAGGAGACAGAGGGGGGAGATAGAGGAGAGCAAAGAAAGAGAGACTAAAGAGAGGTAGGGGAGAGAGATGGAGGGGGGACGCAAGAGAGAAACAGACAAAGAAAGAGAGAGAAGAGAGAGAGAGAAAGAGAGAAAGATAGAGAGAGCGAGAGGAGACAGAGGGGGGAGATAGAGGAGAGCAAAGAAAGAGAGACTAAAGAGAGGTAGGTGAGAGAGATGGAGGGGGGACGCAAGAGAGAAACAGACAAAGATAGAGAGAGAAGAGAGAGAGAGAAAGAAATTAAAAGAGAAAGAAAGGGGTGGAAGAGAGGGAAGGGAGGTATAAACAGAAAAAGAGAAAAAAGAGAAAGAGAGAGAGCAAGTTCACGTACTGAGGGAGAAACGAAAGGGCACTAGAGCATCTCTCTCTCTTTCTCCCTCTCTCTCTCTCTCTCTCTCTCTCTTCACCACATGCTCCTCGTTAAGACCACCCTAACCAGCTAACCAGAGACACTCCGAGCCTCTGAGCCACTCCAGTCACACACACACACACACATACTGAGAGCCCCCTCCTTTTCTCTTTGAAAGTGAGGGGCTTCATGAGAAGCAGCCCCCCGGTCTAGAGGGAACAGGCGCCACTGACAGCTCCACACTCTGGTATGCACATGTGTGTGCCAGCTTTGGCGTGCTTCACACACACCACGAAAGGGTGAGCTCGTTCTAAATTAGCCCACCACCTTCTGACCAACAACTACACCACCCTCACTGTTTCTCTACAGCCCATACACGGAATTCTTTATAACATCAATAAGCCGGGTAAGTACTGGTGACAGTGTGAATCAGGGATGTGCCTAAAGTGGTGGTGCTGATGGGGCTGCAGTGCATCCAGACTTCAGGACTGAATGCTACACTTCATATAGGCTGTGTCTCAAATCCTACTGAGCTCCTACATAGGCAGCATTTTACGTCATAGTATGCGCTCCCGACATGTAGACTGTCCCAATTCTTACATACCTTAAACATGCTGTTTACTGAGGAACTTTATTTAGACCTGATTTTAAGGAAGCATCAAACGCGTCCTCAGCCACTAAGACAATCCCATGATGCAACACAGGCTAATCTATGAGCAGTGAAGTGGTTTTAAAATGTAAGTTATTTTGATTCTCTCTGGAGTTTTAATGTGTTTCTGGTCATATAATCACACAAAACAGTATTTTATTATCAACTCTGTAACGAGTCGTTGTCCATTTTGCAATTTGTTTACGCTAGCGGATTTTTAAGCCTCGGGCTATTGTTTCGGATGCCGGCCGGTAGCTTAGCAACCAGTTAAACCACCAGTGGCGTGCTGCAGTGGGCGGGAACAAGCCGTGAAGCAGTCTCTCTCTAACTAGAGCGTCTCAGTAATCTGTTTTATGAGGAGAGATGAGGAGAGAACACTGATACTTAAACAGCTGCCTACCTAGACAGCCTACTTAGGCAGCTCACTAGTTTTAGGAACAGACCCATAGTATCCTGACCATTAAGTACACCTTCTATTATATCAGCTCCACTGACCATATAGGAGCACTTCATAGACTGTTGTTCATCTGATTCTCTGTATGCTTTGTTACCCTGTTCATTAATGGTCAGGACCCCCACAGGACCACCACAAAGCAGGTACTAATAGGGAGGTGGATCATTCTCAGCACTGCAGTGGCACAGATGTGGTGCTGGTGTGTTTAATTTTTTCTCTCAGAGGGAAATTCAAGATCTCTGCAGTTAATCCATCCGTGCAGTGAAACACTCACACTAGTGAGCAGACGCAGTAGGGGGCAGTGAGCACACTTGCACACTTCCACAGCAGGCTGGGGGTTAGGTGCCTTGCTCAAGGGCACTTCAGTCAAGTCCTGTTGGTTCATAGGATCGGCAACCCTGACCTTCAGCCCTCGACTGCTCTGTGTGTTGCGCTGGTGTGAGTGGATCAGACACAGCAGTGTTGCTGCTGGACTGAGAATCGTCCACCAACCAAAACTATCCAGACAACAGTGTCCTGTGGGCGGAGTCCTGTGTCCACTGATGAAGAACTAGAGGAACACAATCTGTGCAGCAGCAGATGAGCTACTGTCTCTGACTTTACATCTACAAGGTGGACCAGCAAGTAGTAGGAGTGTCTAATAGAGTGGACAGTGAGTGGACACAGTGTTTAAACACTCCAGCAGCAGCACTGCTGTGTCTGATCCACTCACACCAGCACCACTGCAGTGCTGAGAATGATCCACCACCAAATCCTGAAACCAGAATCAGATGAACTACAGTCTGTGAGTGTAGAACTACAAAGGGATCCTATGTGGTAAGTGAAGCTGTTGTACATAAGATGAATATGAACATGTACAGGAGCTGCATTATAAGCTTAAGTGCAACAAACTTGAACAGCTCAAGGCTTCGGGCTGCTGCTGAGAGTAACTCCGTCCAGCAAGCTTCATTTACTAGAAAACTTACAGCGGTGGAAAGAATTTCCCCCCAAAAAGAGCAAGAGGGGGGGGGTGGGATCCTGCAGAGTCAGCAGAGAAAATCCGAAGTGGAACGACTTAAAAATATCCAATTGAGATCATTTCTATTTCGGAAAATCAATATCAGCGCTTCCACATAAAAGCGGCTGCCATTAAAGCACAACCGGACTGATGAGTGTATAATGCTCGCGTTGGCGCCAGCGTGCGAGAGATGCACGGCGGGACGCTCAGAGCTGGTTTTCCTCTGTAAATCAATAACGTTGATTTTGACTCTAAAATAAACAGGTAGTAACGATGCGGTCGCCAGGCTGAAGCCTCCATGTGAAAATCTATCAATCAGTCTGACGATTCAGATCATATGACATTCATATGACATATAAACTTATATAGTGTTGCTGTCCAAAGAAAAACATCTCCACAATAGTAACATTACAGGAGAGGACAAAAACATCCGTAACTTTTAATTCAAGTCAATGGAACCAGAATGTTTTCCAAGCTATTTTGGAGCATTTCTATTGGTCCATTCAACATGAAATTGTCACACAATGTAAACGTCAGCGTTTGTGTTTAAATGATGTAGGAAAATAAAAATCCTCAAAAATGATGATGTTGTTTTTCTTTGGGCAGCAACGATATGCTGCTAATTTGTTGCTTTAGTGTTAGTGTTTGCACAGTGCAGTATGTTTACTGGCTGTATCACCTTCCTTATCTGATGAGCTTTCATCAACATCAACACAGTGAGGTTATAAGAGAAGGTGTTGAAGATCATGTCTGCAGTGTCTATGGTTTACAAGCTGTATAAGCTTCAGTGTAGATAAACAAGAGGTCACTATGCTGATCATAGTTATAGTGAGCTCTGCTGCCTGTCACTGAATAAAACCAGACAATTAAACAGACACTCCTAGTGTTCACTCACCAGTAAAGAGAGTATTAGATAGATAGATAGATAGATAGATAGATAGATAGATAGATAGATAGATAGATAGATAGATAGATAGATAGATCGATAGATAGATAGACATATGAAACAGACTATACACCCTGACTGAAGGTAAAAAGGTAGTGCAGTAATAAATTAGATAATATGTAAGAGAAAAACGGGTATCAGTAGATATAAGACAGTACTGGGATATTTATTAAAAAAAAAAAATAAATGTGCAAAGATTGTATTTAAGTAAAAGTTAAATAGTGTTAAATAGTGTCCAGGAGTGCAAATGTACAGGATGTACAGCAAAGTGTCAAATAGTGTCCAGGAGTGCAAATGTACAGGATGTACAGCAAAGTGTCAAATAGTGTCCAGGAGTGCAAAGTACAGGATGTACAGCAAAGTGTCAATAGTGTCCAGGAGTGCAAAGTACAGGATGTACAGCAAAGTGTCAATAGTGTCCAGGAGTGCAAAGTACAGGATGTACAGCAAAGTGTCAATAGTGTCCAGGAGTGCAAAGTACAGGATGTACAGCATAGTGTCAAATAGTGTCCAGGAGTGCAAATGTACAGGATGTACAGCAAAGTGTCAATAGTGTCTATGAGTGCTGATTAAGCCCAGTTAGGATGTTTGTGTAATACTGGTTTGTTATCTGGAGTTGATGGATCAGACTATGAATGTAAGAGCTGTTGTTCTGAAAGAGCTAAGATGAGTTAAGATGTTTCTCTAATACGGCCCCTGATACAGATTCATGCTCTAGCCAACATGATACACACAGTGTAAACCCAAAGGCTTTCAGAGGAAAGACTCCACACAGACAACACAAAGCATGTACACACTCGGCATTTGTCCTGTAGTGAAAAATCAATGTCAGCATTATTGAAGCTGAATTAGTTTGACTGTAGATGAGATTATTGATCACAATCCAGTATGAATCTGCAGTGTGTGTAGGTTTACAGTCTCATAGTGATCATTTCGGAGTGATGTTAATCCAGTATGAATCTGGAGTATTTGTATTGTTTACAGTCTGACAATAATAACAGTGGAATGATTTTAATCCAGTATGAATCTGGAGTGTGTGTGGTTTTTACAGTCTGATAGTAATAACGGTGGAGTGATTTTAATCCAGTATGAATCTGCAATGTGTGTATTGTTTACAGTCTGACATTAATATTTGTGGGGTGATTTTAATCCAGTATGAATTTGCAGTGTGTGTAGTTTCTATTGTTTGATAGTAATAACTGTGAAGTGATTTTAATCCAGTATGAATCTGGAGTGTGTGCAGTGTTTATATTGTGTCTACAGTCTGACAGCAATAATTGTGAGAGGATTTTATTCCAGTATGAATCTGGTTTATGTGTAGTGTTGATAGTCTGACAGTAATAACTGTGGAGTTATTTGAATCCAGTATGAATCTGCAGTGTGTGTAGTTTCTATTGTCTGCTAGTAATAACTGTGAAGTGATTTTAATCCAGTATGAATCTGGAGTTTGTGCAGTGTTTATATTGTGTTTATAGTCTGACAGCAATAATTGTGGAGGGATTTTATTCCAGTATGAATCTGGTTTATGTGTAGTGTTGATAGTCTGACAGTAATTACTGTGGAGTGATTTGAATCCAGTATGAATCTGCAGTTAGTGTACTTGTGTAGTAACAACCTTGGAGTGAATTTAGTCTATGGATTTTCTATTAGACAGCTGAAAAAGCACTCACCTCATCGTCCTTGTACCAGGACAGTGATTCAGCCGTCAGCACAAACCAGTACTCCTTGGCTCCGCCCTTCATGATGCTGATGTTGTTGATGGTCAGCCAGCCCTTCCTGATGACCTGAGAAAGAAAGAAAATGCACAGGAATTGTAAAAAATAGCAATATTGTCATTATGGGAATGTCAGTTCTATCAATAACCTTAGAAAGCAAAACCGTTTTTTTTATACAAGCTTGCACGGAAAAGTCAAATATCTCCACAACAACAAAAAGTTTCATCATCCTGAGGACAATTTGATCTCCACTAAAGCATGGCATATCATTTCATCATCGTAACCATGATATTTGCTTTTGCCATATTGATTTATAGAAGGCTGCAATATGCAAATAAGTCCTCTACCCAATCACAATCTTTGTGATACTGTGTGCTTTAAGCATCCTGACCAATCATGTGGCTTAATCAAGGTGTCTGTGTAAACAGTGGTGTTTACAGTCTGACAGTGACAACTGTGGAGGGTTTTTAATCCAGTATGAATCTGCAATGTGTGTAGGGTTTACAGTCTGACAGTAATAACTGTGGAGGGTTTTTAATCCAGTATGAATCTGCAATGTGTGTAGGGTTTACAGTCTGACAGCAATAACTGTGGAGGGATTTTAATCCAGTATGAATCTGCAGTGTGTGTAGTGTTTACAGTCTGACAGTGATAACTGTGAAAGGATTATAATCCAGTATGAATCTGCAGTGTGTGTAGTGTTTACAGTCTGACAGCAATAACTATGGAGTGATTTTAATCTAGTATGAATATTAAGTATATGTAGTGTTTACAGTCTGACAGTAATAACTGTGGAGGGATTTTAATCCAGTATGAATCTGCAGTGTGTGTAGTGTTTACAGTCTGACAGTAATAACTGTGGAGGGATTTTAATCCAGTATGAATCTGCAGTGTGTGTAGTGTTTACAGTCTGACAGTAATAACTGTGGAGGGATTTTAATCCAGTATGAATCTGCAGTGTGTGTAGTGTTTACAGTCTGATAGTTATAACTGTGGAGGGATTTTAATCCAGTATGAATCTGGGGGATGTGTAGTGTTTACAGTCTGACAGTAATAACTGTGGAGGGATTTTAATCCAGTATGAATCTGCAGTGTGTGTAGTGTTTACAGTCTTATAGTTATAACTGTGGAGGGATTTTAATCCAGTATGAATTTGTGGGATGTGTAGTGTTTACAGTGTAACAGTCTCTGTAAGGAAGAGTCAAATATCTCCACAACAATAAAAAGTTTAATCTTCCTGAGGATCTGATTTCCACTGAAGTGTGACACATTGTTTCATCATCGTTACCATGACATTTGCTTCTGCAATATTAATTTACAGAAGGCTGCAATATGAAAATAAGCCCTCTAACCAATCACAATGTTTGTAATACTGTGTCCTGACCAATCATAGCTCTGTATGTGGCTGAATCAATGTGTCTACGTATATCAAAACTGAAACCGTCTTCAATACACCTTCTCAAAAATAAGAAGACTTACACACTACTCACCATAATCTCATCCTATGGCCGAGGTGCCAGAGGAAATAGAAACGAATAAAAAAATAAACAGAAAGAAAAAGAAAACAGAAATTGTTACTCAAAAAACATAAACACTCAAAATAAAACACTCAATAAATATTCAGGCATTAGAAATAGATTTCACAGTTCAGGGGAGAGTAAAATGCTATTTTGCTTTGAGCTTTTCCAACAACAACAACAACAGGAAAAAGCCTCAAATCCATGTTAAGAAACATGATTATGGCTTGTTGTTAAGGGAAAAACCAAGAAAACTTAATATGGCATCTTTAAACGTCTACAGAACTGACTCCTCTGCTCTGCCCTCTTGACCACCTGCATGAAAACATGGCTGCTGTGAGTCACACTTGCCTCAGGAATGTTGTCACATCCACTCATCTCACAGAAATAGCTCCACAATTACATAATTCACTACTGGTACGTCTACTCTACTGCACTAGCAGCGACTGAGGACAGACAGGGTCATTACAAGCATCAACTACAACACGTCTGCCCAAACGATAGCCAAATGCTAACAGAAAGGCCTCTTTGAACTTTAATAACTGATCTAGGATCAGTTTTCACTACAGAGGCCCTTATATCAACTGGTATGAACATGACCACAAACCTGGCCCTGGACCAGTTGATAAGGACAAGAAGAACCAGCATGGAATGACATACGAATAAAAAGAAGAGAAGACAATATGCAGCAGACATCGGGGCAGAAACTCAAGGTAAGGTAACATGTGTGGTCTTATTCTGTTATACATGAGACGTTACGTGCATTAATATAAAGATCGCTGCTGTCGGAACACAAAACCTAATTTCTCCAGAAAGACAACTTTACAGGAGACGGAAAAAACTCTCTTTGCTTTTAATGCAAGTCAATGGAACCAGACGTTTTACCAAGTAAATCTGTGGCATTTCTTTAAGTCCAATCATCATAAAATTTAAACATAATATAAAGAACAACACATACTTTCAAAGCATGTAAAAAACTGAAAAAGGTCTTGTGACAGCAGCGAAATTTCTGTACTGTATAATCAAAAAAAGGCTAAATTTATTTGTAGTTCCACCCCAGTCCCAAAGATGGCACTGTGATAGACTCAATAAAATACATTACCTGGTTGCCAGCTGCTTTCTTCTTGCTCATCTGGCTGCTTCTCTGCTGGGCACTGAAGGGAAAGCATATTTAAGCCAGTTAAGCCCACAAGTATGCCTTTCTGGCGTTTCTACAGTAAACACAGCCTGCACTTTAGGTAAACAAATATTTGGAAATGTTTATGATGAGCTTATTTTATACAGCCAAACCAGAGAAACTTGACCTGAACTCTGCTACATAACACTGACATAACCAGGCAAACCCTATTATGAAGAAACTTACTTGGCAAATCCAATGAAGTCCTCATGATTGGTGTTCATGTAGGCCAGCTCGATGTCAATAAGCAGCATGACCTTGAGACCACAGCAGATAAAACACTTTAATTCTGTAACATTATTCAATCATATATTATCTAATACTTAGAGCTGTGGAGAAAATGTATGTGAACTGTTTGGAATTACTTGGATTTCTGCATTGATTACCAGACATGGGACCAAATCACTAAGTTGCAAGTAGCAAGTATGTCTCAAGTCTTGACAATCAGGTCCCGCGTCAAGTCCCAAGTCAATACAGTAATACGAGTACTAGCTCTGCATGTAATGATCAGTGTTTGGCACTTTTCTGCACTACTTGAACAGCACAATTTAATACAAAATGATCCAGATATTTGATTACGTTTTCCTTATTTATTATGTTAAAATAGGGTGGTGAGTCTTTTCAGGTCTTAAAGGTCAAGTCCGATTCCAAGTCTAAGTCAGTGAAGGTAAAGTCTGGAGAAAGTAAGTGAACCTCTGTAGTGACGACTTCTACAAGAGCTAAATGGCAATAGGTGATTCAATTAAGAAGCTGAGATTGAAAGTGGGCTTCACAGGTGCTTTACCCATAAAATACAGGACAGCACACAAAGCCTGCTTACTGCCAAATCTGTTCTACTCAAGAAAGGTTAGTGTGTTATTATTTTATTATTATTTTTATAGTTATTATTTTAACTATAAACAATTTTCAGAAGACCCCTAAAAGAGACGCGTAAGGTGACAAATACATTCTTAAAGATTTGGGTGTCCATCAGTCCAACGTTCAACAGTCCAACTTGTCTACAAATGAAGAAAATTAAATAGAGAAATTCAGGATTGTTGCTGCGCTCTCTTGGAGTGGGCTTCCTGTTAAGTTGGTACAATGCAGTGGGTTTACTTATTCTTCCAAGCCTGAACTGTGGTTGTTTTGTCAATACATCCAACAGTACAACTGTTTATGTGTTAATAGTTTAGTTATTGTGTTTGTCTAGAATTGTGACTTTTATTAGTGATAAACCACATTTTATTAGTGATTAGTGCAGAAATCTCACAGCTTTAGCCAGGATTTTTTTTCCCAGGTTGGAAAAGGTAATCAGACCAGACCGCAATGATTTCTGGGCAAGTTCTACTACTGAGGTCTATTCAAGCTTTTAACTTCAGCCAATAAAGTCATGTGATAGCCCCTGAGATGGCACTGGGGATTCATCCAATGAGTTCCAGTGGATGACTACATTTTAAAACCTTAACTTAAATGGTCAGCTTGACTTACAGATGGCTGTGGCATCTTCAAAGATTAAACTCAAAGAGAGAAGTTTTTCTCTTCGCCTGCTTTATTAATGTTTGAGTGTCACCGTCCACGTCTCCTTTGAAGGAGTCCTTCACTCCGTGCCTCACCTGGTCCTTGGTGCGGCTTTCACGGTCGCGGATGTGCTGCGTGACGATTCGCTCCATCTCCTCTCGCAGCATCGGGTACTGGGCCAGCTACGGACACATACAAACGCAGGGCGCATGTATTATACATAGGGCGTAATACTGCTAACCACATGTATTACTGTATATCATCTCCCTCTCATAAATACTAAGTGCTGGAAATACTAAAATATATATGTTAGATTTAAACAAATGCATGCATGATGTTAAAATACACAGTTAACAGTAAAACAAACTATATACACTACTGTGCAAAAGCCTTAGGCATCTAATCTTAGCAATAAGTGTATGTTCACCAGTAAGAACACCAGATATCATTAGAACAGATGTAAATAATCATAAACACAAAGTAACATGAATATCTTATTGTGAGAGAAGTAGATCATATCTTGATCCAGTTTGAAGAACAAAGTTAGGTTCCAGATTTCTCCTGGACGCCCCAGACATTGTATGAATGTATTCAGTTCCTTCAGCAGCAAACTTGATTTAGCTTAATGAAGTACTGAGCAGTCAAAGCAGGTATTAGATGAGAACTGTAAATAATACTGGGTTGTTTATAGAAGGAGAAGCTTGGAAAGGGTTTAATAAACACACTGACGTATGTAAAAGCACTACTTACTCTATTAATACTGTTTACATATTTAAATAATAAAGTGTTTTACTGAGTAAATAATAACTTTCCATCTGGAACAAATAGCTTTTTAAATATTATCATGTCCCCCCGTTCCTAAAACGTTTTGCACAGCACTGTATATCCTCTGATATTAGACACAATGTTTAGAACACATCGTCATGAACAGCACACAAAAGACATCACATGGAGGAGTAATAGGGGGAGTAATTAAAAGAACACACAGCTCCGGGTTACAATGCATCATATTTACAGAAAGCTGTTTCATCCAGCAGTAGCTAGTCCTCAGTCCTGAGAGCCCATGCACTTGATTAAACTCATGAAGGTTGTCTCTAATTAGCTAAAGGGTTCAATCAGGTGATGAACAGCCATCGTGAAAAGGTCCTGAATACTGTTTCAGACGCTTGAATGAATGATGCGCTGCAACCAAGGCCCATGCAGAGTCCATTCCACAAACCTTAACTCACGCAAACTACACTCCAGGCAGGTGCAGGGGTGCAACTGGGGTCAGTTCACAGGCAAGACCCAAAAGGGTGAAGAGTTAAAGGGAGGAGGGAAGAGTCTGGATCTGGGGACTGCAGTCATAACAGGCACATGCGCTGAACCAAAGGTAAAGATCGAAAAAAGGAAAGAGAGGAAGAGAGGGAGGAGAGGACGCTGGAGGAACGAGAAGCGATCAAAGTGACCTCCTGTGGATTTTCACCGCAGTCACATCCTCATATGATTATAAACGTGTTTGAACAGTATGCATAATATAATATAGACACAGACTGGGGTACAGATTTTCCTGTGTTTCACTTTTTCCAGTCAAACGTACAAGTTATTCATTTTTCAGGAGACGTATCTGTGAAGATTAGAAATCACTTGCAGGAGGAAGAAGAACTTCAAAGAAATACACCTTATAAAGGAGGACTTGATTTAAAAGGACCTATTATGTTTTATTTGGAAGTTGTCTTCATTTTATTTTGGGGTTGTGAACTATATAATGGGGAATTTCGCATTTGTACTCTGCAGAGTAAACAACAATCTTCATTTCCGAGGCAATTGGTTTGTTAATTTATTCAGATTTTTTTTAATTACATCAAGGAGGTCAACTAGAAAACATATAAATGCTTCAGTTTTCCTAAAAAACATATTTTTTTCATATTGCACATCTGTATTCACCCTCCGTCTTTAAGCCCTGTCACCTCATGAGCCTAGTGCGTTCTGATTGGCCAGCTTATTCACTCTGATAGGTCAAAAGTCAGATCCTGCTCTAACTTCTATCCCCACACTACTGCGACTATTCTTATAAGGGTGTCAGTTCTATCTGCTGTATCAGTTAGAGCCAGAGTCTGATCCTGAAAGTCCGGTAGAACTAGGTGGTAGATCTTCCTTCACAAGCTAGACTAGTGCAGGATGATCAGTTTTTACTGGTTTAGCTCTCTGTGTAACGTGTGAGGATGCACTAAGATTGCCAATAGGCTGGCAATAAGGACTGTGCTACAAGATGATGTCATCTTGTAACAGAGAAAAGAGCTGGAATTCCAATGATGCGTTGGTTTCTGTGGAAGAGAGACCCTTTTCTACTTCTGGCATGTAGTTTGGTCTTTATAACTTGGCAGAATGTTTACAGGCACAAAAAGCTATAACACACTAAAGGAAAGAGAAAAACAGCAAAGCATAATAGACCCTCTTTAAACGATACAAAGGAAAACTGGAGCTCCTAACAACCACATGGAAGACCTAGTGGACCACTAAAACTACCGCTGTCAGATTAACAGTATGGTCAGGTTTTATAAAGCTCCACCACCTTAACATCATTCAGTGCTTAGGATTAGTTGGATCTAAAACTGAACTTTGGAGGTGTGTCTGTAGATTTCTTCAAAATCTGCAGACTGCAGAAACCAATAAAGCTAATAAAGATAAACAGTGGATACACTAAATACTGAAACATTTGATCTTTTATTTGACTTTTATGTGTACAATTCTGTTAAAACTAGGTTTTTCTGCTTTTTGGAGGCTAAAAAAGAATAACTTGGCATTTTTTATGGAAATAAATAAACAAAAATAAGGGGTGGTCTCTGACTTTCACATTGTATACAGTACACGTATGTACTGCAGTATAATTATGCTTTGTATCGCTCGCCTATCACGCTTTGTGTTGTCTTCTTGACAGGATGTGACACATTTCTGTTAAAATCCACAGGAGAGCAAATTGTTCAATTAATTTTTTTAACACATGACAATGTGAGGAGAGTAGAGAGGTAGAGAAAGGTGTTCTTGTATGCGTGTTAGCCAACGAGTGCAACGGGCCCTTCCGACCTAAACACTGCAGTTACTGAGAACCCAGTAGAACCATAATAATAAATAGACATGGGACCAGCACGAACACTACAGAAATAAATAATATGAATAAATAAATCAATCTCTTAAAGTAAAGAGACAAAAAGTTACTGAGGAAAAAAAAAAAAAAAAACACAACGCCAATGAGCATGCGTGTTAAAATGGCCAACTGCAACAATTTAGCAGTCGTCGTTGCCAATTATGCCATTATTTTGTAAAAAGAACAAAAAGTTTAGTCTACAATGACAAAATAATACAAAATAACAAAATAATAGTGATGAAACACTAATATAAACTGTGTGTAAGGATAGACCGATTGTTGCTGGACAAACGTATATATTCTTCTATATAGAGAGCGAGACAGACTGCTCTAGTTTAAAGTTAATATGACAACAACCCACCTTTAGAGGGCGACAGTGAGTAATGTTTGGTAAACATTTTCCTTTTTTCTTATCATTGGCGTGGACATCAAAACTTTCTGGTGATCTTAGAAATTGTCCCTTGCACTATGTAAGTTTTGGGGATTTGGAGACCTCTCTGGTAGAAACGTGTAATTGCATGCAACATTTTGTAACGGATTTGTGTGGATCCCATTTCCAGAGAGAATTAATTTAATAACTGTAAGTGCACTGAAAGAGTATTTAAAGAGACATCTGGGTCAAAGCTGTGTCTTCAGAGGATGTCTTTCAAAATTAGCATGCTGCTAACTTCTGATTAGCACATTTATGGGATTTGCAACGCTATGACAGCTGCGGTGTTTATTTAATTTTCCAGCCGATGATTTTAAACTGCTTACTCCAGCTCTAGACTGACATTACCTTGAAGAATTTGAAGTTTTTTATTATAATTGAAGCCTAATTCCAAATATTACTGGTAAAGCCTGTCAGCATAATGTTGTTGGTAAAATAGTGTTGAATCTGGAAATGAGTACTTTTTCATTTTGCTCCACCATGAAAGCAATTCTATTAAAGTTATGGGCCAAAACTTTTATCTAAAATTATTATAAAACAATGACTTGAGGATCAGGTACAGTATTTGTAACCATTACATTAAACAGCTTTCTGTGAGGGAGGTGTTAAAAGGTTTCGAGGTCTGCTTCCTTTCACTTGCACTGAAACCAACCCTGTAAGTGTCTCTACAATGCACCATTTCACATCAAACCACTCATTCAATGACATCATTAATTGCAGTTGAAAAATGGGTGGAATTCTCTTTTAAGGGTACTAGCGGACAGCACTTCACTGCGGTTCCCAACTCAAGAGCCAAGTACTTTGAACAGACAACCAAACTGCACAGGAGTTAGGAGTGAAGAAATACAGAGCTAAAAAGGTTTGGAAAAAGAAAGTTCCATTCTTTCTTCCAATACATCTTAGTAATGCATTTTTTCCTTTGCCGTCACACGTAAAAGTCTACACTGGAGGCTTAAAGTGTGGGAAACGGCAGTGATTTGTTTTTGTAAAGCTTTAGAAATACCTTCACGCTGCAGAAACAGGACCAGTCAGATTCATTAATGAGCTCCTTCTTGATGCTGAACCTGGTTATTCAAGCGTTCTTGTTCACTTGAGACCTTGCAGCTGCATTTAATGCAACTTTGCTCAAGTATCTGTATAGTCACAGTAGCAGTACTGGCCTTGAACTTTCTTGGTTTAAGTCTAATTTGAGTAATATGCTGCAATTTTTGCAAAATACAGCAATTCAGTCAGCCCCAACCACTATTACATATGGTGTCCCACAGGGCTTTGTACTGGGGCCACTTTTATTTAGTATCTATAAGCTCCCACTGAGTCACATTATTGGTCTATATGGTTTGAACTATCATCCATATGCATTTATACATTAGTTTTATTATGTATCTGTATTTAAGTAGCTATTGTGTCTTGATTACTGCAATGCACTCTTTATTAATATCTAATATCCACATTTGGGGAACCTGGGCAGCCTAAATGATGTTCTCTTTTAAAGAAGGTTAATCTTGTTCCTGTAGGTTAACAATATAAGAATACAAGTACAAAGTCTGGCCTTTTGATCCACTGGCTATTATCTGGGCATCAGTTATGCTTGTTAGGTCAGCTTTTGATTGAGCTGGGTAGCTTAGTGATTGATAAAGATGCTGCTTATGTAACCTTTACCTGCAGAATTAACTCCATGTGCTATTATTTGGAAACTGGAACAATGAATTCTCTTCTCTGTCAGAGTTAATTGTGCAGGTAAGGTTTGTGTAAGCAGGAGAAGTTCAGAGAGAAGGTCAATAACCAAGCAAAAGCTAACCAAGCAATCAGAACTGAGCTATTGACCTATCTAATCTGTCTGTCTATAGTCTGACATAGCGTGTTTGTTATAAACTACATTCACGAAATTCTCAGGTAGGATCAGAATTATGTATTTATCTTGTCTTTTTTAATCACACTTTGCTGAATGTTTAACAATAAATTTGCTCCAGTACTGCTGATCTCTGTTGCTTTGTTTGGCAAGCTCTGGACTGCTAGTTGTACCCAAGACCAGCTTTTTGAGAACATCACAGCAGCAGATCATTTTAACTCCTTTAAATCTATTAATAACACTCATCCACCAGATACTCTTACATATATTGGTGTTGGAAAGTTAGATTGATCTGTTTTATCACTTTGGTTTTAATCTATTTTTCTATCTGTAATGTGTTTATCTGTTTTATCATAGATGTCCACAGTTGCCCATTTTTATTTTTGAACATGGTTTGAACATGACAGTTGTTTACCCTGTGTGAAAATTTTATGATGAATGGACCAATGAAAATTCTGATTTACATTGACCTACATTGAAAGTAAAGTTGCCATTTTGAATATATACACTACTGCTCAAAAGTTTGGGATCACAGTGAAATGTTCTTGTTTTAATGGAGTATCTTCTTCCTTAACACAACAATGGACTGACGGGTCTCTAAAGAAAGTTGTTTCTTTCTGGTCATTGTGAGTCGGTCAGCAAGTCATTAACTGCTGATCTTCAGATACTAAACTAACCTAGAATGTTGTTCTCCCTTTTATACTCACTTATTAGTAGAATGTTTTTCAGCTGTGCATCACAATTGAGCAAGAGTGTCCTAACAACCAATTAGTCCAATAACATCCTTAACTTGGATTGGTGGTCGTACCAGGAGATTTAGACAGAGGACTGAGAATTACTGATAATAGAACTATATGCTAAATAAGCCTCTATACAAAAATAGACTTTATTACAAACATTTTTATTCTTTAAAAATCATCTGATACACTTACATTAATTGTGAAATGGACTATATTGTTGCATAAAAAAATTGCATGAAATGAAATTCTAAAGTGATCCTGAACTTTTGAGTGGTAATGTATACATATATATAATATCTTATATAATGTTATCCTCCAGTTAAGGTAATTTCCAACATGTTTATTGGTGTCCGGTGACTCCAACACTGGTTAGTGGTGTCGTACTCCCACTGTTTGTTTACAACCGTCCTTTATATACAGCAGGGTTTTTTTGTTTGGCCTATTTTATTATTTATAAGCAGACTGTGAACTTTGGGTTTTTATTTCTTTCTCTTTTTAGCACTAAGTCCAGCCATCTGTCTATCCGTACACCTGTCTAGACGGACGCAGACGGACGAGGCTTCGTTTCCGCGTTACCTTTTCGCTACACTTTCGTATGGTGGAGGTCAGTTCACTCACTACCATATCTATACACTTCAGCGAGGGAGACTTCAGCTTTTGGATCTGCTTTTTCACTATAGCCTCAAAGGCCAGGTCAGGGGTAAACAGGCCCGTCCTGCAGAGGAAGACGGGGGGAGGCACAGGAGACAGAGAGAGAGAGAGAGAGAGAGGAGAAAGAAAGATCACGAGAAAGAGAAGTGAAAAAGAGACAGAGAAGGAGATGGGTGAGAGAGAGAGAACAATAAGAAAGAAGATAGAAAGGGAGTGAAAAAAAGAAAGAAAGAAAAGACAAAAAGACAATAAAGAAGATGGCGAAAGAGAGAGAGAAGACGAGAGAGAGCAAGACAAAGACAACGAAAGAGAAGACAGAGATAAAAAGAAAGAAAGGTAAACAGAGAGAGAATAATAAGAAAGAAGGGAGAGATAAAGAAAAATAGAGATACAAAAGAGAGGTAGAGAGAACAAAAAAGAAGAAAAAAGAGAAAAAAAGAGAAATGGGGAACGAGGCAGAGAGACAGAAGGGTGAGAGAATGAGACAAAGAAAAGGAGGTGAGAGAGCAAAAAAGAGAGAGAGAGAGAGAGAGAGAGAGCCTTACAACAGATTTACACGAAAAAGGAACAGGGAGCCGACAGAAGGAGGGATGAAGAAGAAAGAGAGTAGGTTCAGGAACGGAGGGACAGATAGAAACACAGAGGAAAAGAAAAGGCAAGTCAGAACTTGTAGTTTCTCCTGAAGCCATTCAGCAGAGGACTGAGATCTCCCCACCACAGACGGCGAGAGAGACCCCAGAGACCCCTGTTCATCGGCCAACAGCTCAAAGCCAAGAGCCCTTAGGCTGCAGCTGTACACTCACAGGCCAGTCAGCAAACTCCAGCACTCTCCAATCTGCGTGACCCCCACCCCACGTCTGACCCCCCCAAACCAAACCCCAGTCTCTCGAATATGGCCCCTAGTGATCGCTAGCTTTAGCATTAGCACTGGGCTTCCTCTCCAGGTCCTCATTGCTTTTGTAGTTCTAGCTATACAAAACGAGCGGGTGGGACTTCAGTCGTTAGCGTTTTAATTATATCTGAGCTTTTTCTGTATTTATATAATCTAATTAATCTACTTCACACAAGGTCGGCTCTAAAGAGGCGGCAGGCTGACCACTTAAGCGGGACAGTGAAC
Organism: Megaleporinus macrocephalus; assembly: GCA_021613375.1. Lineage (NCBI taxonomy): Eukaryota > Metazoa > Chordata > Actinopteri > Characiformes > Anostomidae > Megaleporinus > Megaleporinus macrocephalus. The sequence goes on along the minus strand of CM038726.1, from coordinate 31,823,017 downwards.
TGGCTATGGTCACTCAGTGGAATAACTCTTAAACACTCAGGTTCTCACTGTGGGTAGTATTGGAGATCAATGACTGGTGCAAATCCTCCACCCCACAATAAATCTTTGAAGAACTTGTTTAGAATAAGAGAATAAATTCTACATGCAAAGTGCTAATATACACTACTGCGCCTGAGTCTGAGACACCTAAGCTGACTAAGCTGTTTAAAAGTCTTAATCTGATCAGTAAGTGTGTGTTCACCAGTACGAACACCCTTAGATACCATTAGAACAGATGTAAATAATCATACATACAATACAAAGTAACATGAATATGTTATTGTGAGGGAAGTAGATCATATCTTGAGCTCCAGTTTGAAGAACAAAGTGTAGTTCCAGATTTCTCCTGGACGCCCCAGACATTGTATGGATCTTGTATGTGTTCAATTCCTTCAGCAGTAATCTTGATTTAGCTTAATGAAGTACTGAGCAGTCAAAGCAGGTATTAGATTAGAACTGTAAATAATACTGGGTTGTTTAGGAGAAGCTTGGAAAGCTATATTTATATATATATATATATATTGAATAGAAATAGTTGTAAGCAATATGAAAGAGATTCCAAACCATAGTGATGTAATGGAATAGCACGGCGGGGCTTGAGGGGCTGGAGCATGTTTCTACTGACTGGCGTATTAGTGCACCACTGCAGTCTTTCAAGCTGGAGTCTGGACACTGGAGTCTTAATGCTGGGTGTATACTCTGCATGTCCAAAGCTTGAAAGCCATCATATGCTGAATAAAACCAACATAGTAGCTACACACACACACAAAAGCTATGTGAACGTCTCATGTCCACCCAGCAGTGGGACGCCAGCGTCCAGGCCTTTCTATTCAGCATGGCAAGCTAATCGTGGCCATTCTCTCTCCGGTTTCTTCTCCATCCGAAGCTGCTAGCACGTACAGAAACCTGTTCACACAGACCCGTTGTGGGTAGTTCTTTTGTGGGGAAAGGGGGGGAGCGGGGGTATCTAGGACACATCATCACCCTCCACCGGGGTTTTTACCTTCTTGGTACACTGCCTAACGGTATTGACTAGCTCAGAAATGACCATGTCCACACATTTCTGGCACGGCTCTTTAATCTTCCCGATCTGCCTTTTCACAATGGTCTCAAAGGCCATGTCCGGCGTGAAGAGCCCGGTTCTGCCCGTCAGAGAAGCAGAAGACAGGCCCAAAGAAAAGGAAAAAAAAAGGGAGGGGGCGGGGAAAGAGGAAGAGGAAGAGTCGGGCAGAAAGAAGAATGTTAATTGAAAAGACGAACGCTCAACACATTCGCCCAAGAAAAGTAAATCAGTACAGGTTTCAATAAAAAAAATAAATAGCTATTAAATCTAAACTGAGTCAGTTTCCGCGACATATCATCGCTGTACAAAGAAAACATACATGTTTCTACATTGTTGAGGATTCCACATCGTTTAAATGCAGCGGTTGCTGTTTATATTGTGTGAAAACTTCATGATAAATGGACCAAAATAGCTTGGGAAAAATTCTGGTTCCATTAACTTTTATTAAAAATAAAGGCTGTTTTTGTTCTCTCTTGTAAAGTTGCTTGCAACTGTTTTTTCCATTCGACTGTGACGATATGCATTCGGCTTTTTTTTGACAATTCTAAATGAACTTTCTTAATAAAGGTGGTCTCGGACTGCTGCACTGCACAGTCCATCACAAACAATCCAGAAATTGAGACTCAGCTATGACCACTGCGTCTCATAGCCTTAACCGGTGCCCGACACATTAACTGTATATAGTTATTAGGGCCCAATATATATATATATATATATATATATATATATATATTTATATATATATATATATATATATATATATATATATATATATATATAGAGTGTGTTCTGTTCTGTATTTTGTCATTACACCAGGTGATGACAAAGCCAGCAGGTGGTGAAACTTCATCTATGTTTGTAGTTATTACTTTGCAAAGAGTTAACTTAGGTAAGACACTAGTGCTATCACTATTACCACTAGATTCATTTCCAAAGAACATATATATATATATATATATATATATATATATATATATATATATATATATATATATATATATATATATATAGACGTGGAGCCCCACAGGTAGCGCCGCTGCAGTGGTACGAGACATGTTAATAGTTAGATTGAAAGCTTAAAACTGTGTAAAAGTGTTTCTCGTGCTCTGATGTGCTGGACTATAGGGCTGTTTGCTGGGGTGGGGGGTTAAGAAGAGTCAATGTTAGTATCTGCTGTCAGGTTAAAGTGTGAGGCTGCTGATGACCTGCCTGCTATCCTGGCTGTTCAGTAGCGCTGGGCGGCAAATCTCAATTAAAGAGCTCTCGCCTTAAGCATGTTATTAAACACTATCCAAATCCTGTTGTGAAGCACCATGAGTGTAACAGAGCTTACATTTCCACCCACCAGAAATATATAATCATATAATCATATCATATAATCAAATGAGCCAACTTCTTATAGTACTTAATAATTTAACATCTGATGGTTCTCCACAGTCTTTTGGTTGGAATCGGTATAAACTGCCAAAACTAGCATACTGTCTTTTTCCAAGAAGCAGATCTCTCGTACCACAGTGTTTGTTCCATTACCCCAGCAGGCTTTGCCAAATTTTACATTGTAATCGTTCCATGTTAAGTATCGGTGGTAGGATAATGAAATGATGATGCTCTGTTTTTATGGGCTAAATGCAATAATTAATTATATTTATTATCAGCCCACAGCCCATTAAATGGCCAAACTCACCAAATGACCAAATTCATTAGTGACGGCTATTATGACGGTTACACTGGTTATTGTTTGGGTTGGTTCTTTTCTTTTCTTCTGAGAATCTGGCATAGTCATCTGAACAGAGGTGTAAAGTAACAAAGTACAAGCACTTTGTTACTTTACTTAAGTAGAGATGTTGGTTATTTATACTTTACCGGAGTAATTATTTTTCAGCTGACTTTTTACTACTACTCCTTACATTTACACTCCATTATCAGTACTTTCTACTCCTTACATTTACACTCCATTATCAGTACTTTCTACTCCTTACATTTACACTCCATTATCAGTACTTTCTACTCCTTACATTTACACTCCATTATCTGTACTTTCTACTCCTTACATTTACACTCCATTATCAGTACTTTCTACTCCTTACATTTACACTCCATTATCTGTACTTTCTACTCCTTACATTTACACTCCATTATCTGTACTTTCTACTCCTTACACTTACACTCCATTATCAGTACTTTCTACTCCTTACATTTACACTACATTATCAGTACTTTCTACTCCTAACGTTTACACTCCATTATCAGTACTTTCTACTCCTTACATTTACACTCCATTATCTGTACTTTCTACTCCTAACGTTTACACTCCATTATCAGTATTTTCTACTCCTAACGTTTACACTCCATTATCAGTACTTTCTACTCCTTACATTTACACTCCATTATCAGTACTTTCTACTCCTTACATTTACACTCCATTATCAGTACTTTCTACTCCGTACATTCACACTCCATTATCAGAACTTTCTACTCCTTACATTTACACTCCATTATCAGTACTTTCTACTCCTTACATTTACACTCCATTATCAGTACGTTCTACTCCTTACATCTACACTCCATTATCAGTACGTTCTACTCCTTACATTTACACTCCATTATCAGTACTTTCTACTCCTTACATTTACACTCCATTATCAGTACTTTCTACTCCTTACATTTACACTCCATTATCAGTACTTTCTACTCCTAACATTTACACTCCATTATCTGTACTTTCTACTTGTTACATTTACACTCCATTATCAGTACTTTCTACTTGTTACATTTACACTCCATTATCTGTACTTTCTACTTGTTACATTTACACTCCATTATCAGTACTTTCTACTCCTTACATTTACAATCCATTATCAGTACTTTCTACTCCTTACATTTACACTCCATTATCAGTACTTTCTACTCCTTACATTTACACTCCATTATCAGTACGTTCTACTCCTTACATTTACACTCCATTATCAGTACGTTCTACTCCTTACATTTACACTCCATTATCAGTACTTTCTACTCCTTACATTTACACTCCATTATCAGTACTTTCTACTCCTTACATTTACACTCCATTATCAGTACTTTCTACTCCTTACATTTACACTCCATTATCAGTACGTTCTACTCCTTACATTTACACTCCATTATCAGTACGTTCTACTCCTTACATCTACACTCCATTATCAGTACTTTCTACTTCTTACATTTACACTCCATTATCAGTACTTTCTACTCCTTACATTTACACTCCATTATCAGTACTTTCTACTCCTTACATTTACACTCCATTATCAGTACTTTCTACTCCTTACATTTACACTCCATTATCAGTACTTTCTACTCCTTACATTTACACTCCATTATCTGTACTTTCTACTCCTTACATTTTAAACATAGTCTTGTTACTCCTATTTCATTTCAGCTTGTTTTCATTCATGTACATTTACATTCCAGTAAAGATTATTGATAACATGTCTTTGAAGTTTGACTTCATTACAATACTTATAGACAACTAGTCATCATATCCTCTGCTCCATGAAACACATGTTAATGTTCAGTAGTAACAGATATGCTTCTTTAATATATTTACATTGTACTAAACTACATTTATGTTTAATGGGCGTATATGCGTCTGAAACAGGAAGCCTAGCGCATCCCAAATTTATCAACATTAACATTTTAATAGAACATTATAGTCATTATGGCTTTTAGAAGAATGGGGTTTTTGAGGAGGTGGGCTAGTGTACTATAGACCCCTGTGGTGCCTATGTAGCTCTTGTCCTTAATGGCATTTTCCCCCCTTACATTACTTTTACTTTTATACTTTAAGTAGTTTTAAAAGCAGTAGTTTTACACTTTTACTGGAGTAAAAAGCTTAAGTTGATACTTCAACTTCTACAAAAGTATTTTTAAACCTAAGTATCTATACTTCTACCTGAGTAATGAATGTGAATACTTTTGACACCTTTGCATCTTAATACATTTGAACTTGTGTGTTTTGTTACAATACAGAACAAGTGGCTAATAAAGTCAGTCATTTCTCAGGTTATTATTAGCCAGCTGATATATGGGTCAGTGCCCTAATGGATATCATTAACACTCCCAGAACAACTTACAGCCAGACGCAAGATACAGACAGAGACCACAGCAGCCCCCCAGTTACAGTGAGTCCGGTTGTCTTATCAATAGAAAAACAAATCTAATCACCAGCTGCTCCATCTGTGTACCTATTAGCATAACTCGCCCTTGGGCAGCAGGGAGACTCAAGGTGCCACTGTGATTAGATGAGCTTTGGTAATTGAATTGTTTTAGACAGACAGGCGGAACACACAGAGGAGGGGAGACGGGGGACAGACGTGCCTGATGCCGTGAATGTTCTTGATGGCGTAGCTGATCTCCTTGCGTAGCTCCTTCTCGTCAAACTCCATCTACAAAGACACAGAGAGCATAAAATGTCTTTCTGACTAGAAAATAAAAAACAGTCATTAACTCTTTAACGGCAAGTTTTTAAGGCCTGTAAATAATCACTGTTCTAATTGTTTTCCTTAAAAAAACTTTTTTTAAAGATTGCAGTAGATACAGAAGGTGTAAATATCTGTTGTACAATATAGAAAAAAATCATTTCTAAGTTAGAAATGAATGGAGTAAACATTTAAAAAATCTTAGAGTATAAAGGGTTAAAACATTGTGTTCTGAATGCTTTCATTTGTTAGCAATAAACTGTAGAACATTCCAGATATGATACAAAACAAAACTCATATATGTTATATGTTAAGTGTTATAATTATTATATATTGAAGGGTTATATTTCATGGTTCAGGCTTTAAAGGGTTAGGCACAAGCTTTTCATTCATTTATTCATTTATTCATTAAAAGAAGGCAGAAAACATACAACCCTGTTTCCAAAAAAGTTGGGATGCTGTGCAAAACTTAAATAGATACCAAATGCAATGATATGCAAATCATTTAAACCCTACATTTCAATGAAAATAACACAAATACAATATATGAAAGGTTAAACTATATAAAAATAGCATTTAAGATGGACTGGCTCATTTAAAGTGTCCTGTGGTCTAACCAATCAAAATGTAGATGAGGGACCATCTGAGTTGTCAATTCAAAAACCAGTATGAGTGGGACATTAGTACACATGGCCGGGTGGCTTGCCCAGTAATGCTGAATGGTATATACAGGCTTTAGCCTTCTAGACGCCGTCTTTTTCAGGGAAGGTCTTACTTATCTCAGCGAGACACTGCCAAACCACTTTCTGCCCAAACAACAGCATGGCTCTGTACGAAAAGAGTCTGGATGCTAAACTGACCTGCCTGCAGTCCAGACCGGTGATCCGTTGAAAAGATTTGGAGTATTATGGAATGAAAAACAGGACGAAGGAGACCCTGAACTGTTTAACAAATAAAACATCCAAGATCAACCAAGAAAGAAACACTAACTTTCAGAACTATAGCCTCCTCAGCTCCCGAATGCTTACAGAGCGCTGTTAAAAGAAGAGGTGATGAACACAGTGCTGAATAACAACCTATTCCAACCTGTTGCTGGTATTATATACGGTTTTAATTAGTATTATACTATTTTTAATTACATACAGGGTTTAAATTATTTGCATATTATTGCATTCTGTTATATCAGCTATAGTCTCTGACCTATGGTCTCCACCTTAATACGGTAAGTTTAGCCCAGAAATCCACATGCCAGATCGTCACACTTGCGTTCACTTGATTCCCCGTCCCTTCACTTGAGCTACTAAAGCAGTGAACAGCCTTTAAGATGGTGCCAGAGATTGTCCCCAGGCTTTCTCATAAAGAGTTCACATCTGGCTGCTCGGTACGATATGGTTAGCCCCCGTTAAGTGCCAAGCCTGATAAGCTGTTATGTTCCACTAGTGTGGGTTTTTTTTGTTTTGTTTTTACTTTTCTCTCTCTCTCTCTGTATATATATATATATATATATATATATATATATATATATATATATATATATATATATATATATATATATATATATATATATACAGGTGTTGGACAATGAAATTGAAACACCTGGTTTTAGACCACACCTGGTTTTAAGTCCTCTTGGGAATGACATATACACATCCTGCACAGTGGTCTGGGGGATTTTAAGCCATTCTTCTTGCAGGATAGTGTCCAGGTCACTACGTGATGCTGGTGGAGGAAAACGTTTCCTGACTGGCTTTTCCAAAACACCCCAAAGTGGCTCAATAATATTTAGATCTGGTGACTGTGCAGGTCATGGGAGATGTTCAACTTCACTTTCATGTTCATCAAACCAATCTTTCACCAGTCTTGCTGTGTGTATTGGTGCATTGTCATCCTGATACACGGCACCACCTTCAGGATACAGTGTTTGAACCATTGGATGTACATGGTCCTCCAGAATGGTTGGGTAGTCCTTGGCAGTGACGCGCCCATCTAGCACAAGTATTGGGCCAAGGGAATGTCATGATATGGCAGCCCAAACCATCACTGATCCACCCCCATGCTTCACTCTAGGCATGTAACAGTCTGGGTGGTACACTTCTTTGGGGCTTCTCCACACCGTAACTCTCCAGGATGTGGGGAAAACAGTAAAGGTGGATCATCAGAGAACAATACATGTTTCACATTGTCCACAGCCCAAGATTTGCACTCCTTGCACCATTGAAACCGACGTTTGGCATTGGCACGAGTGACCAAAGGTTTGGCTATAGCAGCCCGGCCGTGTATATTGACCCTGTGGAGCTCCTGACGGACAGTTCTGGTGAAACAGGAGAGCTGAGGTGCACATTTAACTCTGCCGTGATTTGGGGAACCGTGGTTTTATGGCGCCTTCACCCAATGACGCTGGGATTGGCTCCAGCCCCCCGTATTAGTATAGTATAGTACAGTATTGTTTGTAAACGCAACTACTGTCCTTCTTTTCTATCCACCATCACACTCCGCATGTTGCTTCCCTCCACCTCTAGCGCCATCAGCAGGGAAGGAACATACACATTTCTGAATTTGTTTGAACTGCTTTAGTGCTGTCCATACGATAAGCTCAGGACTACTTGGTTTAGACTTCTGGATGTTCTCCAGATGGTGGTTAACGCTGCGTTTATGTCACAGACTGAATACTCATTTCCCCTGTTACAGAAAATATCAGTGACTAAGAGGGGAGGGCCAAACCGCTGTCCTATTGCCATTCATGTCACTTTGATCTCTCTGGACGAAAGCACGTCTGACTCATCCCAGCTACATCCACCGGCTTCCGTATGATCTGTTTAGCTGATTTGAAAGCCAGTGATCAGAACTGATACACGGTGCTGTGGATTTCAGCGCTAATAACTGGCTCCAGCTCTGCGCACGGCTAGAACGCAGGAGAGAATGATTCCGAGCAGCTGGCTGCTTCTCACTCTCGAGCAGCACTTCCTGTTGAGACGCCCCAGACAGAGTGCTTTATTGTGTGTGTGTGTGTGTGTGTGTGTGTGTGTGTGTGTGTGTGTAGCGTTTCTTTTCTCAGAAAGCGGGAAGGCGAATGTTTTACTCATAAAGCCTGCAGTCAGGGCCCGAGGGAGGCGCGAGCTTGGGCCGTGACTCATTCTGAAGCTGCTAAGTGATAGCAGAGAGACCTCCACACTGAGGCCTAGCAGCCCTAAGACACGTTTGAGCTCCGTGCGGTTTTAGATGTCCAGGCAGATTCAGTGGTTAAGGAAACCTTATTGTTATGACAACAATAACAATAGTTTGGATGGAAGCCTTGTCCGCTTGTATCTGGGTATTTTGGAAAAAGTTGTTTTGTTTCTGCCTCCTTTCCGCACACAAATAGCATGAACTTGTTTTTCTGCATTGTCTAATTAAAGGAGCAATATGTAATATTCGAATCATTCCAAAAATCACTGAAATTGCGTCTATACATTATGTTGCAGAGCATATATATATATCCATAGTATATATATATAGTCCATGCTGTAGACTGGGGTTCCATTCCCTACTCAGCTAACAAGCCTATACTATACCAATAAGAGTCGTTGGCTAAAACTCCTAACACAACCTTCACCCACCTGTGTACAGATAAACTGTAACACTACCTTCACCTACCTGTGTACAGGTAAACTGTAACACTACCTTCACCTACCTGTGTACAGATAAACTGTAACACTACCTTCACCTACCTGTGTACAGGTAAACTGTAACACTACCTTCACCTACCTGTGTACAGATAAACTGTAACACTACCTTCACCTACCTGTGTACAGATAAACTGTAACACTACCTTCACCTACCTGTGTACAGGTAAACTGTAACACTACCTTCACCTACCTGTGTACAGATAAACTGTAACACTACCTTCACCTACCTGTGTACAGGTAAACTGTAACACTACCTTCACCTACCTGTGTACAGATAAACTGTAACACTACCTTCACCTACCTGTGTACAGATAAACTGTAACACTACCTTCACCTACCTGTGTACAGGTAAACTGTAACACTACCTTCACCTACCTGTGTACAGATAAACTGTAACACTACCTTCACCTACCTGTGTACAGGTAAACTGTAACACTACCTTCACCTACCTGTGTACAGGTAAACTGTAACACTACCTTCACCTACCTGTGTACAGATAAACTGTAACACTACCTTCACCTACCTGTGTACAGGTAAACTGTAACACTACCTTCGACCCACTACCTGAGTGTCTAAGTAGGCTGTCTAGGTAGCAGCTGTGTAAGTATCAGTGTTCTCTCCTCATCTCTCCTCATAAAACAGATCACTGAGACGCTCTAGTTAGAGAGAGACTGCGTCACGGCTTGTTCCCGCCACTGCAGCACAGACCGGTGGTTTAGCTGGTTGCTAAGTTACCAGCCGGCATCCAAAACAATAGCCACAGGCTTAAAAATCTGCTAGCATAAATGCTAATGTCTGGAGTATAAAAGTGTAAATGGTGAAGGACTCGTTACAGAGTTGATAATAAAAAACTGTTCTGTGTGATTATATGACCAGAAACACATTAAAACTCCAGAGAGAATCAAAATAACTCACATTTTAAAACCACTTCACTGCTCGTAGATTAGCCTGTGTAGCATCATGGGATTGTCTTAGTGGCTGAGGAAGAGTTCAATGCTTTCTTATAATCAGCTCTAAATAAGGTTTCTCAGTAAACAGCATGTTTAAGGTATGTAAGAATTGGGACAGTCTACGTGTCGGGAGCACATACTATGACATAAAATGCTGCCTATGTAGGAGCTCACTAGGATTTGAGACACACCCGATGTTGACCAGCCAGGATAATATCTTAGGTTCATACAGTCCGCAATTAAATTAAAGTCAAAGTAAATGTAAAGAATACTGCATTTTCTTTATTTTCATTTTCTGTACGGTCCCAACCTTTTCAGATTTGGGGTTGTTGGAGTATATATATATATATATATGTGTGTGTGTGTGTGTGTGTGCTTCCTACACACCTTGACCAGTTCGAAAGGGAAGCGCTCGTGGAAGATGCGGTTGATCCTGGCACCTCCTGAGAGCTCGTAGGTGTCAATCTGGTCACCGGAGCCCTCGATGCGCTTCTCGAAATCCACAGAGAACTGCTGCACCATCCTGGACACATGTGCAACCAATCAGCGATAAAGACTGAGGCCAGGCATCTGAGTGGACGTGAGTCATTGCTGTGTGTCTGTGTGTAGTGTATACAACTGAAGCTCGGCTGATTAGAGGAGAGGAAAGAACAGCTTGGATTTGTGCCACATACACTCACCGGCCACTTTATTAGAAACACCTCACTTATAGCTCCACCCATTGCTGATGTACCGTCAGAGACCGTAGCCCATCTGCAGATACAGTTCGTGATAGCCACACTCTAGCCCTTCAGCAAGGGTCCGTTTCTGACCACAGAGCTGCTGGATATTTTCGGGTTGTAGACTACTCTCAATCCAGTATCTAGCATCAACTAATATCTGGACAGCGGTGGTCCTGTGGTCAGAAACTGATGGACTGACAAACCTCAAACACATTATAGGTGGAGCTCTTAAAGTGAGCACAAGGTAGAGGCTTGTAATAAATTGTGATAAATTGTAATAAATTTCCATTAAAAAGAAGATCATCCACATACAGAGAAAAAACAGGAGTTTCCAAAACTGGACTTCAAAAACTGGTTAGGAGCTACAGAGCAAACTGGCTTCCTAACAACCACCTGGAGGACCTGGTGGTCCAACAAAACTGTACTCATCAGCTAAGCAGCAGTTAAAGCCTTGGGAGGGGGAAGAACATCAAGCTCCTCTCTCGCTTCATATCTGAAGTCATCTACAGGTGTTTCTGTCCATCCTTCCACTGTGAGAAGACACCTCAGTGTTATGGGATCTGAAAGAATGTGTAGCCGTCACTCTCTCTCTATCTGGCGTCCACTAGAGGAGGACGGTCACTCTTTCTCTATCCAGGGTCGACCAGAGGACGACGGTCACTCTCTCTATATCCGGGGTCGACCAGAGGACGGTCACTCTCTCTCTATCTGGGGTCTACCAGAGGAGGACGGTTACTCTCTCTCTATCCGGGGTCTACCAGAGGAGGATGGTCACTCTCTTTCTTTCCGGGGACCACTAGAGGAGGACGGTCACTCTCTCTCTATCTGGGGTCGACCAGAGGAGGACGATCACTCTCTCTCTATCCGGGCTCTACCAGAGGAGGATGGTCACTCTCTCTATATCCGGGGTCTACCAGAGGAGGATGGTCACTCTCTCTCTATCCGGGGACCACTAGAGGAGGACGGTCACTCTCTCTCTATCCGGGCTCTACCAGAGGAGGATGGTCACTCTCTCTATATCCGGGGTCTACCAGAGGAGGATGGTCACTCTCTCTCTATCCGGGGACCACTAGAGGAGGACGGTCACTCTCTCTCTATCTGGGGTCGACCAGAGGAGGACGATCACTCTCTCTCTATCCGGGGTCTACCAGAGGAGAACAGTCACTCTCTCTCTACCCGGGGTCTACCAGAGGAGGATGGTCACTCTCTCTCTATCCGGGGACCACTAGAGGAGGACGGTCACTCTCTCTCTATCCTGGGTCGACCAGAGGAGGACGATCACTCTCTCTTTATCCGGGGTCGACCAGAGGAGGACGATCACTCTCTCTTTATCCGGGGTCGACCAGAGGAGGACGATCACTCTCTCTTTATCCGGGGTCGACCAGAGGAGGACGATCACTCTCTCTCTATCCTGGGTCGACCAGAGGAGGACGATCACTCTCTCTTTATCCGGGGTCGACCAAAGGAGGACGATCACTCTCTCTCTATTCGGGGTCGACCAGAGAAGGATGGTCACTCTATCTCTATCCTGATCAACCAGAGGAGGACGGTCACTCTCTTTCGCTATCCTGGGTCGACCAGAGGAGGACGCTCACTCTCTCTCTCTATCCTGATCAACCAGAAAAGGACGGTCTCTCTCTCTATCAGGGGTCTACCAGAGGAGGATGATCACTCTCTTTCTCTATCCTGGGTCTACCAGAGGAGGATGATCACTCTCTTTCTCTATCCTGGGTCTACCAGAGGAGGATGATCACTCTCTCTCTCTATCCTGATCAACCAGAGGAGGACGGTCTCTCTCTCTATCCGGGGTCGACCAGAGGAGGACGGTCACTCTCTCTCTCTATCCTGATCAACCAGAAAAGGACGGTCTCTCTCTCTATCAGGGGTCTACCAGAGGAGGATGATCACTCTCTTTCTCTATCCTGGGTCTACCAGAGGAGGATGATCACTCTCTTTCTCTATCCTGGGTCTACCAGAGGAGGATGATCACTCTCTTTCTCTATCCTGGGTCTACCAGAGGAGGATGATCACTCTCTCTCTCTATCCTGATCAACCAGAGGAGGACGGTCTCTCTCTCTATCCGGGGTCGACCAGAGCAGGCTGGGTTTCTTCCTCTTGCCAAGGGAGGTTTTCCTGGCACTGTGGCCTCTGGCTTGCTCTAGAGGGGCTTGGACCTGGATACCCTTCCTTATGAACGTTGATTGAATGAAATGAAGGTGCAGAGTGGACACACTAAAAACAAAAAAATGTGATGGTATATTTAGTTGTTGAGTGAAGTTTTCTGCTAAATCAGTTTTCTAATGTTTGACTAGTACTGAAGTGAATGAAGGGTGGTCTCTGACATGCGTAGCAGTGTGTTACTGACTGCAGCAGAGCCTTGGTCTTGCGGGACGGGTCATCTGGGCGGAAGTTCTTGTACTCCTCCACTTCTTTCTCAATGGACAGCAGCTGGCTCTGGAGCTTGCTGCGCAGCCCTGGCAGCGTGTCACGGATGTGATTGGTCAGTTGCTATGGGAAAGATGTGAGGGCCAGTTATAAACATAATACCGTGTAAAGGCTTCAGGCATTTTCAAATTATAAAAAAAAACAACACAACAAAAATATATGAGGCTTTGTTCGGTCAGCAGAGAAACAACAAATACTGTGTTTCCATAATTCTGTATATAAAGGGGATCTGTTATGCTTATTCTCAATGTTTATCATTTGTGTGAAGGCATGTCCAGCTTGCTAGTAGGCAGGCAATAAGAAGAGTGCAAACTACTGGGGGGTCCCATTAGTTAACCACTTGGACCCCCTGGGGAAGGCGAGGGGGTGGTCCTGGACAATAAATATGGAAACTCATGATATTATCATGTTTATTAGGGAAAAATAGATTAATTCATGGAAAGGTCACTGTTTACTACTTCACCCACTAAAACAATGAGCTTATGTTTTTAATGTTCCTAACTAACTAGAGATGCGGCACTCATCTGCCTCAGGGTGGCGCTATAGCGAACTGGATGTTCTAGTTGGTTGATCATAGTCTAGCACATGTAACTACACTCGGATACTCGGGATAGCTTAAAAACTTTACAATAAGCATATCAGAATTTTGAAAACTCGGCCTGTTTCCCAAGAGACTGGTGCAAAACATGCTTAACTGAAGAGGAGACGTTTCAGTTCTCAGATCTCAGTTTATATGTGGAAAATGTATTACCATACTAGAAAAGAGCATTTACAGGAGAAGAACTGCTATTGTTGCCATTGAAGCTCACATGGGACCCCCTGAGTACCAGTACACTGGCAAAAAGGACTGTGTACGAGATGATGTCACCTTGTAACCGTGGAAAGGGCTGGAAATCTAACTGGGCGTTTCAGGCGTCTTATTTACACATGAACACATTTGTTTCAAACAATGTAAACTTCACTGCCAACATAACATGACTTTGAATTTGGACTTTTTGCTTCATTACAATACTTATAGACAACTACTCATCATATCTTCTGCTCCATGAAACTCATGTTAATGTTCAGTAGTAACAGATATGCTTCTTTAATATATTTACATTGTACTAAACTACATTCATGTTCAATGGGCGTATATGTGGCTGAAACAGGAAGCCTAGCGCATCCCAAATTTATCAACATTAACATTTTAATATAACATTATAGTCACTATGAAGAATGTTTTTTTGGGGAGGTGGGCTAGCGCATTATAGACCCCTGTGGTGCGGCCTAAGCTTTTCTCCTTAATGGCATTTTTTCCTTACATTACTTTTACTTTTATACTTTAAGTAGTTCTGAAAGCAGTACTTTTACACTTTCACTGGAGTAAAAAGCTTTAAAAGTATTTTAAAAGTATTTTAAACCCTAGTATCTATACTTCTACTAGAGTAATGACTGTGAATACTTTTGACACCTTTGGTAAGTGTTTACACAACATGCACCAATATAGATGAACAGTATGAACAGTACGGGGGTAAGGCTCCATCGGTATCCATATCAGTTTTTAACGTTGAGCATAAACAAGCCTTTACTTTCTCTGGCGTCTACTTTACCCTTCAGAACTTTGCAGATTACATGCCCCTAGTGTGTATATTCACTAGTGTGTGTATATGTGGGTGTTTCAATGCCCCCTAGTGTGTATATTCACTAGTGTGTGTGTATATGTGTGGGTGTTTCACTGCCCCCTAGTGTGTATATTCACTAGTGTGTGTGTATGTGGGTGTTTCACTGCCCCCTAGTGTGTATATTCACTAGTGTGTGTGTATGTGGGTGTTTCACTGCCCCCTAGTGTGTATATTCATTACTGTATGTATATGTGGGTGTTTCACTGCCCCCTAGTGTGTATGTTCACTAGTGTGTGTATATGTAGGTGTTTTACTGCCCCCTAGTGTGTATATTCACTAGTGTGTGTATACGTGGGTGTTTCACTGCCCCCTAGTGTGTATATTCACTACTGTGTGTATATGTGGGTGTTTCACTGCCCCCTAGTGTGTATATTCACTAGTGTGTGTATATGTGGGTGTTTCACTGCCCCCTAGTGTGTATGTTCACTACTGTGTGTATATGTGGGTGTTTCACTGCCCCCTAGTGTGTATGTTCACTAGTGTGTGTATATAAAGAAAATCATAAATGATGTATAAAGCCTACGATCCTTTACATCCCACAAGTGGCCAGCTTGAATAACTGTTTCTGTTATCACTGGGCAGTTGGTGGATGTTAACTGGAGTTTTTTGAAGGTTCCTTCAGATGTTCTGCAATTCTGAATTCAAGGCCTGTTTAAAAAAATGGTCCCTAAACTGTCTGGTGGGTTTCATCGCCTGGATCTGAGGTGGAACGAGGTTGAAGTCAGCTTCTTATCTGAATTTGCCCCATGAACTTGAGCTTCATGACGGTGAATGTCATCTGGATGGCACAGAGATTACAGCCCTCGTCCCCCTGCCCCATAAAATTCTACCTGAATAGATCGTTTATCTTTTCCTGGACTTCTCTCACCTGGTTGAGCACTTTCTGCAGGTAAGGAGTTCCCATGCGGTCTGCAAGGTGTCTGTAGGCTGGGTGGGACAGGAAAAACTTCCTCTCTGCCGCCATAGCAGCGTTAATGTCCTTCTTCCCATCAATGTCTTTCTGACTGCGATTCACCACTCCGATATAACCTGGAGCACCAAACAGAGCATCATCCACACACAACTACTGTAGCTGTACTGCTCACTTCATTACAAACCCTAGCTCCACTTCAGGTCGTTAAAAAATGGGATTAAAGTAGAAGGTGGGTGTTTCTAATAAAATGGCCAGTGAGTGGAAGTACAAGGTGGGTGTTTCTAATAAAATGGCCAGTGAGTGGAAGTACAAGGTGGGCGTTTCTAATAAAGTGGCCTCTGATTGGAAGTACAAGGTAGGTCTTTCTAATAAAGTGGCCAGGGAATGGAAGTACAAAGTAGTTGTTTCTAATAAAGTGGTCAGTAAGTGAAAGCATAAGGTGGGCGTTTCTAATAAAGTGGCCAGTGAGTGAAAGTACAAAGTTGGTGTTTCTAATAAAGTGGCCACTGAGTGGAAGCACAAGATGGGTGTTTCTAATAAAGTGGCCAGTGAGTGAAAGTACAAAGTTGGTGTTTCTAATAAATTGGTCAGTGAGTGGAAGCACAAGATAGGTGTTTCTAATAAAGTGGCCAGTGAGTGGAAGTACAAGATGGGTGTTTCTAATAAAGTGGCCAGTGAGTGAAAGTACAAGGTGGGTGTTTCTAATAAAGTGGCCAGTGAGTGGAAGTACAAAGTTGGTGTTTCTAATAAATTGGCCAGTGAGTGGAAGCACAAGATGGGTGTTTCTAATAAAGTGGCCAGTAAGTTGAGGTACAAGGTGGGTGTTTCTAATAAAGTGGCCAGTGAGTGGAAATACAGTGTAGGTGTTTCTAATAAAGTGGTCAGTGAGTGGAAGTACAAGGTAAGTGTTTCTAATAATGTGGCCAGTCAGTAAAGTACAAAGTGGGTGTTTCTAATAAATTGGCCAGTTAGTGAAAGCACAAGGTGGGTGTTTCTAATAAAGTGGCCAGTGAGTGGAAGTACAAGTTAGCTGTTTCTAATAAAGTGGCCAGTGAGTGGAAGTACAAGTTAGCTGTTTCTAATAAATTGGCCAGTGAGTGCAAGTACAATAGTAAGTGTTTCTAATAAAGTGGCCAGTGAGTGGAAGTACAATGTAGATGTTTGTAATAAAGTGGCCAGTAAGTTAAGGTACAAGGTGGGTGTTTCTAATAAAGTGGCCAGTGAGTGGAAATACAGTGTAGGTGTTTCTAATAAAGTGGTCAGTGAGTGGAAGTACAAGGTAAGTGTTTCTAATAATGTGGCCAGTCAGTAAAGTACAAAGTGGGTGTTTCTAATAAATTGGCCAGTTAGTGAAAGCACAAGGTGGATGATTCTAATAAAGTGGCCACTGAGTGGAAGTACAAGTTAGCTGTTTCTAATAAAGTGGCCAGTGAGTGGAAGTACAAGTTAGCTGTTTCTAATAAATTGGCCAGTGAGTGCAAGTACAATAGTAAGTGTTTCTAATAAAGTGGCCAGTGAGTGGAAGTACAATGTAGATGTTTGTAATAAAGTGGCCAGTAAGTTAAGGTACAAGGTGGGTGTTTCTAATAAAGTGGCCAGTGAGTGGAAATACAGTGTAGGTGTTTCTAATAAAGTGGTCAGTGAGTGGAAGTACAAGGTAAGTGTTTCTAATAATGTGGCCAGTCAGTAAAGTACAAAGTGGGTGTTTCTAATAAATTGGCCAGTTAGTGAAAGCACAAGGTGGATGATTCTAATAAAGTGGCCACTGAGTGGAAGTACAAGTTAGCTGTTTCTAATAAAGTGGCCAGTGAGTGGAAGTACAAGGTTGGTGTTTCTATGTAAATGAAAACTGAATGCAAAGTTTGGAAAAAAGAAAAAGAAAGGAAGAGAAAAAGAGAAAGAAAGAGAAAGAAAGAGAAAGAAAGAGAAAAAGAGAAAGAAAGAGAAAGAAAGAGAAAGAGAGAGAAAGAAAGAGAAAGAAAGAGAAAGAAAGAGAAAAAGAGAAAGAAAGAGAAAGAAAGAGAAAAAGAGAAAGAGAGAGAAAGAAAGAAAAAGAGAAAGAAAGAGAAAGAAAGAGAAAAAGAGAAAGAAAGAGAAAGAAAGAGAGAGAGAAAGAAAGAGAAAGAAAGAGAAAAAGAGAAAGAAAGAGAAAGAAAGAGAAAGAGAGAGAAAGAAAGAGGACCAAAGACGCCCATTTCCTATTCTGGTTAACTTTTTTTAAATATTTTTTCCTGCCAGCAGCCCCTGAAGCCAGCAGACTTATAAAATATGCTTGTGGTTTCACATGTTACATGAGTGAGCTACAGATACTGAGATGGTAAAGACGGCGCATGATGGAAAAAGCGTAGATCCCAGCTCTACCCGGGGCCGAGCGGAAAACTGGAGCGTCAGCATAATGCATTCAAGGGTTTCCCATAAACATGTTTTATTGCTAAGCAAAGAAACTAACAGAGGTTTTTTCCAGATGTGTAGTCGAAATCAAGACATTGTTTTTTCTCTCTCTCTAACCCCCGGGTGTTTTCTCTATCTGCCTTCCACTCTCAAATTGCACTAACGGCTGCTGGAGCGTGTCTTTTATACCCTTACACCACTAGAGGGAGCCACTGAGAGAAGCCAGTTGCTCAGACCATGCAGGGCAGATTTACTATTATTTATTAACTGTATATATATATAGTGGCTGTAAAGCAAATATATTTGACACAGGAAGCTGGTAACAGTTTTCTGATGATGCTCTCATGTCAATAGCTTATATATTTAACACTTTGATGCACAGCCTGGGTCAAGAGACTGAGATTTTATTTTCTGTATCTATTTTTTGTATGTATTTCTGTATGAATTTTGTTTTTTAAATGTAAATCATATTTGTATCAATGTCTTTTAACACACGGCAGCATGGGTCATATTAACCCTTATGTGTTCACTATGGAGTTTGATAGGATCTGTTGACGTTTGTAAACTTTTGCAGTCGGGAACATATTTACAAACACTGTTTTTGTTTATGAAACAAACAAAAAAGCATTAAAATAATGATTTAAGATCAATAAACACTTGGAACATTAAATAATGTAACAAACTGATTTTAATTGATTTACCAAAGAGATACTCAGCAGTACATACAATAACACAGGAAATGAATAGGGGTCAAGTTTGACCCATGGTGTGCATTAGAAGGGGTTTGCTTAGCTTGTGCATTAAAGGGTTAATATCCTCATATATTTTATTTTATATTTTCTTTCATACATAAATTGTTTATGTGGATTTATGGACCAAAAAAAGAGTCACAGTTCATTTTCTTGTCGTTCGACACCATATTTCTATTAATATTCTACACTATTAATATTTCACTCTAGGTTAAATATACGGACACGGACAACTGACAATGGACAATTTTTGTGACATCATAAAGACAACTAATTTAAAACGCGCTACTTTGTGGAGCAATCAGTACATTAAAACAAACTAAGAGAAAATTTGAAAATTTGAATTTGAAAATGCTGGTGTTAGATCCTCTCACCTCTGCGCAACGGCAGCAGCTTGTTCTCCAGAATATCACGAGCATCTGTCCCTTCGTCCATCAGGTCCAGCTTGGTGATCACGCCGATGGTGCGCAGACCTGTTTAAAAAGCAAACACACACACACATACATATACCAAATGAAAGGGACATAATGTAATATAATAATATATATATATATATATATATATATATATATATATATATATATATATATATATATATATATATATATATATATATAACAAATCATTGTTGGGAAGCAGGTGAAACAACTGCATCATAATTTGGGAATGTTATAAACAGCTATGATAAATTCCAATAACACTCATTATAGTAATTAAAAGGCTGCTGAATGTATTAGGCAACATTAGAAAATCAATCATGTTGAACATTAATACTTCACTCACTCATCACTGAAGAGCTGCTGATCTAATGTCAGGTCTGATGTAGATTTAATGTTAGAACCTGTTTTCACTCCATCGCTGTGCTGTGTTAGCAGTAAATTCTGATCAGTCTCTATAAATTATAACATGTTTTGGCCTTCAGCAGTCATTCTACAGCAGGTTTTTACACAAGGAAACTTCCAAGCTGTGAGTTGCCTGCAACATCATTTCTATGCAACTTGACAGTTACACAAAGCAACTCAAAAGCAAATCGAAATTCACACAATAAAACACACAAAACACATTTACTTAGTTAGCGAAGTCAGTAGCTCAGATTTTTCATATGCCATGTTTTTTGCTCTGGCCTAGCCGTGAATAGCTGTTAGCATTAGCTGCCCAGTTAATGAAGCTGTTCTGGAAATATTAATGCAAAATAACTAATATTTGTAAGTCCAGAGAGGCCATGAGGCAGAGTCAGTTTTATTGGATCACAACTTATTTTTCTTGTAATTATAAGATAAACAAGGTTGTTTTCTTGAGATCACAACTTGCTTGTTTTGTGAATATAAGATTATGTCTTGTGAACGTGAGATTAAGAAGCTTGTTTTCTTGAAATTCCTAGTTGCTTGTCTTGTGAACGTGAGATGAAGGTTCTTTTCTTGAAATTCCTGGTTGCTTGTCTTGTGAAAGTGAGATTAAGAAGGTTGTTTTCTTGAAATTCCTAGTTGCTTGTCCTGTGAACGTGAGATGAAGGTTCTTTTCTTGAAATTCCTAGTTGCTTGTCTTGTGAACGTGAGATTAAGAAGGTTGTTTTCTTGAAATTCCTAGTTGCTTGTCTTGTGAACCTGAGATGAAGAAGGTTGTTTTTTTGAAATTCCTAGTTGCTTGTCTTGTGAACGTAAGATGAAGGTTCTTTTCTTGAAATTCCTAGTTGCTTGTCTTGTGAACGTGAGATAAAGGAGGTTGTTTTCTTGAAATTCCTAGTTGCTTGTCTTGTGAACGTGAGATTAAGAAGGTTGTTTTCTTGAAATTCCTAGTTGCTTGTCTTGTGAACGTGAGATAAAGGAGGTTGTTTTCTTGAAATTCCTAGTTGCTTGTCTTGTGAACGTGAGATGAAGAAGGTTGTTTTCTTAAAATTCCTAGTTGCTTGTCTTGTGAACGTGAGATAAAGGAGGTTGTTTTCTTGAAATTCCTAGTTGCTTGTCTTGTGAACGTGAGATTAAGAAGCTTGTTTTCTTTAAATTCCTAGTTGCTTGTCTTGTGAACGTGAGATTAAGAAGCTTGTTTTCTTGAAATTCCTAGTTGCTTGTCTTGTGAACGTGAGATGAAGGTTCTTTTCTTGAAATTCCTGGTTGCTTGTCTTGTGAAAGTGAGATTAAGAAGGTTGTTTTCTTGAAATTCCTAGTTGCTTGTCCTGTGAACGTGAGATGAAGGTTCTTTTCTTGAAATTCCTAGTTGCTTGTCTTGTGAACGTGAGATTAAGAAGGTTGTTTTCTTGAAATTCCTAGTTGCTTGTCTTGTGAACCTGAGATGAAGAAGGTTGTTTTTTTGAAATTCCTAGTTGCTTGTCTTGTGAACGTAAGATGAAGGTTCTTTTCTTGAAATTCCTAGTTGCTTGTCTTGTGAACGTGAGATAAAGGAGGTTGTTTTCTTGAAATTCCTAGTTGCTTGTCTTGTGAACGTGAGATTAAGAAGGTTGTTTTCTTGAAATTCCTAGTTGCTTGTCTTGTGAACGTGAGATGAAGAAGGTTGTTTTCTTGAAATTCCTAGTTGCTTGTCTTGTGAACGTGAGATGAAGGTTCTTTTCTTGAAATTCCTAGTTGCTTGTCTTGTGAACGTGAGATAAAGAAGGTTGTTTTCTTGAAATTCCTAGTTGCTTGTCTTGTGAACGTGAGATAAAGAAGGTTGTTTTCTTGAAATTCCTAGTTGCTTGTCTTGTGAACATGAGATTAAGAAGCTTGTTTCCTTAAAATTCCTAGTTGCTTGTCTTGTGAACGTAAGATGAAGGTTGTTTTCTTGAAATTCCTAGTTGCTTGTCTTGTGAACGTGAGATAAAGAAGGTTGTTTTCTTGAAATTCCTAGTTGCTTGTCTTGTGAAAGTGAGATGAAGAAGGTTGTTTTCTTGAAATTCCTAGTTGCTTGTCTTGTGAACGTGAGATAAAGAAGGTTGGTTTCTTGAAATTCCTAGTTGCTTGTCTTGTGAACGTGAGATGAAGGAGGTTGTTTTCTTGAAATTCCTAGTTGCTTGTCTTGTAATTGTGAGATGAAGAAGCTTGTTTTCTTGAAATTCCTGGTTGCTTGTCTTGTGAACGTGAGATAAAGAAGCTTGTTTACTTGAAATTCCTAGTTGCTTGTCTTGTAAACATAAGATGTAGAAGATTGTTTTCTTGAAATTCCTGGTTGCTTGTCTTGTAAACATGAGATAAAGAAGGTTGTTTTCTTGAAATTCCTAGTTGCTTGTCTTGTAATTGTGAGATAAAGAAGGTTGTTTTTTTGAAATTCCTAGTTGCTTGTCTTGTAATTGTGAGATGAAGAAGCTTGTTTTCTTGAAATTCCTGGTTGCTTGTCTTGTGAACGTGAGATAAAGAAGGTTGTTTTCTTGAAATTCCTAGTTGCTTGTCTTGTGAACGTGAGATAAAGAAGGTTGTTTTCTTGAAATTCCTAGTTGCTTCTCTTGTGAACGTGAGATGTAGAAGATTGTTTTCTTGAAATTCCTAGTTGCTTGTCTTGTAAACATGAGATGAAGAAGGTTGTTTTCTTGGGGTCACAAGTTTTTTGTCTTGCAATCCCAAAATGTTTCTTGTCTTTGTTCAGGAACTGGGCAGAATGAAAAACTGCCCCCTTTGAGTCAGCTGGGAAAGGAGCATCTCCCTCAACCACCCAATAAATCTTCAGGCCCTGATCCAGTAAACTTGTCTCATCATTTAACGTGACCACATGACTCATTACACTTACTCTGACTGGCTGTTTCATGAAACTTGTTTCAAAAAGATGCTTAAGTGCATTTCATTAGCTCTTTTTAACTTTAGGAAAAGTCACTGGTGCAAGAAATCTCCTACTCCAATGATATCACACTGGATGTCTGTGGATTAGAGATTGAGGATCTGCCCTAAGTGAGTAAAGGCTGTAGGTTGAACATAACCCTATAGTTTGGGTTCAGCCAAAAATGAATGGGTCCCTATGAGAGGAACGAGGGATGAATAAACGACAAATAGACAAGTGCAGGTCAGTATGTCTGTGGATTAGAACTTGGGGACCTACTCTGATTGAGTACAGGCAGTTTGGTGGCTGTAGGTTAAATGAAATCATGATGTTTGGGTATAACCAAAAATGAATAGGACTCTATGGAGAAAAAAGAGGGATGCAAAAAAAATGACAAACAGACGAGTGCAGGTCAAACCAACACTGCAGTCATGGTCGGGGGTCTGCCCTGAATCAGTGTATGTGAAATGTTGTCGGTCTGCTGTCTGTTCAGTTGATTGGTGAGCACCTTTCAATCCTATTCATTTTCTATGGGAAAAAATTATGGGAATGCGTTCATCCCATCAAAAAGCTGCACACAAGCCCTGAATCACACAATCAGAACAAACAATCTGGAGCTGGAATGGTTCTAACATATAAAACTGCAAGTTACGTGGCAAAGATCTAGCAAAAAGCAAAAAAACGTATAACCATAATAATAAGACTGTTCCCGCAGCAACGGTTATCAATTAGTTTGGGCTGCGACAAAATCCTCGACACGTCGTACAGAATCAGGGCTCTCACCTTGCGGGTCGACTTCTTTGGCAATCTTTAAAGCGTCAGAGTTGGCGAGATCAGAGTTGGCGGGAGACACAGCCAGCAGCAGGCAGTTCTCTTTAGTGACAAACTGCATAAGCATGTCCTTGATTTGGTGCTCAATGTCCGCCGGCTGGTCACCCACCGGCACTTTGGTCATCCCTGGTAGATCCACCAGAGTCAGGTTCAGCACTGACAGGAAGAGAGAGCACCAGGTCAGCTAACAATGATACAAAAAGGTATGAAAACTTGAGAAAGGAAGTAATTAAATGTTAAAAGTTGTGTTTGGTGATATACAGTCTATACCAGTATACAAATACATGCATTTATATTCAAGCATCATGTCTGTGATACCATTTTATTTTATTTTTTACCCCAATTACACAACACTACCAAGCTGGGAGGAAGAAGGCTGGTCTGTGATACCCACTATGTCATGTGAATTGATTTCACATCTCTTTAAACAGCTGATAATGCCATCGCAAACCTTGGTTAGGTGCTAAAAGTGGCACTCGCCACTTGAATGTTGAATACATTCAACATGTATTCATATAAAGACTAATAGTAAATACTGACTGAGCCTGTTTAACATCTGAGAAAAGCTTGTTTTGACCTTAATGTAGCTCTTGGGTCATATCAACCTCAACTTGATGAAGGAACTCATATTTATCATATTTATCATATTCATATTGCACTGGTTAGATTTTAGTATCAAAGCCATGTCTGTATTCACTTGCATGGACGTAGTAAATAACCCTCCAAATAACCTTGGTTTATAGTAATTAGCACCTCTTTTAGAATTTTTAAAATTTACTATTTAATACTATTTGCCATTTGTGTTTGCACAAAGAGGAATCTGAGCTCTGCACTGAACGTATCCCAGCAGTGAAACACTTACATACACACATACACTAGGGGGCAGTGAGCACACTTGCCTAGAGCAGTAGGATGCCCCATCCACAGTGCCTGGGAGCAGTCAAAGGTTAGATGTCTCGCTCAAGTGCCAGATTTTAGTATTTTATAGACTTTAGTCATGTTGGGGCGCCTCATCCTATAACGCATTGAGAATCCTATGGGAACGTGACCTTACCATATCTTTTAGTGATGATGATTGGTGTTGAGTATGTGAGCAGACATTTCCTAAATGCACCTCTGTAGCTCAACATGAGCAAAATTTCAAATCCATCGTTTTTATTTAACACCTGTATGTCTACATTAAACGTTTTCTAGCGTGTCCAATTTATGTTTTAAATGTAAAAATAAAGTTGGCTCTGTTATGTATATGTTTTGGAACCGTGACAAAGTTCTTAGCTGTTGGAAGAAATTTCACTCTGTCATGCGGAAGGTGTTCAAACTGGATCTCGAACTGTCACCTTGTACCTACGTGTTAAACTTCAATCAATTAATCAACATTTATTTTTACTCGGGAGTACATTGAGGGAGACCCTCATTTACAATGTCACTGAGCATTACATTTTATAAACAAAAAGGGATTGAAAATAAATTAAAATGAATTTTACTGAGTACTTACAATGTAAAAGAAACAATAAAAACAGAGACAAAATTAAGATAAATCGTGAAAGAAAAAACGAATAAAAACTGAATAAGAAACAAAACCAAGAAGACAAAAGTAGAAAAAAGTCAATAAAATAGATATAAATATAGTAGTAAAACTTAAAGCAGTAAAAAATATATAAAAGAGTCATAAAAATCAAAATAAAAGAATGGTAAAAGGAAATTAAAATAGAAAAATACAAAACTACTGAATGTCAAAATCCTACGACTGTTTACTAAAATTAAATAAAACGTTGGCAGGTCGTGCGGAGGTGGTTAGAAATTAAGAGTTTAAAATGACTCGAGCTTTAGTCTTCCAATTTATACCCTGATACCTTGAATACTGACACTGTTTATGCATTGAGCACGCTTCTGTACTGCATACTATTGCTGTGGTCTGAATCTGAGGTGCCAGTATGTGGTTTACACAGATAACTAAGTCTTTACCTTTGGAGAAACTAACATTTTGGAAGATCTGGTCTCCTTTGTTTGTGTATTTAGAAATCTAAACATACTTATCCTATGACTTATTTATTTGTCTGTATGATCCCTTACTTGTAATTCCATATGCCCTCTCCAATGGCTGTATATGTTGTGAACTATACGGAGTTCAGCCTGATATGTAATGGTTTTATTCTATTTTAAGCATGCATCCCAGCAAAAATCCAATAAAGTGATAATTTAAAAAAAACTACCCATAACCGCCCCTATGTAAGTAAATTTGGCCCAGAAAGTATACATTAAATGAGTGCACTACTTTTGGTGCATAAAACATCATACACATTAGAAATGGACCACAATACAATACAAACACAATGTAGAATGTGGGTTCTTTAGAAGTACCTACAAAGGGAAGCAGTACAACAATGGGTGGACCACTAAGGCAGGGGAACTCTGAGAAACTTGGGGCTGAAGTTCTGGGTGGCTTCGACTGCTGGGATTTGAAGCCAGGCCCCCCCCCCCTTGCCAAGTGAAGAGTGAGTAAGATGTGGAAGAGAGATGGTGAGGGCAAGAGGATTGGTTTATAAAGAGTCTGCAATGATGGAGAGGCGTGGTCCTTCTCCCAAACTTAAATTATTTCATAACTTCATTACAAGCCAATAGCTCACCGTTAGGGGAGTAAACACGCAGGTTGATGGGCACCGGAGAGATGCCTTTATTCTGCCCGGTGACACGATCCGTCTCCGCCTCGATCTCCTGCCGCACCTCATCGAAATCGGTGAACTTCTTCCCCTTGCAGTGCAAAAACTCAGCATACTCTGCAGACAGAAGAGAGAAAACGATGAGAAGCTGAGCAGCAGCTGAGAAGCCACCTACAGGAGTTGGTCAAATTAAATGTTTTGCTGATTTTCTGAGCAAAAATAAGTTTACACATCACATACAGTGGACACAACGTCCGCACACAACACGGGGCCTGTGCAAACGCTCGTACTGTTCCCTGTACAACCTTTTCCCTGTAGAGGAACTTATTTTCACGGGTCCTTTCAAACAAGTACATGGCTAGAAAACATATGAACTGTTTTAGGCCAAACAAACTTCATTTTATACTAAACTACAGAAGCACAGTCTATTTAGTGTACACTAGATGGCAGTAGTGATAAGCAGAGAGTCCTGAAAGCCTGCTGAAAAGGGTTAAAAGTAATGGCCACTGGAAATCCATTGTTGCACTGTTTTGCAAGCTTCTCTGCCTTTACCAACACAAACAGATGCACAATACCTTCATAATATGAAGCATAGCATAAACTAGAGTGCCCTGTTGTTTCTTTTATACTTTTTATATCATCAAAGCCCTCAACAAACACTGTCTCTTTGAGGCAGGGATATGTGATGACACTGAAATCCTGACTTCCTCACAGTTATAGATATTTATCCTGCTTTGTTCAAAAGACAGTTAAACCAAGGGTGTAGATTTGCTCTTAACATTGGTAGGGACCTATGAATACATGGAGCACTGCATAACCTGATGCTGTCGTCCACAAAACTTACAGTAACAATCCCAGAAAACAATTAAACTACAAGACATAGGCTTGTTTAACCAGTTTCAAACCAGTAAACAGTGAGTTTACATTTAAAGACTTATTAACATTACTTCACCCATAGTGTAACTAACATCTGTAATACATTAGCATTAATAAAAGTAGGAAGACTGCTTGTTATTCAGAGCTACAGATGATGTTAGCCTACTGTATGCTGTGCACCAAAGCCTAGTATCACCATTAACGTTACTATGATGGACTCATTTCATTAGTGAACTAAACTTTAAGTTACTTATACATATCTTTGAAAAATAGCTTTCCATCCTCACTCGCTTTTCACACCCATGTGTCTCCCACGTTGCACCTGAGTCTTGGACAGTGAGTCTCATATGACTGGAAAGCTTTCCTTCCAGTTTTGGCGCTGCTAAAAACCAAACGTAGCTACAGAGTAGGGCTGTGTGTTGGCAAGAACCTGGTGATACAATACGTATTGTGATACGGTGGTCATGATTCAATATATCACAATATATTGCGATACTGCAAGAAAAGTTATATATTGCACATTTTTCAAATCCTACTATTAAAACACACCACTGTATGAACAGGTTTGCCAATAATTACAACATCATTGCACCCTTGTGCTGCTTGTTAATGTTGGAGTGGAGCTGAAAATGGCTTCAACACAACACACAATGATTCACTGTCTGCCAGGAATCTGTGTATCGATACTGTGTCTTTGAGAATCGATATCATGAAACATAATATCCCGATATTCGATATTTTCGATATTTTCTTACACCCCTACTACAGAGTCTCACGTGACAGCAGAGAAAGGTACAGCCAATCACACTGGCCATAGGACTCGAGTAAAGAACGTGATTTAACCCTTTCTGCACCTCTAGGTTAATGAGACGTTGACCGATCGGGGTTCTGTTCTGGAGAGGTCAGATTATTGGTGGGGGCAATTCAATAATCGCTGGATATTGGTGGGGACATGCTACTTCAGTCCATGCTAATCCTGTGCCCTTAAATTAAACTATTAAAATAAATAAAATTAACAAGAGTAACACACACACAATGTGTCACTGATGCGAAGCACCAGCGTAGGGATAGATGAATTGGTCATGTAAACATAGGCCATCCTGTTGGTCTGGATGAGCACATTAGTTACTAGAGAGCCAGTAGCTCCCCCTTGTGGACTATATGTTTAAATGTGAGTGAGTGAGTTACAAGCCTGGTCCAGGAGGTGCTTCGCATCTAAAAACCTGCTACTAAAATCTGTAAATTGTGTGATGCTGCAGAAGATGCATGAAGGTGAAGCATAAACCATCATTTACACTCATCCTAGAATTTAAAACACTGTAACGTCACACTACTGGCTCACACAACCATTGGAGCAGTGAGCTTCTAAGCTCTTCTAATAAAAGAACACAGCGTTACAGTTCCACATCTTCTACGACGATGCCACACTGGGGTCAGATGTGGGATGGCACCCCTCCCAGGGGTCTGGAGAGGTATGGGGTACCATAAACTCAAAGACAGATGCCGCAGAGGCTTGAGGCCCGGTCGAGGACTACAGAGGACATGTGGCGTGGGCGGTAAAGATCCACCAGGCTGCATGATGAGGCTTGTCAGAGGAGCCTGGATGGAGGGCAGCAGAAAAGGCTGCAGTGAGGACGCCTGGATCTGGACGGCTGCTTCCTAAACAGAAGATGAGTGGGCTGCAAGCGGAACTGAGTGTGAAGTTTCGACTATCTGGCGCTCAAGAATGCTGGTGTGATGGGAAGGCATATGCAGCTCACCATACAAGCCAGCCTTCCATCTATGGCAGCTGAGGCAGAGAGTCAGGGCTCACCACACAAGCCAGCCTTCAATCTATGGCAGCTGAGGCAGAGAGTTGGGGCTCAGGCACACATGAGCAGCAGGTAGGAAGTTCCGCCACGCTGGGTAGGAGGATGCAGCACTCTGCCCTTCAATACATGGCATGTATGTTGACCAGGACGGCGGACGACCCCAGGGACTCTACCAGGGTCACTGGAACAGATGTCCTTTGAGAGAGGGGCTATGTAGCATGCCCTTACTAGCCCACATAGGCATGCCCTGCTAGCGTCTTCCAATATAAGAGCATTCACTTTTGTTTTCTATGTCTTCTTCTATGCTGACACTGTAATCGATCCAATATCTGAAGCATGTACCGTCATACTTTAACTTTAGTACCTTCTTCTAGCTTCCCCAGTCATGTAGTGACTCTATACTCTGTGTATTGCTTATTAAAGCTGAATACTTTATTCACAATGATTCAATTAAACTACCGTTACACCATTTATTATTCCCGAGCTCTTGCTTTAAGTACTACACTGAACTGAGACGCTGTAAGAGGAGTAGCTGTGAATCCTCCTGTAGCTGTTACCTTGGCAGTGAGCTCACCTGTGGGGCAGTTGATGAGCTGCAGGACCAGAGGGCGGCGGGTGACGATGCCAGAACCACGGGGGAGGAAGTCCCTGTGACACAGACCAGGAAGAGAGGTGAGAAAAAGAGAAAAAAAAACAACAAGTGCAAACAGAAAAAGAGATGCTGCAGTCAAACCAGTGCGTACAAGGTCATGTTACCGTAGCACCAGAGCATCTGCTGTCCAAACTAAACCTTTAACCCTTTGATGCACAAGCCAAGCAAACCCCTTCTAATGCACAACATGGATCAAATTTCCTATGTTACTGTATGTACTGCTGTATGTGTGTATGTAAATCTATTGAAATCAGTTTATTATATTATTTAATGTTCCACGTGTTCATTAATGATGTTTCTGACTGCAAATGTTTACAAATGTTAACAGTTCCCATCAGGGGCGTAGCAGCAAATTCTGGGCCCTGTACACTCTCAATGTCAGTGGGCCCCTATGCATGCCAGTACATGAGAAACAGGAGAAAAAACAAAACAAAACAAACAAAACAGAAACATATACAAAGAAAAACTGTACTGAAAAAGAAATAAATGCAATTTAAAATAAAAAGGCCTGACTTGCATTCAGTCTAGGTAATATGAGTTCCCGGTCGCAGACCATAGAACTAACACATTAGACTAGCTTCTCTACAGCACCTCAATTCCATCTCAGCTCAAGGTCAGTACTTTCTAGCTAGCCTCCTGAGTACTGGGTTTCTCTCCATCTTGTAGGACAGGCCCCACTCCTAGTTGAAACTATTACAACCTATCGGGGGGGACCGTCCTACAAGGATGGGCTTACACTTGAACAAAAACAAAAGAAAATAAAAAAAGCAACTAAAACAAACCATAACATAATAATAGTAAACAGAAACAGTGCATGCATACCTTCTCCTGTCCTCCTCTTACCCTTCCCATCCCCCTAAGTTGGCCGTGGGCCCTACAGCGCAACTTAAGTGTGAGCTCTATCCCTACTGCCACCCTTTGCTGGTTCCTTCAGCTAAAGGACAGGCAGTAGGGTAAGAATAAGCAATTCCCCTTCACGCTCCCCAATTCTCTGGTGATGGGCAACACCTCTTGCCTCATCACAGCTCAAATGATGAAATTAATTTATCGCATAGATACATAAAATCTCAGTCGGGCCACTTTTGACCCAGGTTGTGCATCAAAGGGCTAACAGAAACACCATTGGATTTTAATGTGCTGCAGCACAACAGCGTAATACCACCATCAGAAAGCCACCGCTGTGTTGTTTGTTTGTTTCTCAGCTGTGTCCTGGTTAGAGAAGGTGAACAAGAACCACACTGCAACGAGGCATCTTGGGGATAAGAGCAGCAGCGTAGCTCCTTGGCAGAGTCAGCTGTTTCCAAAGATACCAGCTGGGATTAAACCAGCATCCCTCCAGGCTTGGAAAAAAAATATGTGCTTGCTATGAGAGTGGGAATCTTTAGGCCAAATCTATTCCTTCTGTATCCACACAACTGAATTTGAATTCCGCCTACACACCTGCTACGTCTGTGTACCATATTTTGCCATCTAATCTAAAAACTTCATGAAAACAAGCAAGTACTTACTTAAAGTGTGCTTTCCATACTTAGAAAATGGGCATTACTCTTTACATTGTGTTGTAATACATTGCTGCAGTCGGAACAAACCCTTGTAACCTTTTGTCATGTTTCAGAATTTAAAATTAAAATTCTGGTTAACGTTTGCATTGTACATACAAATCATGAAGAACAGATCAAAATTAATGGCCCTAACACTTGGAAAACCGTTGGGTTCCATTGACTTACATTACAAGTAAATTAGATTTTTTGCTCACGTATTAAGTTTAGAAATACAAAGTTTTGTTCTGACAGCAGCAATATGCTTTAATTGGACAACTAGGTACCTTGTTTTTACACTCATTGCCCATTTTATCAGCTCCACATACCATATCAAGCAATCAACCTTTATTTTCACTCTGTAATACATTGAGGGTAACCCTCAATGCAACCCAGCATTTACATTTTAAAGGGACTGAAAAATAAATTTAAATTAGAAACTAGTATTTCATCAAGAAAGCTAAAATAAGGAACTTTATGAGTAAAACAATAAGAATTAAATGATAAAAATTTTAGAAAAGCAGTTAAACGATATAAGAATGAATTAAGAAATAAATAAGTCAAAATAAAAGGATAAGTGGACAAGCGTAAAACCGAGATTGGATAGATAAAAGAACAGAAAAAATTAAATAAAAACAGTAAAAGGCCAAAAATAGAACAGGTAATAAAATAAAAAGGTAAAATAAATAAAATGGCTAAAGAAAAAAACAGAAAAAATAGATAAATAAAGGGACAAAATAAATAAAATAAATAAAAGGCAAAAGACAAAAACTCAATTAAAACAGGTACAGGCTGTCTGAAGGTGGTTAGAAACAAAGTTTAAAATGATTTAGTGAGTTTTAGAGTTTCTTGCAGCTCACTGTTGCACTGCAGCTAAAGGCAGATATTCCTAGCTCAGTAAAAACTCTAGGAACCTGACAGCTAATCCAATCAGCAGAGCGAGTCTGATCATTACAGCTGTTTAAAGAAATCAAGGAAGAGATATAAGATGTATGTATGTGCACTACGTAGTTCCACACTTACAGACTGTTTACAGACTGTAGTCCTTCTGTATCTTTGTATACTTTGTTACCCTGTTCTTTAATGGTCAGGACCACCACAGAGAAGGTATTAAGTGGGTGGTGGATCATTCCCAGCACTGTAGTGACACTGACGTGATGGTGGTATGTTGTGCTGGTGGGAGTGGATCAGACACAGCAGTGATGCTGGAGTGTTTAAACATCTCAAGGTCACTGCTGGACTGAGAATATGGTGGTGTGTTATTATACTATGAGAGTTTCTTAAGATTATATATTTTAAAAATTCACAAAATTGTCTTATAGTTTCGCAATATATCGACTCACACAATCCCTTATTATGATATGTAGCATATATTGTCAACACACAGCCCTATTGATTAGGGGAGTCTGTTGGTATTTGCTGTTATCAAGAGGGTCAACAAAACTTTTATCAAAAAAAAACTGTATTCAATGTGGAAAAACTTAAAACATTAAAACATAAAAAACTGTATATTTTAACAGTACTGAAAGTAACGGAGGTCTTGGTGACGGATTTCCAGGACAGGGTGTTTTGCTGCAGTTCCGCCTGGCTGTGTCTGCTGCTCGCCTCATTCTGGCCACAGTAAATGAAAGGGAAGGTGGAAAGACGGCGCCGCTGCAGTTCTGGTCGTCCTCCAGGAGTTCAAGCTGTGTGCGGTGATTCAGTGTTTTACACACTCGCACACTCATTCAGCGTGTGGTTATTCATGCAGCTCGGGACGTGTTCAAAATATGTAAACACACTGTCGCTCCAGCGCTGGCACTGTAATACTGTTCAGGGCTGTTTGCAAATACGCAGTCTGCACTGAGAGAAGAGGATACATTCTCAGTTTAATCAGCTCTAAGCACACAGTAACCACACTATAGGCTGCTCATATAAATCGTCAATGCAAACCACTATAGTATATATGTCAGCAGCTGCTACTGTACACACATTCTGCTCTTATGCCAAGTTAGATCAGAACATAAATCTTTTATATACATATCAGCGCTGCCCAAAGTAAAACTCCAAATGCTCCAAAATCACTTCTGGTTCCACTGACTAGTGAAAAAGCAAAGAAAGTTTTCGTCCTCTCCTGTAAAGCTGGCACTGGCTAGATAAGATAAGATAAGATAAGATAAGATAAGATAAGATAAGATAAGATAAGATAAGATAAGGCACTCAGTACAAAAACAAGAGATAAATAAACAGTACAGTATATACAATATACATAATAAAAAGTCAAGAACTCTTAAGATTGTATTTACAAATAATTAATGTTTTTCTTTGGACAGCGATGATTTTTATACACATCTACTCTTCTTTTTTGTGCATTCTTTACTTAGTACTTATATTTGTATAGTATACTTCGTATTTGTATTGTATTTGTTTAGTACGAGTAGGAATTTCATTGTGCAGGGTAACTGCTTGTTGGTCTGCCATGCTGCTAAGTGTGTTAGAGTGATTTTGTTACTGCTAAGGCTCGGGGCTGCACGATAAATCATATTTTTATTGTTATCGCAATATGAGCGTCCGAGATAAACATATCAGCGATGACAGAACAGATCAAATTACCTCACACACGCAGCACCAGGGAGATGAGCTTACCTCACCAGCAAAGGCTGTTAGAACCCTAATGAGAGCTTCTCACACACGTACCCAGCTTAAAAACTGCTCCAGCCTGAACCACAAGTCTGTAAAAACCCCAAACATTAGGATTGGTGTCACAACTAGTACTGTGTTTTATCTGTGCAAGGCCGACATGAACAAACAAAAATATAGTCGATTATTGTTTTTCTGCAACGCAGCAGCTGCCTCTTGTATCGTGTGGGAATTTCATGATGAACGGACCAATAGAAATGCTCTAAAACAGCTAGTAAAAAATTCTGGTTCCATTGACTTACATTGAAAGTAAAGATGGTTTTTGGCTTCTCCTGTAAAGTAAACATTTTTCTGGAACTTGCGATGAAGTGTATTACCTGCGAACATTATCATTTAAAAAACATATCTATGCGTTTATTCACTTAGTGATGGCTGATAATAAAATAAATATGAATAATATTCCAGCCAGCTGTGTTTTGTTTATGCTGGCGTAGTGTTGTTTAACCGTTTCTGAACCTCTTCTCGTGGCAGCTCAGTATTAATCTCAGTATTAACTGTAGTTACCATCCAACACCTGCTTTGGCTAATCAGTGCTTCATTATATTAAATCAAGTGTGCTGGTGATGAAAGTAAACAAATATATGTGATGGCTCTGGGCATCAAGGAGACATCAGGAAGCAATTGATCTTTGAGCAGGATCACAAGATGTCAAATGTTTTTTATTAATAAGATTTGTTTTTAACTTTTTGCTGTATTCATGTTTAATTTAGCATGTAATGTTTACAAGCAAAAACACAATGGCACAAAAAAAAGCCACAATAAACAATGTTGATAAGTTTAAACAATGTTCTTATGTGCCTAAGACTTTTACAAACAACAGTGTGTGTGCATGTATATATATATATATATATATATATATATATATATATATATATATATATATATATATATATATATATATATATATATATATATATAACTATTATAAAGAGTTTAAACACATTAGCTGCCATTCTACATGGTGTGAACACACCATAATGAATAGACCAATAGAAATGCTCCAATATAGCTTGGAAAATATTCTGGTTCCATTGACTTACATTGAAAGTTAAGACAGTTTTTGGCCTCTAGGGTTAGGGTTAGGATATATAGAAGGTTTTTGAGGTAATGCTGACTATTTCTCTCTCTCTCTCTCTCTCTCTCTCTATATATATATATATATATATATATATATATATATATATATATATATATATATATATATATATATATATATATATATATATATATATACTATCCTTTTTGTCTTTGCAAAGTATTGCCAACCCTCATGTGCCATACTGGGCATTACCTCTTGTTTTCTTTTCTGGTTCCTGTTTGTTTTCCTGTTTATGATCTTTGCTTTGTTGGTTTATTCCCTTTGTTTTGGTTACTGGTTGGTTTGCTACTCTGGCTTTGACTATTGCTTGTTATCTGGAGTCTCTCTGCTCATGTTCACTCGGTATTAAGCTCTGTTGTTCACCGTCTCTACTGTACAGACTGACTCACTCCTGCTAATTAAAACTAGTTCAGCTATTAGTTTTGCAACTGTCTTGTGAGTCCATCATTAGGCACTCAGCTCTGCTGTAAACAGCTGTTAGTGTTTAATTTCATTTTACCATCTGTACTTGTGTGGAATCAAGTCAGAGGCACAGATGTTTCATAATATTTCTTTTAATAATATTAATAACATTCTGATAGCTGTATTAAACATCACATGCTATCTTAGTATTGAACAACTGTATCTGAGCGTGCCAGGCACCCATATATACAAACCAGCCATTGCATTAAAACCACCCCCTTATATCTACACACGCTGTCTGTGGTGCATCTGATTCTCTGCATACATTGTTTATCTTTTACCCTGTTCAGCAATGGTCAGCGCCTCCATAGGGCCACCGCAGAGCAGGTACTATTAGGGAGGTGGGTTATTCTCAGCACCGCAGTGACACTGACATGCTGGTGGTATGTTAGTGTGTGTTGTGCTGGTGTGAGTGGATCAGACACAGCAGTGCTGCTGGAGTGTTTAAACACCTCAGTGTCACTGCTGGACTGAGAATCGTCCACCAACCAAAACTATCCAGACAGCAGTGTCCTGTGGGCAGCGTCCTGTGTCCACTGATGAGGAACTAGAAAACACAAACTGTGCCTCAGCAGATGAGCTACTGTCTCTGACTTTACATCTACAAGGTGGATAAAAAGGACTGCTCTGTGGTGGTCCTGTGGGGGTCCTAATCATTAAAGAACAGGGTAATAAAGTATACAAAGAATCAGATGAACTACAGGTTGTAAGTGTAGCTCCTATATGCTAAATGGAGCTGGTAAAATGGACAGTGTGTGTAGGTACAAAGATAATGTTATGGCTGATCTGTGTATAACTAATTTTTGCTAAACAAATAATCACACTGATATTTCAATGTAATTCCTTCTTACATTAGCTCCAAGATAACGACATTCTAAGTCCTTTTTCCCACACTGGGGCTCAATTTCTACTGGCTCCAAGCTCCCCACATAGTACACTAGGTAAGAATTAAGAGTCTGAACCTTCTAAGCATGCCAATGGTTCCTTAAGTGTTCATAGTTCTATATAGAACTACCGTCTTTACTAACAAACCCTTGAAGAATCATCTATTTTTAATGTGGAGGACTCTTTCCTGAAATCATTTACAAGCTTCAAATGTCTGTGCTTACTCCAGGATAGCAGAAAATGTGGACCACTGTTATATCCGAGCTAACATATTGTTAAAATCTATAGGGACGCAAATTAGCTAATGAGTTTTGACGTTTAAAGCCTAAAACAATAATCATCGTTCTCCACTGACGGTCAATTAACCCTGAAACCCAGAACCAACTTTGTAGTAATCATTCGCCCTTGATGATGATGAGCTATCAGTGGGTGGCATCTAATATACAGCAGCGAATGTGAGCTAATTAGATATACAGTCGTGGCCAAAAGTTTTGAGAATGTCTCAGTTCTCACGGTGGTAATTTGTATTAACTCTAGATTGTGAAGAGTGAATTACACTCAGATGAATTGCAATTAATTCAAATTAATGCAAAGTCATTCCCTGAGGACCAGACAGCTGATATCACTCTGTCATGCTGATTAGAAGAGCAGACTGGTCGCTTTAAAAGGGTAGTGGTGCTTTAAAGTTTTCCTCTGTTAGGCATGGTTACCTCCAAGGAAACATGTGCAGTCATCATTGCATTGCATTAAAAGGCTTTCACAGTCAAGAACACTGCTGCTTGTAAGATACCACCCCAATCAACCATTTATCAAGAACTTCAACAAGAGTGGTTCAATTGTAGGAAAGAAGGTTTCAGGGCACCCAAGAAAGTCAAGCAAGTGTCAGGGCCGTCTCCTAAAGAGGATGCAGCTACGAGATTGGGTCACCACCAGTGCAGAGCTTTTTCAGTAATAGCAGAGGGCCCATTGAGAACCTGTGGTCAGTCCCCAAAAAGAGGGTGGATGAACTGAAAACCAGAAACTGTGATCAACTCCAAGCACTGATTAGTCAAGAATTAGTTGCTGTCATTCAAGATTTTGCCCAGAAGCTGATAACCAGTATGCCAAGGCCAATTGCAGAAGCCTTAAAGAAGAAGGATCAACACTGTAAATATCAAGTCTTTGCTTAAACTGGATGTGATTGTCAATAAAAAGTTAACACACGTATGGAATGCTTATAATTGTACTTCATTATACCCTCATCTGACAACAGGTTTTAAACAAACTGAGGCAGCAAACTTTGTGAAAACCAAAATTTGTCTCATTCTCAAAACTTTTGATTATGACTGTATTCATGAAGATCGTGTAGTATTGCAGCCCACCAGGAGTTAAATCTAACCTCTTTAAACTACAGTCCAAATACAACCATCTGAAGGGTAGACAAGCAGACAGCGGTCCCGACCAGCCTAAAATGTAAGGTTAGAAGCTGACATCATTCTCAGACCCTCATAACCACAAGCACTATAGTCTGTTCTGAGTTATAACCTCAACTTAGCATTGAAAAGTAGCCATCATGCAAATGGACGACTGGCCATTTTACCCGTCTGTCAGCTAAATTAAAAGCATCTTACCCCCATAAAGCCTCTGCGTGGGAGGACAGTAATGAGGATAATGAGTGACAATTTGTAGGGGAAATTGCTGCCCACCACTTTCTTGACAATGCTAAAAGGCTTGAGGCTCTGAGATTAAAAAGAGACAGATTTCTAGTGTTCAAAGAATTACATATATATGTAAAATAAATGTTGTTACGTGAATGTACATTAACTGCCAAAGGATGTTACAACAGCAAATAAATGTACAGCAACCAAACACTAGGTAGATATAGCACAGCAGGCTTTCCCATTGGTTAAGCCTTCATGAGCTAAACTAAAGGCCTCGCACACTAGATTAAATACCATCATATCATCGCTGTCCAAAGAAAAACAATTTTCAATTTTTATTTTTCTATATCATGTGAATGCAGCAGCTTCCATTTACATTGGTCCATAAATTCATTATTTATGGACCAATAGAAATGCTCCAAAATAACTTCTGGTTCCATTGACTTCCAGTAAAAGTATATACTGTTTTGTACTCTTCTGTAAAGTAGTCATTGTAAGGATTCAGGACACTCGGAAGCAAAGGTGAGATCCATTAGCAGGCTTGTTTATTGAACAACAGAGTAGAGTGAATAGTAATGTACTGGGCAGAGCAGAAGGGTGTGATAACCAGGCAACCAGGAATGCTGGAGAGCCAGGGAAGTCTAGCGGGGTGTCAGAAGCAGGTCATGCAGAGTAGACAGATAGCAGTGGTTGATGGTAGCCCCGACTTGGACTGGCGTTTCCAGCCGCTGGTTTCCTGTCTGAGCAGTGAATAGAGCGGACCCCCTCCATCGTAATGTTGTCCAGGAGCACAGTCCTGTCTGAGCAGTGGATAGAGCGGACCCCCTCCAGACCTTCCGTATCCGTAGTGTCCTCCAGGAGCAGAGTCCTGTCTAAGGAATGAATAGAGCAGACCCCCTCAGTCATAATGTTCTCCAGGGGTGAAGTCCTGTCTAAGCAGTGAATAGAGCAGACCCCCTCAGTCGTAATGTTCTCCAGGAGTAAAGTCCTGTCTGAGCAGGGAATAGAGCAGACCCTTCGTAGCCGTAGTGTTATCCAGAAGAGGAGTCCTGTCTGAGCAGTAAATACAGCAGACCCTCCGTGGCCGTAGCGTTTTCCCAGGAGCCTGTCTGAGCAGTGAAAAGAGCAGACGCCCCTGTAGTCGTTGAGTTCTCCAGGAGAGGAGTCCTGTCTAAGTAGTGATACAAAGATCACAAGACCACAAAAACCCTAACGAAAGGGTAAAGTTAGTGGTCAGTTCAACAGGGAATAAATTACCAAGGCCCTGTAAGTAGCACAGAGCTACTGCATGGTGCTACCTCTTCGAAAAGGCGATGATAGATGCGTAGAGCAGAAGTAGAGTGATGTAGAACGACCTTAAGCTTGGCGGGAGAGTCCGACATAACTTGGCTGAACTTTACAGAGCTTGATAATGCAGTAGACGTTGCCTTGACTGGAAACCGGGGGTATGGTGTGCACATACAAGAGTACATTCAATAGCACGCACTGAAAGGAGCATGAGAGGGGTTTATAAAGCATGGCTGTGATGAGCTACATGTGTATGTAAAACAAGTGACAGGTGTGAGTGTCTTCTAGACTACCTCAGTACTCAGGGGACAGAGGCCCTGAGCACGAGGGCTTACAGCTGTTTTGGAGATACTCATTTTTCTTTGGACAGTGACGATATATAGAATGTGACAGTGGAATCAACTGGACCGATTTGGTGAGAACACTATAGGTGTCACTATAGGTCTTCTGGATGTTCTCTAGATATAAGTCATAGTGTAACCAGGTTTTAATCACATACACAGTAATTGTCAAATATACTAACGTCTGTTACAAGCAAAGTGTGAAATAAATGCCTAATTCACTTCTAAATGTCCATAAACCTCTAAAGGGGGTTTTGCACACTGATTATAACACATGTGGAATATTTTTTACAAGCCTTAAACTTCTGAGAAGTTTTTATATAACTACCGTCGGGTAGTAGCAAAGTAAGAATTGTACAGTGTAACTGTGCTCTGCTATACATATGACAATAAAACTCTTGAATCTTGAATCTTGAATAGACAGCCAACTTTGCCAGAGCACTGGGCAGTCATTCCCAGCCATAGAAGGTCTAACAAAAGTACTCAAAACTGAAGGTCAGATTACTGTTTTAAAAATGTATTGCAAATTGCTGATGAAATCTAAATGGTTTATAACATTTGGTTCAATAATGCATAGTTTTGGGTTTCTTCTGGCAACTGCTCGTGTGAAGATCTCTAAAACAAGAGGGATGCTTTCCCCGCCTTTCCCCACAAGCTGATTGGCTCTTTGTCAGGATGGGACCTTGTTGGTAAACCGATGCCTTGTTCAGCGTTACGATGGGTCGCATTCAAATTTCAACCATCTCTTCATTTATATGGTCTGTCACGATGACCCACTTGCATAAAGAAGTAGAAAAGGAAAATAAAGTTTCCAAACTTGGCCTCCAAACAACCACCTGGAAGACCTGGTAGACCACCAAATCTGTCCCCATTAGACAACAAGAATTTCATTCATTCAGATCCCAAAATCACTGACTGTGTTTTGAATGATTTGGATGGTGAGACCTAGCCAACTTAGAGTTTGGACGTATATCCCTGCAGATTTCTTTGAGAAACTGAAAATGAGTCTCCCCACTGGAAGCTGCTATGAAGGTAAAGAGTGGGTGCACTACTGAAATACTGGAAGTTGTTCTTTGTTGTGGTCACTATGGCCTAATTATCCAAAGAAACTGGAGAGAGTTTGAGGTGTTCACACAAACGTCCCCCTCAGAGCACTTCTATCAGCACTTTTAACTGCATTTCATCTTCGTTTAATTTACAACTGTGGTTCTACAGATACGTGTCTTTTCATCTCGCACAAGCCAGCGAGAGCACACTCTGCCAGATGGAGCTCAAAGCATGCGTATGTGTGTGTTTGTGTGTATGTGTTCCTGTAGGCTCTGTACGCCTTTGGAAAAAAAAATGGAGAGATATTAGACATAGCTGTTGCCCCCTGTGGCGGTGTCTATTTTTAAAGCAAGCCAGGGTCCAGGGTAGTGGACACTCTTTTGAAATGTTACTGCTTGGATGCTGATGACTCTGAAAGCTCTACAGAGACAGTAGACAAGGATGACTGGAGAGTGTTGGCTGCAGGAAATTACTCGCCAACGTCACTCACTATAGAACAATGTGTACCTTCATTCTGCCTCTGAGGAGTTTTACAAGCAAAATGTACCATATCTGCTGCCATTTTTGTCGATTTTGAGTTTTCTACATAATGTGAACACGCCAATGGTTGTTTACATTGTAAGAAAATTTCATAATGAATGGACCAATAGAAGTGCTCTAAAATAGCTTGGAAAAAATGTGATTCCATTGACTTACATTGAAATTAAAGTATGCTGGTCTCTCCCGGAAAGATGCAATTTTGAAAATACTCATTTTTCATTGGACAGCGATGATATATTAGTGTTTCTTTTCCTACTCTAACACACCATATTCAACCAAATCCTTGGAAAAGAGTCTTCCCAATGGTTATACAAGGCCAGGGTCCTATCTAGGTTATCTAGATAAGAGATACCTCAAGTTGAAATCATCGGTCGGACAAAATCAGACCAATGTTTGCTTAAATACTTTGAGGTATTCGGCTCAAACAGCACCAACTATGTATTTTTCATGTTCTCATACACTTGCACATATACCCCCAACATAGGAGGCTTACACCACGGTGTAAGGTGATTGAAGGAAAGAAGCTTGCCTTTCAGTAAGAACTAAGTGAATACCTTAGCTGTCAATAAAAAGTAAAAAGTGTTAGCTGACTAACAAGGTAGCTAGCTAAACTGTATGCAATGTTCAGGTGGGTTTATACCAGGGATGCAACCCTTACAGAAAATAAGTATACTTAAAGTTAATTTGATTAAGTATACTTTATGTAGTTACTATACTAATGTCATTGTACTAGTAGCACACTTGTATATGTACTATTTCAACACTTCTTGGGACTAAATTGGTCCACTTTCTAGTTTTTAAAAGTATACTTTTAAGTACACTTTAAGTGTAAGAGTAGTAAACCAAGTATACAACTAGTTTACAGCTTTTGTACTGCAACTACACTAAAAGTAAACTTGAGGGTTCACTGTTAGTTTACTAGCTTGTAAGTTTTCTTTAAGTGAACTTTACATAATACTTGTAATTTACTGCTTATATTATTGTTGTACTTTAAAGTATATAGGATTAAGGGTTTTTTTCTACTTAAAAAAGAACTTAACAACGTTTACCTACTCACCAGTGGACACATGTAAAATAAACAAGACACACTCAGATTAAGAAACATATTTGTATCCTTATAAATCCTTATATATCAAATTTTTAAATAAATATTGTACTGGTTGTGTTTTTGTGCTATCTCTATGTTAATCAAAAGATGAAGTACTAGTAAAGGCCAAATATACTTAGACTGTTCTATACTTGTCAGTATAAACCAAGCATACTTAAGTATAGCTGTGTTTAGTATATCACTGAGAAGTACATAACAAGTAAACTGAAAGCATACTCACTTCCTTTTAGTTTAGAAGAAGTAAACTAATGGTACACCTGAATAAACTTCTTTTTCGTAAGGGAAGACATATGGCTTACATACCTGTAGTCCATTAACTTAACTGTATAACAGGGTTAGCTAAACTGATTGGTGGGTAGATTTATGTGGGGTATGAGGACTTATTTAACTTTAGCATGGGAGTTTTGGCGGACTAACGCTGGCCAAATCAACTGTATAGCCGTGCTCTGCCTGATGTTCAGGGGGGCAGATATGAGGGACACAAGATGTATGACTTACTGTAGCTAGGCAGTTTAGAGAGCTAATGATAGTTAAAGTAACTTAGCACACTAACAGGGCTAGCTAAACTGTACCTGATGTTTGTCTGCCAGGTTTAGGAGGGTAGATATGAGGGGGGCACGATAACACTGGCCAAATCAACTGTATAGCCGTGCTCTGCCTGATGTTCAGGTGGACAGATTTGAGGGATGCAAGATGTATGACTTACTGTAGCTAGGCAGTTTAGAGAGCTAATGATAGTTAAAGTAACTTAGCTCACTAACAGGGCTAGCTAAACTGTACCTGATGTTTGTCTGCCAAGTTCAGGAGGGTAGATACGAGGGGGGTATGATAACATGCATGATAGATACGAGAAGGCTTAAAAACACTGGCCAAATCAACTATATAGCCATGCTGTGCCTGATGTTCAGGGGGGCAGATATGAGGGACGCAAGATGTATGACTTACTGTAGCTAGGCAGAGAGCTAATGATAGTTAAAGTAACTTAGCTCTCTAACAGGGCCAGCTAAACTGTGCCTGATGTTTGTCTGCCAGGTTTAGGTGGGTAGATACGAGAGGGGCTTGATAACTTCTTCAACTCTAGCAGGCAATGTGGAGTGCTAACAGCAGCCAAATTAACCTAACTGCATAACAGGGCTAGATAAACTGTACCTGATGTTTCTCAGGGGGGTAGATACCAGAGATGCATGTTGACTTATATATGACTTATTTATCTTTAGCAACCCTGTTGGATGATTCCATGTTGGTCTAAGTTGGTTCATGCTGATCTAGTGCTGGTTTGGTTCATGGTCATACTTGACCAGCATAGCCACATCCAAAACACAACAACTGCTGGTAGCTTGTTATGCTGGAGTGGGTATATATATTTGTGACAGTAGAGTGCAATGTAGGATGACTGCATGAATACATTTTCAAGGTTTGCTCAGTTCCTGCTGGAAAACAACAGCATATGCTAATCTAAACTGGTTTATAGTGATTATTACGCTGCATAATGGTCAGCACAAGAATTTCCATTGCTGCTGGCCAGCATATCAGCATCCAAAACACAACACAATACTGGTTAAATTAGTGACCTGCCATGCTGGTCTGGGTTGGCTTTTCTAGCAGGATGCTTGATGATGGTATAATTGGGAAT
Organism: Megaleporinus macrocephalus; assembly: GCA_021613375.1. Classification (NCBI taxonomy): domain Eukaryota; kingdom Metazoa; phylum Chordata; class Actinopteri; order Characiformes; family Anostomidae; genus Megaleporinus; species Megaleporinus macrocephalus. The sequence continues at coordinate 31,779,126 of CM038726.1, read as the reverse complement.
AAAGTGTTACAAGCCATTCATTTATAGTTTATCCAATTAACTGACTCCTTTACTAATTATCTACCCCATTTATCTCAATGTCTAAGTCTTTTATGAGGTGAGCAGTTGTTCTAACGAGCTGAGAGGGAGAAATAATTCACATAAAGCCAGAATTTTTATCACTGGTGCCAGCCGTCGTCAAATGTTTACGTTAGAGCAGAGAATCTCCAAACTGTTCAGTGCAGAGGGACTTGAGTAGTGCGTGTGGGGAATGCTGGTGTAAGAGGGGAGTGGCCAGGGATTTGCCTGGAAGCAAAAACACACTGCTTTGTTTTGCTGTGTCATCTGAGTTGCAAAGCGCTGAATCATTGCCTCTCCATGCATCACTCTCCCTTCAGCCAACATGCTGAAAAATTAAAGTGATGCATTGGCCAGAAATCAAATTTACACATCCCACCCCACTTTAACCCCAAACGTAGTTAATCTGACATGATGGACGTCTGAAGTTTACCTCCTTAGTTTGCACGGGAGCTACAAGGTGGACGTATCTAATATAACGGCAAGAAAAATACAGCATATGTTGTGTTTTGGATGATGGTATGCTGGTCAACAAGCCTGACCATGTTGGGTAGCCAGATAAACCAGCACCAGACCAGCACAAAGCTGTTTACACCATGCTTGGTTTTGAAATGTGCAGAAGAACAGACGAAGGTCAGACTTCAACGCAGCAACTGTGTCTAGCTCTGTGACATAAGCAAGTTTATCACTCAATGTAGATTGAAGAAGATTGTGTGATGCTGTGGTTTGCACAACACTAATTGCTGGCTGTAAATTTCCATTACTCAACTACATCAGTCTCGTAGCTGCAGTAAGCAAACGCCGGACACATCTTGGCTGACCGACAACATTGGGGTTGAAAGAATGCTTGAGTAAAAGATGTTTCTCTTAATGTGGATGTAGTTAATTAGGCAAGGCATGTTTGGTGTCCATGCTTTGCTTCTTCAGTTCAGTGCTGGAGCTATGTGGAGCTAGTGCTAATAAACAATGTATGTCAATAGTATATATATATATATACTATTATATATATATATATATATATATATATATATATATATATATTTGGCTGGTAGTATACTATTACTAGCATATACTAGCATATGCTATTGTTTTCCAGCAGAGAATGAGCAGACCTTGAAAATGTGTTCATGCAGTCATCCTACATTGTACTCTACTGTCACAAATACATATATTTATATATATTTACTTTATTACATAGATAAACACCCCATATATATAGCCCATATATATATAGCTCGAAAATTCAATATTGACGAATCATAATGGATAGAAACAACAGAAATCACCAAGATAACCTGTAGGCCATACTGTGTGGTCATACTGTATCCTACTTCAAGACATACTGTACTATATGGCAACCCAGTGCAACCTTAATGGGCTTGAGCAGGTTTTGAGGACGTGCTCCTGGAAAGGGTTTGGGTGACTATTGACTTTTAACTAGTGTTTGTTAGCACTGTCAGCTAACCCCAGCGCTAACCTAAGGAAGCACACTCTGGACCCCAAACATATCTTGAGTGGAACACTGTGGAAATCATTTTCTTTATATAAAATTGTTTAACTATTAGGTCCCCTGCTGCTTTAGGCCCAGTATTTCTCTGCTGCCACGTCCAGGTAAAGCTGGCTTCACCTGAAACAACGGCAGGCAAGTGACCTCATTGAAGGAGCTTGAGCTTCACACCCTGCGACCCTTCACCCTCCCCGGGTGAGTGACACCCTGCTCGAGCCAGATGGCAGCGACTGCGGGTTCTCGTGGCAACCCCTCCTCCGGATACAACGCCATATGGAGTGACCATATGGGTGGCAGCCAGGCCTCGCTCAGACACCCTCTGCTCCACGCTGGCCCTTCATCAAAGCTATCTGGGGGCCTGACTGAAAGGATAGCTCAGAGTGGTGGAGCCGTTTGTACGGACACGAATCAGCTAACCAATCCAAACTTTACCAAACAAAACAATATAACAACATAACTACTAACTATAGTTATAATATCGTCCATTATCTATAAAGACAAGAAAATAAAAATAGAAAATCCACAGCCAAACCAAACCATCCACAGCCAAACCTGTATCTTCATTTTGGTCAATTTTTATGTTTCTACATCATTTGAACGCAGGAGCTGCCGGTTACGATCTGCTACACCCTGCTACCTGGGGGTGTTTCACCCCACTCCTACTTTCCACAGTGAGTCAGAGACTGCCTCAGTCAGAGCCTGCCTCAGTCAGAGACTACCTCAGTCAGAGACTGCCTCCACTTGTGCAGTTTCTTAACCGTTTACCATCCAGACTTCAAACAGAGATTCTCTTAGTTCTATTTTTGAATTCAGCTGTAAATACAGTATGACCGGAGGAGAATGGGTCCCCTCTTGTGAGTCTTGGTTCCTCCCAAAGTTTCTTCCTCCAGTTTCGAGGGAGTTTTTCTTGCCATCGTTGCCTCTGGCTTGCTCACAGAGGGATGCATGCTGTCACTTCATGTTTTCCAACACCTGTAAAGCTGCTTTGTGACAACATTGTTGTAAAAAGTGCTATTCAAATACACTTGACTTGACCAGAGCATTATTATGATAAATGTGCCGAGAGAAATACTCCAAAATAACTGGGAAACAATTCTGGTACCACTGACTTACACTATAAGTATGTTATAGTATGTTGAGTATGTTGTTGCCCTCTGCTATCAAACGGCAATTTTGGAGATTCAAAGGCAATCTGCACAAAATGTGCACCGAGATACTAAACTGGCGAATGACTATATATTCTGGTTCTTAGTTTACTGAAGTTTGAGCAGCAGAAAGTTTTGAGTCGACTTTCCTCCACCTTTCAAAATCAGTGTCTCAAAAGTTTTGAATTGAATAAGTTCTTTTAACAGTTACAGCCAACACAGTGGTCAGACTCAACGTCAAACACAAGCTGAGAAAATGCTCAAACTCTCAGGACCAGCTCCACCAGTATACAATTCTGTTCATTTGAGTTTTAACCTGAATATATTCCATTTTAATTTCTTTTAATCCCTTTACGTTGTAAATGCTTGGCTGCAAAGAAAATGAAGATCGCCCTCAATGTATTTCCAGCGAAAATAAAGGTGGATTGATTAATTGATTGATTGTTTGAAATTTCATTGTTTCTTTTGCCTCGAGCTGTTTACAGCTCCATTAACTCACTGCCTTATTACAGAGAGGTGTCCATGACAGCATCTCTCTGCAGATTACTTTCTTTGGCACATCTGTACATGAATAAAAATAACAGCACATTTTATATTATTTACGTTTTCAAACTAATATATATATATATATATACATTGCCAAAAGTATTTGCTCGTCTGCCTTCACACGCATATGAATTTGAGTCCCTTTGTAAATCCATAGGGTTTAATATGATTACAGCCCAACCCTTTGCAGCTGTTACAGCTTCAGCTCTTCTGGGAAGTCCCTCCACACGGTTTAGGAGTGTGTTTATGTGAAAGTTTGATCATTCTTCCAGAATCGTGTTTGTGAGGTCAGACACTGATGTTGGATGAGAAGGTCTGGCTCACAGTCTCCGCTCTAATTCATCCCAAAGGTGTTCTATCAGGTTGAGGTCGGGACAGTCAAGTTCTTCCACACCAAACTCGCTCTTCCATGTCTTTAAAAACTCCACCTTATGAGCGCTTCATTTGTGGGCAGAGCTACACACACTCAGAGTTGCACTGAGGTGCATTGTGGCCACTTTACAGCATTTGGCCTGCGGTATCTACAGTATATGTGTCTAGTGTAATTCTAGTGCTTCTACAATATACTGAAAACTGGATTACGTGAATGCTGTCATTGGTTGTACGCAAAACAATTATGCAATTGGCTAAAAGGCTCCTTAGCATAATTGCAGCTTTTCATAGTTTCAGAAATGCACAAGTACAAGTCAGGAAGCAGACTTCACAGTCAAATCAGCCACTGAGGGCAAGTTTTTAAACAAATGAGCCTAATTTCTATATCTCCAGCTAGCGTTTCATCCAGGAAGAGGAGCCCTTTGTGAAACCCCCTCCAGCCAGCTCCCCGCAATTCCTATCTGAACCACTAGGTGGAAATACTGTTTCATTTTCCACAGACTGACTAAAGCAACGGCCTCGCGAGACAAACATGTGCTGATTTAATGTTTTACCGTATGTGACGTAGACTTATTCAGGGTGTAAAATAGGTAAAATCAGTGTGTCTCGTTGAGGAACCAGGACAAAGACATTTAACTCAACTAATCTGATACAGCACTGCACACAGCTGAATACAGTGAGTATCAGTAAACAGCAGAGCTAGCACACACAGCTAACACAAAACAAACAACCCAGAACACCATACAGACCAGATCTGACCGGTACGAACAGAACAGCAGCTACAATTCAATATTCTACATTTAATGATTACAGATTTAGTTCAAAATAACAGAGTCTGAGTTTAATGACTGTAGTTTTTACTGCATTTATTTAATTAGCTTTTTTAGTTTAAATTAAGGGTCTAAATGTAATGATTACAGTATTGGGGATTTGTTTGATTTACTTTGTTTATTTACTGTTAATTTAGTTACAAATATTGATCTCGTTAAAAATGGTAATAAACCAGTTTAGATCATGTTTCATGACTTGCTTGGGCTAATAACTACATGTAGCCCTGTTGTGGCATCTAGCCCCGCCCCCGATCGGTATTGGCTATCTGCCGATCGTGCTGAAAGGTGATCGGCGATCGGAATCGGCTTCAAAAACGCTGATCGGTCCATCTCTAGTATTTATAAACAATATTTTTACAGTGACATAACAGCCATACACTGTAAACCACATGTTTTACAGTGTGCGTAGACAGTTGAGCAGTATTGACTGTGTGTTTGAAGTAACAGTGGGTTCAAAGGTTCGACTGCTTTTTGAACTCAGCTTATAAGTCGTTCCTTTTGTGATGTCCTGGTTGAAAGCTGGACATCACCTTTCAACTTCGTGGGTGACTGGGAGGAGGAAAACACAAACCTTTGTAGTCATTATTTAAAGGTAAGACTAATTTCATATAATCTTTTTTATGAGGCTACTTGGAAGCTACAGTGACTTTCAGTGACATTGTTATTTCCTATATATACAGAGTTGATTGATTTTAATAACATAAAAACAGAAAAGTTACTGTTTAACAGGAACGGTTCTGGAATGGACCTGCTCGTCTAGTTCTGGAGAATACAGCTCTGTACAACCAACATGTTAATCTGTGAAGCTGAGTTAACAAGAAGACACACGTTTTATTTACTTTCTCTATAAATACACACTTTATAATACACTTTTTTAAAAAGCATTCTGTTTTTTTAAGGGTAGCCCTTGTTTTTACTATAAGAACATTTATTTGGAGCTTCATTCAGTTCAGCATTTAAACAGTAAATATACTGAAATATACTGAACGGTATGTGTGATGTGTTGGTGTTTCAGTATCTGATGGTATAAGATGCTGATACTAGACTACTTCAGTAAACAGGACACACCACTGAATCAGAACACACGTTAGAGATGACGATGGTCCAGACCTTGGCCTGAGGAGATCTCCTCTAACTGGACCTTACTGACTCTAATTAAACACCCCTGCTGTAGAATATGAGAATAATACTCAGGACAAGAAAGCGGATAACAGGTAGCATCCAGTAACATTGTGTGTGTGTGTGTTGGTGGGATTGACTAGCTGGTCAGTTTGCGCTATAATATATATATTTTTTGAGCCCTGACTACTTAGGTTGTTGTGTGGTTGTGCTCCAGACATCGGGTGTGTCTCAAATCCTAGTGAGCTCCTACATAGGCAGCATTTTATGTCATAGTATGCGCTCCCAACATGTAGACTGTCCCAATTCTTACATACCTTAAACATGCTGTCTACTGAGGAACCTTATTTAGACCTGATTTTAAGGAGGCATCGAACGCGTCCTCAGCCGCTAAGACAATCCCATGATGCAACACAGGCTAATCTACGAGCAGTGAAGTGGTTTTAAAATGTGAGTTATTTTGATTCTCTCTGGAGTTTTAATGTGTTTCTGGTCATATAATCACACAAAACAGTTTTTTATTATCAACTCTGTAACGAGTCCTTCACCATTTACACTTTATACTCCAGACATTAGCATTTATGCTAGCAGATTTTTAAGCCTGTGGCTATTGTTTTGTATGCCGGCTGTGACAAGCCGTGACGCAGTCTCTCTCTAACTAGAGCGTCTCAGTAATCTGTTTTATGGGGAGAGATGAGGAGAGAACGCTGATACTTACACAGCTGCTACCTAGACAGCCTACTTACACACTCACTAGGATTTGAGACACACACATACTGTGAGGACTGTAAGACTTCAGTTTACTTAAAACATTTTATAATTCGCACCCTGCTCTGAGGTGGTCAGTCCACAGTTCTGAGACCACCAACAGCTTCTTTGTTGAAAGTGTCTGTATCTCCTCACAGTGGAAGGATGGACAGAAACACCTGTGGATGTTATTAGGTCTGAAGCAAGAGTGGAGCTTGATGTTCTTCTGTCTCTCTTAAACATAAAAGCTGTAGGTGCTGTTTATCTGATGGGGACAGTTTTAGTGGTCTGTCAGGTTTTTAGGAGGTTGTTAGGACCCCCACGTTCTCTGTATTCATTTGCACACAAACAGCTTAATCGCATACATAGGAGCCACACAGGAGGCTGACATCAACATGCCCAATGTCAAGCATCAGCTGGAGGGCTATAAAGCCCCCTAGCAATGGGCTGTGAAGAGTGGAGCTGTGTTCCCTGGAGTGATGGAGCTCCATACAGTACCTTTGGGATGCGTTAGAGTGATCAGAATGCTGACTGAACGCAATCAGCTCCTCACAGCAATGTTCCAACCCTAAGTGTAAAGTCTCCCCAGAGGAGTAGAGGCTGTTACCGCAGCAGAGAGGATGCAAACACCTTGTCAATTCGTTTCGACTTCAGAAGAAATGCTGGATAAGTGTGTGCCTACAAAAGTTTGGACAAAGGCTACTGCATTTTTTTATTTTTATTTATTTTTTTCATTTTTTCTCCATAACATTGCTACATGACAACTGTCGTTTAAAAACTCTATCCCCTAAAATATTACCTTTAACCTGATTCAACTGTAGGTAAGGTAGTAAATCACTGTATGTGTAGTGATGTAGAACAAAGTTTGTGGAATTACAGTAAATTACTAATAAATAAACAAAATACAACATTATCTGTACGTCTGTTTATTATTAGATAAATCCAATTAAAGACCACTTTACAAACTAAACAACATACTCCACATTACATGGTACTGATGTCAGAAAACTTTTAAACTATACATGCAGTGTCTGGATTATATACACATATAACTAAAAAAAATATTTTTTCTTCAGAAATGATAAATAAATGTATGTTAAGGTTTCCTGACTAGACCAAACTAACATTAATGTTAGACAGTAAGGCTGTGTCCCAAACAGCACCCTCTGGAACATTACATACTGCACTATATATATATATATATATATATATATATAATTATGTATGTAGTGTAGTAGCAGTCTGCAGTTTGGGGCGTGGCCAGAGAGTAATGTAACTTTACGTTTCAGAGTACTTTCTGACTAAAGTTAATATAAACGTTAGCTAACCCAAACCCTCCTAGTCTGTTACCATAACAACACATTATACTAAAGCCGGTTTTACTGCAGTTTATATGGTCATCGTTGCTGTTCACTGCTCTCATCACTGACCTTGCATTTAAAGCTGGAGCAAACTACCCCACACTCCAGCGAGGCGAGAGCTCGGCTCAGTGTAGCTGCTGACTGCAGGATATATTCTGAACAGGCATCTCAACACAAGCCTTAACAAAGTGAAAGACCCAGACCACCTAACAACCAGAGCCTGTTGCTAACAACAAACACAGCGCGTGAATTGTGAAAATAAAAGTTTTTAAACAGTTTCTGCTTTTTCTGTGGTTTAATTTTTGGATGGGACAAATCTACCTGTTTCTGATATTGGGTGGGACACGTACCCCCATCCCCCCGGTTCCTACGCCAATGTACATTGAAAGTAAAGGCAGTTTTTTGCCATTCTGGAGATACTTTTTTGTTTTTGGACAGCGATGATATGCTATGTTTTATCTTCAGTATGCGGACGCATAGATACCATCTGGAGAGTTTTAGCACAGAAGGCAGTAAACGTTACAGTGATCTGCTGATAAACATACAGCATACAGAAAATACAACACACACCCAATTATGAAATATCAAACAAATCCAAACTCCTTGTGCACTCAGTGCGTCTGAGAGAGGCTGAAAATAATTACCAGCAGCCTCGCACAGCAAGCCTTTTCCCTAATGGACTAGATGCAGTTCTTTTTCTCTCTCTCTCTCTCTCTCTCTCTCTCTGTCTCTCTCTCTCTATCCATCTCTTTATTACTGAGAGGTATCCATGACAGCATCTCTCTGCAGATTACTTTGTTTGGCGCATTTGTACATAAATAAAATCTGTTACAAAAACCTTTAATACACAATTGCTGTTAATTTGCTGAGTTTGATTTATTTTCAAAAATAAAACACAGATATAAACTCATGCAGGAGCACCAAAGCCCAAAGGGAAAATCCAGAACGTAGCCCGAGAAGCAAAAGCAGATCCAAATAACCAAATAACAAAACACCATCACAAAGAATAGCATCTGATACCAGTGTTAGCAGTGGATCCACTATATATATATATATATATATATATATATATATATATATATATATATATATATAGGAAGCAGCCAGGAGAACGATACTTACTTATATATATATATATAGGCAAAAGTATTTGCTTGTGTGTCTTCGCATGCCTATGAACTTGAGTGACATTCCATTCTAAATCAATAGGGTTTAATATGATGTCGCTCGAAGCTTTGCTTTAGCTATTAGGTTGAGGTCAGGACTGGTGGGCAGTAATGTTGGAACAGGAAGGGGCCGTCCCCAAACTGTCCCCACAAAGTTGGGCGAATGAAATTGTCCAGAATCTCTTGGTCTGCTGAAGCATTAAGAGTTCCTTTCACTGAAACTGAGGGTCCAACTCCTGAAAAACAACCCCACATCATAATCCCCCCTCCACCAAACTTTACACTCAGCACAATGCAGTCAGACAAGTACTGTTCTCCTGGCAACTGCCAAACCCAGACTTTATTTGTTTTCACAATGCAAGGCAACAAAACATGTCAGCGTTGACCAGGGTGTTTAAACCTTTGTGTATGATTGCATCTGTCAAGAATATCAAATGAACTTGTCTGTACAGTCACGGTGTTTTAAACTAGAAAATAATTACCAGCAGCACAAGAGACCCAGGCTTTTCCCTTATGGACTACATACAGAGGAGAAAAATAAAGACTGCATCTCTCTCTCTCTCTCTCTCTCTCTCTCTCTCTCTGTCTGTCTCTCAGCCCATCCCCCATACAGGCAGTACAGCTCTAGTCAGCAGGAACCTGCAGGCAGGGGTAAAGATGGACAGGCTTTGGCCCCACCCACTCATCCTAATCCCACTGCGACTCACTCCCCTCCTCCCTCTCCCTCCGTCTCTCTCTCTCGCCTGGCCCTGGTTTCTCTCTCTCTTGCTGTGTTCACACTCTCACGTGGCAGCAAACCAGAAGGCCACACACACGCACGCACACACACAGATAGAGAGAAAGAAAGATAGCGAGAGAGTGAGAGAGAGAGAGAGAGAGAGAGAGAGAGAGCAGGATGAGGAGCCATGATGCATAGAAAACACACACAATCACAGAGAGGAAGATGATGGTGATGAGATGTATGTGCTCCGTTATCAAGAAACAGTGCTGAGTGAATGTACAGAGAGGGGGAGGGGAAAGGATAGAGAGATCGAGAAAGAGAGAGAGAGAGAGAGAGGAAGCAGGAGAGACGAACAAACGGAGACAACAACAACCACAAGAGAGAAACACGAGTAGAGAGTAATGATGAGGAAAGAAGAAAGGACAGCACGCGAGAACAAAAATAGATACAAAACAGAATGAGTGAAGAACAACAACACAAAACCAGAATCCTATAAACAGATACAGGAGTGAGCAAAAGTCAGAGACCACCCCTTGTTACTTTCATTTTCACACAAACAAACACATTTAAGGACATTACATATAAGATGACCCACTGGAGTTTTCAAAATTTGAACCTACAGCGTCCTGGCAACCACCTGGAAGACCTGGTAGATAACCAAAACTGGCCCCATCAGATAAATAGCACTGAAACAGCCTTGAGAGAGGAGAACATCAAGCTCCACACTTGCTGAAAGGATGTGTAGCCGTTCAAGAAGCTCCTCACTGAGAGATTAGCATGGACGGAAATGACATGTCCCCACCAATATCTAGTGATTATTGAATTGTCCCCACCAATAATTTGATCGCCTCAACAAAAAAAACCAATCTATCAACGTCTCATTAACCTAGAGGTGCTGAAAGGGTTAAATGACATTCTCTACTGGAGTCCTGCCTCCCAGTAACACATACGGCCAATCCCCACCAATGTCAAGAGCAAATCTATGCCTTTGGATCAAAGAAAGACACTCTGAACAACGGACTGACCACCCCAGAGTCCAGACCTCAACATCACTGAGCTAGTTTGAGGTTATTTGAATACTGAGAAGCTGTGAAAACCAGTGAAACCATCTTCTAAGACTGAACTCTGAAGGTAGAGTCTCTGAGAAACTGAAAGTGAGTCTCCAGAAACAAATGAAAACTGTGATAAAAGCCAAGAGCGGACACACCGACAATGCCTGATGGTCACTATTTTACACTGTATTATAGATGAATGTAAAATTTTGGTTATTTATACTTTACTGGAGTAATTATTTCATTTCAGCTTGTTTTCATTCATGTACATTTACATTCCAGTAAAGATTATTAATAACATACCTTTGAACTTGGACTTTTTGCACCATTACAATACTTATAGACAACTAGTCATCATATCTTCTGCTCCATGAAACACATGTTAATGTTCAGTAGTAACAGATATGCTTCTTTAATATATTTACATTGTATTAAACTACATTCATGTTCAATGGGCGTATATGCGGCTGAAACAGGAAGCCTAGCGCATCCCAAATTTATCAACATTAACATTTTAATGTAATATTATAGTCATTATGGCTTTTAGAAGAATTATTTTTGGGGAGGTGGGCTAGTGCACTATAGACCCCTGTGGTGTGGCCTAAGCTTTTGTCCTTAATAGCATTTTTTCCTTACATTACTTTTACTTTTACACTTTAAGTAGTTCTGAAAGCAGTACTTTTACACTTTCACTGGAGTAAAAAGCTTGAGTTGATACTTCAACTTCTACAGAAGTATTTTAAACCCTAGTATCTATACTTCTACCTGAGTAATGAATGTGAACACCTACTTTTATCACCTTTGAGACTGACAGGTAACTGGACGTCTATTATTTATGAGCTTGCCAGAAAAAAGCCGGTCATTTAAGCCTGGGTGTGTCCACAGCACAAGTCCAGCATTGCACCACCTACTACCTTCTAACACTATGTTCCCGGATGCTTTGATATGTCAGTAAATGGAAAGTGCTCGGAGGAGGCCAAGGGCATGTCTGTGATATGTATTGAAATTCCCATATACTGCAGCAGTAGAAGATGACAAAAGAAGGGAGTCAGTATGTAATCCCAGCTGGTTCCCAAACAAAGCTTCACTAAATTTGCATTAGCTGATTTCTAGCCATGATTCTAGAGATGACCTCTGTTCAACAGGCCACCAGTTAATGGAAGGTGGTTAGAGATATTATCTGTAAGAGCACTCGGGCTCTCTGCACTGTGTGTGTCCAAATAAACAATGACTTTGACCCACCAAGACTTCCGAAACCTACAATGATAAACAAGTTCAACCTTTAGCAGCACTAGGAGTCACACCTGGCAGCACATAAACACACTTTTTGGAGGGGTAGAACTAGTGCACAATCTTATAGCGTACAGTTTGTTAGCCAGTACAAGTGGGGAACCCTCAGAACCTTCTAGGCCTTCAGAGAAATGATATAAAATACATGTCTGTTCATTATCTTTTAATATAATCATTAAACTGCTTGTATTTAATCTCTGAAAGCACTGCAGCAATATAGCCATGTTGGGAATACTTGCTGTTGAACTGTCTGCTGAACGCTGTTGGACGACTGACCATCAGGGCCTCCTCCTCACCCATCAACAGCCAGCTCTTCTGTCCATTTGTGCCAACTGCTACACCCTCTGTTACATCACTGTACACCATCCAGATGTACCAGCATTGAGATAGGATGGGACTGTTTCAGCTCACGTGATAGATCGCCTCAGTCAGAGACTGCCTCAATCAGAGACTGCCTCAGTCAGAGACTGCCTCTACCTGTGCAGCTTCTAAAGCTTTGCCATCCAGATTTCAAACAGAGACTCTTTTCTTTGGTGTTTAGTTTATTAAACTGTAAATACTGTTTGATCAGAGGAGGATGGGTCTCCCCTTGTGAGTCTGGTTCCTCCCAAGGTTCTTCCTCCAGTCTGAGGGAGGTGTTCTTGCCACTGTTGCCTCTGTCTTGCTCACTGGGGGGTATATGTTGTAACTGTCTGCTTTCAAAACTCTGTAAAGCAGCTTTGTGACAGCATCACTGTAAAAAATGCCATACAAATAAACTTGAATTGAAACTTGAATTGTGTGACACAGTTCTTGTGAGAGGTCAGTACATAGAGCTATAGCAGGCATTCCGGACCTGGAGTGGGAATGATAGAGACGTCATTCTCCCAAGTATAACTCAGTCAAAATGTTTTATCCACACCTCCAGAGTTCAGTCTTAGAAGTTGGTTGCACCTCGTCACCACTGCAGGGTCTGATCCCTGTAATACACACTACAGCACCACCACTATCATTCCAGTGTGACTACAGTGCTGAGAATGATCCACCACCCAAATAACACCTGCTCCATGGTGGTCCTGTTGGGGGGACCATTTCTTGATGAGCAGAGCAAAGAGGACAAACAAGAAAAAGATGAATTCCAGTCACTGCAACTAGAAAATGCACCTATACGGTAAGCGGAGCTGGTAAACTGTAAAATGAGTCTCGATAGAAGTTCATTGATAATTCATAATTTAAGCATTTCCTGTTTTATAGCCTTCATTCAGACAGCCTGACTACACGACTGCACTCACAGTATCAGCTCAGCACTGAGGATGAAACTGTTCCCCACCCCCACTCTGTCATTACTAACCAGTCCAAGTCTTTTATGATGAAGTGATGAGATATGATGGACTCGGAGTTGTTGAGAACTGAACCCACAGATTAAATTACTGCTTCCCAGCCAATGAAATGGCAGCTAGATAGACAGATTAACGCTTCAGGGAGGGCGAGAGCGAATCGCAGCGTCTGTTGCTGGATGGCAGCGGCTGACTAGCAGATTAGAAGTAATCCTGTTGAGTGAGAGAGGCTCAGGGGGTTCTTCTCTTTCTCCCTCTGTCTATCCCTCACACAAACACACTTCCAAATCTCTGTCTGAGTAATGAAAAGGAACCTGTTTTGTAAATGAAAGGATCAAAACTGCGACGGTATTACCATGTACTGTACACTGAGAGCCTAGGTATAATTGTTGTATTTATATAATTATAATTATAATTTTAACCTGCCATTGACCATTTTATTGGAAACACCTACCATATAAGTGAAGTAGGTGAAGGTTTACAGGCTCTAGCTCACACTCATCAGTCTATACAGTGTTATCAATAGAAAGGAGCCATCACAGAACCACCACTGACCTGATACAGTGGGGTCACATTATTATGAGCACCAGCTAATGTCCAGTGTAACCACCATGTGCAGCACAGACAGCAGCTAGATGGGTTGGGAGACTTAATAAGGTCCTGGTAGGCTGTCACAAGTGTCTGGAGCCATGCTGACTGCAGTGAATCCCATAGCTGATGGAGGGAGCGTGGAAGAGGATCCACAGAGCCAACACAACAATCAAGGTGGTCCAACAGATGCTCAACAGGCTCCAAGTCTGGGGAATTAGGGGTCGAGGGTAGTACTTGGAAGTCTTGGTCAGCACTTTCAACCAATGTGGGACATTTCTAGCCGTGTGACGTGTCGCATTGTCTTGCTGGAAGATCCCACCCACCCCAGAGAAGACCATCAGCATTTATGGTGTACGTGATCTACAAGGAAGGACTCACTGGTTGAGAGTGGCTTCCACATGGATGAGTGGGCTCAGAGACTGTTACAAAAACATTCCCCAGACCATAACGCTGCCACCTGCACACTGTGTACGGTTCCCATCTTGGTATGGTAGCTACTTTCTTTTGATGTATGGAGAAGAACGGAGCTACAAACCTGGGCTGATGGGCCATAGAAGGTACTGTAATCCTACAGTGTGCACCTATATGGTAGGTTATGAATGGGTAGATACTGTATGTACAAGGTGGGTGTTTCTAATAAACCAGTAACCCAGAGTGGACGTCCCTCAAGTATTCAAGATTCAAGATTCAAGATTCAAGAGTTTTATTGTCATGTGTACAGCAGAACAGACAGTTACACTGTACAATGAAACTCTTACTTTTCTGCTCCTCCATTCGCCAATAGATAAAGATAACAAATAAAAGAAATAAAAAATATATATACAAAATATAACAATATAAGTTGAAGAATAAAAGTATTTTTATAGTTAAAGAATAAAAAATAAAAGTTATGTGTGCTTTTATGTGCAAGTATGAAGAGCAGCAGCCATAAAGTGCAAGTTGCAAGAAACAAATGTAAACAATAATGTTCGTGTGAGTAGTGAATGTAAACAGTATTCTGACAGTACAGTGAATGTAAACAGTATTCTGACAGTACAGTGAGTGTAAGGTGCAGTTTAAATCAGACCAGTTATAACTTAGATATAAGTATATAATATCTAAGTTATAAGACTTAGATATAAGTATCTAAGAGATCAAACCATGAAGTGAATTTCGTTTACTATGTATCTCCATTGAAAGTGTTCTTGGAATTAGACGTTTTTTAAATGACACTTCGCTCATCTCCTAAATTCCCTCACATTGACATGAAACTGATCACTGCCACGCTAAAGGTTACATCAGCCACTACACCCTGAAAGCCTGTTTCCCTCGTCAGTGAACGACCAGACTGTAATGGGCTCCTTTCCTCCTCATACTGAAGGATTAGACATTCCAGGAACACTAGGCGACTCATTTCAGTACTGAATTACACTCACATCTCCTTTCTATCCTCGGATTACAGGAAAGCACAGGCTGGATCTCTCACATTGTAGCTGGATTGATTCCTGTGCATGATATCTGAGCCTGCCTTCTAATTTTAACCTCACGCGTCATCAGCGATGCTGAGACGTCGTCTTTGTCCCCTTTAATGCATTCAAATATGCTGGCGGTTTCCCAGAGGAGTGGAAGAGCGGACGTGTCCATGTTGGTGAAGAATGGATCAGCATGTGCAACTTGAGCTAATAGTGTGGCTGTGTTTCCTATTACTGTATAAAAGAAAATCCACACAAGCAATCACCTGAACAGGAGCATCCATCCATTCATTATCTTCCGCTAGTCGGGGTCATGGGGGGGCTGGAGCCAATCCCAGCATCATCGGGCGAAGGTGGGGTACACCAGTACATCACATGGCCAACACACACTCACACCTACAGGCAATATAGAGTGAGCAATCAGCCTAACATGCATGTGTTTGGACCACCATACTAACCACTACACCACCATACTAACCACTACACCACCATACTAACCACTACACCACCGTACTAACCACTACACCACCGTACTAACCACTACACCACCATACTAACCACTACACCACCATACTAACCACTACACCACCGTACTAACCACTACACCACCGTACTAACCACTACACCACCATACTAACCACTACACCACCATACGAACCACTACACCACCATACTAACCACTACACCACCATACTAACCACTACACCACCATACTAACCACTACACCACCTTACTAACCACAACACCACCATACTAACCACTACACCATCATACTAACCACTACACCACCATACTAACCACTACACCACCGTACTAACCACTACACCACCATACTAACCACTACACCACCGTACTAACCACTACACCACCATACTAACCACTACACCATCATACTAACCACTACACCACCATACTAACCACTACACCACCGTACTAACCACTACACCACCGTACTAACCACTACACCACCATACTAACCACTACACCACCATACTAACCACTACACCACCTTACTAACCACTACATCACCATACTAACCACTACACCACCATACTAACCACTACACCACCGTACTAACCACTACACCACCATACTAACCCCTACACAATCATACTAACCACTACACCACCATACTAACCACTACACCACCATACTAAACACTACACCACCATACTAACCACTACACCACCGTACTAACCACTACACCACCATACTAACCACTACACCACCATACTAAACACTACACCACCATACTAACCCCTACACAACCATACTAACCACTACACCACCGTACTAACCACTACACCACCATACTAACCACTACACCACCGTACTAACCACTACACCACCGTACTAACCACTACACACCGTGCTAACCACTACACCACCATACTAACCACTACACCACCATACTGACCACTACACCACCGTACTAACCACTACACCACCATACTAACACTACACCACCGTACTAACCACTACACCACCATACTAACCACTACACCACCATACTAACCACTACACCACCGTGCTAACCACTACACCACCATACTGACCACTACACCACCATACTGACCACTACACCACCGTGCTAACCACTACACCAACATTCTGACCACTACACCAACATTCTGACCACTACACCACCATACTGACCACTACACCACCATACTGACCACTACACCACCATACTGACCACTACACCACCATACTAACCACTACACCACCATACTGACCACTACACCACCGTACTAACCACTACACCACCGTGCTAACCACTACACCACCATACTGACCACTACACCACCATACTAACCACTACACCACCATACTAACCACTACACCACTATACTGACCACTACACCACCGTACTAACACTACACCACCATACTAACCACTACACCACCATACTGACCACTACACCACTATACTAACCACTACACCACCATACTGACCACTACACCACTATACTAACCACTACACCACCATACTAACCACTACACCACTATACTGACCACTACACCACCGTACTAACACTACACCACCATACTAACCACTACACCACCATACTGACCACTACACCACTATACTAACCACTACACCACCATACTAACCACTACACCACCATACTAACCACTACACCACCGTACTAACCACTACACCACCATACTAACCACTACACCACCGTACTAACCACTACACCACCATACTAACCACTACACCACCGTACTAACTACTACACCACCATACTAACCACTACACCACCATACTAACCACTACACCACTACACCACCATACTAACCACTACACCACCATACTAACCACTACACCAAAGCAAAGACATCTGTCTTTTTAATTCATTGAAATTCCCACCCACCCCCCCAAAGTTAAAGAACAACAGAATAAAATCATAGCAAATAATTTTGTTAAAATGTTGTTGCTGACACAAAAAGCTATTTACTAAATTACAAAATATAATGACAGTAATGAAGAAATGAAGAGAGAATAAATGAATTGAACTGTGAGTGAAAGACAAACAGTATTCAATACCAGTTTTGTGGTTAGTGGGCCAACAGTGGTCCGCTATCCTCTTGCTATCAGGGTGATTTACACTGTTTTAAAGTGTTTAAACATAAATAATAATCGTTTAAGACAGAAATAGCTGCCTTATTTGCTTCGGCGTTAAAGGGTTAATAGCGGAAGCCTTCCGGCCAACGCCAGCCCCTCTTCTCACCAGCAATCATGTAGTGCAGTGACCCAGATTACTGGTCTACAGCAGAGCTTTCTGGTCTCCAGGTTTTTTCTTGGGAGCTGTCCTTGGTGCTGAAATCAGCCCTCAGCCTGTTTTATGGCCCAAATCACAACCAGAAAACGGCTCAACGTTCTCATTACATTTCACTCAATAAACTCTCAGAGAGGCGACCATGACGTCTGTTACAAGCGCCATTAAACGACATGTGTTATCGTAAACCATCTGGTTGATGCCCGAGGCTTTGCACGCATGCCAAATTCATGCAAATTTAACAAACAGGTTGCTGGAAATGCAGGCAACATATTTTACAACACAGATCTATGACCTTTTCTCTAAGTACTTTCATTCTCTCTCTCTCTCTCTCTCTCTCTCTCTCTATATATATATATATATATATATATATATATATATATATATATATATATATATATATATATATATATATGCATTATATTTATTATTATTATTATTATTTTGAGCAGCATTACTGGTTCTGTGGTCTCCATCAGGTTTGAGATCAAAAACATTCTACTAATAAGTGAGTATAAAAGGGAGAACAACATTCTAGGTTAGTTTAGTATCTGAAGATCAGCAGTTGATGGCTTGCTGACCGACTCAAAATGTCCAGAAAGAAACAACTTTCTTTAGAGACCCGTCAGTCCATTGATGTGTTAAGGAAGAAGATACTCCATTGAAAACAAGAACATTTCACTGTGATCCCAAACTTTTGAGCAGTAGTATATATATATATATATATATATATATATATATATATATATAGGTCTCTGAATACACAGTCGAGTCACAGTATTATGTCTAACGCTGACAGCGGCAGCGTTATGGTCTGGGGAACGTTTGCGTGGCATTTCTTTGAACCCACTCATCCATGTGGAAGACACTCTCAATCAATTTGCTTGCAGATCACGTACACCATACATACTGATTGTCTTCTCTGTCTTCTCACACGACTACAAATGTCCCACATTGGTTGGAAGTGCTGACCAAGACTTCTAGGTACTACCCCTAATTTCTCATACTTGAGCCCATCTGTGGGGCCACCTGGATGGTGATGTTCGCTCTATGGATCCTCCTCCACGCTCCCTCCAGCAGCTGTGGAAGCACTACAGTCAGCATGACTCCAGATACCTGTGACAACCTACCTGGACCTTACTGAGTCTCCCAGTCCGTCTAGCTGCTGTCCGTGCTGCACACGGCGGTTACTCTGGATATTAGCTCATAACAATGTGGCTCCACTGAGTATTTGTCCCTGTTGTTTGTCCTCTGTCAATGCTTTCATATCTGCCGCAGTTGCTCCGCCCGGCGTTTATGAATCGGACAGTTCAAGGCTGAGCGTGGGTGACCCCACACCTGCTGCGATCTATCAAACCCGAGAGGGTAATCTCCTCTCAAGATCGATACGACCTCAAACTCCACACTCTGCTGCAGAAGAGAGGGAGTAAATCATCCACGCAGTGAGCTGTCAGCTCTCATAAGGCTTCATTACGACAGCGCAGCAAATGTTTGTGCAGATTTAGGCATCAAGGAAACAAACAGAATGAAGTCTATTTCACGCTCTTACTCACAAACGAGGACGGTCAACAACACACGCCCACTCATTTGCTATTTGCTACCTCATGCACACAAGTGGGGGAGAATATCTATAATAACAACTGTGTCCACTCACTGTCCACCCTATAAGACACTTCTACCTTGTTGGTCCACCTTGTAGATGTAAAGTCAGAGACAGTAGCTCATCTGCTGCTGCACAGTTTGTGTTCCTCTAGTCCTTCATCAGTGGACACAGGATGCCGCCCACAGGACACTGCCGTCTGGACAGTTTTGGTTGGTGGACTATTCTCAGTGCAGCAGTGACACTGAGGTGTTTAAACACTCCAGCAGCAGCACTGCTGTGTCTGATCCACTCACACCAGCACAACACACACTAACACACCACCACCACCTTCTTAATAGTACCTGCTCTATGGAGGTCCAGTGGGGGTCCTGACCATTAAAGAACAGGGTAACAAATGGTACAGAAAATCAGATGAACTACAGTCTGTAAGTGTAGAACTACAAAGTGCTCATATATGGTCAGTGGAGCTCATTTATATATATATATATATATATATATATATATATATATATATATATATATATATATACACTTCTCACATAAAGTGCATGTAAGACTTTATCTTATAAAAGAGTGTTCTCATTCTGGCACCTCTTTTTTCTGTGTGTCCTTGTCGAAGAAGGAGAAAGAGAGAGAGAGAAAGAGAGAGAGTGACATTACAAGGTGATCTATGAGGCTTGTCATTGTTTCCCAGGCACCGGCCAATAAGAGCGTGACCCAGACTCATGCATGCAAATCAGAGCATGACACGTCCACTCCAGTGAAGCGCCTGGGTGGCTGCGCTTGTACCACACAGTCTGTTAGATATAGCTGTTTCTATCTCGCCGACTGAGACACAGAGCTCGCCCATCGCCTGGAGAAGCAGCTAAGCAACGTGTACCAAATTTATTCTCATCTAACAGGAACTTGATTGTAATGCCCTCAAAAACATGTATTAAAATGCTTTACTCTGCATATTATAATTCCACAGATACATAGATACACTGATCTGGCATAACATTAAAACCACCTACTTGTATCTACACTCACTGTCCACTGTATCAGCTCCACTGACCATATAGGAGCTACACTTACAGACTGTAGTTCATCTGATTCTCTGTATACTTTATTACTCTGTTCTTTAATGATCAGGACCCTCACAGGACCACCACAGAGCAGGTACTATTAGGGAGGTGGATCATTCTCAGCACTGCAGTGACACTGTTGTGCTGGTGTGAGTGGATCAGACACAGCAGTGCTGCTGCTGCTGGAGTGTTTAAACACCTCAGTGTCACTGCTGGACTGAGAATCGTCCACCAACCAAAACTATCCAGACAGCAGTGTCCTGTGGGCGGAGTCCTGTGTCCACTGATAAAGGACTAGAGGAACACAAACTGTGCAGCAGCAGATGAGCTACTGTCTCTGACTTTACATCTACAAGGTGGACCAGCAAGTAGTAGGAGTGTCTAATAGAGTGGACAGTGAGTGTGTCTGATGCACTCACACCAGCACAACACGCACTAACACACCACCATCACATCAGTGTCACTGCAGTGCTGAGAATGATGCACCACCCAAACAATAGCTGTTCTGTGGTGGTCCTGTGGGGGGTCCTGATCATTGAAGAACAGGGTAATAAAGTATACAGAGAATCAGATGAACTACAGTCTGTAAGTGTAGAACTACAAAGTGCTGTATTGTTAACGGAGCTGAGAATCTAGTTTTCCAAGAAACACACAGGCTTTTTAAGAAAATCCTAACAAAGCAATTCAACAAATGATAGATTCAGTCAACAAGGTTGAATCTATTATGCCCCAATGCACAAAAGTTCTATAAAATAATAATAATATATGAAATAATATACTAAGACAATTACAAACAAATGTTGTGTTGGCAACCGGAAACTTATAGTATTAGAGAAAGCACTAACATAGCTAATTCAGAGTATGAGACGAAGTTACATAACAAGAACAACAGAAAAACAAATAAATGATGCTGTAATTTAAAATCAGTGGGTCTTAGGACCTTAAGTTGATAGGTTAAAAGTCTTTATCTGTAAGCAATCCTGCTCAGTGCCACCAGAGGTCCCTGTCCCCTGGATACTGAGTACCCTAGAACACACTGCACCCACATTGCAGCCACCTGCTCCTTATCAGCCTCTCCCTACTTATACCCCTCACACCCACACCACAGTGTGTGGTATTGTTTGTACCCTATGTACGGTCAAAATCAAGCCTCTTGTTAATCTGAGCTATGCTACACGACGCTATACTAAGATATGTTACGATAAGCTTATTGCATTTCCTTATTGTTCTCAATAAATCTACCTGCTTATGGATCTTACCTTTGTCTCTGAGTCCCCTAAATTATTAGATTATATTAGCAATAAGTGTATTTTCACCAGTAAGAACGTCATATGTCAATTGTGGTTTTGTATTTTCCGTCTTTTTCTGATGTTGAAAAATACAAAATTGGTACTTTATAGCCATTTTAACTGGGAATAAAGTTTTTTTTACTTTCTGAGACTTACTTCACTAATGCAAGTTGATGTTCAGTCAACATCAGACCAACATAGTCAATCACCAGCTAAAAATTAAGACAACTCCAGCCCACTGTCTAACACTGGCTAATGCCAAACTAACTTAATCCTGATGTAGGCCCAACATAAGCCAACCTAAGGTAAGGTAGGCCCAAAGTATACCTGCTGGGGGGTCTACTTAATAGATACTCAACAAAGTAAAAAAATATTTATATATTTAGAATTTAATGTCATGCAATTTATGCAATTTTCATGCAATTCACAAACAATACTGTCCATTTCACAATTAATTTGTGTATTAGATGATTTTTAAAGAATAAAAATGTTTGTTAAAGTCTATTTTTGTATAGAGGATTATTTTGCATATAGTTCTATTATCAGTAATTCTCAGTCCTCTGTCTAAATCTCCTGGTACGACCACCAATCCAAGTTAAGGATGTTAGTCCCGTCAGTCCATTGTTGTGTTAAGGAAGAAGATACTCCATTGAAAACAAGAACATTTCACTGTGATCCCAAACTTTTGAGCGGTAGTGTGTATATATATATTGTCCCCAAACATTTCACAGACAGTGCTGTTGTAAATACTGCTTCCACAGTCAGGC
This sequence comes from Megaleporinus macrocephalus, assembly GCA_021613375.1. Classification (NCBI taxonomy): domain Eukaryota; kingdom Metazoa; phylum Chordata; class Actinopteri; order Characiformes; family Anostomidae; genus Megaleporinus; species Megaleporinus macrocephalus. The sequence continues at coordinate 31,756,350 of CM038726.1, read as the reverse complement.
CGCAGTCAATTGCAACCCAGGATAAAGCACATGGCGCTCGCTCAACTCAGCAGATTACTGTGCATGAAGCTTTCTCTACTGCAGATGCCACTTAGACCAATGAAGTCACCCCGGGGTCAAAAACAGACAAACACTGCACTGTTCAGGAGCCTTTCAGAGGGCGTCCCCTGAAGAGCGGCAGCGCCTGAATCTATTACTGTTAAAAGTAAAAAGGATGAACAGCAAGCAGCTAAATGAAGAGGAGCAGATTAAATTGCACCAAGAGCATTAAAAGAGTGAGCGACCCCACAATGAGCAGCAAATGCTGATTACAGATTTTCACACTAGTTACATTGAAATGCATTGGGTAGTTGACCATGTACACACTCACGAGTGAGCAGTATAACAGTGTTTCATTGTTACTGCAAGAACAACACCAATAAATCACAAACAGTATTTTACATTTGCATCCTTTACATTGTGCACTATAACATAATATTGTTAGTGACAGCACATTGCAAAGCAATAACATTTCTATTCTTCTTGCATTTCCAGAAGTAAACAGATGTTTGTCCACTACTATGAGTTAGTTTTCAAGATACACTGTTCCAACTCTGGATTGCTCAGTCTGAGTGGGGACGGTGTCCCTGTACACAGCTTTTTGATTGGACGAACAGTTTTTGTAAAGGAATCAATCACAGTATTCTGATTTTTCCCCTATAGGAAAGATTGGGGTGATCATATAAGTCCATTAGTGACACCTTGCCAACTATGTTTGACACCATGGCAGTGCCCTAGCAATCCCTAGCAACCAGTGGGGATACCCTGGCTACAACCTATAAACAACCTACCAGTGGTGGTTAGTATGGTGGTGTAGTGGTTAGTACGGTGGTGTAGTGGTCAGTATGGTGGTGTAGTGGTTAGTATGGTGGTGTAGTGGTTAGTACGATGGTGTAGTGGTTAGTACGGTGGTGTAGTGGTTAGTACGGTGGTGTAGTGGTTAGTATGGTGGTGTAGTGGTTAGTATGGTGGTGTAGTGGTTAGTATGGTGGTGTAGTGGTTAGTATGGTGGTGTAGTGGTTAGTACGGTGGTGTAGTGGTCAGTATGGTGGTGTAGTGGTTAGTATGGTGGTGTAGTGGTCAGTATGGTGGTGTAGTAGTTAGTATGGTGGTGTAGTGGTCAGTATGGTGGTTAGTATGGTGGTGTAGTGGTTAGTATGGTGGTGTAGTGGTTAGTATGGTGGTGTAGTAGTTAGTATGGTGGTTAGTATGGTGGTGTAGTGGTCAGTATGGTGGTGTAGTAGTTAGTATGGTGGTGTAGTGGTCAGTATGGTGGTTAGTATGGTGGTGTAGTGGTTAGTATGGTGGTGTAGTGGTCAGTATGGTGGTGTAGTAGTTAGTATGGTGGTGTAGTGGTCAGTATGGTGGTGTAGTGGTTAGTATGGTGGTGTAGTGGTTAGTATGGTGGTGTAATGGTTAGTATGGTGGTGTAGTGGTTAGTACGGTGGTATAGTGGTTAGTATGGTGGTGTAGTGGTCAGTATGGTGGTGTAGTGGTTAGTATGGTGGTGTAGTGGTCAGTATGGTGGTGTAGTGATTAGTATGGTGGTGTAGTGGTTAGTATGGTGGTGTAGTAGTTAGTATGGGGTGTAGTAGTTAGTACGGTGGTGTAGTGGTTAGTACGGTGGTGTAGTAGTCAGTAGAGTGGTGTAGTAGTTAGTACGGTGGTGTAGTGGTTAGTATGGTGGTGTAGTGGTTAGTACGGTGGTGTAGTGGTTAGTATGGTGGTGTAGTAGTTAGTATGGTGGTGTAGTGGTTAGTATGGTGGTGTAGTGGTTAGTAAGGTGGTGTAGTGGTTATTATGGTGGTGTAGTGGTTAGTATGGTGGTGTAGTGGTTAGTACGGTGGTGTAGTGGTTAGTACGGTGGTGAAGTGGTTAGTATGGTGGTGTAGTAGTTAGTATGGTGGTGTAGTGGTCAGTATGGTGGTGTAGTGGTTAGTATGGTGGTGTAGTAGTTAGTATGGTGGTGTAGTGGTTAGTACGGTGGTGTAGTGGTTAGTACGGTGGTGTAGTGGTTAGTATGGTGGTGTAGTGGTCAGTATGGTGGTGTAGTGGTCAGTATGGTGGTGTAGGGGTCAGTATGGTGGTGTAGTGGTTAGTATGGTGGTGTAGTAGTTAGTATGGTGGTGTAGTGGTCAGTATGGTGGTGTAGTGGTCAGTATGGTGGTGTAGTGGTTAGTAAGGTGGTGTAGTGGTTAGTATGGTGGTGTAGTGGTTAGTATGGTGGTGTAGTGGTCAGTATGGTGGTGTAGTGGTCAGTATGGTGGTGTAGTGGTCAGTACGGTGGTGTAGTGGTTAGTACGGTGGTGTAGTGGTTAGTACGGTGGTGTAGTGGTTAGTACGGTGGTGTAGTGGTTAGTACGGTGGTGAAGTGGTTAGTATGGTGGTGTAGTAGTTAGTATGGTGGTGTAGTGGTTAGTATGGTGGTGTAGTGGTTAGTATGGTGGTGTAGTGGTTAGTACGGTGGTGTAGTGGTTAGTATGGTGGTGTAGTGGTTAGTACGTTGGTGTAGTGGTTAGTACGGTGGTGTAGTGGTTAGTATGGTGGTGTAGTGGTTAGTACGGTGGTGTAGTGGTTAGTATGGTGGTGTAGTGGTTAGTATGGTGGTGTAGTGGTTAGTATGTTGGTGTAGTGGTTAGTACGGTGGTGTAGTGGTTAGTATGTTGGTGTAGTGGTTAGTATGGTGGTGTAGTGGTTAGTATGGTGGTGTAGTGGTTAGTATGGTAGTGTAGTGGTTAGTATGGTGGTGTAGTGGTTAGTATGTTGGTGTAGTGGTTAGTATGGTAGTGTAGTGGTTAGTATGGTGGTGTAGTGGTTAGTATGGTGGTGTAGTGGTCAGTATGGTGGTGTAGTGGTTAGTATGGTAGTGTAGTGGTTAGTATGGTGGTGTAGTGGTCAGTATGTTGGTGTAGTGGTTAGTATGTTGGTGTAGTGGTTAGTAAGGTGGTGTAGTGGTTAGTATGGTGGTGTAGTGGTCAGTATGGTGGTGTAGTGGTTAGTATGGTGGTGTAGTGGTTAGTAAGGTGGTGTAGTGGTCAGTATGGTGGTGTAGTGGTTAGTATGGTGGTGTAGTGGTTAGTATGGTGGTGTAGTGGTTAGTATGGTGGTGTAGTGATTAGTATGGTGGTGTAGTGGTTAGTATGGTGGTGTAGTGGTTAGTATGGTGGTGTAGTGGTCAGTAAGGTGGTGTAGTGGTTAGTACGGTGGTGTAGTGGTTAGTATGGTGGTGTAGTGGTTAGTATGGTGGTGTAGTGGTTAGTATGGTGGTGTAGTGGTTAGTATGTTGGTGTAGTGGTTAGTATGGTGGTGTAGTGGTTAGTAAGGTGGTGTAGTGGTTAGTATGTTGGTGTAGTGGTTAGTATGGTGGTGTAGTGGTTAGTATGGTGGTGTAGTGGTTAGTATGGTGGTGTAGTGGTTAGTATGGTGGTGTAGTGGTCAGTATGGTGGTGTAGTGGTCAGCACTGTCTCCTCACAGTAAGATGATCTGGGTGGGATTCCCGGTCCGGGTGGTTCTGTGTGGAGTGTGTATGTTCTCTCCGTACTTGAGTGGGTCTCCCCCGTGACCCTGTCTAGCGAGATTAAGCAGCAGATAATGGATGGATGGATGGATATTCTATATGTTTAATATATTGTTGCCAGATCATTCATTATTACAGCATGTTCATTGTGCACTATGACAAGTACTAGTAGTAACTAACAGAACAGCCACTAATAGAGAAAAGCTGCTGTTGTATGTTACAGAAGTGATTCAGCAAAAGTGGAACGAGCGCAGCAATCACGATTTTGGCTGCGCAGTTGACAAGCTACCCACCTAAGGATGTTTCGAGAGGCATAAGTGTCTAAATAAACGGTTCACTGCTGCGTTTCCTGCTATAATTGCACCTCCAGGAGTTCACGGCTACCTAAGCGCTAAATCTTTCCCTAGATGTTCATTCTCGCACGACCGACTGTGCAAGGCTCTTCCGAGAGAAACCCAGTGATTACTCCTTCGATTAATAATACAAGCTGCCTTTGAAGATATAATTAGCCGTATTTTTGGCTCTTGGCTTATTTGGCAACTTGGGCTCAGCATTAAAGAAATATTCCAATGTTATTCAAGCTAATCTCTAGTTGCTGCATCTGTAAATCACAGTCCAATCATGTTTGTATTACAGTTCTGGTGAGAGGAAGCAGAGGCTGTAGTATCTGTAGAGCATATAAACTCTCAGTCAAAAGTTTGGAGACACCTAAGTGATTCTATATGTTTATAATTATGAAGACATTTTGATCGTAATGTGTCGACAGACAAGTTTAAAGACTGAAGCTGGTGCCCACATACAAAATATTATATAAACACTCTATAAACATTCTTTAAACCACAACCAGATGTTATATTCTACTCCAGGAATAATTCCATATGTCTGGTTTTATAGTTTTGATCTCTTCACAATTATTCACTAATATTATTAATATCTAAATAGTACAAAAAAAATGGGTTTTGACTGATGTTTATATTAATTTTATTTAATGTCCAAGACCAAAAATGAACCTACTGTCTAAAGAAAAACAAGTATTTCTAAAATAGTAACTTTACAGGAGAGGTTAAAAACTTTGTTTGCTTTCAATGTAAGTCAATATAAAGAGGTTTTATTCCATGGGATTTTGGAGCATTTCTATTGGTCCATTCTTTAGACAATAGAAATTGCGTCTACTCTGTTTAAATAAATTTTCTATGTAGATTTAATACACAGGGTTTTTACTGTGAGTGATTTTGGAGCATTTCTATTGGTCCATTCGTCATGAACTTCTCTCAGGATATAAAAAGAGGTGCCGTCGTGTTCAAAAGATATAGAAAAATGAAAATCACCAATATGGAGATGAATGTTAAAATTAAAATCCATTTTAACGTCATCAGGCATGTATTTATTACTCATGCAATAACTTTCTGTGATGGAGCTTTTACAGGCAGACGTCAGGTTCCAATCACCAACACTGTGTACAGCTCTGATTCTCACGCATCTCAGTTATTGAATTATGACTTTAGGACTAGAATTATTGAATTAGGACTGATGACTGCTGGTTTACATCATACCATTCATCCTGCTCTCAATCAGTGAGCGATGTTACTGCTGCTATAGATTATATTAAAGGGCCCATGTGCTACATTTGTTTTGTATTTTATCTCTTCATCTATAACTTATAACATTAACTTAATATTAACATTCATGTTTTTTAATACCAAACATGACCACAGTTCATTTTACAGGGCCATCCTCCAAACTCTCTTGAGAATTTAGTCTGTTTTTCTTACTCTGCCTTTAAGACTGACCCAAGATAAATAAGCTCTGTTCTGATTGGCCGTCCTGTTCTGTGCCTTACCTAAGCACTTGGAGTCGAAACATTCCTTAGAACTTGTATATGAGTGGGCGGAGCTGAGCTGCTGTAGGCTAAATAGGTGGATATATGTAAATGAGTTGGATTCTGTGACATCACAGAAACAGTTCATTCAAAACAGGCAGCTGTACCTGCTGGAAAACGAATGGCAAATATCACCAAATATAAACTTAAATTAAATTTGGTTCCTATAATATGAGCCCTTTAATATTTGAGTAATCTACTGAGATTTTGAGATTAGTTTGTAAATATAAGCACTTTAATAAATGACTTGCACGCAGTACTGCATGTCTGTATTGACTTGTGATCATGCTTGTAGCCAACTAACTATTACAGATTTATCAATAAGATTACATTTTGATCACAAGAAAAACTAACTAACTGTTCTTTATTCAAGTTTGAGGTGATTTCAAATATTCTTTAAACAAAATAAAAGCCTTAGATGTCACGGACAGCTTAGCGTAAGGTCTTGAATGGTTAACTGTGTCCACTATTTTCAGGACCACTGCAGAAGATACACTGTGGCTGCGAGTGCTGCACGCTTGACCTTGCCTCAGCAGAAATAATTGCTGAATCACGCAGCATCACGGCTGTGACGGTCGTGGTGCTCCAGTTTGTGCCAGAAGTGTTTGAGCTTAAAGGGCCCAGATCCCACATCTGTCCTGCGTTCAGCTTGTTTCCACCTGAGGTCCACTTATGACATCTGTGTGGCACCAAAAATAGTCCTAATTCATGTGTACGTGTCCGTTTTCCCCTCTCTCGTTACAGGCTGATTTTGTTACCCTGCCTCTATATATATATATATATATATATATATATATATATATATATATATATATATATATATATATATATATATACACACACCTATAATTTACACACCTTCTATTTACTAGAACACAGCTGCTCCCTCCGCTCGGTTGTTATCATGCCAACAGCAGTGGCACCTCAACACTAGGCTTAATAAAAACTCAAAGACAGCAACCCCCAACACACACCACAGCATAAAGTGGGAAGGTCGTCTGATTTGCTGGGTATTGGTCATCTGAGGTTAACCCCATGTTTTCTGTGATATGCAAACCCCCTACAGCTCATATCTCCCACTCTGCCTGCAGAGTCATACAGCATTTGTCAGACACACATCTTAGCAAAGTGCAGCTCACTAATTACTTCCTGTTCTGCTGCAAATGGACAGAGTGCTTCCACCCAGAGAGCTCTTCCGAGCTTAAATGCAACAAGCAAGGAATTCTGCAAGTGATTAAATGTGTTTCAATGTGGTTTTTTTTTTAGAATCTCTCCGTTTGGTATTTAAAAGGTGTCCCCAGCGATGCACACCCACCCCGGAGCCAATAAAATGCTGAGTGACATTTCGCCTCCCTCAGAAAGCAGGCAGTCATGAGCTATTGCGATCAATTGATTTTGTATGCTTCACTCATGAAAGCGCAGCCTTTCAGCCTGGAATTAATCGCAGAAGATTAAATGGCAGAGTTCAGGCAGCTGGAGGAGGACAAAAAACAGGGATTTTGCAAGCTCATGGCACGTGCAGGTGGGAAAGATTCTTTTCAGTGACGGGATTTTGAATTTCATTGTAGGACATTAAACATGTTATACATCGGGTATCAAATAAGGCATAAACATTAACGATACCATGCTTTTCACTTTCAATTCTGAAGTACCTTCTTATAGGGCTGTGCATTGGCAAGAACTCGGCGATACAATACGCATTACAATACAATACGTGCTGCGGACATGATTCAATATATTGCGATATCACAAGCAAAGTGATATTTTCCGATTTTTCAAATTCTACTATTAAAATACACCACTATATGAACAGGTTTGCTTATACTTACAATAGCATTGCACCCTTGTGCTGCTTGTTAATGTTGGAGTGGAGCTGAAAATGGATTACAACACTGCCATCTAGTGGTCAGAGGTTTAAGCGCAACACACAATGATTCACTGCCTGCCAGGAATCTGTGTATCGATACTGTGTTGTTGAGAATCGATACAGTATCACAAAACATAATATCCCGATATGCGATATTTTTTATATTTTCTTACACCCATACCTTCAAGTGAAGACTGACAGTGCAGAAATCAGCACAAGTGGAAAGAGTGGTGCTTTGCATCAGCGACACTGTGCGACCTTGTTCATTCATCACAATGTAAAACATCTCCTATTTGACATTCGCTAAAATACATTTAATATAGTATATCTTCACTGTCCAATACAAAACATCTCCAAAATGCCAACTTTACAGCAGAGGCCAAAAATTATCTTTACTTTTAATGTAAGTCAATGGAACCAGAATTTTCTTTGAACCATTTTGGAGCATTTCTATTGGTCCATTAATCATGAAACTTTCACCTGTTGTAAATGGAAGCTGTCGTGTTCAAATGATGTAGAAAAATAAAAATGAACTATATGATTATAAAAAAGCTTCTGTTCCATAAGCTACACACAGGGCTGGGAGTGGCTGCACACACATGATGAACTGTTAGATGACTGAGACCAACAGTGGGTGGTACCGTCCCCCTGGAACTATACATGCGGCCCTTCACAAATAAATCTGGACACCCCTGAGCTACATCACTATCCTGAAAACAGGAACAGAATAAGCTGAAGCACAAACTCAGTCGCATTGCACAGGTCACAGTTTCTCCACAAGGGGGCAGCCAAACAGCTTTCACATCGGTGCCACTATGTGAGCGGTACGGTGCCTTAATCCAACAGCTTAATCGAACCTTCCATGCCCACATCATGCAACCCGAATTTTAACATTCAGCAAAAAACGTATACACATCTGTACCAACACTGACGTCAACATATCCCAGAATTCCTGTATCGGTGCATCCCTGCTTCTCATTACTGCAGTCATTTAACTATTGCTCAGTGCATAAATACTATATGAAATATGGGTACATTTAAAGATAGCGATATTATGAGCTACACAAAGCGTTGGCATGGCTGCACACATATGATAAACTATTATATGACTGAGACCAACACTGGGCTGTATGATCCCACAGGAACTAAACGCGTGCCCCTTTACAAATTAGGATATATAGATTACATGCTTACAGTCTGACTGAAAACAGGAACAGAATAAGCTGAAGCACAAACTCAGTCACATTGCACAGGTTACAGTTTCTCCACAAGGGGGCAGCCAAACAGCTTTCACATCGCCAGCACTGTATGAGCCTCATTGTGCCTAAAATTCAATTCAAATTTTTATTATTTTAGTATTTATTAATAGTTTTAATTCTAAATGTAATTCCAAATTTAATTCGGTGCCACTGAGTGAGCCATACGGTGCCCCAAATAAATCCAACTATTATAATTCTATATCAAATCTAATAGCTTAATCGACCACGCTTGTAACTTCATGCAACTTTATGCCCAAATTTCAACATTCAGCAAAAAAGGTATACACATGTATATATATATGTATATATATATATAGATTACATGCTTACAGTCTGACTGAAAACAGGAACAGAATAAGCTTAAAACACAAACTCAGTCACATTGCACAGGTTACAGTTTCTCCACAAGGGGGCAGCCAAACAGCTTTCACATTGCCAGCACTGTATGAGCCTCAATTATTTTACTATTAATTATTTTAGTACGTATTATTTTGTATTATTATTATTATTATTATATATAAATATGTATTATTAATTGTTAATTAATAATGTGTGAGCTATACCGTGCCCCAAAAAAATCCATCTATAATTATAATTTTATATTAGATCCAATAGTTTAATCGACCACGCTTGTAACTTCATGCAACTTTATGCCCAAATTTCAAAATTCAGCAAAAAACGTATACACATGTACCAACACTGATGTCAACATATCCCAGAATTCCCGTACCGGTGCATCCCTGCTTCTCATTACTGCAGTTATTTCACTATTGCTCAGCGCTAAGCTGTGTGACCTTGGCAAAACTGAGGACATTATTATAGGGGATAATGATGACACCAGCCTCGCAGGCTCTGCAGGTTTCAGTGCAGCAATCAGTGACTGGGTCCTCTTCCTGTAATGTTATAATCTCTCTATGCTGTTTTCGCCCTGCCATGGACAGAAGAAGTAGTGGTCATTTGCAACCACTGACCCATCCTCCATCACAACCCCATCCTTCACCACTAATGCCAGTGCTGTAAACAGTGCTATGTGTCTCCAGTAGGGCTCTTAGGAGAGTGTATATGACGAGGCTCAAGTTGGCTTCGAATTTGCCAGTTCCACCTTAAGAGATAAGAGATACCACTGCACCATTTAAGGTGGAACCAGGGAATTCAAACAAGAAGCTGGCAAATAGGTAGCCAACTTCAGCTTGGTGTTTGTCTGCCTTCTTAGCCCACAATGTCATGCAGCACCACGCAGTGTCCTTCACTTACTTTCCCACGAAGTTCTCCAGCACTGAGCTCTTCCCTGCGCTCTGACCACCAACCACGGCGATCTGGGGAAGGTCCATGTTGGCATTCTGGCCGATGGCTGAGAAGGCATCTTGCATACGATTGACCAGAGGGATCAAGTCTTCCATGCCCCGGTTCCCCATCCTGGATAGTGTTTGTTTGGATCCCTCCTGGCTGCTGCTGCTGCTGCTTCTTCTTCCCTGTGAAAGCGAATATCACTCCCTGGATGTTTCCCCTCTAAAGAAAACCAATAATAATGTAGAGTGGTTCAGATTGAGGCTATTTTAGCTTTGCACGGAGCGTCATTCTCTGCCGTCGCTCCTCTCTCTCTCTCTCTCTCTCTCTCTCTCTCTCTCTCTCTCTCTCTGTCCGTGCAGCCTTGCCAGAAGAGCAGAGGGACAGGATGATCTCTGCTTTGCTCTCCGTCAGCTGCGGCGACGAGCGTTGCAGTTCTGTTTCTCGCCGCTAGTGGCCGTAGTTTAGTCGCATAAGAGCCACAAGCCAGAACATTGAAAGGTTTACGTGGCTAAAAGGCAAATAAATAAACAAATAAACAACACATTTAAGTCTAAATTAGCAAATTTGTTTAATTAAAAGCTTGAATAAATTCTTAAATTATTCCTAGCTTTAGAGTTGAGTGTACTTTTTGTACTTTTTCTGTAGACACCTGCCCATCTGCTCACAGATAAGAATCCAGTCTTGTCCAGTCTTTTTTGATCCCCTGCACCAACAGGACACGACCGAAGTGCCTTGAGCAAGATATCTAACCTAACTGCTCACTGGACGCTGTGGATAGGGCTGTTCATCACTCTGGGTAAGTGTGCTCACTGCCCCCCTAGTGTGTATGTTCACTAGTATGTGTGTATGTGGGTGTTTCACTACGAACACAAGAGGCAAGTAGTTCTGAATTCTAATTCTAAGTTTATTCAGACCTACATAGGCATTAAATGAGATCCTGTTTAGATAAGAGTTAAGATGTAATCAAAGTCATTAGATGTGAAAACTTTGTACCAAGTTGTTGTGACAGAAACCAGATGCCCTGAGCCTTTAAAGGAGCAGTATGCAAAAATATGTTATGTAGACATTTAGTTGCAAACATTGCAAAGTTAGCTATAATGATAAACATGAGGTGAAGGAAAAACAGTTTTGACTCAATGTCAAAGACACCTATGTACCATGCTGTAGAAATATCTACTGAAGTTAACATGCTAACCAGCTAGCCCTGGCCCATGTCTAGTACCTGAAGAGGTGAGTCACTGAAGCATGGAGTCTGCCTTTATTCCACGAAGAAGAACAAGCTCGCCCACTTTCGTCAGGAAAACACTTTCAAAAACAAGGTGACAAAAGCAGCAGCAAAACAAAAAACAGGTGTTATCTTTCCACCTTTGGAGATGCTCATGGTGAGTAAAAGGATGAAGTTCTACGTTCTAGTGAAGTTCTAGTGAAGAGGGAGGAGGAGGAACTGTGTGCAGTATGAACTTAACAGATTATGTCATTTTACATATTGCTCCTTTAATGCAGCATCACAGATACTTTCATAGTGGAGATGTGAATGTATTGGCCCAAGGGCTTCCAGATGGAAAATAAAGTGGCTATATTTGCGTGGTGGACATGGCGACCATAGGTTCCCTTCAAATCTGAATCTCTCTAATGAGCGACTTCACATCATACCACTTTGATTGACATTAGAACTTAACCTATTATTCAGGAAGACATACACTGGAACTGGAGGAGTAACTCATGCCAGTACTGAAGAGAGGATAGTGTATCGCGGGGAAGGGCTGAGCAGTAATGATTAAATTATATATTTTCAGTATCAGATTGTATTTCTGTTTGTGTTAATGCTGCTACTGTGTGTTAAATCACTGTGTTGGGAGCCGTACACAACATTGTAAACATTAAACATAAAGGAAAGCTTCTTTTAACACAATATTAAACAGATACACATATACCAATATTTCAATACAGATATATTATAGACTTTATAATGTATATATAACATTAATACATTGTATATTATATACAGTTTTTGGCTTAATGTTTGTAAACAGTTACAGGTTGACATCTCTGTAAAGTCTAGTAGTCTGTTTCTTCTCCGCCTTTTAAACGAGTGATCTGTCCATGGTGCTGAAACGCTGCATCCTCAGCTCCTCTTAGAGGGGAATTCCATTGATATTTCAAAATTCCTGCTTCATGCAGTGGTTCAGATGGAACCATCTCATGTTAAAACTTTCCAAGAGGGAGTTTGTACAGACTTTTCTATCACCAACAATTCCAATATCTCACATCCAACCACTATGAATGACTTTCCTTACATCTCAAACATTTAATGCAGAATTTTGGAAAAATCAATGGACTTCCCCTCTGAACATGGCTGATATGTGATTCTTAGCTACTCTCTGAGTAAGTGTTAACAATGGAAGAAGTCTAAGTCTGCTGAAGTCCAATAACTGACCAACTTATTACACCATGTTCCTCTCCTCTCCATGTAAACTGGGTCCTAAATTTGGGTAACGCTTCTGTAATCATTTCCCCAACCAATCACAGGGCTGATGTCTCTCTGGCTCCGCCCACTCAAACCAGTTTCAGAGTCAGAGAAACTTAGAGAGATAAAACTAACCAGCATCACCAAAACAAGATAAACCTTCATGCCTTTATCATCATCTTCAACACTGTTCCTTCATCCCTTCATTCCTTTATCATCATCTTCAACACTGTTCCTTCATCCCTTCATTCCTTTATCATCATCTTCAACACTGTTCCTTCATCTCTTCATTCCTTTATTATCATCTTCAACACTGTTCCTTCATCCCTTCATTCCTTTATCATCATCTTCAACACTCTTCCTTCATCCCTTCATTCCTTTATCATCATCTTCAACACTGTTCCTTCATCCCTTCATTCCTTTATCATCTTCAACACTGTTCCTTCATCTCTTCATTCCTTTATCACCATCTTCAACACTGTTCCTTCATCCCTTCATTCCTTTATCATCATCTTCAACACTGTTCCTTCATCCCTTCATTCCTTTATCACCACCAACACTGTTCCTTCATCTCTTCATTCCTTTATCATCATCTTCAACACTCTTCCTTCATCCCTTCATTCCTTTATCATCATCTTCAACACTGTTCCTTCATCCCTTCATTCCTTTATCATCATCTTCAACACTGTTCCTTCATCCTTTCATTCCTTTATCATCTTCAACACTGTTCCTTCATCCCTTCATTCCTTTATCATCATCTTTAACACTGTTCTTCATCCTTTCATTCCTTTATCATCATCTTCAACACTGTTCCTTCATCCCTTCATTCCTTTATCATCATCTTCAACACTGTTCCTTCATCCCTTCATTCCTTTATCATCATCTTCAACACTGTTCCTTCATCCCTTCATTCCTTTATCATCATCTTCAACACTGTTCCTTCATCCCTTCATTCCTTTATCATCATCTTCAACACTGTTCCTTCGTCCCTTCATTCATTTATCATCATCTTCAACACTGTTCCTTCATCCCTTCATTCCTTTATCATCATCTTCAACACTGTTCCTTCATCCCTTCATTCCTTTATCATCATCTTCAACACTGTTCCTTCATCCCTTCATTCCTTTATCACCACCAACACTGTTCCTTCATCCCGTCATTCCTTTATCATCATCTTCAACACTGTTCCTTCATCCCCTCATTCCTTTATCACCATCTTCAACACTGTTCCTTCATCCCTTCATTCCTTTATCATCACCAACACTGTTCCTTCATCCCTTCATTCCTTTATCATCATCTTCAATACTGTTCCTTCATCCCTTCATTCCTTTATCATCATCTTCACCACTGTTCCTTCATCCCTTCATTCCTTTATCATCTTCAACACTGTTCCTTCATCTCCTCATTCCTTTATCACCATCTTCAACACTGTTCCTTCATCCCTTCATTCCTTTATCACCACCAACACTGTTCCTTCATCCCTTCATTCCTTTATCACCACCAACACTGTTCCTTCATCTCTTCATTCCTTTATCATCATCTTCAACACTCTTCCTTCATCCCTTCATTCCTTTATCATCATCTTCAACACTGTTCCTTCATCCCTTCATTCCTTTATCATCTTCAACACTGTTCCTTCATCCCTTCATTCCTTTATCATCATCTTCAACACTGTTCCTTCATCCTTTCATTCCTTTATCATCATCTTCAACACTGTTCCTTCATCCCTTCATTCCTTTATCATCATCTTCAACACTGTTCCTTCATCCTTTCATTACTTTATCATCATCTTCAACACTCTTCCTTCATCCCTTCATTCCTTTATCATCATCTTCAACACTGTTCCTTCATCCTTTCATTCCTTTATCATCATCTTCAACACTGTTCCTTCATCCCTTCATTCCTTTATCATCTTCAACACTGTTCCTTCATCCCTTCATTCCTTTATCATAACCAACACTGTTCCTTCATCCCTTCATTCCTTTATCATCACCAACACTGTTCCTTCATCCCTTCATTCCTTTATCACCACCAACACTGTTCCTTCATCCCTTCATTCCTTTATCATTATCATCAACACTGTTCCTTCATCCCTTCATTCCTTTATCATTATCATCAACACTGTTCCTTCATCCCTTCATTCCTTTATCATTATCATCAACACTGTTCCTTCATCCCTTCATTACTTTATCACCATCAACACTGTTCCTTCATCCCTTAATCTCAGACACCTGGGCTCTAAATTAACTACAACCCACATTACAAAACTGCTGTTCCTGAAGCACCTTTTGTGTGCAATTACACATTTCCACCAGAGAGGTCTCCAAATCCCCCAAACTTACTTACTGCAGCTTTCACTAGTGGTAAACTGCAACTTCAGAAACTCCAGTCAAGTGAAAATAAGTAAGAATCATAAAACTCAAAGATTCATTACAATTAAATAAACAAACTAAGAACAAATAAGTAAAATACAATACAATGTAATACAAAATGAACTGCAGCTACAGCCAACACAAATAGAACAGTCAAATTCAAATAATCTATTATTAGTTATTTAAGAACTTTCAGCAAATATTCAGGGGTCACCATGACTACAACACACAACATAATGTTCACTAGCTAGCTTGTCCTGTCTCTAATACCACTTTGTACCTCCGGAATAGATATTGAGTCACTGTAGTCTGCTTTTAGCCCCAGCATGAGAGGATTAAGTAGAAGCACATTCATTCTCGTCAAGAAAATATGTTTAAAAACAAAAAACAAAGAGTAAACAAAAATGCAGCAAAACAAGTGTTTTGTTGGAGATGCTCTTGGTGGATAAAAACTTGTGAAATGTGAATTTACCAGATTGCACCATTTTACATATCGCTCCTTTAAACACCTTCAGATATCTGACTCAGTAGGCCACTATGAGTGCCCATATTTACATGAATGAAATGCTAACTGCACTTGTGCATCTGTGCTTAACTCTTTATCTTCCAGGTAGGAGCACTGGTTAAGTATTGTACTTAAACTGTATGTAGTCTTGTATTTATTCTCATCTCTGTAGGTATTCCAGTCTTGTTAGCTCCTGCACTTAAACTGTACCTAACCTTATATCTCGTTATCTTCTTTCTAAGTATCAGCACTAGCTCTTGTTTGTGGCAGTGTTTGAGCGCAAGAGTAGTTTGGACTTAACCCTGTTTGTACTAGCTAGAGATTCTCTTACTCTGACCGAACCCAACACTAGAGGTGGGCGGATCGATCCAAATATCGATAATATCGATACCAACGCTGGTATTGATATTGATATTGATATTGATCAATACTCGTGTAAAAAGATCGATACTCAAGCTTTTTTTCCTCCTGCATGCACTGACTGCTGCGCACGCGGATTCATCAAAGTCTACTCTCTGTCGGTGCTGCGCTCAGTGCTCCGTGTCACAGCACAGAGCAGAGCACCCTCAGCCTGGCCCGCCCACTCAGCACTCTTCTTGAGTCCAGACGTGCTCTGAATGGAAGAAATTCCTTATTTTTTGTATTATTTTATTGTATTGTTAGAAAGAATAAGTTTGAAACTGTTTACAGTATTTGTTGTGGTGTGTTGCTTTTGTTGTATTGTGGTTTGTCAGCCCTCCACCTCTGGAGATTTTGTTTTAGGTTGTTTTTACCTCAAAAAAAAGATTTATTTTCCTAATGTTGAGGCAAACTTTGTTTTGTTACTGTTGCATTGTTTCTAAACCAAAATGTTGATTGTTATAATAAAGTATTTTGTTGTCATATACAATGTTTTGTGAATTTCTTTCCTAGGTCTTTTGAAGCGTATATATTAAATATATAAAAGGTATCGGTATCGGCGATACTGGCCCTGTGTTTATTTGGTATCGGATCGATACCTAAATTCCCGGTATCGCCCACCTCTACCCAACACGCTTATGTAAATCGACTTTGGATAAGAGCGTCTGCTAAATGACGTAAATGTAAAGGGTCATCCGCTCCAGCAGAGGGCGCCACGACGCATAGCTGAAACACTCCAGTCGGTCTAAGCTGAACCGGGCCGGTGTGTTTAGCATTAGCAGGTGCGCAGTCGCTTATACGCCGAAGAGCAGCAGGCAAGTTTCAACAGGCTGCAGTTTTAACTACAGCTTTTTAAATTCTCCTTTTTCTCCTTCAGTCACCACACAAAGTTAGAAAGTAGGTCACGCCGGGCGGGAGCCGTCGGTTTCCGAGCGAATGAGTGAGACCCGCGGAGCTGAGAGTGAAAAGCCGCTGTAGCCGGCGCTGTTTTGTCGTTAGCAGAGCCCTGTTAGCTTCAAAGGAAAAAAAACACGGCGCTAGCTTTTGCTAGCGCTTCTCATAGGAAATACATGGGGGCGTTAGCCTGCGAGCTAACGTTAGCCGACCTAGCAGCCGCGGTAGTTTGTTCGGTGTTTTTGTTTTATTTTAGCTGCATATTTTTAAGCTTAATGTTTACGTTATCGTGTTCAACCTCAGTCGTCAATCTTTATGCTATTATGAGTCAAAAATAACGTAAGCAGTTGGGAGCTTCGGTTAACTTATCCAGCAGGCTAAGCTCGTTAGCTAGCGCTTTGGTCCTGCTGCACTGCTTTGTGTTTTTTTCGGCGATTTTGGAGAGATTTAGCGAACAGAGCTCCTACTATGAGTGTTTCCACAATCTTTTAGCTCCCTAACAGACAATTCTCTTAACTTTCCAGCCCGTTTAGCAGACCTGCCGATATGTAATTCTGGCTAACGCGCTTTGTATGTGTTACACTTCGCGTCCTCCATTAGTTTACACTGCTGTGTATCGCTCATAGCCAAGCAGACTCAAAACGAGTTTAATTTGGGGGGTTTATCGAATAATCTGCTGCCTGTTAATGAGCTGGAGTAGCTGGACGAGCTTCTTCGTCCTCCGTGGTTATAATTATGTATTGATATTACCAGATTCTAATCCCGGTGATCGTACAACAGACCCACCATAGTAAACGAATGCAGATATTTAATATCTGTATGTATAATTCATGTTGTGGTGTAAACTGGCTTTAACACTCTCTGTTATCAAGCTTAGGCCATCCTTTAACCTGCTGACTTAATATCACAGCATTAATTGTGGTTACTGTCCAGCACTCTGTTGGGAATCCTTTATTAAATCCAGGGCTGCTGATGGTGTCGAAACAAATCTGCTTTATTATCTTTCTCATTTTATAAAGCAGAAAATGATTTATGCTTTACTCTGTCTATTTTGTTTCATTAAAATGTAATGTTTGAAGCTTTTGCCAGCAAAAAACACTTACTGCACATATAACGGTTATAACCTATTTAAGTATAGCGCACATATAAAGATTATAAACTATTATAACATATTTATTCTGTTCTGTATAGGGGCTGCCCCTATACAGAAAGGCCAGCCCCCACAACACATTCATTCGATCATTATCACAATTTTACATTTACATTGTGTTGCAGTAACATATTGATCTTTTTTACCACTTTCTGTGGTATTAATTTAATTATAATAATTAATTATGGTCCTTTATTTAAATTTATGTTTGAATGTTATGATGAAGGGATTATTACTTGGGTTAAAAAAAAGTTTGGTATGTTTTATTTTCTTTTAAAAAGTTCTTATTTTGAAGATAAAGGTTTTGTTCTGACAGCGGATGCGTAGTCTGTGATACTTCAAGTAATTTTCTCTATACACAGTATTTTTTTTTCTTCAATCATTGGGTTTAAACCTCCATTTGTAATGTACATTTTTCACTCCAACATAAACAAGTAGCACAAGGACGTAATGCTGTTGTAAGCATTGGCATACATGTGCATATAATGGTGTGTTTTTATAGTAGGATTTTAAAAATCGCAATGTATTGAAGTTTCTTGCCAATACACAGCCCAATAACAATATATATAAAAATATATGTGTATATATAATAACAATTCTTCCTTATCTTCTTATGTTACTGATCCAGGACTCCACCAGGCTGAAATATTGTGACTGTGGTCTGTCAGGTTGCCGACACCACCACTCGGACAGTCGAGATGTTTAACCCACATCACCACCACCAGCAGCAGCAGCAGCAGTTCCACCAGCACCTGCGGCAGCTGCAGCAGCTTTTCCAGCAGCAAACCCCGCCTCCCCCTCCGCCTCCTCCACCACCTCCTCAGCCTCCACCCAGCCACCACATCCCACATCACCATGCGGGCGGCCGGTAAGGCAGTACCAGGGGTTGAAGAAGAGTTGTTGTTTGGTTGTAGCAAAGTGATATTTTATACATACACAGAAATAGATAATTCACTGTGTTTTACTGTACGGTTAAAATATAAAACAGGTCTCATTTGTGTTTCTGTATAGTTTATCCAGGAGTGAACATACCAAGTAGTCACATTGTGGTTTCAGTATTGCAACACTGGCACCTCACAGAGAATCAATACAGTATCACTAAACTTAATATCCCGATATTCAATATTTTAATATTTTCTTACACCCATAATATACATTTGTGTCTGTGGTCAAAACAAAACCTTTTATCTTTAAAATGAGAATTTTTACGTCATAGTTCACATTTCATCCATTTGTTATAAAATAAAATTAAAAACAAAATTAAATAACGGGCAATGGGCATTTTTAAATTCAATTTTCTGCTGTTTTTATCATTAATAACAATTAGTAAATAATTCTGAATCTGTAAGCCTAAATTTAAGGACTCAACCCACTAAAATATTGATTGTAAACCAGTAGATCTCATCCTGAAGTCTGATTGGCTGAGCTGCGTTTAAAGCTGTTGTGAAATACTTACTCACACATCAGTTAGTCAAATTGTGGTTTCAGTACTGGAACACTGGCAGTTCACAGAGTATTCAAGTGCTCATATACAATCCTATTAAGCACATATGGCTTTTATATTTATCCTGTATTCATACTGTTTACAGACAAGTTGTTTTGTTGCTTATACTTTGGCCTTACTTGCCTTTAGTTAATGTGATAAAATCAAATTAAAACTGTGCCCCTCATCCAGAATGTGGGTGATCAACCAGATCATGTTTGATGTCTGAAGATTGTTTCTTTAGTTTTGCTCTGAAGTGGCTGTACCTGATTTTGCCAAGACCTGCTAACTCAGTGTCTAACTCCCCAATAGTCTAAATTCTAATAGGCTTGATTAAGTAGTTTCAGACACTAAATGACACACAGTTGTCTGTAAAATGACAAAAGCACAGACAAACTTTAACTTCTTAAAACTAAAAGGAATATATTTATTTTAGGCGTATGAAAAATTATAATATTTTCAAAAAAAAATATTTTCATACAGTCAAAGAAACATTTCAAAATCTTATCAAAATCTAATATAATACTTTGTGATCAGCAGGTCACATTCTGAGCTGCACCATATCCAGTTATACAGTACTAATTATGTTCACTTTGTAATCAAACCTGCAGTTGCAAAGTGTTTTATGTACTAATAATATCAATGATATGCTTACAAAAGCATATTATTTGTTAATTTATGACATTATTAATAACTATTACTGTATTGATCAGCCCTGGTGTAGATACAATATTCTATAAAACTGTAGTTTATTTTATGTTTGAGAGCTGTAAAGGCAGAATGCATATTTTGGCACATATAGAAAAAACTATCCAATATATGAATTTTTCCTCATAAATAATAAATAAATAAACATATACATTAGAACTGTGTATCGGCAAGAACATTGCGATACAATAAATATCGTGATACAGCGGTTACGATTCATTATATCGTATTACATTGCGATACTGCAAGCTAAGTGATACATTGTGATTTTTCAGATCCTACTATTAAAACACACCACTGTATGAACAGGTTTGCCAATGCTTACAATAGCACTGCGCCCTTGTGCTGCTTGTTAATGTTGGAGTGGAGCTGAAAATGGATTACAACACTGCCATCTAGTGGTCGGAGGTTTAAACACAACACACAATGATTCACTGTCTGCCAGGAATTTGTGTATCGATACTGTGTTTTTGAGAATCAATATAGTATCACCAAACATAATATCCCGATATTTGATATTTCAATATTTTCTTGCACCAGGAATTTACATATATATCTGTGGTCAAAATTTTCCAAAGAAGGAAAAACATAGTTCCGTTCATCATAAAATAAAAAGAATGAAATAGCAGGCAATGGGCATTTTCAAGTTTTGTCAAAAATAGAGATAAAAGGCGGCTCTAAAACTTGCTGCTATTTTGATCATTAATAACATTAATAAATAATTATGAATCTGTAAGCGTAAATTTAAGGGCTCAACCCACTAAAATATCAATTATAAAACCAGCAGTTCTCATCCTGAAGTCTGATTGGCTGAGCTAGCTATTGTGAAATACTTACTCACACATCAACTGAAACCTGTATCAGTGCAACAAGTGTATGACACTCTGGGGTGAAACTTTAGGAGATGCAGTCTAATCAAAGCAAGCCCTTTTCTTTCAGACAGACCACCAGCATGTCAATTTTGTATTTGTAAAACTCAGCATCACTGTAGCTTATAGAAACCCTGTTCCAGGTGACGTGTAAGTTAACAGTAATAATGTTAATAATCCTGTATTCTTTTTCATTACAGTAACACTGACAGTCTTTTTAGCTTTAATGAAGCTCATAAGGTTTTGTCCTTCTGCTTGTATCTAACAGACCCATGGGCGTCCCAGCGCCGGCGCCTCCACCGCCTGCTGCCCGCATGGTCAATCTCTGCTCGGCCACTCAAACTATCATCGCCCCGAACCCCATGCTGCAAGGGGCGCTACTGATGCAGCAGATGCAAGGTAAACTGAGTCCGAGTTGGGCATGGCTTTCTTTATATAGCTGTCATGCAGTGCCTGTGGTGATTTAAGAGTGGTCATGTGATGTCTGTAGTGTCCTTACTTTGACCGTGGATCGCAGTCGCGTGTGTGTTTGTTTCAGTAAGCACCGACTTATTAGAATTGTAGTCTGTTTGAAGCGTTTGTTTCCAGAAAATCACAAAAATTAACCCCAGAATTTAAAATTCTGCGCATCATCTGTGTGGTAAATACTGACAGACTCTAACAGTGTCGCTGTTACTTAGATTTGTAGTTAAATGATTGGCCAACTCAAATTAAGTCAAGATATTTGAAAAGACTTGTGAACAGCAGCAAACACTGGCCTATTTCCAGTTATACTATTTGTATAGTTTTATCAATTGTGACCATTTTGCACCCTTTTGTAATCTTGGTCTTGTTGCTCTGCCTTAAAGATTGATGTAAATGAGCTCTATTCTGATTGGTTCCCTTGTATAGTGCCCAACTATGGGCTGAAACACTCTTTTAACTACATTATGAATGGGTGGAGCTAAACTGGGGCTGCAAGATATATTGTTTCAGCACCGGCATTGCAATATTCATAATTTATTTTGCACCAATATTGGATTCATTGAGTTGTTTTTTTTTTTTTTACATGGACAGTAACGCATCCACTCATTAACAGTGAACAGCTGATGATAACCATAAACATAATTTATTTGACAGTATATTGCAGTTCTTGCACTACACGTGACAACACAACTAATTTGTTTGACCATTTAAAGCACCACCACGAAGCTCTGTATCAGACGAGTGTGACGCCTGACCTGGATGCTATTAAACGTAGTAAACTGTTTTAGATGCCTTTGCCAGCGTCTCACCGTATGAGAAAGGTTCCAAATAACATTGAGAAATCACTGTTGCAACAACTTTTCTCCTCGTGAAAGACCTGGTACCAGTTAACACAGCTACTGAAGAGGGCTTTACAAACATGATCCGGTAACCTAATAAATCAAATTAAATCAAATCAATTTTATTTGTATAGCGCTTTTAACAACTGATGTCGTCACAAAGCAGCTTTAAGGGAAGTTAGTGATGAGAAAAGTTCAATAGAGCATACATAAGCCTAAGAATAAAATAACACAGAAGAAAACCATAGAAATCATAGAACAAACATAGAAAACCCCCCAGTGAGCAAGCCATAGGCGACAGTATCAAGGAAAAACTCCCTCAGAACTGGAGTAAGAAACCTTGGGAGGAACCAAGACTTACAAGGGGGGACCCATCCTCCTCTGATCAAACTACTCAAACAGTACTGATATAATGACTGTAGCACCTTGTACTTCTGTTTAGTTGAGAACAGTAAGCGGTATGTAACGCCATCACACATATTTTTAATTTGTAAGTTGCCGTCTCTGAGTTGTACGATACGTGCAAGGCATAAGTTGAAACAGAGCTGTCGCAGTGGACTGTTATGTCGCTACAACAGACATGTGGCCCAGCCGGACAACGGAACCTTACATAAGTCTTAAGTCTGGCTTATACTCCCTCTATGTGTGAAAATGACTGTGTACGTTTCAAGTGATATAACAGTCACTGCCCACATACTGTCTATGACATTAATGAGGATTTCTAACTGAAAAGTCACGCCATTTTTCCCCAGAGGATCATTTAGGGTGAGAACATGCATTATTATTATGATGGACCATTAATTTCTTGTGACTTTTGATCAAATCTGGCGAAAGGTCCTGCGTTATTTAATATCACAATTAGAGATGGATCAATCGGCTATGTATTAGTTTTGGCAGATTTTTGCCGATATTTCTCTAATTTAGAGCCGATCCCGAGAGCCGATCGATGGCGTTAAACAAATGAGCCTAATTTCTGTATTTCCTGCAAGCGTTTCATCCAGGAAGAGGAGCCCTCCGTGAAACCCCCTCCGGCCAGCTCCCTGCAATTCCTATCTTAACCACTAGGAGGAAATACATTTTCTTTCATTTTCGACAGACTGACTAAAGCAGAGGCGTCGCGAGAAAAGCATGTACTGATAGATAACGTTGTCCGTCTGACAGTTTGTTACTGTATGTGACGCAGACTCATCCAGGAAGTTTTTAAAATGTGTAAAATCAGCGTGTCTCGTTGGAGAACCAACACAAAGACATTTAACTCTACTAATCTGATACACACAGCTGAGTACAGTGAGTATCAGCAAACAGCAGAGCTAGCACACACAGCTAACACAAAACAAACAACCCAGAACACCATACAGACCAGATCTGACCGGTACGAACAGAACAGCAGCAGCAATTCAATATTCTACATTTAATGATTACAGATTTAGATAACAGAGTCTGTGTTTAATGATTGCAGTTTTTATTGCATTTATTTAATTATCTTTTTTAATTTTAAATTAAGGGTCTAAATGTAATGATTACTGTATTTGGGGATATTTGTATGATTTACTTTGTTCATTTACTGTTAGTTTTGTTTAAAAATATGCTGTTTCACATGAGCTTGTTAAAAATGGTAATAAACCAGTTTTGATCATGTTTCATGACTTGCGCTTATAACTACATGCAGCCCTGCCGTGGCATATAACCCCGGCCTCTATCGGTATCGGCTATGGGCCGATCGTGCTGAAAGGCGATCGGAATCGGTCTCTAATCACAATATATATTGCAGCAAAGAAAAATATTGCATATTGATACTGCAATATCATGCAGCAATAAGCAAATCTGTTAAGTTCTAAAAAGATAAAGGTATGTAGATATGTTGGTTTTGTGACATCACAAAAACATTGATTTCGAAGTAGGATGTTTTCTTGTTTGGTTTGTCTGTGAACTGGGGAGTGAATGGTGTTGCATCAACATGGTAGATGCAAGGAAGATAGTTTTTCTGTTATGTGGCCCCTTAACTAATGTGATGTGTTTTATTTGAAATTGTATGCTTGAGTAATAAAGAGATACACCTAAATAAAGCCAGTACAGTTAAGTATGTCTGTGGGTGAGATTTGGTGAGATTGTTTGGTAAATTGTGACTTTTTTCCCCTCCAGGGAACATGAGGAGCTTTGCTATGGGTGGTCAGCAGTTCCAGCAGTTTTTTGCCGCAGGCTCTAGGTCCTCCATCTTGGGGCCTGTTCCACTTGGGGTGGCCATCAAAACTCCACACATGGGGTTTCCTCCACGACACTTCAACCCTCACGCTCGCTACTATAACAATGTAAGACCTCATTGGTTCACCTATCAGTGCTGATTGTGTAGTGGAGGTGCAGTATCCTCTGCCTTCCTGCCTTCCTTTCTTTCTGTGTGTTTGTGCCCAAAACAGGCTTTTAGAGCATACAGGCAGCTAGGTGTGAGTTTATTTGTTTACAGATAATGATGTGAGCACACAAAATCAGTTTAACATGGTCATTTAAGAGCGGCCATGTGATGTCTGTAGTGTCTTGCTTTGACGGTGGTCGTGTTTGGTTTAGTAAGCATTGACTTATTAGAATTTAAGTTAGATGTTTAGTTGGAAGTGTTTGTATCCAGAAAATTACTAAAATAACCCCAGAATTTTGTTGTTTATGATTCTGGGCATTATCATCAATAGACATTAACAGCGTAGCTGTTGCTTACATTTTATTTATTTGTCAGATGGTTGTCAACTTAAGTCAAGAAACTGGCCTGTTTATGGGAAGAGAGAGTTAAAGACCCATATCCTACAGTTTGTTTCACATTTTCTCTTTCCAGTTATACCATCTGTATGGTTTTATGAACCAAAAATGTATTATTGTTATTATTAGTAGTATCAGTATTAGTATTAAAAACCAATAATTAATTTTTTACATGATCTTTTTGCAACCTCTTGTAATCTTGTTTTTTTACTCTGCTTTTAAGGCTTATTTGACAACATTGCTATAATTCCATCATATTTAACATTTATAATTAGACTCTGATTAACAGAAGGAAATTTGACGTGGTATGCAAGACATACAATGGCTTTTATAAGAAGAATAGTCAGATTCATTATATCAGAGTGCCATTTGGGAGAGAGCCATTGTGCCTCTCTTAGTGTCTTCTGTAGCTTTTTGTACACACCAGAGGGAGAAGCTCTCCCCCACAGAAACCACTTTCTTCAATGGCTCATCTCGTACCATGTTACTTATTGTCTGTATGCCAGCGCCCCCTCACACAACATTGAGCCCTAAAAAAGTTACAAGCTGTCTTGCTTGCAATGTTGGATCCAGTCTACCAGCTTGTTCTACCTACCGGACTTTCAGGATTGAACTCGAGCACAACTGATACCATTTTAGAAGTAACCACAGGGGTGTGGAGGGTGGAACTTGTGGCTGGTTGCCACTCTGGTGGTGGTTCAGTCAGGATAGAGTGGGCAAGCTGACCAATCGGAGCACACTGGACTTATTGGGAGGTGGGGCTTAAAGAATTCCAAAAATGAAATGAACACAATGGGTTTCCTTTGACAGATTGATTGTATTTAAAGGACCTATAATAATAATGAGACAGAGCAGCCAGTCAGAACAGAGCTCATTTGCATACATGAGGTACAAAAACATCCTGTTGAATGTCAAGTTGACTTCAGGGGCTGTGAATAACATGCACATGTAGGATATGGGGCCTATATTTACTTGAGTAAGCTAGGAACTGTGATTAACTTGGTCACCCTAGTATGTGTCTGTTAGTTGGAGCTGTAATTGCTAGTGACTGGACTGACTGTACACACAGGACTACCAGTCGCGGCAGCCTGACAGGAAGAGGGAGAACGAACAGAGACCTGCAGGGGCTACGGACAGCCAGCCGGGAGCAAGCAGCAGCCGAGGTCTGGCTTTCAACACGACACTATACGCTCATTTATATCTTAATGCTTCATTTACACTGTCTTGTTGTTTATGGTCTAGAATGAATAATAACCTGAGCTTATTTATTTTCGCTGCAGATGAAGTTGCAGCAGTGGCAGATGTGAGCAGCCAGTCATCTACACAGCAGTCGGATGAACCAGCAGCGAAGAAAACAAGAACAGATGGGTAAATATCACAGCAAAGTGGATGTTAATGTACAACTTTTCAGGGAAGGAATGATGATCTTATTTACTTTACTGACAGGAAATAATTCTAGATCAGCTTTCCTTTTATGGAGAGCTTCTTTAATATGGAATTTTGCATCATCCTAATGATTAGAGCTGTGATTTTGGCCAGTGGGGATGGATTTGGATATAAGAAACTATCGAATATCTGGATATTATGTTTAGTGATACTGTATCGATTTTCAAAAACACAGTATTAATACACAGATTCTTTGCAGACAGTGAATCATTGTGTTTAAACCTCTGAGCACTAGATGGCAGTGTTGTAATCCATTTTCAGCTCCACTCCAACATTAACAAGCAGCACAAGGGCGCAGTGCTATTGTAAGCATTGGCAAACCTGTTCATACAGTGGTGTGTTTTAATAGTAGGATTTTAAAAATTACAATATATCACTTTGCTTGCAGTATCGCAGTATATCGTGATATATTGGATCGTGACCACCGTATTACGCCATGTATTGTATTGCCAGGTTCTGGCTAATACGCAGCCCTAGTTTAAACAATGGGGAGAATTCAGAATGACAGTGTCGTCTTGGTTTTTGGCTATTAATGATTCTTTGTCCTTTGTCACCCAGCCCAGATGATCCAGTGGAGACAAAAGCTTCCCTGAGTACGGAGTACGAACGTCCTGCCGAAGAGCCCACCACTGCAGGTGCACAACCTCCTGATGTACAGGAGATTATTGAAAGTACTTATTTACCCCTATTCTGCCTCCCTTTGGTCTGGTATTGGCAGCTTCTAACTGGTGTGAGGTGGAAATTAATATTTAAATCTTGCAGTATGAGCACAGGAGGAGGATTCTTGTCATGTTGCACTAAACACTGACCATGTATCTGAAATGGTCCACTCGTTAACCCGTTCCCTGTTCACTACATAGACTGCTCTATTATATAGAGGAGCAGTGAAGGAGTAGAGGGAATTCGAACAACAAACTTTCCAAAGAAACCGCTATGCATTGTGAGGCGTCAGCCTGTAAGTAGTGTACATTGGTTGTCCACTAGTTTTACGGTGCATTGTGGGTAGGAATGTAGTGAACTGTATAGGGAATCTAACTGCCCACTGAGAATTCGGACAACACTACAAGATGGCAGACACTCTGAATAGAAAACTAAACCCTAACTAGGGTGAGATTTCAGACACACCCCCAGGTACTGTTTAAAATGATCAAACATGGGCTTCCCAGGCACAGTTGATTCCTGGAACTAGTTTAAGTTACATGGATAATAAATTATAAATCTGTAATTACATAAATTATAAATCTGTAATTTAACTATGATTCGATTAGGCTGTGTTGGTGTGATTCAGAGTTAGAGGTGTGAGATATATATCGTCTATGATAATATCTTAATTGCCGTGTTAACGATGTGTGAGCTGACCTTATCGAGTACGCTACTGACAGAAAAAACAACAATCAGAACTCCTCGCCTCCACACGTTCACTACTTCATGCTTTAGTACAGGCTGTTGCGAGTGTGCACTGAGAGTGCCCATACTATGTGCTAGCAAGAAACTCAGACACCACCAGCCTCGCAGTCTACCGCATTTTTTTTTAACTCCTAGACGAGGATCATCTTCACTCGTGTGGAGCTGGTCTGATCTGAAAAGACTGACGTTACTCAGAAGACAGCAGTTTACAGACTTTGTAATAAAGCAGCCGTTAAAGATCAACACAGCAAACCTGTTCATCATCTCCCAACACACCACCACACAGTGTGTGAAGAGAGTATGAGGGGCGCGAAGAGAGTATGAGGGGCGTGAAGAGAGTATGAGGGGCGCGAAGAGAGTATGAGGGGCGCGAAGAGAGTATGAGGGGCGCGAAGAGAGTATGAGGGGCGCGAAGAGAGTATGAGGGACGTTAAGAGAGTATGAGGGACGTTAAGAGAGTATGAGGGGCGCGAAGAGAGTATGAGGGGCGCGAAGAGAGTATGAGGGGCGTGAAGAGAGTATGAGGGGCGCGAAGAGAGTATGAGGGGCGCGAAGAGAGTATGAGGGACGTTAAGAGAGTATGAGGGACGTTAAGAGAGTATGAGGGACGTTAAGAGAGTATGAGGGACGTTAAGAGAGTATGAGGGGCGCGAAGAGAGTATGAGGGGCGCGAAGAGAGTATGAGGGGTGCGAAGAGAGTATGAGGGGCGCGAAGAGAGTATGAGGGGCGCGAAGAGAGTATGAGGGGCGCGAAGAGAGTATGAGGGACGTTAAGAGAGTATGAGGGACGTTAAGAGAGTATGAGGGACGTTAAGAGAGTATGAGGGGCGCGAAGAGAGTATGAGGGGCGCGAAGAGAGTATGAGGGGCGCGAAGAGAGTATGAGGGGCGCGAAGAGAGTATGAGGGGCGCGAAGAGAGTATGAGGGACGTTAAGAGAGTATGAGGGGCGCGAAGAGAGTATGAGGGGCGCGAAGAGAGTATGACGGGCGCGAAGAGAGTATGACGGGCGCGAAGAGAGTATGACGGGCGCGAAGAGAGTATGACGGGCGCGAAGAGAGTATGACGGGCGCGAAGAGAGTATGACGGGCGCGAAGAGAGTATGACGGGCGCGAAGAGAGTATGACGGGCGCGAAGAGAGTATGAGGGACGCGAAGAGAGTATGAGGGGCGCGAAGAGAGTATGAGGGGCGCGAAGAGAGTATGAGGGGCGCGAAGAGAGTATGAGGGGCGCGAAGAGAGTATGAGGGGCGTGAAGAGAGTATCGGGAGACAGACCTAAAGCAGATAAGGAGTCTGGTAGAACAAACACTCAACAAACTTCTGCTGAGTCATTCACTAAAGAAGAGCCTTCACCCGATGACGCTGGGATTGGCTCCAGCCCCCTTGTGACCCCGACTAGGGTGATAACGCGGAAGATAATGGATTGATGGATATTAATATACTTTAGGAGGCGTAAGATAGTAAAATGTAAGACTTTAAAAACACATTTTTAAATAATGCACAATATCATTTATCATTATCAATACAATTACAGAAAATAACCAGATATCAGTTTTTGTAAATATCACACAACCCAGAATTACTATCTTTAGACAGGAGCTCAGGAGCTGCTTGTTTTGGTCATGTTTAGAAATGTTTTTACGTTGGAAATAATCCCAGAGTTCTTGAATATTGCTGTAATTGATTGTAAGTGAATTCTCACGGTCAAAAATTTACACAGTTGAATCTCCACCTTTACATTTGTGTCCCTGCATGTCTATTCCTCTGTTGTCAAACTGTTCGGAATGCCTTCCTCATTCCTCTGCTCTGTGTGCCTGTTGTAGACTGTATAGTAGAAGAAGACGGGACCATGGCTGGGTCAGAGGCGGCTGAAGCAGTAGAGCAAAGCAGAGCAGCTGAGGTTGGCAGTCAAGTGCATTTCACTGAATGCTTTGGAGGCGAGTTTGAGGTGCAGATCAGCTCCTGACTCTCTCTCTTCTCTGTTGCCGCAGCAGGAAGAAGACCCCGAATCTTCACGCAGAGACACAAAGCAGCAGAGCAGTCTGACTCAGTCTGAGCCTACAGCCTCCGAGACTGTGGCTGATGGCAAGGAGGACACAGTCGAGTCTAGTGATGTTAACGAGGAGACCAGCGAAGCAGGAGGAGAGACCTCGAACAAATTCTACTGCTACATCTGCAACATCACCTGTCACAACCAGCAGGTTAGTTCCTCTGACACAGTAGTGGCTTCAGATATCTGAAGAGGAAATAAGAATACTAATTTGATCTGTATAGATTGAACATTTATTCTCTTAATGAATGCTATACTGCATTAAGAGTCGTTGTATGTCAACAGAGTTCAACATTAAATGATTACACAGATTTTAAAAATTGACCATTTCAGTATTGGCAAGAACCTGGTGATACAATACGTATCGTGATACAGCGGTCACGATTCAATATATTGCAACATTGCGAGTGATATTGCAATTTTTCAAATCCTACTATTAAATTACACCACAATATGAACAGGTTTACCAATGCTGACAATAGCATTGCACCCTTGTGCTGCTTGTTAATGTTGGAGTGGAGCTGAAAATGGATTACAACACTGCCATCTAGTAGGGGTGTGCCATATCGTATCGTACACAATAATATGGCCAACATTTTTTAATATCGCGAACGGTATTATACCCTAAAATATCTCTAATTATCACATCAGGTGCTATTTTTTTTACTGTTTTTAATGAAAGAAAAATTCACACTTTTCTCATTTCCCATCATATATCTACTAGAGACAGATTGTATCTGTCCAGTATCATTCATTTTACTTCAGTCCTGGATATATGGAGATATTTGGAGTGCATTATTTAGTATCGTGACATTCTGGATCATTGACTTATGTTACAATCTGATGAAAATTCTTGTATTTTTTAATATCTCAGTTAGGGGTGAATGCAATAATAAAATTAAATTTTCATTTTGTTGCAGTAGTTTATATCTTTTTAATTCAATGTTTATGTTCATATCACCAAAAGTATCGTTATCGCAAAAATACCATGAAATATCTTGATATTATTGTAGGGCCATATTGCCCACCCCTACCATCTAGTGGTCACAGGTTTTTGCGACTCGATACAGTATCGCAAAACATATCCCGAACATTTTTGTTAATCTTCTGCTTGATATTTATCGATCATTAACATGTTTCTACAATATCTGCCTATTTTATTAGTCTCAATTATCATATAGGAGCACTTTGTAGTTCTACACTTACAGACTGTAGTTCATCTGATACTCTATATGCTTTTTAGCTCCATTTTACCCTGTTCTTTAATGATCAGGACCCCCCATGAACCACCACAGAGCAGGTATTAATTGGTTGGTGGATCATTCTCAGCAATGCAGTGACGCTGACGTGGTGGTGTGTTGGTGTGTGTTGTTCTGGTGTGAGTGGATCAGACACAGCAGTGCTGCTGCTGGAGTGTTTAAACACTGTGTCCACTCACTGTCCCCTCTATTAGACTCTCCTACTACTTGCTGGTCCACCTTGTAGATGTAAAGTCAGAGACAGTAGCTCATGTGTTGCTGTAGAGTTTGGGTTGGTTGTGCTCTAGTCCTTCAACAGTGGT
Source organism: Megaleporinus macrocephalus (assembly GCA_021613375.1). Taxonomy (NCBI): domain Eukaryota; kingdom Metazoa; phylum Chordata; class Actinopteri; order Characiformes; family Anostomidae; genus Megaleporinus; species Megaleporinus macrocephalus. The sequence goes on along the minus strand of CM038726.1, from coordinate 31,725,139 downwards.
CACAGAATGCAGTTGGCTGGTTGTTGGACTAGTCCAGCAGTGGCACTGGTGTGTGTAAAACTCCCAACAGCACTGCTGTGTCTGATCCACTCATACCAGCACAACACACTAACTAACACCACCACCACATCAGTGTCACTGTAGTGCTAAGAATTGTCCACCTCCCTAGTAGTACCTGCTCTGTGGTGGTCCTGTGGGGGGGTCCTGACTATTAAAAAACAGAGTAATAAAGTATACAGAGAATCAGATGAACTACAGTCTGTAAGTGTAGCTCCTATATGGTCAGTAGAGCTGATACAGTGGACAGTAAGTGTAGAAACAGTGAGGTGGTTTTAATGTTATGGCTAATCTTCCTAACTGGATGGCCAATGACCATTAATGGAATTTGTTTATTATGTATTTTATGTTGGGGGTCTTAATAAAGTGTGTGTGTGGACAGAATTTTCAGAGCCATATGAATGGATTAGCCCACCAGCAGAGAATGATGGAGATACAACACATGAGTAACGCCTGCCTCGTCACGCTGCTGCCTCGTGTACAGGAGTCTCTGCAGGGGTCACGCAAGGACGGGTAAGCGTTTAATGAAGTATTTCTTAGTATTAGCTATATTCTTAACATTGTGGTCCCAAATAAGAATAAACCAAAATGTTTGCATATTAAAATAAACAGCAGCCCTGAGGAATTATGCCATTAACTTTCTTTACCATCACATGACATAAATTATGATTAGCTCCTCAATCTAATTACAGTTAATTGTCCTAATCATTAAATCCTCCAAACTGCTTTGATTTGACTTAGCTTGTTGATCTTGGGCTTTGCTGTTCAGTTATTGCTATACATTATTCAGCAGCTACTATGAAACTAATATGAAAGTAAAGTATTTATGAGAGCAGACTGAACTGCGTGCACACATACCAGCTGTCAGGTTTCGAGAGGTTACTGCCTTGTGACTCTAGAAGCACTCTTAAGATGTAACGTATTTGTAATGCAGAGAGAAAAGGCCGGGCCTGCAGAGATGGTGCGCCACCTGCCAAACCCACTTCACTACTAATGTCATGGACCACCGCAAGACCAAGGAGCACAAGGTGCAGTATTATCTCCTATGAATCATCTGTAGAGGAAGATAAGCCTTAGTTTAACACAAACCCTATGACTCTAATAATAAAAATACCTTCGATGTCAGCTTTTTATATTCCGATTAAAGCTAACACAGAAATAGACCCCTCTCTCTAACTTTCCTTTTATCTTTCTTGCTGAAGATCTGTAGCCGTTCCTCTAACCCCACCTGCACGCTCTGTAAACAGCAGTTCAGACTGTCTAGAGAGTTCGTAGAACACATGCAGTCCACTGAGCACAAGCAACGCATGGAGCAGGTACAGTATAGAGAGCTCTGTAGCAAAGAAACTTTGTGGTAGCGTTTAAAGGAATGTATTGTACCATGAAATTTTCTTTTTCTTTTTGCGTAGCTGTGGAAAGAAACTGGGACAGACCGTTTGGAAGATTTGAGTTTGGAAGCCTATGCGATTGGAGCAGACGAGGAAGATGTAGACAGTGATGAGGAACAAGAAAGGCCTGATGAAGAAAATGGCCAGGTTGGGCAACTCCTGAAACTTTACACCAGAACTTTCCTCTTGCAGCTGTTTGTATATGGATGTGTTCTTGTCAACTCCAAAATTGGAGCTGTCTAAGACTGGATTCAGTGCCATTCCTACCTGTCCTGATGTATTATTCCCAATAGGGGTGTAAGAAAATATTGAAATATCAAATATTGCGATATGTTTTGTGATACTAAACTACTGATACGATCTGTATTTTCAGTAATAACTTCATAAAAGCACTAAATCATGTGCAAAATCATGTAATAGATTACATATGTTTGTGAATGAAAAAGTCAGACTGTATTAAAGCAGTTTTATTTGATCAGATTATGTCCCAGTAAACAAGTATATGGTAAAGAGGTAAGAGATGCTGTGTTGACATTCATGTGCATTAGCATCACTGGTTTTGGTCATTCTCACATTTTCAGGAAGGACTGCCTGTACAGATGGAAATCACACTGGAAGACATGACCGAGGAGGAGGAGTTTGACCCAGACGCGGTGTATGGTAAATAGAACATTCTTTATTATATATGATCACAAATGTGTAAAATTAAGCAGGGAATCCTTTAAACCTTAACTGTACATCGTCTCCAAAGGTTCCAGCTTCGTGATCCCTGTGGCTGGATTTCTGTGTCGACTGTGTAACCAGTTTTATCACTTTGAGGCATCAGCGCGACATACTCATTGTAAGACACTCCAGCACTTTCAGAATATGAAGGTAGGTTTGACTTTGTTTTAAGTTGCATCTATTAAGGGTAGTAAGTGTGGTTATTTGAATATACGCATGTCCAGACTATATAGTTCTGGTGGTTCCTTAAAAAAAATAAAAAATATATACACACACACACACACACAGTACAGACCAAAAGTTTGGCCTCATTCAAAGAGTTTTCTTTATTTTCATGACTATGAAAATTGTAGATTTACACTGAAGGCATCAAAACTATCTCTACCTCTTGAAGCTCATCAAGAGAATGCCAAGAGTTTGTGAAGCAGTAATCAAAGGTGGCTACTTTGTAGAACCGAGAATATAAGACATATTTTCAGTTGTTTCACACGTTTTTGTTAAGTATATAATTCCACATGTGTTAATTCATAGTTTTGATGCCTTCAGTGTGAATCTATAATTTTCATAGTCATGAAAATAAAGGAAACTTTGAATGAGATGTGTCCAAACTTTTGGTCTGTACTGTGTGTGTGTGTGTATATATATATATATATATATATATATATATATATATATATATATATATATATAAAAATAACAAACATAGGGGTGTGACAAGATCTGGTATTAGAGCGACAGACCAGACACGGCCCACTTGTAAGCACTGTAAGAAAATCATGCCGTACAAAGCCACTAATACAAGCACTATGCAAAACAGCGCCACCATGGATCTCTACTGAAGCCCGTCATGACTGTAAAGAAAATGACGAATGGGCAGGCAAACTTACAAACACCTTGGGACCTCAATTTCCACACTCAAGTGCTAGAGCCACGGCCATAACAAGAGAAACAGGCGTTTTCATAGCAACTACACCGCTTCCTATAGTGGAGAATACAAGGTTTAGGCGACTCCTCCACACTTCGAAACCAAAATACACCAACATGCTCGCATTTTGTGGTCCCGAATGTTTACAAAGAGACCATGGGTGTGTCTGAAATGCTCCACTCGTTAACTAGTTCCCTGTTCACTATTTAGACTATATGTAGACTATGTAAAACACGATATAGGGGAGACAGTAGAGGGAATTCGGACGACGAACTTTTCTAAGAAACCGCTATGTATTGTGGGGTGTCGACCTGTAAGTAGTGTACATCGGTTGTCCACTAGTTTTACAGTGCATTGTGGGTAACAATATAGTGAACTATATAGGGAATCTAACTGTCCTCTGAGAATTCGGACAACACTACAAAATGGCCAACACACTGAATAGAACACTGAACGGTAACTAGGGTGCGATTTCAGACACGCCCCAAGGCTATGATTAAACAGACTCTAAAAGAGACAGAAAGCATCGCCATAACAACCAATGTTTGGATGCTTAGATGTATGCTGCGCTATATCACAATTATGAAAAAGATTAGTTTCACGAGCCTCATAAAGGACTTTGTCAAATAAACATATTTTTCGTCTCGTTCTTGTAAACCCAATATCGTGTCTCGTCTTGTGAGATGAGTTTCTTGTCACACCCCTAAAAAAAAAAAGTCATGATATCTAATCTAATACTTTCTGCCAGTAGAAGTATTACATTCAGGAATGTCCAATCTTGGGATTTAATTAATCTCACTGTCATACAGGTGTCATGAATAGATTTTCAGAGAAGAAAGCAATCTTAACTATCTGCAGTGTTGCTGTTTTAAATAACATGAAATATAAGAACTTACCTGCAGCACCTCCTGTTTTTTTAAACTAGTCTTTCATCTAAATGTGCATGTAAAGTGTATATGTGCTCCTAATACAGACTAGACTACACTGCCTGGGCCCATTCTGGTTATAAACATTCAGAGTCCTGAATGTCAGGTTTTATACATAAATTTAATATACTTTAGTATCAACTGGCAGAGTAGCATAATCCTACATGTACTGTGCAGCTATATTATCTGTAGCAGATTGAACTTTGTATTGGCTGATACACTATTATGAAATACTAACATCACAGAAAACTGTACAATCCAGATAGACCCTTCAAACAGTCAATGATTAATTCATTTTCACATCCTCAGATATGCTTTGGGTGTCGCTTATGCAGTTCACCAAATTCAATTCCGCTGTATTCTTATTAGGGCTGTATATTGGGAAGAATCTGGCGATACAATATGTATCATGATACAGTGGTCACGATTCAATATATCACAATATATTGCGATACTGCAAACAAATAATATATTGTAATTTTTCAAACCCTATTAAAACACACTAATATATAAACAGGTTTGTCAATGGTTGCAATAGCATTGCGCCCTTGTGCTGCTTGTTACTGTTGGAGTGGAGCTGAAAATGGATTACAACACTGCCAACTAGTGGTCAGAGGTTTAAACACAACACACAATGATCCACTGTCTGCCAGGAATCTGTGTATCCATACTGTGTTTTTGAGAATTGATACAGTATCACCAAAAATAATATCCCCATATTTGATATTTTCGATATTTTCTTACACCCCTAATTCTTGGTGTACAGTGCAGATAGAGAGCAAAGCAGCTTAATGTTCAGGTAAACAGAGTAATAGGTTTACAGAGATGTTTCAGGTGTATTTAGGGCTGGGGCGTCGCGCCGACGCAACCGATTACGAATTTGCGTCCATTAGCATAACGTGCGACTAAGCGTCTCAGAGATGGCCGCGTCTACTGAAAGCATGGATTTATCTGGAGCGCAAGCTGCAGTTATAAACAATCACTCACCTGCATCTAAAGTTGTGGGAGTGTTTCACACAGAAACACAACAGTGTGGTGCTCTGTCAGCTCTGCACAGTGGAGATGATCAACAGTACAACTGCTAAACACGAGACCTTGAAGATCAAACATCCCGTAGAGCTTCATCAACACAGCAGCAGGACAGCACCTGTTCACCTGTTTATCTTATCTTAGCAGATTATTTTAAGATTATTAACACGTGTAACAGGTTTCTTTCAGTAGAGTCACTTGAAAAGTCTCATTGTTAACCGTTTCTTAGTCGTCCAGTGTAGAACCTAAGACTGTTCTAGATACCGCGGGAGCTTTAAAACACGCGTAGCTGCTTCTCAAACGACTCTCTGACAGAATATATAGTCCACAAACTGTCAAGTTCTTGTGTGAGGCGTGTAGACTACGAGTCATTTGTGGCTCTAAAAGTCGAGTCAGAGCGTAGACTCTTAGTCTTTAACACATAAATGCGTAAAGGTACACATTGAGTCTAGAATGCCCCCACCCAATGATCAGGACCCTCCAAGGACCACCACAGAGCAGGTATAATATAGATGGTGATTCATTCTCAGCACTAACTCTAGTGTGCATTGCTGCTGGAGTGTTTAAACACCTCAGTGTCATTGTTGGACTGAGAACAGTCCACCAACCAGCAACATCAAGCCACCACTGATGAAGAACTAGAGAACACAAACTGTGCAGCAGCAGATGAGCAACTGTCTCTGACTTTATATCTACAAGGTGGAGCAATAAGGAGTAGGAGTGACTAATAGGGTGGACAGTGAGTGTTTACAGTTTCCCAACACACCACCACATCATTGTCACTACAGTGCTGAGAATGATCTGCTTGTCAGATAATGAGTTCTTGTCCTGTGGTGGTCCTGACCATTGAAGAACAGGGTGAAGAGGGATAAAGTATACAGAGAAATAGAAAGTCTGTAACTAATAACCAATGTGATCAGGCGTAGTATAACCAACAATGGAACAACATGTGTGTCTATTACAGGAATACAAGGCCTTAAAGCTCCAGGAGGAGTCGACAGCAGAGGCAGTCTGTGGCAGCTCAGCGGACCATCCCACCAAGAACGCAGACCCCCAGGCCGGACAGGCTCCCAGTAGCCCCTCTTTAAGCAACCCTGCTGCCAGCAACAGTAGACTAGCTCCGGTGAGTTCCGCCAAACCAGCTACTACTCGTCAGGGAAGCATTACCACCACCACTGCCAGCAGCAACGTAAGCAACAGCAGCAGCAACAGTAGACCTCCTTCCCCAAACCAGCAGGCTGCATCCGGATCCAGCCAGCCTGGAGACGTGGAGGAGGAGGCCGCTACAGAGGAGGCCGCTACAAAGGAGGCCGCTACAGAGGAGGCTCCTGCAGAGGAGGCTCCTGCAGAGGAGGCTCCTGCAGAGGAGGCTCCTGCAGAGGAGGCTCCTGCAGAGGAGCCCGCTACAGAGGAGCCCGCTACAGAGGAGCCCGCTACAGAGGAGCCCACTACAGAGGAGCCCGAGGAAGAGGAGGAGGTTCCAAGCAGTGTGCAGGAGGAGAAGACCAGCAGAGGGCGTGGTGGCAGAGGATCGGCGAAGAAAAGAGGGCGGGGTGGACGACGACGCTGAGGCTGTGTGGGCTCAGAAACGAAAAGAGAGAGAGAGAGAAAGAGGACTGAGCTGCTACCTAGTGCTAGAGAGAGGGAACTCTATTCGGTCTCCATTTTCCTCCCAGACCCCCCCCCACCCCCCACCCCCACCCCCCCTGCAGTGTACCTCTTCAGCTAAAACAGCCAGGACAATCCCGATAGAGAGTAGGTCTTTCTTTTACTCAGCCTTTTTATTTGTTTTGTACATGTTTCCCCCACAAAACTAAACATACAAGTCATAGGTATTGTTTTTCTTTCAGACAGCGAAAAGGTGGGACGAGGTGTAACCGTAACTTTTTTTGAAAGAAAGTTGCGCAAAAAGAAAGTGTCTGCTCTCGATTCTGCACAAGCTTGTAGTGACTTAGAATGTAGCAACTCTTAAACGTTTTTAAAAAGGTGGTTTTGTAAAAAAACAGAACAAAAACAACAACAAAAAAACAACAACTGTCAAGGTACTATATTTTAAGAATTGATGTCTTAATGGCGTTCAGCTCTTTCCCAGGAAAACTCCTTTGTTCAGATGCTGTGAGGAATCGTGTGACTGTTGAGCTGAGAAGTGAGAAATCTCAAGGGAGGTAACCCTCATCGCCGTATCTCTGTCTTTTTATTTCCCAACGTTTTAAACTGCTGCTCTCCTTTTTGTCCGCTGGCTCAGAGAACAGTTTTCGCCTGGCTTTAGTTTCGGAGTACTCAGGCAATTCTTGATCAGCTAGATGTGGGTGCTGCTGACTGTCGTTGACTTCAGGTTAGATCACGCCAGTTTGGTCACTTAAAGATTGAGTGATGCAGTTGTAGAATAAGTTGAGACAGTGTTGTGAACATCTTATGCTGGCTTTATATGGTGAAACTTTGATGCAGGTTGTTGCAAAATAATTTCTCTGCAACTTGATAGCAATTCGGTTACACACAATGCATTCAGTTGCTTTATTATTAAGCTTAATTGGCATCCAGTACTTTTTTTTTATGCTTGAAGATTAAAGATTGATCTTGCTGTAAATTTAGCTGCAACACGTACAGTTTTTTTTTCCAGCTGTCTGTTTCCTCAGACCAAGTCTCTGTTTTCACTTTTGTATTTGAATCATTTGGATTGAATGAAATGAATCTGAGCTGCCTATAAAATTAAAGGACACCAAAAGAGGCGAAAATAAATAAATAAATAAATGTAGATCGTAACAGAGGCGGCAACAAAGACAAACTCTGGCACAAGCAGCCATTTAAAAATCTATTAGTGTTAGTTAGTTAACTTAGCTGGTGACAGAAACGTTAGGTTTGGAAAAACTTGTTTGTCATGGTTCAGAAAAATGGAAAATGTCAATCTTGAAAAATGGAAAAACTTCCAATCTTTTTTTTTTTTTGTCTACTGATTAGGGAGTTGCGGCTGAGTTGCGGGATGCTTTGTTGTGCATCTCAAGTATGATTCAGTTTCATGTAGGTTTCAGGCAACTAAGAATGCATAAAAGGTTTATCATGTAAAACCAGCCTCTGGCACCTCATCAGACTGTTTGCAGCCATTTATCTGGGCAGTACGTGTTTTAGCCCATAAAAACAGGGTTGCACAGTTTTCCCACCAACTAAACCTGGCAAATGAGTGGTTTCAGAAGGTAAATCACCAAACTATGCTGGCCACCGGCCCTTTATGAACCGGTCGGGCACCCCTGCGGTATAAAATTAAAATAAATACCATTATACAGTAACAAGAATATTGTTTAACAAAATAAATATATTTGGAGCTAGTTACAAGAAAGTCGCCTGTATTTGTAAAATTTCATCAGCAAATTATACTGGGCTGAAATTTGGAGATCATAGTAATGTATTAATATCACTATTTTGTTATATCAATCTTATTTGTATGAGTTTTAATGCTTTTTAAAGCAAATAAAACACTATAAAATATAAGTAACCGCTCACTGCCCAGATAAATAGCTTTATAAACAATGTCTTCAGGTGCCTAAAACTTTAGCACAGTCTAATGCAAAAGTTTGGGCATCCCGGTCTAATTGCATGTATTATTGATTTTGTAAGTGAAAATAAGTAAACACATCCTCTGCAGAGAACATTTCCTCATGTTAATGCACCATTATTGTTTAATTTCTGTTAATTAACATATTGTGGGGGGGGGGTTACAGAACTTGTGCAGAGGGACACCATAGTTAAATGCGTTCCCTGTAGACTGTGTGTTATTTTCAGTTAGAAAATCAATAAAGCATAATTTTACTGGTGGTGTTTAAACTTTTGCACACTGATCAGCCATAACGTTAAAACCACCTCCTTGTATCTACACACACTGTCCACTGTATCAGCTCCACTGACCATATAGGAGCTACACCTACAGACTGTAGTTCATCTGATTCTCTGTATACTTTATTACTCTGTTCTTTAATGATCAGGACCCCCACAGAGCAGATGATACTTGTGTGGTGGGTCACTCTCAGCACTGCAGTGACGTTGCGATGTTAGTTTGTGTTGTGCTGGTGTGAGTGGATCACACACAGCAGTGCTGCTGGAGTGTGTCTACTGTTTACTGGACACTGTGTCCACTCACTGTCCACTCTATTAGACACTCCTACTACTTGCTGGTCCACCTTGTAGATGTAAAGTCAGAGACAGTAGCTCATCTGCTGCTGCACAGTTTGTGTTCTCTAGTTCTTCATCAGTGGACACAGGACGCCGCCTACAGGACACTGCTGTCTGGATAGTTTTGGTTGGTGGACGATTCTGTCCAGCAGTGACACTGAGGTGTTTAAACACTCCAGCAGCACTGCTGTGTCTGATCCACTCAAACCAGCACAACAAACACTAACACACCACCACCACATCAGTGGCACTGCAGTGCTGAGAATGATACCTACTAATAGTAAAGAACAGGGTAAAAGGGGATAAACAATGTATACAGAGAATCAGATGAACTACAGTCTGTAAGTGTAGCTCCTGTATGGTCAGTGGAGCTGATACAGTGGACACTGAGTGTGGATAGGAGGAGGTGGTTTAATGTTATGGCTGGTGTATGTGCTATAACAGAGTTCAGCTCTTGATATAACTATGAAATAGACAGCAATGGAGATGGAGCTGTTGGGATTGTTGATACGCATTTTAGATATCAAGCATTACTACGTTGGATTAACTTGGATCTGAGTGGATCTGAAGTCACTCTTTGTTTTGAAACGGACAGGTGCAGTTTAGGGAAGGGGCTTAGTGGACCAGAGTATACTGGGCTTACACAGAAGAGACTAAACATTCAGGTGAGCTCTAGCAGGATCACACAAAGCCAGCACTCTTTAATGAGCTTTTTCTACGCATGCTGATCAATGAACAATATTTAGGTAACGGCCTAAGGAACTCGATACGGTTCGTCCTTTGTGAGTGTCCTACCCATTCATAGCCGGATTCTTGCCCGTTGTTCTGGGTTCATCCTAGTCTTGCTGCTGTTGTCGTCGTTGTCGTCGTTGTTGTTGTTAGCTTAGCTGATTGTATGACCATGCCGTTCACGTCTTTCTTCAGCCGTATAACTGCGCTGGACTGCAAATCTGGGGAGTGATTGGTTTTCTTCATGCTAGTTTCCTTTCAGTCATGAATCCTCACAGATCAGTCTTGCCAGTGTAGTAAAAAATAATAATAATAATAATAATCTGCTGTGTTTGCAGGTGATAAACTTGCATCTAGTATGTTTTCAGCTCTGGCATGACAAAGTACATAAATTGATTGAACCTATAACCATTGTTTGAAAATCAACCCTGAATATTAAGACTATAAGGAACTGGATATGTCAGTGTGATCCATCGGGGCTTAACCCACAACCATTGTTTGAAAATCATCCCTGGATATTAAGACTATAAAGAACAGGATACAGTAATCTGATACATTGGGGCTGAACCCATAACCATTCTCTGAAAATCAAGTCTGGATTTTAGGACTATAAAGAACAAGATATATCAGTGTGAGCCATTGGGACTTAACTCACATTGTTTGAAAATCAACTCTGGATATTAAGACTATAATAAACAGGATACAGTAATCTGGTGCATTGGGGCTTAACCCAAGACCAGTCTTTGAAAATCAATTCTGGATATTAAGAATATAAAGAACTGGATATATCAATGTGAACCATTGGGGCTTAACCCAAAACCAGTCTTTGAAAATCAACCCTGGATATTAAGACTATACAAAATAGGATATATCAGTGTGATCCATTGGGGTTTAACCCAAATCATTGTTTGAAAATCAGTCCTGTATATTAAGACTATAATAAACAGGATATAGTAATTTGGTACATTGGGGCTTAACCCAAAACCATTGTTTGAAAATCAGTCCTGGATATTAAGACTATACAAAATAGGATATCAATGTGATCCTATGGGCCTTAACCCACAACCACTCTCTGATCAACCCTGGATATTAAGAGTATAAAGAACAGGATACATCAGTGAGATCCATTACCGCTTAACACATATCCAGTGTTGATTTTCAAGCAATGGTTATATAAGTATGAAGTTCAGGACTTGGTACATTGGGGCTTAATCCACAACCATTCTCTGAAAACCAACCCTGGTTGTTAAGACTATACAAAATAGGATATATCAATGTGATCCATTGGGGCTTAACCCACAACCAGTCTTCGAAAATCATCCCTGGATATTTAGAATATAAAGAACAGGATATATCAATGTTATCCATTGGGGCTTAACCCACAACCATTGTTTGAAAATAAACTCTGGATACTAAGACTATTAAAAACAGGCTATATCAGTCTGATCCATTGCAGCTTAACCCACAACCACTCTCTGAAAATCAACTGTGGATGTTAAGAGTGTAACTAAGAAACAAGATATCTTTCTGACCCATTATAGCTTAACACATATCCAGTGTTGATTTTCAAACAATGGTTGTAAGACTATTAAGTACAGGCTTTATCAATCTGCTACACTGGGGTTTAACCCACAACCATTCTCTGAAGACCAGCCCTGGATATTATGACTAAGAAACAGGGTATCAGTATGTGATCCACTGGGACTGTGTTGAAAAGGTGGACGAGTAACATCAAAGAGAAAGTTTCTTTTGCAAACAGGTTCTGCTCCTCTCTTCTAATTCTCTGTTCATCGAAACCTGTTTCAGGTCAAAACTTCAAGCAAATTCCGTTAGCACTGTTTGTTTTGGGGTTTTTTAAAATCTATATTTCTTTGAATCATTTTAGTGCTGAAATGTTGGTAGCATTTGTGCCCATTTGTGCAAATATACATCCAGATCCTTTGACAGGAGTCGTCGTGTCACATAAATGTAGATTTTATGACTTCTTCTTCTTCTTCTTTTTTCTTTTTATAGCCATGTAGGAGCGAAACACTGATTTTAGTGCAGTTTTATACAGAGGTGCTTGAGAAGTTTAGTGATTTATACATCCTTGTTGGCATTAGCTGTGTGGATGATGTTGGATGTGATACTTTTGTTTTTCTTCTATCGATTTTTTTGTTGTTTTTCTCCCAATTAAAATATTGTGCTTTATTTTATGACATTGTTTTGCATCTCAGAACTATACACTGGAGCGAGCATACAGACGTATGCATAGCCTGGATGCTGCACCAAACAGTGCATATGATTAAACAGGTACGCAGGTTAAGGATAGTACGTTTAATGTGGATCCACTAACGACACAGCTGTGTCTTTCCTGTGTGTTGCTGATAATGGCTGACTATTCTGCTTTGCCCTCATTCAAAATTGGCCTTTGCCCTGTGGGGCATTTAAATGGACCTGGATCAAACTATTTTTATTTTTTATTTTTTTTTGCAAGATATACTAAAGGCCCGATCATGAATTAAGGCTAGTCTTTGACTACACTGAAGTGCCAATGGTGATTCACCATTGAACATTCTTTATAGTTTAGGCTTAGGCTTAATCCGGCTTCGCAGCTGGCCCTAAATGTAGCAGTTATAGCAACTTTGGAAGCGCAGCGAAGCACCACGTGGTGTTAAATTTGATTTGTGAGCGAAGATCAGAGAGATGCATCGGAAGGCATAACTCATAATTTAACGCACTACAAAGTGAAATATTGTAGTGGGATAGTTCCTGAAGGACTGACTCCAGGGACGAGGACACGTTGTACATGGTGAGCTTATGTTGGCATTCTCTATAATTCATGTAGGACTGTTTACTGTGATGTTTGAAGCGTGTTCTGTTCGTGCACAGCGGGTCGTTCACCCTCCTCCTGTAGAGAAGCTTTTTTTTTATACCTAAATATAAATAGGGTTCATTTCAACCCAAACCTGATCTGAGTAATCAGGGACTTCTGATGGCATTCATTAGCTGAACAAGAAATTGACCTACGCATGCTTCGCCCACAAAAACTGCCGATGGTTAGACAAGACGTTGAGCTTCCAGATGACTAACAACGTTAAGGAACATCCAGTAAACAAGTTTACCTAATTTTCCCTTTATCTCAGATGTGGTTGCGTAAATTTGGCTTCTTTGGTTTAAGCAGGCCTACAAGGCTGACTGGAAGTCAATAGAGAACCCAGAACTTCTCTCAACCTCCTTAAACCACATCCCACTGGATTAAGACACTGAATAATAACTCATGACTTATAAACCAATGCTATATCATCAGAACTTTATAGTGTAGTAGTGCATTAGGTGTGGTAATTAGTCTAGTGACTCCAGTTCGTTAAATAACTGTTAACAGCTAACACTTGATCTTATGTTATTAATAAGAAGGTATGTTTATGAACAGAAGCAGCAGCGATTGTTACTATACATGAGATATTCTCCTGTTATGTAAAGCTAAAGCTTGTCCAGCCTATTCAAAGTCAACAGGAATGGTTTTTGTGGGTGGAGCATATGTGGATCATCCACTCTGTAGTCATGTAGATTTTAATAGGGAGGTTTTGGGGATCACTATCAATGATGTACAGTATAGAGGGGCTTAGACTTAGTCCAGAACAGAGCTTGTCTTGCTGTCTACCTGGTACACGTAGGCAGGGTTGTTTTAAATCGAATCAAACGGTAGAGTCGAGCATCTTTCAGTACCTTTATCACTACTGACCGACTTCAACGTGTACAGTCAGTCGCGGCGTTGGTCACCGGCCACTGCGGAAGTCCTCATGAACGTCAAGTGCCGTACGCAGTATTAGTCACTTTGAGCTCATGAGCACGTCTAGAAGTCTGTGTAACTGCTTTAACTGTCCCCCTCAGCCCCGTTCTGAATGTTTCGTGTGGTACAGGTCGAGCCCACAGCCTCTTCTACAGTATTGTCAGGCCAGTTTTCTTTATTTTTATTTTTTTTGTTGACATGAGTAACCAATAAACGTACAGCTTAAATGCAGATCACTTATTACTTTGTATTTTTGCTTCAAGAGGAAAAGAAAAAGAAATTCATTGTGGTCTTTTGCGAACAGATGTTAGCTAACGAAAAAAAAAACCATTAAAAACAACAGGTTGGGAAATTTGGGATTAAGGCAAGCTATTATGGAAAGCTGTGGAAATGTGTAGAGTTTCGAGTCCCACCTCCAGGACCACAGCAATATGGAAAAAAAGTCATTACAGGACACCAGAATGGAAATTGTACATTTCATAATCTATTTTTATTCTACAAATGAGGAAAAAAGGAATAGATCCAAAAAAAAATGGTTGTTTTATAGCAGCTGGAAGTACCATGTATTTTTTTTTTCTGACATTTGTTTTTTCTGCATTTGGGTCATTTTAATGTCTATTAAAATATTTGATGATTATCTTGTTTTCGATGACTTTTTATTTATATATATTTTTATAACCACATAAAAGCCACACACACACAACAGTGTAGGGTGATACAGAGACACAGCCAGCTCTAGGTACAGCGTATGATGCTTATACACTAAGGACTTTCTCTTTACATTAAATTTTCACCTGGAATGAGCCAGAGAAGTTAAAAATAAATAATATCACAGGAATACATGCCTGTACGTCAGCTGCAGTGTTTCCCAGCTGCAGTTTGGATTCAATGCCAGGATGGTTTGATCTACAGCTGATGGTACTCTGCCCCCAGCCTGATTATAACACCTACAGCCCCCATGTGCGCATGTCTGCAAGGAATGCAAGGCTGCAGGACGTCCCAGTCCACACTGGGGGGCTTGTGATCTCCCTCAATTGACTGCACACTGTTGACTTAAGTGATGGCTAAGCTAGTTTACAGGACCGTCTGCAGAACACAGTGCAGCTGGACTACAGATCTAGCGGATAGCATGTAAAGGAAGACTGAGGTCAGACCAGCTGTACTACACTGTAGGAGTCCTGTAGACAACACTATACATATACACCAGTCTGTAGTATCCACTGTGTTACGCCTGATTGGGTGCTGTATCTTCATTAGAGGGAGGAGGAGGAGGAGGTGAAGTAGAGGGCCGGTTCTTGTCCTTCTGGTCTCTCTCGTTTAACTGAGCACGAAACTCCTGCCTGGCCTGCCGGTTAGACTCCAGCAGTTCGTGCAGTTTTCCATTCAAAGCATCGTTGCGCTCCTCCAGGTCGTCCAGACACGAGTTGATCTGGTCCAGCATGGAGTTGATGGCTGCGTATTCTGGTGTTAACAGAAAAAAAAAAGTAGGTTGATTCACAACTTTCTGTAATCGTAGTTTCAAGAGACTACAACATCCATGATGCATTGCGAAATCCTGAAATAAAAAAAAAGTGTAAAATCTGGTATTATTGAAAATTTGACCTGCAAAATGTTTGGTATTTCAAATTCAGGTCTTTGTTACAAAATTTTCAGGTTGTGAAATTCATGTCAAACATTCAAGTTGTGAAATTCGGGTTGTAAAAAATCAGGTTGCGAAATTCGGGTCATAAAAATTCAGGTTGCGAAATTCGGGTCATAAAAATTTGGGGAAACATCCAGGGTACTCGGGAAGAGCATGCAAGCTCAAATGTAATCAAACTTGCATCTGGCCAATAACAAAACACCTCTAAGCTCATCTGGAGGGGCGTGTTTTATCACAGAGTGTATATATAAAATCTCTGATATGACATTTTCTAAGTGGTGGTGCAAAGTTTGGAGCAAAGTACAATCACTACATTTCCTCTTAGTTCCCGATCTTTCCAGTTCTCCCAGTAGTTTCTAGAACCGCCAGAGCCACGCTGAAGACAGTAAGCCCCCCTCTGAGAACTCGAGGGCTGAATTTTCTCTCGAGCGCAGAGAGCAGCCGACGGTATTGTAAATACCTGAATTTCACAACCTGAAATTTTTGTAACTGGAAGATTTTTACTGAAAATACCAAATAACACAAAAAGTTCTTTCACTCCATAGAATTACATTGTTTACATGCATACACATGCTGGAGCTTGTATTAAGTAATGATTAGTTTAAACGTATTTTTCCTTTTTAGTACATCTAATATTTGAAATCAGAATGAAAAAAATAAATTTAAAATGTTAAGAACTCAACGTCTCGTTGGTTAAACATACACCACACTTTATGTAAAGCCTCTTTTTGGCCTGAATGTTTAAAAACATTCTGTGTAATTGATTAATTGGGATGTAAACAGTCATTCGGGGTGGTTTGATGTGAATTGATCTGTTATAGAGATATTTACAGTGGTGGTGAATAGAACCAGAGGTCACAGTGTCCAGACATAGACATCTAAGTTTATACACAGACGAGTCACATTACTGCAACCGCTTCCATGACTGGAAGAACACAAGCTGCTGGTGGCAACGTTCCGGTCTGGGAGCCACTAATCCATGTGGACGACACTCTCAACCGACTTTGGTATGAATCCATCCTTGCAGATCATGTACACCATACATGCTGATTATCTTCTCTGGGGCGGATGGGATCTTCCAGCAAGACAATACGACATGTCACATGGCTAGAAATGTCCCACATTGGTTGGAAGAGCTGACCAAGACTTCCAAGTACTACCCTGGACCAATAATTCCCCAGACTTGAACCCAACTGAGCATCAGTGGGACCACCTGGATTGTGGTGTTCACGCCCTCCAGCAGCTGTGGAACGCACTGCAGTCAGCATTTGATACCTGTGATACCTGATACCACCAGATACCTGTGACAACCTATCAGGACCTAATTCCGTCTCCCAGACATCTAGCTGCTGTCTGTGCTGCACACAACTCTTACTCTGAGACCGGTTTGGGTCTTCATACCTCTGAATGTATCCATCCATCATATTCCTGATGCTCTCGTACCTTTAATTGTTTCAAGAAAAATGCTATTTTCCAGTAAACTGGTTTTTCTGAGAATATGTCCAAAATAAAAGCTGCTGTTTGGTTTTCTTGACTTCAAATGAGAATTAAGACTCTCTCATTCGTTGTCTAGCATCCACATCCTTAGGATGAGGCAAATCTGACGTTTTAAAGCTCCTTCATCCTCAAACCTACTGTGAAATAACATTAGGCAGTGTGTTCCTAACAGTTTCGTCCATTAACTTTCTGTGAGGGAGCTTTTAGAGGTGGACGTCTGGTTCCATTCACCTCCACTGTGAACAACTATGGCCCAGTCACTTTCTCTAGACCGAAGCGTTTCACACCAAACCACTCTGAATGACTTTGTTTACATTTTATTATTTAATAATGTAGACATTTTGGGGGAAAAAGTTGGAATTCCTCCCTTCATTCCTGAAATTGTATATGACCTCCGATGCCTAGAGGTCATGTGATCATATGTCAAGTCAGATGACTAGGTGACAGGACGTTTACTGAACAAACAAAGCACCAAAATCATATTAAATCTTTTTTGTTATGATTTTATATGAACGTCTTGTTCGTATTTCTCCGTTTTCATCTTAAACAGCGTCGCTGAATGTAACTACTACACCATTTAAGGTGGAACGGTAGAATTCGAACAAATATCTAGCGAATAGGAGCCAACCCGGTCTTATAAGCTGTACGACCCAACATATTAACTCACCCTCCTCGTTGAACTCGTCTTCATCATTAATAATTAGTCCATCATCTTCACTAATATCTGGATCTCCGTTTGGTCCCGACATTTTCATCTCACACCGACACGCAAAACAGTAGCGAAATAAAACAAACCACCGACTAAAACTGCCGGTAAGAGAAACTGAATAAAAGCAGCAAAGCTCCTTTATAACATAAAACCAGCAACTACACCAATAAAATCAGAACTTTTAAAATAAAAACTAAATATAACCGATTTAAAACGCCATTTCGAGATCAGCTCACAGGACCCCGCCATCAGCTGACTACAGGGCGCCTTAATATATGCTGTACCAAAATACATTTAACGTTTGTTATAGGTTAAAATGAATTCTTTTTATATAATTACGCTTTTATTATTATTATTATTATTATTATTATTATTATTATTATTATTAGAAGTAGTAGTAGTAGTAGTTTTGTTATTGTTGTTGTTGTTATTAAGGTCAAGAGCCTGCACCGACTAATATTTGTGATCATAATATTTGCTTTTTATTTTTCATAAAGATTTAAAATTTTAACAATATTAACAATATTTTATTTAGCTATTCAATTTTTATTATATTTATATAATTATATGTCATGTCAGTATTTATTATTAATGAACTAAAAATGTGCGGTTTAGGAAAGACCTGTAAACCAACTCCAGAGTAGTTTGTTTTTATTTAATTTGATACCATGGTAACGGCCTAGCAACACCGCAACAGCCACCTGGTATAAAATCACAACTTGCTAACAACTGCCTTATCAAAACCTTTGCAAGCACCTGGGATACCATAGCAACCGCCAAGCATTAAATTTGCAACCACCCGGGATACCCTATCTACTGCCTAGCAATACCTTAGCAACCACTTGAGATACCATAGCAAACAGCTAGCAACACCCTAACAACGCGTTCGCAACCACCTGGGACGAAGCCCTGGAGTTCGTAGCCCTGTCCCTAAAAATAGTAGTCCCTGACATACTGAACCTAATTAAATAACCTAAACTTTTCTTCAACTACGTCACCACAATAATATATTAGATTTAGTTATTAGGTATTAGTGAGCCAAATGCAATTTTTTAATTATTATTATTATTTTTTTATTTTTTATTTTATGACTTTTATTTTATCTGAGCGCTTTAGCTATAGGCGCTGCTGAGGTCGCGTCCGTGACGTCATTGGCGCGCCAAACAGACTCAGAACCACATAATATAACAAACACACACAAACACGCGCACAGCTGGACGTCACTGTTGAATGTGTCCTGTTTAAACGCTGTTCGTTGATTTTGAGGACTGGCTCTACGCTGTGCTGCTGTGTAGCTGTGCGGAGCCGCAGTCTGGAGCTCAGCTTGCTGCTCACCTGCGAGGAACACGAGGTTTTTCCACGTGGAGGCGAAGTAACTTCTTTACCACCAGCCTCAGACCTGCCCTGATGGAGGAGTTACCAGCAGAGCTCAGGGACTTTCTCCGCAACCAGCCCTTTCTGGAGCTCACTGAGGACAAGAAGGTGCTTTCTTACTATTAATTAGCCACAGCTTTTATCTGATTTCATTTCCGTTCCACCTTAAATGGTGCAGCAGTTACATGCACAAGTGTCTCTTGACTGCATGAAGATATTCGCTAGGCTGTTGTTGCTGGAATTTCCTCAGTCCACCTTAAATGGTGCAGCAGTTACATGCATAAGGGCCTCTTGACTGCTTGAAGATATTCACCAGGCTGTTGTTGGAATATTCCCGTTCCACCTTAAATGGTGCAGCAGTTACATACATAAGGGCCTCTTGACTGTATGAAGATATTCCCCAGGTTGTTGCTGGAATTTCCTCAGTCCACCTTAAATGGTGCAGCAGTTACATGCATAAGTGTCTCTTCACTGCTTGAAGATATTCGCCAGGCTGTTGTTGGAATATTCCATTTAAGGTGGAACAGGAAATCTCAAACATGAAGCAGACCATATTGATATGTTGATCAGTTGTGCTCTGTGTCTGATTAATAAACTAAAACTTAAAGTCCCTGTTACTGCAGTGCGAGTGGGCGGAGCTAAACTGTTTTATGTGGAATGGGCGTGTCTGTGTAGACGTGTTTTAGTGGTTGTTGTGATGTCACAAAAACACAGTGGGTTCAAAACAGCTTATTTTATGTGAGCTGCAGAGTAAGTTATTTATTTTGCAACATATGTGAAAACTTCTTTAATGATAATAAATAATTGTATTTATTATTCTAATGTATATTTTTAATTATATTCCTTTAATGTTCTGTGGTAGTTTTATTTGTATTTTTTGATAAAAGTGTATGTATGTGATTATTATTATTTTTCTTTTTTTTATTACTGTAAGTAATTGTTTATTTAATTTAATATATTTAAGCAATTATTTTTGCTGTGATTTAATGATTAAGGATGTTTCCTGTACTAATTAATGCACCTTCTTTACTATGTTTAGATCAAATGCACACTGAATGGCCACGAGTTTCCTTGCAACCTTGTGGAGCTGCAGAGATTCACATCCGGGAATAAATTCAAGAAACTCTGCACCAGCGCTGAATTCAGTTACAGCCAGTATGAGCCACATTTGGTACCGAGCACGAAAGAGCCGTAAGTTTGGTGACTGCCCTCTCCAAGCATGTCAGTGTGTGTTACGCCCCACCCAATCACAATTCAAGCAACGGCTATTGTCTCTGAACCAATCACAAAAAGGCATTTTGCTGTGCAGTGTGAAAATATGTCCTTGCTTATTTCTGATTGGCTTATATTGTTATTTACTAATTATATTAATATTCTCATTTATTCCTGTTTCCTCTTCTGTGTATTATAGTCTCAGCCTGTGTCTACTTACTTTTGTCAGCCTTGATTTAAAGTCTAATGATAAATTAAGGGGGGCTATTGAAATTAATCACAATTAGATGATCTCTTCAGTCATTAGGTTCTAAGTTTTAGTTTGAAGGCACACGCAACATGTTTATTTCTTTATCTCATATATTCATTTTATCCAGTATCGTTAGACCTGAATATATTTCTGGCTTTAAAAATATGACTATCAACCTGCCCCCCCGAGCAAAGCAGTCTAGAACCGGGCTGATCCCTAGTGTGCTGAAACAGTGAGAACTCTGAACCAGATGGGCTTTCAGTCTTCTGTTTGTGTTTGTGTTCTCATAGAAATAATCTGTTCTGCAAGCTGACGCTGCGGCACATCAACCGGGTACCCCAGCACGTCCTCCGGCATGTTAATGGGAAACGGTTCAAGAAGGCTCTAGCACAGTGTGAGTACCTCTCTATAACAGTGTTATAATCATCCATTAATAAAAGGCTTATGCTGCTTCTCTTCACTTTCTCTTTGTCCCTTAGAACTGAACAGGCTTGTGTCTGTAAGTACAGTCTGCACTCAGTAGCTACGTTTACATGCAGCCTGATAATCTGTTAATAATCAGACTAATAGCTCAATCAGAATAGAACACATCCATGTATACACCTCAGTCTGAATAGACTAGTCTGATTGAGGTCATTCTGATTGAAGGAGGTGGGTAATACTGTAAATAATTAGTTTAATAGAAGAATAGTAGCCGTGTAGACGCCTGTATCTGATTACATTCCCAATCGGAATGTTTAAGTACGCTCTGCGCATGTGTAGTTGCGTCATGGAGGAAGTTTCAACATTGGGGCAGGCAGAAAGTCTTGAAGGGACAAAGTTTATGCTTCAAACCTTAAAAGATTTAAAAACAGTTTGCAGGATGGAGGCCATAAAGCTCCCAATAAGAAGCTGTTCAGACGAGTATATGAGCAAATGAGCGACGGTGGGTTTACACGAACTATAGAGAAAATTCAAAACAGAAAGTTTCTCAGAGTGGCTCCGATCCACTGTCCCGCTTTACGATATTATGGATGAATTTACAGGAGATCGACTCCTTGCTAACTAGGGGTGTAAGAAAATATTGAAAATATTGAATATCGGGATATTATGGTGATACTGTATCAATTCTCAAAAACACAGTATCGATACACAGATTCCTGGCAGACAGTGAATCATTGTGTGTTGTGTTTAACCCTCTGACCACTAGATGGCAGTGTAGTAATTAGTTTTCAGCTCCGCTCCAACATTAACAAGTAGCACAAGGGCGCAATGCTATTGTAAGTATTGGCAACCCTGTTCATATAGTGGTGTATTTCAATAGTAGGATGAGAAAAATCACAATATATCACTTTGCTTGCAGTATATGGTGATATATTGAATCGTGACCGCTGTATCACGATACATATTGTATCGCCAGGTTCTTGCCAACACACAGCCCTACTGCTAACACGGATGAAAACAGTGTTGCAGGACGGGACGTCTTCCTCTCGCCCCTTCTTTAAAAAGTACATGTGGAGTTTGTTTTTCTGAGTCTACCATAAATTTAAAGCAATTAAAAACACGAGCGTGCTAACTGAAACCTCAGGTAACATACTCATTGTCATGGTAACCATTACACATGGTACTCTACACATGCGCATAGTTTTGGATCTGATTACTTGTAGTGTGCATGTAAACGGAGATTTTCATCAGAGTGTTGAATAGATTGAGCATATAAACACCTCAGTCTTAATCTAGAATCAGAATGAACTCTGCATGTAACCATAGCCATTGAGTACTGACCATAGGCCTAAAGACACAGTGACTTAAATTGGGGGTGTCCTTAACTGACCCCTCGTTACTTGACTTGGAGTCATCCTCGAGACTTGGCTTGCCCTTGTACTGACTTGAGACATGACTTGCACTCAACCAGCGCAAGCTCAACCTTAACTAAGCTGCTACTGGACTCAGACTAACCCTTAACTGACTCTAGACTTGACTTGAACTTGGCCATAGACACAGACTTGCCTGAGACGGACTCCAGGCTCGGACTTGCCCTTTATTCACTCATCTCTTGACTCAAACCTGGACTCTGGCTTGCCTTTAACTGACTCCAGAGTCAGCTCACAGGAATCTGACCATATAGGAGCACTTTGTAGTCCTACGCTTACAGGCTGTAGTTCATCTGATACTTTGTTAGCCTTTTCTTTAATGGTCAGGGCACCCACAGGACCACCACAGAGCAGGTATTATCTGGATGGTGGGTCATTCTCAGCACTGCAGTGACATGCTGATGCCGTATGGTGTACAGGTTTTTAAACGCTGTGTCCACTCACTGTCCACTCTGCTGTCTGATCTCTCGTTCCAGACGAGGAGTGTGTGAAGCAAGGAGTGAAGTTCGTTCCAGCCAGGCTGAGGCAGAGGAACCGGCCCAAAGACACAGATGACAGCACGGAGAGCGCAAATGAGGAAGGACGCAAGCAGAAGCCGAAGCAGAAACAGAAGCAGGACAGCGGTATCTGGGCCCCCAGCTCCAGCGGAGAGGACGACAGCGACTCGGACGACAGCATGTCGGACCTCTATCCATGTGAGCATGCAGATCATCCGTGCTTCTCATTCATAGCAGCGTCTTGTTGAATGACTCGCAGCTTGGCTTCAGGATTCAGACCCCCAGTTCCTGCCCTCTGGAAAGTGTGTAGATTACACGGTGGCCCTGTCCACTTCCAGAGAGACTGGACTGTCTGTCTGTAGATCAACAGGACTGACCGTCACTTATATCTTTA
The DNA here is from genome assembly GCA_021613375.1 of Megaleporinus macrocephalus. Classification (NCBI taxonomy): domain Eukaryota; kingdom Metazoa; phylum Chordata; class Actinopteri; order Characiformes; family Anostomidae; genus Megaleporinus; species Megaleporinus macrocephalus. The sequence goes on along the minus strand of CM038726.1, from coordinate 31,701,998 downwards.
AAATAAACGCTTAGACACAAGAGTACGGAAAATTTATGAAGCTGCAGCTTGAACTATTGCACTGTATTATTATTGTTGTTATTATTATTATTATTTTGTTTTGATATAAATTATGACATGATTAACTCAACTGGTCCCCATTGGAAAGAGCAAGACCACTGGGTCCAGTTTAAATGTCTTAGCTGACTCAAGAACTGGCTCAAACTTGTCCCTGTCCGACTTACCTCACCCTTAACCGAGTGACTACTGGAAGAAGACTAAGCCTTAACTGATTTGTGACTCAACTCACCCTTAACTGACTTGAGACCAGATGACGGTCACTCTTAATTGACTTACAAGTCCTCTTGACTCTGACTCACCCGTAACTGACTTATCGTTCAGACTTGCTCATAACTGTCTCACAACCTAACCCTGACTCACCCCTGACTGAGACTCTATTTAACACAGGCTTACCCTTAACCGAGTCACTACTGGACATAGACTAGGCCTTAACTGATTTGTGACTCAACTCACCCTTAATTGACTTGAGTCCAGATGACGGTCACTCTTAATTGACTTACAAGTCCACTTGACTCTGACTCACCCGACCTGACTTATTGCTCTGACTGTCTCACAACTTAACCCTGACTCACCCCTGACTGACACTCTGTTTGACTCAGGCTCACCCATAACCGAGTCACTACTGGACGCAGCCTTAAGTCACTGATTTGTGACTTAATTCGCCCTTAACTGACTTGCTACTCGACTCTGACTCACCCTTAACTGACTTGAAATCAGATGACGATCACTCTTAATTGACTTACAAGTCCACTTAACTCTGACTCACCCCTAACTGACACTCTGTTTGACTCAGGCTTACCCTTAACCGAGTCACTACTGGACACAGACTAGGCCTTAACTGATTTGTGACTCAATACGCCCTTAACTGACTTGCTACTTGACTCAGACTCACCCTTAACTGACTTGAAATCAGATGACGGTCAGTCTTAATTGACTTACAAGTCAGCTTGGCTCTGGTTCACCCGTAACGGACTTATTGCTCAGACTTACTCTTATCTGTCTCACAACTTAACCCTGACTCACCCCTGACTGACACTCTATTTAACACAGGCTTACCCTTAACCGAGTCACTACTGGAAGAAGACTAAGCCTTAACTGATTTGTTGCTCAAATTGGGGTGTCCTTAACTGAGCCCTCGTTACTTGACTTGAAGTCACCTTTAGCTGACTCAAGTGTTTCCTACCCCTTTAAATGACTTGAGACTTGACTCGCCTTCAACCGACACAAGCTCAGTCACTACTGGTCTCGGACTAACCCTTAACAAACTCACGACTGAACTTGGACTTGACCTTAACTACCTCTATAGACTTGACTTGAACTTGGCCCTGACTGGCTTGTGACGCAACTAGCCATAGACTTGCCCGAGACTGACTCGAGACTCAGGCATACCCTACATTCACTGATGTCCTGACCTGGATTTCACTGACTCCAGAGTCAACTCAGAAGAATTACCCTCAACTGACTTGCCTTTAACTAAATTTCAGTGCTGAAGACTTGAGACTGGTGACATAAAGAAACTTGTGAGCATCTCAGAGTAATTATAGTTATTAATAATAATAATAATAATAATAATAATAATATTATGTTATATATAACATATAACAGCCAGTGGAGATATTTAACCTCCTTTTGTTCTCCACAGCCTCCATGTTTACTCTAAAGGAGGCAGAGGGACAAGAGGGAATAGAGGATGATGACGATGATGACTTTCAGACTGATGAAGATGATATGGAGGTTTCAGGAATGGAAGACGAAAAACAACCATCACAGAAACGCAGAAAGGTCAGTTACCAACTCTAAAAGGCTAAAGTTCAAAGGGGAAGTCCACTGATCTTTCAGAATTTCTGCACAATTGAATAGTAAACATGTGCACAGTCATTCAGAGTGGTTTGGAATGAAACGCTCTGTCCTTGACAAACTTGGGAACCAGACGTGGGAACCATATATATATATATAATTACACACACACATACATACATACATCAAACCCTTTTGAGGGACTAAAAAAGAATAAAATAATAATAAATAATATTTCTTCTTTTTAGTTTTTTAAATGAATGTCACTTTGCTGTGTCTACATAACCCGTAATTCACTCCTTTTTTCAGGTCCAGTCTGGCAGTTTTAACAAGAAAGTGAAGAAAAACAGAAAAAGAAAAGGTTTTAAGCCTGTGTGCAGAGTAAAAAATGGTAAATAAAGATTGATGTGTGCATTAAGCCGGCCTCCTCTTGTACTCACTTTGACTTGTTTGCATCACTGAATATAATTACAAGCACTTAATAATCTGATTACTGCAGAAAATCAGATGGAGTCCCGATGGAGGACCGTATCAGTGTGTATATAATATAAAATATAATACAGTCTGATAACTGATATAGCGGACCAGAGTATAACTGTATCAGTGTATATAATATAATACAGTCTGATGACTGATATAGAGGTCTGGAGAATAAAAGTATCAGTTTATATAATATGATACAGTCTGATAACTGATATAGGGGGCCGGAGTATAACAGTGTGAGTGTATATAATATAATATAGTCTGATAACTGATATAGGGGGCCGGAGTATAACAGTGTGAGTGTATATAATACAATACAGTCTGATAACTGATATAGACGTCTGGAGTATAACAGTGTCAGTGTATATAATATAATACAGTCTGATAACTGATATAGGGGTCCGAAGTATAACAGTGTGAGTGTATATAATATAATACAGTCTGATAACTGATATAGACGTCTGGAGTATAACAGTGTGAGTGTATATAATATAATACAGTCTGATAACTGATATAGGGGGCCGGAGTATAACAGTGTGAGTGTATATAATACAATACAGTCTGATAACTGATATAGACGTCTGGAGTATAACAGTGTCAGTGTATATAATATAATACAGTCTGATAACTGATATAGGGGTCCGAAGTATAACAGTGTGAGTGTATATAATATAATACAGTCTGATAACTGATATAGGGGTCCGGAGTATAACAGTGTGAGTGTATATAATATAATACAGTCTGATAACTGATATAGGGGTCCGGAGTATAACAGTGTGAGTGTATATAATATGATACAGTCTGATAACTGATATAGACGTCTGGAGTATAACAGTGTGAGTGTATATAATATGATACAGTCTGATAACTGATATAGTGGTCTGGAGTAAAACAGTATCAGTGTATATAATATGATACAGTCTGATAACTGATATAGGGGTCCGGAGTATAACAGTGTGAGTGTATATAATATGATACAGTCTGATAACTGATATAGAGGGCTGGAGTATAACAGTGTGAGTGTATATAATATGATACAGTCTGATAACTGATATAGAGGTCTGGAGTATAACAGTGTGAGTGTATATAATATAATACAGTCTGATAACTGATATAGAGGTCTGGAGTATAACAGTGTGAGTGTATATAATATGATACAGTCTGATAACTGATATAGAGGGCTGGAGTATAACAGTGTGAGTGTATATAATATAATACAGTCTGATAACTGATATAGAGGTCTGGAGTATAACCGTGTGAGTGTATATTATATAATACAGTCTGATAACTGATATAGAGGGCTGGAGTATAACAGTGTGAGTGTATATAATATGATACAGTCTGATAACTGATATAGAGGTCTGGAGTATAACAGTGTGAGTGTATATAATATAATATAGTCTGATAACTGATATAGAGGTCTGGAGTATAACAGTGTGAGTGTATATAATAAATACAGTCTGATAACTGATATAGAGGTCTGGAGTATAACAGTGTGAGTGTATATAATATAATATAGTCTGATAACTGATATAGGGGTCTGGAGTATAACAGTGTGAGTGTATATAATATAATATAGTCTGATAACTGATATAGAGGTCTGGAGTATAACAGTGTGAGTGTATATAATATAATACAGTCTGATAACTGATATAGAGGTCTGGAGTATAACAGTGTGAGTGTATATAATATAATATAGTCTGATAACTGATATAGGGGTCTGGAGTATAACAGTGTGAGTGTATATAATATAATATAGTCTGATAACTGATATAGAGGTCTGGAGTATAACAGTGTGAGTGTATATAATATAATACAGTCTGATAACTGATATAGAGGTCTGGAGTATAACAGTGTGAGTGTATATAATATAATACAGTCTGATAACTGATATAGAGGTCTGAAGTATAACAGTGTGAGTGTATATAATATAATACAGTCTGATAACTGATATAGAGGTCTGAAGTATAACAGTGTGAGTGTATATAATATGATACAGTCTGATAACTGATATAGAGGTCTGGAGTATAACAGTGTGAGTGTATATAATATAATACAGTCTGATAACTGATATAGGGGTCTGGATTATAACAGTGTGAGTGTATATAATATAATACAGTCTGATAACTGATATAGGGGTCTGGAGTATAACAGTGTGAGTGTATATAATATAATACAGTCTGATAACTGATATAGAGGTCTGGAGTATAACAGTGTGAGTGTATATAATATAATATAGTCTGATAACTGATATAGAGGTCTGGAGTATAACAGTGTGAGTGTATATAATATAATACAGTCTGATAACTGATATAGAGGGCTGGAGTATAACAGTGTGAGTGTATATAATATAATATAGTATGATAACTGATATAGAGGTCTGGAGTATAACAGTGTGAGTGTATATAATATAATACAGTCTGATAACTGATATAGAGGTCTGGAGTATAACAGTGTGAGTGTATATAATATAATACAGTCTGATAACTGATATAGAGGTCTGGAGTATAACAATGTGAGCGTATATAATATGATACAGTCTGATAACTGATATAGAGGTCTGGAGTATAACAGTGTGAGTGTATATAATATAATACAGTCTGATAACTGATATAGAGGGCTGGAGTATAACAGTGTGAGTGTATATAATATAATATAGTATGATAACTGATATAGAGGTCTGGAGTATAACAGTGTGAGTGTATATAATATAATACAGTCTGATAACTGATATAGAGGTCTGGAGTATAACAGTGTGAGTGTATATAATATATACAGTCTGATAACTGATATAGAGGTCTGGAGTATAACAATGTGAGCGTATATAATATAATACAGTCTGATAACTGATATAGAGGTCTGGAGTATAACAGTGTGAGTGTATATAATATAATACAGTCTGATAACTGATATAGAGGTCTGGAGTATAACAATGTGAGCGTATATAATATAATACAGTCTGATAACTGATATAGAGGTCTGGAGTATAACAGTGTGAGCGTATATAATATAATACAGTCTGATAACTGATATAGAGGTCTGGAGTATAACAGTGTGAGTGTATATAATATAATACAGTCTGATAACTGATATAGAGGGCTGGAGTATAACAGTGTCAGTGTATATAATATAATACAGTCTGATAACTGATATAGAGGTCTGGAGTATAACAGTATCAGTGTATATAATATGATACAGCAGTTTAGCACCGCCCAGTAATACTGTAGTTATGACGTAGGTTTCACTCTGGGCTGCTGTCTAAGCAAGGAACAGTGAGAACAGAGCTTACATAATTTACATTGGTCTCATTAGAACAAAACCTTGCATCTCCTCTTTTTATTTATTTATTTATTTATTTATTTATTTATTTCCAATTTCAGAAATATGCAAAAATTACCCCTTAACTTCTATTAAAAAGTTGGGAATGTTTTTACCTACTCATGTAAACTGCCTAAATCTCAATTGGCTCCCTACTCCTTACATAGTGCACTACATATGAATTAAAATGTTGGCTCCTGCACCCAAACTGTGTCCAATATATCTAACAGTAATTTGGGATCCAGCCACATGTGTACGTTCCATATTGGACAAATAGTACAGTATTTGGGTGTAAAAGCCAAAATTTGATAGCTCACATAGCACACTATTTAGGGAGTAGGGAGCTGCTTTGAGATTGAGCCTTAGTTTTAAAGGTGCGGTAATAAGAACAGTCTGTAATAAGAAAGGGCCCATATTCTACATTCATTTTGTATTTTACTATTATTTTACTTTGTCTTTATTTTAGACTGATTTAAAACAAATGAGCTGTGTTCTGATTGGTTATCGTGTGTTGCCCCTCATTCCGAAAAGCAATATAAGAGGGTGGAGCTAAACTGCAGTAGGCCGAATGGATGGATATATGTAAATGAGATGGACATCACACGAACAGGGAATTCCGTAAGGGCTATTTTTCTATATATGGACTGACGAGTGACTATTAAATGTTAAAGCTTTAACAGTGTTTACCTGTTTACCTGAACAGCACAGAGTCCTGAGAGGGAAATTAGCTTTTTCTATGATATTGGGCCCTTTGATTCCAAATGATACAGAGAGGTGTAATGTAATATATATATATATATATATATATAATATATATATATATATTATATATATATATATATATATATATATATATATATACACACACAGAAGGATGTAGAATATGGGATGTAGGATGTAGGATATGGGCCCTTTTTAGGATATGGGCAGGTGTACATTAGAAACTGCCGATGACGTCACGGAGACAGCAAATGACGCCATTCATTTTATGTAAAAGCCTAATATTAGTTACTAATATAATAATAGTTATATAAGACAATGCTAGGCTTGGAGATGCTGCTGCAGGCCGAGGGTCCGTCGCGGGGCGCGTGACGTCATCAGCGGGGGCCGCAGTGTATATGTTTTCATTGCTGTGGGCTGGAGAGGCTGAATCGTTCGCGTCCGTGTGGTTATATTCTCATTTTTAAAGGTAAGAATTGCGTTTTTGTGCGTTTTCCGTGCTCACGCTGATCCGCCGAACAAATATGGTTTTGACTCTGTAGCTTCGCGGCACGTAAACATAACGCTGCCTCCTATTCGGCAGCTTGTTGTTGGAATTTTCTCTTTCCACCTTAAATAGAGCTCCTGCATCACTTAAGGTGGACCGGGAACATTTGAACAACAAAGCATTTAAGGTCGATGTGGACTTAATCTAAACGTTTAATTTAATTTGCCACATATAAACTGAAAAAAAAAATTTAATATGTAAAATATCTGCACATTTAAAGGAACAGTATGTAACAAGGTGTTCATGTGGTGTCGGTAATACAATAAATTCTGTTTCATATTTCCTTTTTAAATATTGTATATAAGTATAGTAATTTCTATTCTATTTTATATACCACCCCCTTATCTCACATTCTATGCACACCTACATTCTATATATTTATTTATATACCACCACATGTACAATTAATCTCAATTGTTAGTCATTTCTGTTTTGCACTTTATGTAAATAATAATGTATTTTGCACTTCTGGTTGGATGCTACCTTCATTTCATTGGCTTTGTACCTGTACGCTGCACAATGACAAAGTTGAATCTAATCTCATCTAATCTTTTTGGTAAGAGGGGAGAGTTCCACAGTTAAAGGTACGGTATGTAACTCTACAATCATTGTGGGAAATTTATTGCATTCTGCAGCATGTTTCCTTTAATATCAGAGAGGAGAGTTCCACTGATTTTTCAAAATTTCTACACAATTAAAGGAACTATATGTAAAGCTGTGTTCATGCGGTGTCTAAAGTAAAATAAAGTAAATTAAATTCTGTAACATGTTTCCTTTTAAGTAAGAAATGAGAATTCCATCCATTTTTCAAAATTTCTGCACAGTTAAAGGAACAATATGTAATGCTGCATTTATGTGATGGGTTTATTTACCAACAAGCGCTCAAATGAAGTGATGTCATATCTACTAGTTAAGTGACCGGTATTCATGCTATTTTCTATGACAACACTGGGGGCGGGACCATCTTTGTTTACTTTGTGTTAGAACTTCCGGTGCGGCCGCGAATACTAATTACAAGCAAAACGAACACAAACATAAAATAACCAGCATAACATGTTCAGTTAGAGGGAGTCAGTAATTGGAAGAAGAGGAAAACTTGGCTTGAACAACAGAGTTACAAACACAGCACATAAAGATCAGAGTGTTGGGGGGCCGCCTTCCAAAGAAGACCACCTGCGTCTCTGACTGAAGCTCTAAATTTAAAACATCCACCCAAACCTCTGTATGTCTGCTCTTACCATTCTGTGGAGGAGAACCAGCACCAGAGCTTCCTTATCCAGAGAAATGTCTCGTTTATGAAGCTCAGAGGAAGCAGACGTGTCGGTGCTGGTGAGTCTATCAGTTAGTAACTGTTTTCTGATCAGTGTCCACCGCGCTAGGCTATCTGGACTGTAACTAACACCCACGCAGAGTGGCTCGGGCAGCTGGCTGGACTTGGGTTTAACCGGCTTTCAGAAATATAAACTCACCGTCTGTGTGTAGGAGGACACGCCCACCTTCCCACTGTGCAGGTACTGATACGCTTCAGTACTTTTATAGTTTTTAATTACTGAACCGTCTACACCTTCCGAGAGTACAGAGTAATTAAACATGTCGCCGTAGGTAACCTCAGACCACCTTCTCATATCACCCACCCACTGTTATTAACCTCAGACCACCTTCTCATATCACCCACCCACTGTGTTATTAACCTCAGACCACCTTCTCATATCACCCACCCACTGTTATTAACCTCAGACCACCTTCTCATATCACCCTTCCACTGTGTTATTAACCTCAGACCACCTTCTCATATCACCCACCCACTGTGTTATTAACCTCAGACCACCTTCTCATATCACCCACCCACTGTGTTATTAACCTCAGACCACCTTCTCATATCACCCACCCACTGTGTTATTAACCTCAGACCACCTTCTCATATCACACACCCACTGTATTATTAACCTCAGACCACTTTTTCATATCATCCACCCACTGTGTTATTAACCTCAGACCACCTTCTAATATCACCCACTCACTGTGTTATTAACCTCGGATGAAACAGTGTTGTCCCATTAGAGCTTCTTACTGTCTCTCTGGTCTCCTCCCATGTAACTGTATTCATTATGGTTAGCTAACCAGAAGTTCTAACACAAAGGGGGAAGAAACACACGTTTGAAAGTGGTGTGGCAAACTGCAGTGAATATGCAACCTTGATGCCCGTGATGTTGGTTTACAATAGCTTTCGGATTAAGATCTTGTCTGGAGAGGTAGGACGTTGATTGATGTTAACAAAACTGGCAGAGAATGATAAATATTGAGTTGGGCACTGTATACTGTGCGACAGTGTTAACCACTACACCACCGTGCCGCCTTTAAGAGTACTGTTATGTCGATAAAATAATAATGACTTGCATAGGATTAGACACAGCTACCACAAAGGGCTCTAGTGGTAGTGAATATTAGTATCAGGTGAAAAACAAACTCCCTGTAGACCTGCAGTACAGCTTGTTGGTACATCCAGCGTCTATCACTGTAGGAACTTATTGGGATACTTTGGGTTCCATTCACCAAATCAGAATATGTTCTGTTTCGTAGATATTTTTAAACATTAGTCAAGTAATAATATACACACTATATAAACCAGCAAGCATTTACTTCATATACATGCATATACATGTTATGTATTCATGAGATCCTGCTGGTGTGGGTTTCCTCCCTTTCAGTGAAGCTGATCTAAGCACTGGCTGATCTTGGTTAATTCAGAATAAGAAGTGACTTTTAATCAAGTGACTGAAACAGCCCTACTGTATTGTTTTCTAATGAACTCGACCAATGCACTCATTCGTTTGTTTATTTTTTTCAGGAATGTGTATATGAGTGACTGGGCATCGTCTGGAAGTCCGACAAAATCCAGAACGTCATCATGGCGAGCTCGACTGTGAAATTTACCTGGTGTGCTTGCCGCAATTATAAAATCCAGTCCAAGGACACCCACGACAAGTGCTTGCTTTGCCTGGGTATTCAGCACGCCAAGGAGGCCGTCCTGGAGTACGGAAAGTGCCCCCACTGTGCCAAGATGGACTGGAGCACCTGCATCAAACGTCTCACCAAAGTGCAGGAGGTCATGCACCAGGAGACCCAGCAAAAGAAGAACGAAGCTGCTCAGAGTGGAGTTCATCCCAAACTCGAGCCAGTGACTCCACCTGCCGTGGTTACGGAATCCAAGCCACTGAAGGTGGCGCCTGCCGCACCGACGACGTCGCGGACGGAGATGGCAACACCGGCTCCGTCATCTTCAACCGTACCGGTGATGTTCACGATTCTCTCCCCTTCTCCGGGCTTGTCGGAGCCTAACGCCGGCATCGTCAAAGGCACGTACGTGTCCCGGTTAGCCTTGCAGCATACATCGGACCCGCCTCCGTCTGGGGAGCACACGAATCCTCCGCCGATGCCTTCCACTTCCACCTCCCATAAGAGGCACCATTCATCCAGGCGTCACTCGTGCTGTGCGAGGCATGCAAGCAGGGGCCGCGGGCATAGACGCAAACGTTGCCCATCTTCGTCCTCATCTTCCTCCTGGAGCTCGTCCGAATCCTCTTGCGAATCCGTCAAAGGCAAGAGGGCACGGCGAGAATCACGGAAGTCTGCCAAGCTGGAAAGGCGAAACAGCCGTCTGCTGGAGATGGTGCAGCAGAAGCTGGAAGCCCAGCAGAGGGCCATGCAAATGCAGTGGAGCCTGCTGGAACGGAGGATAGATGTTCTGGAGAAGAAAGGCTCCTCAGACATTCCCCAGACTTTCAGCTTATCCCACGTGGACCGAGGTGAACAGACCGTCTCAAACATTGATTCCGTGGTGACCGGGTCCATTGACCCGTTGGTCGTAGTGAAACAAGAAGAAAGGCCAGTAGGTATCTCCTGTGGTTCAGGGTCAGGTTTGCTGCTCGAAGGCGAAGGAGAGAGTGACTCTCAACCTCCTGTGAGCGACTTGCAAACACAAGAGGTTCTTGGGTCCACGGAGTTGCAGAACCTCATAGATCGTGCGGCCAAACACTTGGGTCTCGATTTTCCTCCCTCATCCAACGGCTCCGACCCACCACTTCCCACCATGGTGCCGGAGTTTGAAGACTTCGTCCAAATCACATGGTCCAACCCAGCGAGCTCAAAACCCTTCAGGCCGATCTTCTCAGAGCTGTACAAGCTACACGAATGCCAGTCTCCAGCTTACGACCATATGCCTCAAATCAATGGGTTCATGTCGGCGATCTTCCAAGCGGTCAGGCCCTCTGAAGACAAGGAACACTCCATTCCCGCTGAGCACTGGAAGTTCACGGAAGCTCTCGTGGAAAAGGCCTATCAGACTGCGGGAATGCTTGCCAAGACGGCAAACTACCTGCGCTACTTGACGGACTATCAGAAGCAACTTTTGGCGGAGGTCTCTGAAGAACAGCCGTCACCAAAGCTCCTCGCCATCCTCGGCGAGCTGAAGCTCATCGGACAGTTTACGTTTCAGCTCTCCTCGCATCAGGCCGAGCTTTCCGGAAGGATCATGGCAGCATCGGTGGCCGTGAGACGACAAGTATGGATGGCCAAGACCAACTACACGGATTCCCTCAAAGCGACGGTGGCTGATCTGCCGTTTGTGGTCGGCCGTTCAATCGGGGAGAACTCGGCGTCCAGCTCAGGCGATGCCGTGTGCAGGCAGGAGACGTGAAGATGGGCTCGTACTCCAGAAACAGCTGCTGTAATCGAAATACTTATTTATGCGACTGCCGTTGTTGTGGTTATCGTGTAAGTCTTGGTGTTTCTTTAGCTTCTTCAGGACATTTTCGTGTGAATTAATGCCGTCGAGGACATCTGTTGTGGGCAGATCAGCCGTGAGCAGTTTTTGCCACATCAACATTTGTTAATTTTCATCATTCCGTCCAGCGTCTGCTCACTGATGAAGAAACAGGGGTTCTGTTTTATACTCTGAGGCTGTTCATGTTTCTAGGATATAGTATTGGTGTAGACCGATCAGCCATAACATTAAACCACCTACTTGTATCTACACACACTGACCATTATATAAGCTCCACTGACCATATAGGAGCTACACTTACACACTGTAGTACATCTGATTCTCTGTATACTGTCCACTCTATTAGACACTCCTACTACTTGCTGGTCCACCTTGTAGATGTAAAGTCAGAGACAGTAGGTAGTTTCTAGATAGTTTTGGTTGGTGAACGATTCTCAGTCCAGCAGTGACACTGACGTGTTTAAAAACTCCAGCAGCAGCACTGCTGTGTCTGATCCACTCACACCAGCACCACGGCAGTGTCACTGCAGTGCTGAGAATGACCCTCTACCCTAATAGTACCTGCTCTGTGGTGGTCCTGATCATTGAAGATCAGGATAACAATGTATACAGAGAATCAAATGAACTACAGTCTGTAGGTGTAGCTCCTATATGGTCAGTGGAGCTGATACACTGGACAGTGAGTGTAGATATAAGAAGATGGTTTTAATGGTATGGCTTACGAGTGTAAATGAGCTGTAGTGAGCACTTCTAGGGCACATACAGAACTTGAGCCTGCACTTAGACTAGAGGGGTGTTTTTCAGACATACAGTGGTGTGCAAAACCAAGACTGTCCCCAAAAGACAAAGAGAACTTTCAGTCTTTCAGTCAAGCTCCACTCATTGCTTCAGATCTGAAAACGTCAGGTGTTTCTCTTCATGCTTCCTCTGGGAGAAGACACCTCAACACTATGGGTGTGAGAGGATGTGTAGCTTTTCAAGAAGCTCCTCACACACCAAGCAAAGAAGCTTGGTGTGTGAGTGATGTTGAGGTTCTGCTGGTGGTTTACAGACCACCAGCAGAACCTCAACATCACTCAGCATGTTTTGGATTGTGAGAAGCAGACCAGCTAGACCAGCTTCTAAGGCTGAGCTTTGGGGTTAAAGACACCCAGAAGTTGGACACTAAACTAAAGAAGCTAAATTTGGACACTAACATGTTTTCACTCATCAGCCGTATACAGTGATTTCACCAAATCATTCCTTTAAGTATGCACTGCAGCGTAGTCCTTCATTAGGTGTGAGAGGTCTTCAGCCCTGGAGCCAGTTGGTAGAACCCAGATACTCTAAACTCTCTGCCCATGTGGTTTGGTGGGACCCTTTTGTCTATCCGATACTTTTTCACGGTGTTTGCAAACATACCTTGCTGAATGGATCAGATGTCCTGTGCTTGTGACTTGGAGTATAGATGTACACAGAGTCTGTCAGTGTTTCCTCCTCAAGACTGACACCTTGTGGACATTCCTGTAAGCTTTAATTAACTAAATAAATGGTATTGTTAAGATGCATCAACCACTTGGTGTGTGTTGTTGTTGTTGTGGGTTTGTTTATTTATTTACTTATTTGGTCAAAATCAATTTTCTACATCAGTGTTGGGAGAAAATTCTCATAATGAAAGACTCAATAGTAATGGCTCATTGTTTTAAAATATTAAAATTAAATAGTAATCTTAAAACTTAAACTTTTAATTTTAGTTTAAAAAAGTTTTAATTTTAATGGTGAAATAAAAATTCTAAAATAATTTACAGTATTTTAAAATTTCTCTTAATAAAGTAATCAATAGAAATGGCCCATAATCTGAAATAATAATCTTAAAATAATTGTACAATTAAAATTAATTTTAAAATGTATTAAAAATAATAGAATCATTTTAAAGATAAAAAAATATTCATTTAAATTATTTTAAAATTCTCATAAAATAAATAATAGAAATTGCACATCTTTTCAAAATAATAAAATTAAATCCTAAAATGATTTTCAAATTAAAATAAATTTCAAAATAAATTTGAAATAAAGTATTTTAAAGAAAATTGTATTCATTTACATTATTTTACAATTCTCATTGAAATGAAAGAATCAATAAAAGTGGCCCATTATTTTAAAATAATAAAATGAAGTAATAATCTTAAAGTAATTGTAAAATTAAAACATAAAATCCCAAAAAATAAGAATTTTTTAAAAATTGTATTTTTGTTTTATTTTATTTACATTATTATTGCAACTACATATCAGATGTATACAGTACCTTTCATACATTGCAGTCACGAGTCAGTTAACTGAACGGGTGTAAACAATAAGGTCAGTACAATTTTAAATTCTGAATTTTGAATAATAATTATCAGAATGTAAGACTGTCTGTCTGTTAACTTGGTAATAAAAGTTGATTAACAGTGTGGTGGTCTGACAATAATAAACTAAGAGAATCATCATTACATCAGTGACTTGAGACTCAACAGGCCTTAACAGAGTATTTGCAGGTGCACATATAAAACTACTTCCATCCAGTAGGTCTGGACTGCATTTCCTGAAAGTGTTTGTGAGTAATGAGCCTGGTGACCTAGAAGAGAGTCCTTTCATTCATTATCTACCACTTTATCTGGCAGGTCGGGGTCATTGGGCGGGGTACACCATGGACAGGTCCCCAGTCCATCACATGACCAACACACTCTCATGCACACACCCACACCTACAGGCAATTTAGAGTGAGCGATCAACCTAACATGTCTTTGAATGTCTGGGAGGAAACCGGAGTACCCGGAGGAAACCCACTCAAGTACGGAGAGAACATACACACTCCACACAGAACCACCCGGACCGGGAATCCAACCCAGATCATCTTACTGTGAGACAATAGTGCTATTCACTACATTCAAGTTAATAGTCTCTTTATCATTTAACTATAGTAACTTCCCAACAATGCTTTCCTGAGATGCATCACAGAACAGCTGTTCTTGGAGCACCTGGAAACAAACCATGAGCACGAGAAAGAGCTGCTGAGAAGAACTACGTCTCAAAAGGAGAAACTAACCATAAGCACGAGGAAGAGCTGCTGAGAAGAACTTCGTCTAAAAAGGAGAAACTAACCATAAGCACGAGAAAGAGCTGCTGAGAAGAACTACGTCTCAAAAGGAGAAACTAACCATAAGCACGAGGAAGAGCTGCTGAGAAGAACTACGTCTAAAAAGGAGAAACTAACCATAAGCACGAGAAAGAGCTGCTGAGAAGAACTACGTCTCAAAAGGAGAAACTAACCATAAGCACGAGGAAGAGCTGCTGAGAAGAACTACGTCTAAAAAGGAGAAACTAACCATAAGCACAAGAAAGATCTACTTAGGCAAACCAAGTCTCAAAAGGAGAAACTACCATGAGCACGAGGAAGAGCTGCTGAGAAGAACCAAGTCTCAAAAGTAGAAACTAACCATGACAAGGAAGAGGAGCTACTGAGAAGAACCAAGTTTTAAAAGGAGACACTAACCCTGAGCATGAGGAAGAGCTGCTGAGAAGAACCAAGTCTCAAAAGGACAAACTGACCATGAGCACGAGGAAAAGCTGCTGGGAGGAACTGAGACTCAAAAGAAAGAACTTACAGAAGGTATGAGGAAGAAACACTGACAAGAATTGAAACACAAAAAAAAAACTTCCCTTAAGGCACCTGGAAGCTCCACTGAGAGGAACCAAGTCTCAAAAGAAGAAACTAACCATGAGTATGAGGAAGAGCTACTGAGAAGAACCAAGTCTCAAATGGAAAAAAACTCCATAAGAGCATCAAGAAGAATCATTGGGAGGAACTGAGACGCAAAAGGAAGAACTTGCTGAAAGTATGAGGAAGAAACACTGACAAGAATCAAGACACTTCCCTAAAAGCATCAGGAAGATCTACTGCCAGGAACCAAGTCTCAAAAGCAAAAACTCTCTAAGGCTGAATCTCAAATGGCACTCTGGTCCCTATATAGTTTAATATGTGTCTATAGCTTCTGTACCCAACCAGTGCACTAACTGTCTATAGAGAGTATTGCAGCCTGTGGCTGTATCCCAAATAGCTTTCTAGTAGACATATAACACACTATATGCATAAGTTGATATTTCATGGCCTACATACAGTGCACTAAATAGGTCATGGGGAGCCATTTGAGATTCAGCCCAAGACTATAATAAACAACCAGAGAGGAACCAAGTTCAGACTGCAGGCAAATTGGATTAGCTTCTCATATCATATCTGTGGAGATGTCTGCAAGTGATCAGAACGGATTTGTGTGTCCAGGCATCACCAACTTATCTGTGTTAGTTGCTATGGTGACTATTTAGCAAGTCCCAGCACCTCCGTCACTCTGGATTTGATGACGTCGTTTACACTTTAAAAAGAGCCTCCAGCTTGAGATGCATATGTAAAAATCAGATTGCAATCAAATTTTAAAACTGCTTTCAAATGTTGTTTAGATCCAGTTTGCAAAAAACTCATTTAATGTAGATTTAATGTAGTTTTTTGCTGTTCACACCGTCAAAATCAATCTGGATCAAAAAAATAAATTAGGCAGTCTGAATGAGGCCTATGGCTTTTGCACCCAATCAATGCACTGAATGTTAAATAGAATGTTAAAGAGTGGTGCATATACCCAATTGCCTTAAATTTATATGCTGAAGTCTATGTTTCATATCCTACACATGTAGTGCACTACTTAGGGTGTGGGGAGTGATTTAAGACTCACCCTGAGGAAGAACCACTGAGAAGAACCAAGGGAAAACTTCCTTAAGACTAAAAGGAAGAAGCATTAAGAGAATGAGTTCTTATAGCATCCTTGCTGCATGGTTACTTTATTTTTCTTTTGCTAAACAATAAGTTTTGGGCTTAAATAAATATATATGTTACATGCAGGTGAGGTACATGGTAAGCGCCACATGTCAAAACAGTCCTCAAAGAAAGCGTATCAAGACTGCAAGTAAAAACTGGTCACTTTATTTATAACATAAAATGTCTACATTTGACATGTAGATGCCACTGCTCTACTGTTTCGCATAAAACCACTCTAAACAACACAGTGATGCAGAATTTTAAATAATGGGTGGACTTCTCCTTTACTATTACCGCATAGCGTTCCTTCTATATTAGTTTATTATATTATATTATAAAAGCAGTGAATCTAATAGGTGGGATACGTGTTTGCAAGGACATGAGTGGGGGCCTGCTGAGTACACGTGGCAAAAAGCGGTCCAGGGCGCTTTGCGAGGGGGGCCATCGCAGCAGAGGAGGATTGTGGGACGGCGGCGGCCTAGTCTGCAGAGACAGGCAGCAGCAGCGACGAGGTGTTTCTGAAGCAAAACAAAACAAAACAGTCCGAATAGTGTTCTGTATTAGTGTCGCACATAAAAGAAGACCTTCCCATCTGTAAGCCATGGGGCAGGAGGATCTCATGAGCACGGCGGAGGATGTGGCAGACCAGGTACGTGTTAACGGGGTCCGTCTGTTTGGCATCACGGCGAAATGAACGGAGAGCTAGGCTAGGCTAGGCTAGGCTAAGCTAATTACCCAGCAAAGTTAACAGCGAAAGTGAAGCGGAGCTTTGAGGCACGTTAGCCTGGCTAGAACCAGGTTTGTCAGCTTGTAAGTTAAACTCTAAACCGTCCAAACTGTTTTTAAGATGATGGCGAAGATTTTGGAGCTTGTTAAGCCGGATTTGTTTAATGGAATGTGGTGTAACTGTCTCGCAAGTTTTGGGCTAACTTGGCTGAATGAGAAACTGACCCTGCAAATTAGCTCCGTATGTGTTGTAGTCTTAGTTTGTCTTAATTTTTTTGTTTATATACTTCGATGTCGTAAGCATAAGTTCATTTTTTTGGTCTATGCTGAAAATTAAATCAGCTGCTTGTTCGATTTGTGTTTTTTCTGGTCCACCTTAAATAGGACATGTAACTGCTGCACCATTTAAGGTGGAACGGGGAACAAGAAGCAGACCGTTGCTTGTTATTCCCATTCAAATATCTATTTTTATATTTCTGTCTAATTAGGGTTATTCCTTTCATTACTATTATTATTATTCATAATAACAAATGGCATGTAACTGCTGCACTATTTAAGGTGGAATGGGAATTTTTAACAAGAAGCAGGCTACTGCTTATCCTTTTATTAGGGTTCTTCTTCTCATTGTCACATTATTATTATTTTTTTTTTTAGCTTAGCACTAACCTGCTTGTGTAACTTCAGTATCTTAGATTTTTGGGACCAGATGTCTCTGTTTTCCCCTTTTCGATAGATAGATAGATAGATAGATGATAGATAGATAGATAGATAGATACTTTATTGATCCCGAAGGAAATTTTTGGTGGCCTGTCTCTAGCTAGAGCTGTCCCCAGAAATGTCCCAGTCTTTGTGACTTAAAAACACTCCAGAAAGTCCCGCAGCAGACAGGCAGAACAGACAGAGGACACTGGCTGCTGCTATCTGTTGATCACTGCTGCCTAACACTGCACCAGAAGCCAGCAAGTGTCAAGCGAGTCCACACTGTCACCACAAACTTCTTTTCAGGACACGAGATAACACAGGGATTAAAAGCAGGGGGACTTGAATAGATACTAGGTAGATTTAATTTATATAGACGTAGTGCCTCACTCCATCTGTATGACATACGGCTTATGCTGATAGCAGCCGTCTCTGTGTCTCCAGAACTGGAGCTAGACCAGGGGTGTGTTTAGGGTCTGTCTATGGACTGTAGTTGTGGGGCCTTTTTTTATAGTAGTTCTCTTTTCATTGCCACTATATTTGGTATGAGGTTTGGGCTCATACAGCCACTGAATGTGTTGCGGAGAATGTATCCCTGTGTCGTCCCTGCATAAGCCACCCGTTAATCAAGCGACTTTATAATAAAGGCATGAAGTCCCTTCTCACTCTGTGTACACAAAGACAGGAGTGAGTTACGGGCTTGCTCTGTGTGCCCACCCTCCTCTTACATCTACCACACAAAGAATACGGCTGGTAATCTTTGTTTATGGTAAATGTAAGTGTGATGCATATTAGTGATGCACTGATCGGATATTCCAGATTGGATCGGCACTGTTACTAACCTTATTAACGAAATCCAGATGTGATACACATTTGATTATGTCTCTTAACCAAGCTCGCTAAAGTTAGGTGGATGTTGGTTATTCAGCGGATATTCGCCTACTGTATATTCTCAATATGTTTGGGATGATCTTGATTAAATATTGAGAGAATGACAGACTAGACCATTTTCTCTATTGAGTGTTCGGTAGGATCGTGCAATATTGACAAAAAATTATATCTCAATATTTTCTATAATTTGATTGATAACGATAATAAAAGATATTGTGCATTATTTAAAAATGTGTTTTGTAGAATGTTTCTATTTTACTAGCTTGCACTTCTTAAACGATATTAATATCTATCTGTCCATCATCTGCTTTATCCCGCTAGTCTGGGTCATGGGGGCGCTGGAGCCAATCCCAGCTTCATCAGGTGAAGGCTCTGTTTTAGTGAATGACTCCGCTGAAGTTTGCTGAGTGTGTGTTTAGTCAGACTCCTTATCTGCTTTAGGTCTGTCACAGCGTGCTCTCGAAGTTCTTTATACTCCTCATACTCTGTTCACACTCCTCATACTCTCTGTTCACACTCCTCATACTCTGTTCACACTCTGTTCACACTCCCCATACTCTGTTCATACTCTGTTCATACTCTGTTCATACTCTGTTCATACTCTGTTCATACTCTGTTCGCACTCCTCATACTCTCTGTTCGCACTCCTCATACTCTATACTTCATTTATACTCTGTTCACACTCCTCATACTCTGTTCACACTCCTCATACTCTGTTCACACTCCTCATACTCTGTTCATACTCCTCATACTCTGTTCATGCTCCTCATACTCTGTTTACACTCCTTATACTCTGTTCATACTCTGTTCACACTCCTCATACTCTGTTCATACTCCTCATACTCTGTTCATGCTCCTCATACTCTGTTTACACTCCTTATACTCTGTTCATACTCTGTTCGCACTCCTCATACTCTCTGTTCACACTCCTCACACTCTGTTCATACCCCTCATACTCTGTTCACACTCCTCATACTCTGTTTACACTCCTCACACTCTGTTCATACTCCTCATACTCTGTTCATACTCCTCACACTCTGTTCACACTCCTCACACTCTGTTCACACTCCTCACACTCTGTTCACGCTCCTCACACTCTGTTCACGCTCCTCACACTCTGTTCATGCTCCTCACACTCTGTTCACGCTCCTCACACTCTGTTCACGCTCCTCACACTCTGTTCACGCTCCTCATACTCTGTTCACGCTCCTCATACTCTGTTCACGCTCCTCATACTCTGTTCACGCTCCTCATACTCTGTTCACACTCCTCCTCATACTCTGTTCACACTCCTCCTCATACTCTGTGAACAGGTTAGCTGTTTTGATCTTTAACGGCTGTTTTCTCACGAAGTCTGTAAACTGCTGTCTTCTGATTAGCTCCATGCAAGTGAAGATGATCCTCACTTAAGAGTTAAATCTATGGCGGTGTCTGAGTTTCTTCCCCTGGAGCAGTGTGTTCACTCACTTTCAGCTTTGGGTGTGTTGTTTAGGCAGCTATGCTAGCTTTAGCCTGTGCTAGCACACAGTATGGGCACTCTCAATGCTCACTCTCAGCAGCCTGTACTAAAACATGAAGTAGTGAGCGTGTGGAGTTGAGCGTAGCGTACTCAATAACATCAGCTCACGCATCATTAACAAGGAATTTAAGATATTATTGTAGACGATATATATATATATATATCACACTCCCCTAGTGTGAGGTAGTTTATCAGAGCTTCTCTCACCATCATAGGTACTGTATGATTTACTCACATGGTATACAAAGTTACATAGTACCCAGTTTTTATCAGGAGGCAACACTTACCTCCTCAAAATACATCCAACCGAACTGGCCCTCCTTTGTACGGCAGAGATGAAAATAATTGGATGTTTTAATGAGGTATTGACAGCTGGACTGTAAACGTCCCTGGTTTTCATTACAGACATCTGCTCACCCTAATATCAGGACTGCAGGATGTTTTCAAAAATTCTCTTATACAGCCGCTGGCTTGTGAAAGATTTACAGATGACTTTCCTGTTGATAGAATGTATAAATACAATTTTTGTATTTATAATATTTTGAGACCCACCTGTGAGGTTTGTGTGGCTTTATGTTCTGAAATTAGTCACAATTTAAGTTTTTCCGCCCCTCCCTTAGAAAGAATAGTTTTTTTTGCTATATAATTTAATTGAATGTCCTGTATTATGTTGATTAGGTAATAGGGGTGTAAGAAAATATTGAAATATCGAATATCAGGATATTATGTTTGGTGATACTGTATCAATTCTCAAAAACACAGTATTAATACACAGATTCCTGGCAGACAGTGAATCAGTGTGTGTTGTGTTTAAACCTCTGACCACTAGATGGCAGTGTTGTAATCCATTTTCAGCTCCACTCCAACATTAACAAGCAGCATAAGGGCGCAATGCTATTGTAAGCATTGATAAACCTGTTCATACAGTGGTGTGTTTTAAAAGTAGAATTTGAAAAATCACAATATATCAGTTTGCTTGCAGTATCGCAATATATCACGATATATTAAATCGAGACAGCTCTATCACGATACGTATTGTATCGCCAGGTTCTTGCCAATACACAGCCCTAATAGAGATGTAAATGTGCTGGTTTACAGACATCTGCTCACCCTAATGTAAGGACTGCAGGTTGTTTTTGAAAGATCTTTTATTTACAGATGACTTTCCTGTTGATAGAATGCTGTAGTTAAAGAGCCCATGCCCTCCATTTGTGTATGTTTATTATTTTTAGGCCCACTTGTGAAGTTTATATGTTTTTTTTTTGTAACTGCTTTTAACCCCTCCCTTAGTCCCTTGTGTCTTGTGCCTTTAAAACTATTTATAATGATATATTTTAATTAGATATCCTGTATTATGCCTATTAGATATATATAAATGTGCTGGTTTTCATGACATCACAGAAACAGGGCTGATTTAACAGTGTCGTTTCTGTTTAGGGACTGTATGAGATTGTGGGTGAATGGGTTTTGTGGCTCTTCATGACGTTGCAGAACAGCAGCTGGTTGTTGCTCAATAGTGTGTGAGGGTTTATCGGAGACTAGTAACAGAGAGCGCTTTTCATGGTGCGCCTTTTGCACAAGGGCCCCTGCGTTACGTAGAGGTTGCTGAACTGCGGAGACTTTGGCAGGGGTTTGTAGGGCATTAGTCTTAAAAGGCTCATAGCCTGCATTAGCTCTGTGTGTGTGTTTTAGACGTAATTTAATAGTTCTGTTGTTTATATACTTTGTGAAGTTATTAATGTTTTGCTTTATGCTTTTGCACCCCACTGAAGCAGAAGTCAGCTACTTGTTGGAATTTTCCTGTTCCACCTTAAATATATGACACGTAACATGTAACTACTGCACCGTTTAAGGTGGGACGGGTAGATTCGAACAATAAGCAGGCCGTTGCTTATGATTACTATTTAAACGTCTCTCTTTATGCTCCTGTTTTATGAGGATTCTTCTGCTCATTATTATTAGAGATGGACCAATCACCTTTCAGCACCTTGAACCGATAGCCGATACCGGTCGAGGGTGGGGTTATGTGTTCCTGCAGGCTACACGCAATTATTAGCGCATGCAAGTCATGAAACATGGTTGAAACGTGGTTATCTAGAACTATAAACTCAATCACTCTGGCTGTGGTTCTTTAGCTCTCTGGCTGTTTCTGCTGCTGTTCCGTTTGTACCGGTCAGATCTGGTCTGCATGGGTTTCTGGGTTGTTAGTTTTGTGCTAGCTGTGCGTGCTAGCTCTGCTGTTTACTGATACTCACTGTATTCAGCTGTGTGGTGTCTCTGAAGTGGTGTATCAGATTAGTAGAGTTAAATGTCTTTGTTTTGGTTTCCCCACAAGATTAATTATACAGACGTTACAGAACGCCCTGGATGAGTCTGAGTCACATACGCACATGCCATGAACAACATAAACTGTTCTCGCGAGGCCGGTTGCTTTAGTCAGTCTGTGGAAAATTAAAGGGTTTGTATTTCCACCTAGTGGTGCAGATAGGAATTGCAGGGACCTGGTCGGAGGGGGTTTGACAGAGGGCTCCTCTTCCTGGATAAAACGCTAGCTGTAAAAACAGAATTTAGACTCGTTTGTTTAACGTTATCGATCAGCTCTCGGGATCGGCTAAATTGGAGAAATATCGGCCGATCACACATTTTTATTAAAAAACGGCTGTTGCTGATACATAGCTGATCGATCCTTTCATCACATTATTATTATTATTATTATTATTATTATTATTATTATTATAAATAAGGGTAGTTAAGCTCAGCACTAATCATCTTATGTTAGTGACAAGATGTCCCTGTTTTTGTTTTTTTTGTTGTTTTTTTTACTGTTAGCTAATCACATTTGTGTGGGATTGTATCTCAAAACACAGTCACAGTTCATTTCTAATTTCTGCTAATTTCTAGGGATGGGAGACCCTAAAGACCCCACAATATAATGTTATAAAGATACAATAATATTATTGCGTGTTTAAGCATGTTGTGATGGTATATTCTTGTATTTATAATACTCTTTCAACTGCAAATAATGTCCCCCAAGTCTAATAAGTCAAAGTCTATAGGATTTTTTTTTCTTATGCCTGGTTCACACTACACGAGTGGTTAAGTAATCAGGCCTTTGTGCCGTTCACTACATGACTGGTTGAGCTGCAATGGCAAGTCTTTCAGTTGTTGTGGCTTTCACACTACATGACTGATCGGCTACATGGAGTCACCAATTACACGATTACATTTTAGCTCCACTCCAACATTAACAAGCAGCACAAGGATGCATTGTAACTAGTGTCATTGTAACTATTGGCAAACCTGTTCATACAGTGGTGTGTTTTAAAAATCTCAGTATATCACTCGGCTTGCAATATCGCAGTATATCGCAATACATTGAATTGTGACCACTGTATCACGATACATCGCCATGTTATTGTCAATACACAGCCATACTTAGTATTAAACAGGCTTTTAAACAGTGCCTTTAAGGCTTATGTATGTATGCAAATTACCTCTGTCCTGATTGGTTGCCCTGAATTAATTAAGCAGCCCACACTGGGACTCTCACACTGTTGGTAATA
Source organism: Megaleporinus macrocephalus (assembly GCA_021613375.1). NCBI lineage: Eukaryota > Metazoa > Chordata > Actinopteri > Characiformes > Anostomidae > Megaleporinus > Megaleporinus macrocephalus. Next base: position 31,678,064 of record CM038726.1, on the reverse strand, counting down.
GTATCATCAGAAAAACATTCAAAACAAGCAATAAAAAAGTAAAGCCAAATATTTCTTCATATGGGCCCTTTAAAGCTGTGCGGAATAGTTCTCGTGGCCCGAGAGCAGTCGTTGAGCTGGGTCCTGTACGGGAATAGAGTTGTTTATAAACGGCAGAGAGTAAGAGTGTTTTGTCTTTTGATGCGGGATAGGATGTTACAGGAATTGCCTCCAGATCTCGAGTCTAAATGAGGACACTGGACGTTCAGGTTTCAGGTTCAGCATTTGAGGAATGATACTGTATAGCCCAGCGAGGAGGCCGAGTCGTAAAAATACAGTAGTTGTGAATGAGCTGGATGCGTAGGTGCTCTTGTATGGCAACAGGTTTGACAAATAAAGGGGAACTCCACCAGCTTTTTAAAAATTTCTGCATAATTAAGGGTGGTTTAATGTTAAATGTTAGGTTATAGAGAAAGTCTGAATTGTCCTTAGTGGTCGTCGTAGGAACCAGATGTCTGACTGTGTGTGTGTGTGTGTGTGTGTGTGTGTGTGTGTGTGTGTGTGTGTGTGTGTATATATATATATATATATATAATATTATATATATATATATAATATATATATATATATATATATATATATAGTGTAGTGGTTATGACTGCCTGATGTCTGAGACGTTGTAATATATTTGTGATAAGCATGTTTTTGAAAATACCCTCATGGTGATAGTCTCTGATAAAGCTTGTTTATTTCCAGACTACTGTCATCAACACTGCATATAAAAGCACAGGAGACAAGTGTGGTTTCGCTGTTGGTTGTAGATAGTAAATAATTTGCCAGTATTTGTGTTAAGCATGGTGACCCCTGGTTCCATTCACTACCAATGTTTACAAATGTGTTTCTCTGGAGTGAACTACAGTACTGTGCAAGTTGTAGTCACTTGTGGGCATGATTATATTTAAAAAGCTATTTTTAAAGCTTTTATTTTCTCAGCAAAACACTATTTTTTAAACATTCAAACAGTATTAATACAGTAAGTAGAGCTTTTACACTCACTTTTGAAATGGTTATAGGTGCTCAGCTTTATGTCTGAGATGGTTTATAGCTGTTTAGTGACTTCAGTTTCAATCAGTATATTTTAATCTATTTTTATATTCTTCCTGATTTAGCTAAATAAAAAAACACCAGTAAAATGGCTATAAATGCTAATTAGTGTCTGTATTTGTGTTGTAGACCTCTGGTTCTCATCACTAACACTGTAAAGAGTCTGAAAACCACACTGAATAACTGTTTACAGCTCAACCACTAGATTAAGCAGGCGATTCTTGAAAAACTGGTGGAATTCCCCTTTAAGTTTGAAAGTTATTCCTGTGTGTGCAGTGTGATCAAATCTGGGTCAAAGTCATTGTGATTTTGAGTTTAAAGATAAAATAGCAATGAGGTTTCAGGCTGTTTCACTCTCCATCCCTCCACGAAGAACATAGTAACAGCACAGATGAAAGGGTGAATGAACTTAATCCAAATGAACAAGATGTTCAAAGCCAACTTACTGATGAACATTAGTTAGCCGTAAGACACGATTATTAGAGATTTTAATCATGTGTAAATTAATTAAATTATATATAAATATATATATATATATATATATATATATATATATATATATATATATATATATATATATATATATATATATAATATATATACACACACACACACACACGCAGCCACATTCTGCTTTACTATCAGATAGGCACTCTACGCAAAGCAGCCAATCACTGCTCCACAAGTTCCATAAGTAATCTGGGGCACATGAGACGAGCCGTCAGACGAGCCAGTCAGATCATGGCTCAGTGATCCCGTGGTGGTCTGACAGTAGAGTACAGCAGAGCACAGGAATGTTCTGCACAGGCTTGTTAAACGATCACAGTGAAACATGACATTCATGCTCTATAATGGGGGGGTTTAGGTGTAAACGGTTTCATTGACTAACGTGTGCATATATATTTTGTTGCTGTCCAAAAAAAAAGAAGTGTCTCCAAAATAGTAACTTTATAGGAGAGACCATTAAAGTCTTTACTTTTATAAAGGAAGTTAATGGAACCAGAATATGTTCCATGAAGATTGGGAGCATTTCTATTGGTCCATTTATATGTCCAATGTCCAATGAAAAACAAGTATATGTGTATATATATATATATATATATATATATATATATATATATATATATATATATATATATATATATATATAATGAACCAGATTCCAAAAAAGTTGGGACACAAATTGTGATTAAAAACTGAATGCAATGATGTGGAGGTCCCAACATCTAATATTTTATTCCTAAGAGAACACAAATCTCAGATCAAAAGTTTAAACTTAGATAGCAATAAGTGGCTGGAAAAAGGAAATTGAGCATATAACGAACAGCTGGTAGACCAATTAAAACTAATTAGGTCAATTGACAACATGATTAGGTATAAAAAGAGCTTCTCAGTGTCAGTGTCTCTCTGAAGCCAAGATGGTAAGAGGATCACCAATTCCACCATTGTTGCGCAGAAAGATAGTGCAGCAATATATATATATATATATATATATATATATATATATATATATATATATATATATATATATATATATATATATACATACACACATATACATACACACACGGGTTACATTGTGTTATTTAAGGGAAGGGCTGTTGTCCCGATGATATTTTTAAGACGCTCAGAATTCAGAATATTTTGCTGTGACACGTTATATGTATACGTTATACTTTTTACAGTGGTGGTGAATGGAACCAGCATATTTACAGCATAGTTTACTATGGTCTACAGAACCACCAGTGAACCAACACCTCTCTTCTGATTTTAATGTACTTTTTAAATAAATGTAAAATTAGTTTTTGTTCATGCTATGGACCCTTTAAGCAACTTGTCTTGGTTTGTTTTGACATATGAGCCACAGGCGTATTGGAACATATGGACTACTGAAGTATAACATTTACAACAATATATAACATGTTGAAGTTAATATGCATTATTATTATTATTATTATTATTCCATCTGATACTGTTTAGAATTATTCTACCTTTGAATGCTTTAAAACATAAAATTTGTGTGTATTAGCATCAAAAACCACCAACATGAAAGCCTTTAAAACTGTTCTGAGTACAGTTTTCAAAATATCGATGGATATTATGATTAAAAATGCAACAGTCTGTAATCTTTATCTTTGTCAGTTTAACATGTCCATACGGAAAGAGCTGTGGCTGTTTTTTTTTTTTTAACTGATTAATTAATTAATTAATTCATTCATTCATTCATTCACAATAAAAACACTTAGTAAACCTGAGGCATATTGCAGAGACAACCTTTTTACTTTCATTATAGTTACTAGTTAGTTTTTTGGTATTATCATCCGTGTTTCTGCATGAAACTGTTCTTACAGAAACTAAAACGTTACGTTTGAATGTATCTACGTCATTTAATCATTTAAAGTCTTTGCACCAATTATGATTCGCTCTCTGTCCAAGACTCAGTTTTAACAGACCTCCTGTACTCATGTTAATGAGCCACTCTCTCCAAATCCCACAACTAAATAAGTACCCCGGCGGAGGGAGATCCCGAGATCAAAGCATGTTGTAACACTCTGCGTGGTGCTGGCAGAGTGTAATTGGAAGCGTCTGGATTGAAGGAAAGTGAATTATTTGCAGATGTATGTAAAAAAACAACCAACACTTTGGTCTCCACAAGTTAGACCGACATAGCTTGCAGTCCCAGTTTACACCAGCGAGGACAGATTCTAACAAATCTTTACTGAAGGAAGCAACGTCTAAGCTGTGATATCTAGAATAAAGCATGTTACAAGTTTGGAAATCTGTGTTTTAATCCAAACGAACTGCTTTGACATGCAAATAACCAGTAGCTGGATGCTAACATAACATGGAAATCCCCATTACCAGGCTAACATAAGATTATCAATATCTAAGAAGTGGCGAGACAGATAAACAGAAAAGCTTCTTACATGTACAGTCTCCAGACTGCCTACATCGTGATGTCTGGCCTTGTGAAAGTACACTTTTAAAAATGATGGTTCTTCACAGGGTCTTTGGGCTTTTTTGACAGTGGTTCCAAAGCACCTATGAAGTTTACTTGCTCAGTGTTATTCCTTTATCAATCCTTCCATTTATCTGATTTTGATTTACTCAAAAACACATTAAATAATACTAAATAATATTTATTGCAGTACGTGAACAAAACAGATGGAAGTGGAGCTGTGTTTAAATGTTTAAACCAGAGAGGAGATCCGGACCAGCTTCAATGATCTGTTGCGCCAGAATCCCAGACATTGAATCTCCGCTTGCATATACATCATCTCCATTCTGACTAAATGCAGTAAAAACAGCAGTCATTGAACGCAGACTCTGGGTTATTTTAAACAAAAAACTGCTGTCATTAACTGTAGAACTTGAATTGTTGCTGTTTGTACCGGTCAGATCTGGTCTGCACGGTGTTCTGGGTTATTATTGTTTTGTGCTAGCACTACCGGCTAACTGGCTAGTGTGTATGTGTGTATATATATATATATATATATATATATATATATATATATATATATATATATATATATATATATATATATATGATGGAAGGATCGATCGGCTATGTATCGGTATCGGACTATTTTTCATCAAAATATGCGATTGGCCGATATTTCCCCAATTTAGTGGATCCAGAGAGCTGATCGATGGCGTTAAACAAATGAGCCTAATTTCTGTATTTCCAGCTAGAGTTTCATCCAGTGAAAGGGAGAACCCCCTCCCTGCAATTCCTATCTGAACCACTAGGTGGAAATACACACCCTTTCATTTTCCACAGACTGACTGAAGCAGCGGCGTCGCGAGAAAAGCATACGCTGATAGAAAACAGGTCGTCCGTCTGGCGGTGTTTACCGTATGTGACAGACTCATCCAGGATGTTTTTAAAATTAGTAAAATCAGTTTTTACTGCATTTATTTAATTCGCTTTTTTCTTTTTAAATTAAGGGTCTAAATTTAATGATAGCAGTATTGAGGATATTTGTTTGATTGACTTTGTTTATTTCCTGATAATTTACTTAAAAATATTATGCTGTTATATGGGCCAGTTTAGACCAGGTTTCTTGACTTGCTTGCGCTAGTAACTACATGTAGCCCTGCCGTGGCATATAGCCCACCCTCTATCGGTATCGGCGATCGGCCATTCGCACTGAAAGGTGATCGCCGATTGGAATCGGCCTCAAAAACACTGATCGGTCCATCTCTAATATATACTTCTTCACTCTATACTTGTCCTAAAGGTATTGGATGTAGCTCCAGAGAACTGCTTCACAGCTCCATGTTAGGGGGCTTTAAACTCCTGTTGGTCCAATTGGTAAAGAAAGGATATGACCGTGATGATGCACTAGTGTTATACGGGCAAAACACTGTAATAAAGCGAATCCTTTGGTTCCTCCACAGTTCCTCAGAGTGACGAAGCAGTACCTGCCTCACCTGGCCCGCCTGTGTCTAATCAGCACCTTCCTGGAGGACGGCATCCGCATGTGGTTCCAGTGGAACGAACAGAGGGACTACATCGAGGCCACCTGGAGCTGCGGCTACTTCCTGGCCACATGCTTTGTGCTGCTTAATCTTTTAGGACAGCTAGGTGAGGAGAGATACCGGCTTATATGTACGGTATATGTTTCTGCTTTGATGTAATCACAGTTACAAATCTAGACCCCCCAGTCTATAAAACATTACTGTACGTCTTAGATGCCCAGATAATTTTCTTCTTTATGCTTATCAATAACCATTAAAAGCTCAGAAGCTTATAATTAATTTTCAATTAGTAATTTTTCTTAAATCACAATTAATTTATATAAACACACACAGTATATTAGGGGTATATATCGTCTATGATAATATCTTAATTGCTGTGTTAATGATGCGTGAGCTGACGTTATCGAGTACGCTACAACAAATTAGAACCTTGACTCCACCCACTCACTACTACATGCTCTAGTACAGGCTGCTGAGAGTGCCCATACTGTGTGCTATCATAGGCTAAAGCTGGCATAGCTGCCTAAACAGCACACCTAAATCTGAAACTGAGTGAACACACTGCGCTCAGAAACTCAGACACCGCCGGCCTCGCAGTCTACCACCTTAGATTTACTCCTAGATCAGACCTAAACCAGCTAAGGTGTCTGACTAAACGCACACTAAACACATTCACTAAAGAAGATCCTTCACCTGATGACACTGGGATTGGCTCCAGCCCTCCCTGTGACCCCGACTAGCAGATAAAGAGGAGGATGATGGATGGATGGATAATATCCTTTAAGAAGTGAAAATTCAAGACTTTTATAAACACATTTTTAAATAAATCATTTATTATCACTATCAACAAAATTACAGAAAATATCCAGATTTAATTTTTTTGTCAATATCGCACAACCCTATATATATATATATATATATATATATATATATATATATATATATATATATATATATATATATATATATATAAGAAGAACAAAGGTAAGAGCTGTCTTTTATAGTATCTATTATAGTATTAGTCAGTTATCAGTGCATTTCAATGCTAGTTGTACTATGTACTACAGTAACCAGGCACTGTATTAGTTTCATTTTAAAATGATCCACCTGCTTATTTCCTCATTTCCTCATTTCAGTGGTTGAGTCAGTTAACGGCAGGGTGTGACAGTGACTCACAGGGAGTTCAGGACAGGTTTTGGCATATCAGTGTATCTACCCGTAACAAAGTCAGTCTGAGAGCTGAGAGTTCAGGGCTAAAGATAATTCTGGCCAGACACTAGAAGACTTTTAAAAGACTCTGAAAAGATATTTAATAGACTAAAGTCTGACTCCCTCTCACATCTAAAGACTAGGCACAGACTTTGTCACAGACTAGACACGGGCTATGATTTTGCTAAGACTGGGGGGCTTTGAGAGTCACTATTTACAAGACTGCAGCTAGATTCCTTTTGAGGTTCTTTCCCATTTATAGGATTGAAGCTAGCAATATTCAGCAAACATACTTTTCAGGAGAAATGCAGTTTCCGAACCCTCGCCGGACTCCCCTACATGTCTAACTTCCTATACTTGGTGGTGAAGAGAGCTCT
>CM038726.1:31628413-31665913 GCA_021613375.1 Megaleporinus macrocephalus | reverse complement strand
CTACCAGTCAAACGTTTTAGATACACTACCAGTCAAACGTTTTAGATACACTACCAGTCAAACGTTTTAGATACACTACCAGTCAAACGTTTTAGATACACTACCAGACAAACGTTTTAGATACACTACCAGTCAAACGTTTTAGATACACTACCAGACAAACGTTTTAGATACACTACCAGACAAACGTTTTAGATACACTACAGACAAACGTTTTAGACTTTTAAAGGTACCATTTTTGAGATACTTGATTTTCTTTGGATGGCGACAATATACCTAACTTTAGTTGTACATAGAAGGATTGTTGTTTTTTCTATGTATGCCAATTGTGTTAAACGTAGCGAACACAAAAGCATGTTCCTGTCTCTCTCTTGTTTCACTAATAGATCCTTCAGAACATGGTGGGCACAGCCCTCATCATCCTAGTGGCCGTCGGCTTCAAGACCAAACTGGCCGCGCTCACCTTGGTGGTGTGGCTCATGGCCATCAACGTCTACTTCAACGCCTTCTGGACGGTGCCTGCCTATAAGCCCATGCACGACTTCCTCAAGTACGACTTCTTCCAGACCACGTCGGTTGTCGGAGGGTTGCTATTAGTGGTGGCTTTGGGTCCGGGGGGCGTTTCCATGGACGAGAAGAAGAAAGAGTGGTGAGGAGACCCTGGGGTCCTCCCCACCTCCTCCTTTTTCCCCCCTCACCTTCCCAAAAACAAAAATCCACTGCCCAGGACACAAGGACCCACAATCTATTCACTACAACAGCAGCAACATCCCAGTGCAACAACTCAGAGCCACCTTGATTCTCTTCTTCTCTCTCCCTCTTTTTTTTTGATCTTTTCTTCCGCTTAGTTTTGTTTTTATAAGTTAAGAATGGTTAAAAGAAATCTTTGAGTTTTTATATCCGTTTGCTCCCCCCAACACCCACCTCAGCCTGAATACGAGGAACTGTCCATGAGTTATGGTTGACCCTCCCCGTCCCTCTTTTCCGTTAATCTCACTGTTGAACATCTACTCCATCTTTAGGATGTACGTTCCATGCTTGGTTAACGTGCGTTGTTGAAGGCTTCTTGGTTTTAAGACGTTTGGAGACATAGCTGTGAATATGTACACGTATAGATTCTGTGAATTGAGTCATGTAGTGCTTTGATTGAGGATGAAAGGTGAGCAGTTTACAAACCCTCTGATTGCTCGTGGTACATCTCTCATACTGTTTTCTTCGTTCCTTCCACCCTCATATCAAACCAGTGGCCCTTGTGTTTAGGGTGCGCAGGGTCTTCCTGTGAATAATACTGTCTGTGGTTCGAATGGGGGGACGTTAAATGTTTAAACTGCCATCTGCCAAACTAAAAAAAAAACAAATGAAAAAGCTGAAGCGTTATAGCAGCTTAACCCTTTGGCTCGGTTTCGCGTCAGAGCCCTCTGTTGGACTGTGTACTGTATGCGTCTGGGGGTCTCGACCCTAAATAGTCACTTATCTCGGAAGACAGGCTCGCCGTTTGAGAGAAATCGCCATATTTTAGGGATGTGCACAGGCGGAGCAGATCCAAAAGTAAGGTCTGTTCTTGCGCCTGTACGTCGTCTTGCTCTGTGTTTTTTGCTGTCGATAAAAAAAAACTCATTATATTGATTTACAGAAGTTTATATTGTATTTTTTGATTTATTTTTGTTTTCAGATCATGGCGGAGAAAAATAAAAGCAAAAAAAAAAAAGACAATGCTTCAGTTTTTCTTGAGAGGAAATGCATCTCTCTCTATAAATAGATATATATGTGTATATTCACAGATAGATAGATATAGATTTAGGGTGTGTGTGTGTATATATATATATATATATATATATATATATATATATTCAAATCCTACTATTAAAACACCACTGTATGAACAGGTTTGTCAATTCTTACAATAGCATTGCGCCCTTGTGCTGTTTGTTAATGTTGGAGGGGAGCAGAAAATGGATTACATCACTGCCATCTAGTGGTCAGAGGTTTAAACACAATGACTCACTGTCTGCCAGGAATCTGGACCACCACCCAAATATCTCCTCTACGGTGGTCCTTTGGTGGTACTGACCATTAAGGAACAGGATATTAAAGTATACAGAGAATCAGATGTACTACAGTCTGTAAGTGTAGCTCCTATATGGTCAGTGGAGCTGATGTAATGGACAGTGAGTGTAGATACAAGGAGGTGGTTTTAATGTTGGTTAATGGGTGTATATATTTACAGACACACACACATATATATATATGGTGGTGAGAAAAAGGATGTGAATGCTTTGAAATTACCTGTTTTTCTGCATTAATTAGTCATAAAACGTGATCTGATCTACATCTAGGTCCCGAGTATAGACAAACACACTGTGCTTAACCAAATACCAAACAAACAATTATAATATTTCATGTCTGTATTGGTCACATCCATTAAACATTCACAGTGCTGGTGGAAAAAGTAAGTAAACCCTTGGATTTAATAACCTCCTTTGGCAGCATTAACCTCCAACATGCATTTCCGGTAGCTGCTGATCAGACCTGCTAATCACATTGTGTTTGTCTATACTTGGAACTTAGGTATAGATCAGATCTCTCTCTTGTTTATGTCCAATGAAAAACAAGTATGTCTGAAATGGCAACTTTACAGGAGAGGACAAATATAATTTCCTCTTTCACTGTAAGTCAATAAAACCAGATTTTTTTTTATGTGTACAGACACAGGACCCCCACATGACCACCACAAAGCAGGTATTGTTTGGTTGGTGGATCATTCTCAGCACTGCAGTGACACTGGCGTGGTGGTGGTGTGAGTGGATCAGACACAGCAGTGCTGCTGGAGTGTTTAAACACCTCAGTGGACTGATGTAAAAACCTGTTCACAGTTGGGGTGCTGGGAACCAGACATCTGAAGAGCCACTTGATGGTTGCAAATCCGCTGCCTGTGACCAGAGACGTTGTTTTAGGCTCAGTTTTTTGGTGTTTTAAATCCCAAATATATTTTTTCCCCATTGTTTTACCATCATTAAACACAGACTCATATATTCACTGGTGCATTTAGATAATGAATAAAATGTCTATATTTGCATTGTGAATACTGTGAACTCTGGTTACCATCAGCAGCACTGTAAAGAGATTAGATTAAACCATTATGAATGCCTCAGTGAACGAATGATGCAGAATTCTTTTTTAAAAATGGGTGGAATTACCCTTTAAGTCGGTTCATCATATTCCTGATTAAAATCTCTGTGGTGGCTGCAATAAAACACAAAAACAAATATATTATGTTTATTTAAATATTTATTAATTATCTTATTTATTCATTGCGTTAAACTCTTGCTGGGATGCAATTTTTAATATGCATTACATCATTTGGCCTGTGTTTGGGCTGGATACGCCCCCTTGGCTGTAACGCTCTCTCTGATTGGCTGGCTGTGTTCTGGAGCGCTGACGGAGGAGTGGGCGTGTCTTGTGTGTGTATAATAATTTTGGCCCACGCGGTCTGCAGCGAGAGTGAGAAAAGACTGATTAGTGGAAACTGTTCGGATTATTTCTCTCTGACTCTTAGGTAAGTGGACGTTCTCCATTAACGGGGCGATATTTGATTATTATTGTTATTATTTGTTTTATCTGCTCGCTGGAAAATGACTGGCCCAGACCAGCGTGGCGTGGGAGCTCCGGGCTCGTCCGCTTTTCCCTTTTTAGCCACATTCACGATCCAAATCCAGAAATAAATGTAGGCTGCAGTGAATAAACAGCGCTTATCGCGGAGATTTAAGCGCTAAAACTGAGTTTAGACGCAGATCTGACTGTAAGGGGTTTCACAGAGAACACTGTCTCTTAACCACTTGTTGACTGTAGATGATAAACAGGATTTCTTTGTTACATTTTTAATAATAAATAAATCAATAATAAATAATAATAAACCACAGCTGTCTGATGATGACCTGAAGGCTGACATGTTACAGTAGTTTAATGAACCTTACTGTATACTGAGGCCACAATTTAAAATACTGAGGACATGAGTTAGTACATTGAGGCCAGGAGTTACTATATTAAGAAAACAAATTACAATAATAACTATATTGAGATCAAAAATTAATATATTGAGGCAATGAGTTACTATATTGAGGTCATAAATTACTATAATAACTATATTGATGCCATGCTTTACTATATTAAGAAAATTACTAAATTGAGCCCCATAGTTACTATACAGGGGCCACAAAGTACTAAATTGAGCCCCATAGTTACTATACAGGGGCCACAAAGTACTAAATTGAGCCCCTGAGTTACTATACAGGGGCCACAAAGTACTATATTGAGGCCAGGAGTTACTATATTGAGCCCATGAGTTACAGTATTGAGATAAAAAATGAATATATTGAGCGAATGAGTTACTATATTAAGACCACAAAATACTATATTGAGCCCATAAATAACTATATTGAGGTAAAAAATGTATATATTGAGGCAATGAGGCAATTTCGTGAATGATATTATACCCTGAAATATCGTGCCATATCACCCATCCCTAATTATCACATCAGGTACTACTTTTACTGTTTTCAGCAAAAGAAACAGTCACACTTTTCTCATTTCCCATTAAATATCTACTAAAGACAGATTCTATCTGTCCAGTATCATTCATTTTACTTCAGTTCTGGATATCTGGAGATATTTGGGTGCATTATTAAGTATCGTGACATTCTGGATCATTGACTTCTGTTACAATCTGATGAATTTTTGTATTTTTTTATATCTCAGTTAGGGGTGTGCTATATCATATTGTATGCAATAATAAAATTAAATTTTCATTTTGTTGCAGTTGTGTATTCCTGATTTTTTTTTTAATTCAATATTTTGTCATATCACCAAGAGTATCGTTATTGCAAAAATACCATGAAATATTGTGATATAATTGTAGGGCCATATCGCCCACCCCTATTAATATTTATATATGAATACAAAATAATATTTCAATATTTTAAAACCCAATGTTTAAGAAAGTAAGTTATGGTCATAAAACACCAAGTCACAGATGAAACAGATGAGCATCTAAAAACATCTATAGGTTTTAAACCACAGACCTTCTGGAGATCTTTGATGGTGGACCCAATTCAGAAATGCCAGCTAGTGATTTGTAATGTTGTCAGCGATGACCACTTTTTAATCTTATCCACTGAGGATGAGGAGAAGAAGGTCTGGCCTGATGTTTCACAAGCTAGTTGATGATACAAGAAACTAGTAATCTAGTGTGTTTTGGCTGTAGTCAGTGGGACCACCTTTAAGGCCTTGCTTAAGCCCAGTTTTGCTGAAACTCAAAGTGTTGAAGTTCACACAGTCTTCTTGTTTTGCTGTTCAAAGCCTTTCAGGTTTGAGAACATGTCGAAGGGCACTGTGGTTCTGGCCTACAGCGGAGGACTGGACACCTCCTGCATCTTGGTGTGGCTGAAGGAGCAGGGCTATGACGTCATCACGTTCCTGGTGGGTGCTCTGACCACTTTCTGCAAACTTTTGTGTGTAGGCTCACGATCTTCTGGAACTACCATAATGTGAATTGGGCCTTTTCTAAAGACCTAGGAAGCCTTTATATTATCAATAAGTGTATTTTCACCAGATCTGATTAGAACAGATGTAAATAATCATACATACAATACAAAGTAACATGAATATGTTATTGTGAGAGAAGTAGATCAGATCTTGATCCAGTTTGAAGAACAAAGTGTAGTTCCAGATTTCTCCTGGACGCCCCAGACATTGTATGAATGTATTCAGTTCCTTCAGCAGTAATCTTGATTTAGCTTAATGAAGTACTGAACAGTCAAAGCAGGTATTAGATGAGAACTGATAATAATACTGGGTTGTTTATAGAAGGAGAAGCTTGGAAAGGGTTTAATAAACACACTGACGTATGTAAAAGCATTACTTACTGTATTAATACTGTTTCAATATTTAAATAATAATATTTTGCAGAGTAAAAATAGCTTTTTAAATCAAATAATGTGTCTAAAACATTTAGCATAGTTCTGTATATTAATAAATACTGAAACTGTTTAGAACTGGCTCGCTGCTGAATCTCTCACACTCAGATTGATGCTTCATGACCCATCCATGTGTTTCGTCACCTCTGGAGTTTTAATTAACCGAACGTGTGCAGAACAGGACCAGCTTTCATCCCAGTCCAGCAAAGATTCGCCCACGAAGCACTTTCTCTCTCTCGCCTGACCGCACACTGAGTAACTCATAAAAGGCCGGAATCAGAGTCCTTTCGTAGCCGTTGGCGTTGGGCTTTTTGGCTTTAGAGGCGCATAGAAACAGACAGACGTGCCTACTCCCAGCGTTTTCCTACCCACAATCCCCGACACATGCCGGCCCATGCGGAATGCTCCGCCCTCACCAGAGAAAACGAGAAAATTGACACCCTTAGAGAGCCAAACGAAAGAAAATAGCACGTTCCTATGGCCTGTTGGCTCTAAATCTTGTTTTCTCTGCACTACAGTCTTATATTTATAAGGGAATTCCCTATATAGCTGCCGAGTGTTGGGAACCAGGCGTCTAAAGAGTCGCTCACAGAAGTTTCTTATGCCAAGTCACTCCAGTCTGATCCCTAAAGCATTGTGTTTCCAATAGTTTGGGCCTGTTTCTGAGGACTGCATTCACACATTGCACTTAAACTCTGAGCAGATGTGTTAATTGGAGGATTTGGGTTCTAAATAAAATATGTCTATTTGTGTTGTAAGTGTTGGGACCCCATCTCAGTCCTACGTTTTTCTAAAATCAATCCACTCTGAATGATTTTAAGCAGAAATTTTGGTGGAATTCCCCTTCAAGCTCTCCAGTGTGCCAACGCTGGGTGTTCAACATGCATCAACACGCCGGTCAGGTTCTGGAAGGTAGAAATGGCCTAACCATCAGAAACAGTGCTAGTTTTGGTATCCGCATGCTGGCTGCTCTGGAATGTGATGCCAGGTTAAACTCTAGAGCTGCGTTCGCCTTCATGTTCCGTGTTCCTGGAATGTCTCGCCTTCCTGTACGGATTTCCTTTATTCCGAATCATTTCTCTGAAGTTTCTCTGGCTCTTTTACTGTCCTTTTACTGGACATGTAGGCAGGTTAACCCTTTAATGCACAAGCTAAGCAAACCCCTTCTAATGCACAACATGGTTAAACTTGCCCCATATTCATTTCCTATGTTATTGTATGTACTGCTGAGTGTCTCTTTGGTAAATCAATTAAAATCAGTTTATTATATTATTTAATGTTCCAAGTGTTCATTAAACATCTTGTTTTTGATTAATTACCTTAAATCATTTTAATACTTATGTATTTACTTCATGAACAAATAGTGTTTGTATATGTGTTCCTGTCTGCAGATGTTTACAAATGTCAACAGTTCTTATCAAACTCTATAGTGAACACATGAGGGTTAATTCTGAGCCATGGTGTGTGTTAGAAGGCAGTGATACAAACATGCTTTATATTAATACAGGCTATAATAATTAGACTGAAATCGGGATTTGTGATCAGACACAAGTAAATTGAGGTATTCATTGAAGCTTCAATGATGAAGTAAATTTATTGCAGAGATATATAGAAAATAAAATCTCACTGTACATTTATGTTAGGATTTAAAGGGCCGGTATCATGGAAACTGGATTTTTCCTCACTTGTTTTTTTACACAATTCATATATACACTACCACACAATTTTAAGTTCATTGCTGTCTGTGAGGGGCGGCACCAAGGGTGTAGAAGCGGGTATGTATAGTGACGTAGAACAACATTTGTGGAATTACAATAAATTGTAAATGAATAAACAAAGTACAGAATTATCTGTACGTATGTTTATTATTAGATGAATCAAATTAAAGATCACTTCACAAACTAAACTAGATACTCCACATTACATGGTACTGTTATCAGAAAACTTTTAAATTATACATGCAGTGTCTGGATTAAATGAAATTAAATGACAAATAATGTATGTTGAGGTTTCCTGACTAGACAAGACTAACATTAATGTTAGACAGTAAGGCTGTGTTCCAAACAGCACCCTCTGGAACATTACATACTGCACTACTGAAAGCAATTCTAACAATGGAGTCTATTTATTTATTTAATTATTTAATTATTTTGTATGATTTGCGTGTTTAGTGTAGTAGCAGTCTGCAGTTTGTGTCGTGGCCAGAGAGTAATGTAACTTTACGTTTCTGAGTTAATTTAAACTATAGCAAACCCATACCCTCATAGTCTGTTACCATAACAACACATTATACTAAAGCCGTTTTCATTGCAGTACATATGGTTGTCGTTGCTATTCAATGCTGTCATCAGTGACCTCACGTTGCTGCAAACTACTATTTTTGGGTGGGACAGTGGCGCAATGTCTTAGTGCTGTCTCCTCACAGCCAGAAGGGCCTGGGCGTTTCGTAGCCGTTGGTGCTCTGGGGCTTTTTGGCTTTAGACGTGCCCATTCTCAACGCTTTCCTTCCCTCAATCCCCAACGCATGCCAGCCCCTGCGGAATGCTCCGATCTCACGAGAGGAAACATGAAAATTGACACCCTTTGAGAGCCAAATGAAAGAAAACAGCATGTTCTCATGTACTGTTGGGTCTCCTGCTTATGTTCTCTAAACAATAGCCTTATCTTTAAAGTGGAATTCCACCCACTTTTCACATTATTCTGTGTAACTGGTCCAGGAGATACAAAACTGCCCCTAGGTGTGGGTGTGTGTGAACCTGTATTTATATCTGCCCTGTGTTGGACTGGTAGCCTTCTACCCAATGAGCACTCAGACTCTATCACCTCTCAGAAAAATAAACAGCTTAAAAAATTAAATGTTTTGTAATGTCACAACTGACATGTCTACTTAGATCCATCTTTTTATCCTATAGGAGTTTAGACCCGCCCGTTCTTATTGAAATTGCTTGAAGAATTGCTTTTTTGAAAAAGGCACAATGCAGAACAGCCAATCAGAACAGAGGTAATTTGCATATATTGGAAAATGGACATGAAACCGCACAAAACTTTTAGGTGAACTGCAGGGAGGGTTGGTTTTCATCCAGGTGGTGCTAGAAAGAGTTCCACAGTCATATTCAGTTTTGCTTCAGCTTTGTAGTAGAACAGAGGTGAAGTTGTGATCGTGTGTAAATGTAAATTTACAGAAATTTGTAGTTCAAGTTTATTTTATTTCAAGTCAAGTTTATTTGTGTAGCGCTTTTTACAACGATGTTGTCTCAAAGCAGCTTTACAGAGTTTTGAAAACAGACAGTTACAACATATACCCCCCCCAGTGAGCAAGACAGAGACAACAGTGGCAAGAGCACCTCCCTCAGACTGGAGGAAGAAACCTTGTGAGGAACCAGACTCACAAGCAGAGACCCAGCCTTCTCTGATCAAACAGTATTTACAGTTTGAACTAAATACCAAAGAAAGGAGCCTCTGTTTGAAATCTGGATAGCAAAGCTTTAGAAGCTGCACAGGTAGAGGCAGTCTCTGACTGAGGCAGTCTCTGACTGAGGCAGTCTCTGACTGAGGCAGTCTCTGACTGAGGCAGACTCTGACTGAGTCTTTATGTAAAGTGGGCGTGAGCTGAAACAGTCCCATCCTATCTCAATGCTGGTGCATCTGGATGGCACAGTGATGTAACTGAGGGTGTAGCAGTAAATGGACAGGTGAGCTGGCTGGTGATGGTGAGGAGGAGGCCCTGATGATCAGTCCTTCAACAGCGTTCAACAGACAGGAGGACAGTCATTACCTCAGGAAGAGTAAAGATTTTGATCTGTGCTCATTCTGTTGATGCCTACAAAGTTGGGACGGAGCAAATTTAATCTGATAATGGGCGGAAAAAACATTTTAACAGGTGATGCAATTGTGCTTGGATAGAAAAGAGCTTCCAGGAAGGGCCTCGTCCTTATTGAGCTCGCCGCTATGCCAAAAAATAAACCTCAGCAGATAAAACACCCTCATTCACCAGGATCTTCACATTCACAAGTCTTAAAGTTCTTCTTCAGAAGACGTCTACGTCAGATTCATGCTGTGGTCTTAAACTACAGAACTGTTAGCGAGCTTGATCAGCCATCACCAATAACATTATATCCACCTCCTTGTATCTACACACACTGTCCAGCTCCACTGACCATATAGGAGCTACACTTACAGACTGTAGTTCATCTGATTCTCTGTATACTTTAAATATATGGACCACCACAGAGCAGGTACTATTAGGGTGGTGGATCATTCTCAGCAATGCCGTGACACTCACATGGTGGTGGTGTGTTATTGTGTGTTGTGCTGGTGTGAGTAGATCAGATATAGCAGTGCTGCTGCTGGAGTACTGTGTCCACTGATGAAGGACTAGAGGAACACAAACTGTGCAGCAGCAGATGAGCTACTGTCTGATCTACTCATTGTGTTTAGTGCCCAAATGTGTTGCAGGACTCAAGTTTGTTAACCAGCACGTGTCCTCTTGTTAAACAAGTTGAACTTGTGCTCAGGGTCTGAGTCGGAGGTCATTTCTGGGCCAGTCTTTCTGCCAGTGGGGGTAAATGATTTAAGAGAAATGCAGAAATGGCTCAACAATTAACCATATTTTTTGATGTTTTTTGGTCTGCAGGCCAACATTGGACAGGATGAAGATTTTGAAGCAGCCCGAAAGAAAGCAGAGAGCCTTGGAGCGAAAAAGGTAATTATGAAATGCGGGAGTTACATCAACTGTAACTGCTCATACTGTAAATAGATCAAGAGCTTCCTCATACTGAAGCAAGTTCACCTCATCACATGCATTACAAGATTACACGCTGCTTTCATAACCTTTATTTATTTATATATAAGGGTTTAAACACTCTTATGTATTTGCACCCCATCTGATGACTCTTCTGTGTTTGGTCAAACTGTAGGACCCCAGATGTGGTTGATCAGCCAAGATACTGACACTGATATACCATCCATCCATTATTTTCCACTTTATCCCGCTAGTCGGGGTCATGGGGGGCCAATCCCACTGTCATTGGGCGGGTACATCACATGGCCAATACACACTCACACCTACGGAGAATTTAGAGTGAGCGATCAACCTAACATGCATGTGTTTGGACTGTGGGAGGAAACCAGAGAACCCGGAGGAAACCCACTCAAGCACAGGGAGAACATACCCACTCCACCCAGAACAGGAATCGAACCTGGATTGTCTTGGTGTGAGGCGACAGTGCTGACCACTACAGCCACTGATATACCGTTAGCTATAAAAATGATAATCATAAACAATAAATCATAAACACGTTTATTTTATATTAATATTACAATATTATTATAATTATGTATCATTATTTTTATATATTAAAAGTGTTTTAATCGCTTGAAACACAGTCAGCGTGGAAAATGGCAACTTCACAGCAGAGACCAAAAACAAACTTATAATGTAGTCCAGTGGAACCAGAATTTTTCCAAGCCATTTCGGAGCATTTACGTTTTTCCATTAACCATGAAATGTTCACGCAACGTAAGCGAGAGCTGCTGCATTTAAAAATGTGAAAAAAACAATATGAACAGCGACGATATGGTTAGGTACGTTTTCCTCACAGCTCCAGAGCACTTCAGACACCAGAACTGTCCTGGTTGATTGAGTGTATCTGAGATGAGGCTGGTAGTTTCATGTCTGTTTCTCGTGCAGGTGTTTATTGAGGACCTGCGTGCTGAGTTTGTGGAGGAGTTCATCTGGCCAGCGGTGCAGGCCAACGCCATATACGAGGACCGTTACCTGCTGGGCACCTCCATCGCACGGCCGTGTATCGCCCGTCGCCAGGTCCAGATCGCTCAGCAGGAGGGGGCCCAGTATGTCTCCCACGGGGCCACAGGGAAGGTTAGTGCACATTGGATCACTGTCAGCTTTACTCATAACCTGAACATAGTGATATAGCAATAGTGGTAGTAATGGTAGGAATAGTGGTGGTGGTGGTGGTATTAGTGCTAGTAGTTGTAGTAGGAATTATGGTGGTGGTAGTAGTAGTAGTAGTATTAGGAATTGTGTTAGTAGTAAGTGGATGAGGAGGAATAAGAGTAGTAGTAGTATTAAGAATAGTGGTAGTAGTAACAGGATGAGGAGGAATAAAAGTAGTATTAGGAATAGTGATAGTAGTAACAGGATGAGAAGATATGAGTAGTAGTAGTAGTAGTGGTAGTAGGAGGAGGAATAGGAATTGTAGTAGTAGTAGCAGTAGAAATAGTGTTAGTAGTATTGGGAATAGTGGTAGTAGTAAGAGGATGAGAAGGAATAAGAGTAGTACTAGTATTAGGAATAGTGTTAGTAGTAACAGGATGAGAAGATATGAGTAATAGTAGTAGTAGTAGTAGTATTAGGAATAGTGGTAGTAGTAGTATTAGGAATAGTAGTAGTAGTATTAGAAATAGTGGTAGTAGTAGTATTAGGAATAGTGGTAGTAGTAGTAGTAGTAGTAGTATTAGGAATAGTGGTAGTAGTAGTATTAGGAATAGTTGTAGTAGTAGTATTAGGAATAGTTGTAGTAGTAGTATTAGAAATAGTGGTAGTAGTAGTATTAGGAATAGTGGTAGTAGTAGTATTAGAAATAGTGGTAGTAGTAGTATTAGGAATAGTGGTAGTAGTAGTAGTAGTAGTAGTATTAGGAATAGTGGTAGTAGTAGTATTAGGAATAGTAGTAGTAGTAGTATTAGGAATAGTGGTAGTAGTATTAGGAATAGTGGTGGTAGTAGTAGTAGTAGTAGTAGTAGTAGTAGTATTATTAGGAATAGTGGTGGTAGTAGTAGTAGTAGTAGTATTAGGAATAGTGGTAGTAGTAGTATTAGGAATAGTAGTAGTAGTAGTATTAGGAATAGTGGTAGTAGTATTAGGAATAGTGGTAGTAGTAGTAGTATTAGGAATAGTATTAGTAGTATTAGGAATAGTTGTTGTAGTAGTATTAGGAATAGGGGTAGTAGTAGTAGTAGTACTTGTAATAGTGGTAGTAGTAGTGTTAAGAATAGTAGTAGTAGTAGTAGTATTAGAAATAATGGTGATAGTAGTAGGAGCAGTATTAGGAATAGTAGTAGTATTAGAAATAATGGTGATAGTAGTAGGAACAGTAGGAATAGTAGTAGTAGTATTGGGAATAATGGTGATAGTAGTGGGAGCAGTATTAGGAATAGTAGTAGTAGTATTGGGAATAGTAGTAGTAGTATTGGGAATAATGGTGATAGTAGTGGGAGCAGTATTAGGAATAGTAGTAGTAGTATTAGAAATAATGGTGATAGTAGTAGGAGCAGTATTAGGAATAGTAGTAGTAGTATTGGGAATAATGGTGATAGTAGTAGGAGCAGTATTAGGAATAGTAGTAGTAGTAGTATTAGAAATAATGGTGATAGTAGTAGGAACAGTAGGAATAGTAGTAGTAGTATTGGGAATAATGGTGATAGTAGTAGGAGCAGTATTAGGAATAGTAGTAGTAGTATTGGGAATAGTAGTAGTAGTATTGGGAATAATGGTGATAGTAGGAGGAGCAGTATTAGGAATAGTAGTAGTAGTAGTAGTATTGGGAATAATGGTGATAGTAGTAGGAGCAGTATTAGGAATAGTAGTAGTAGTATTGGGAATAATGGTGATAGTAGTAGGAGCAGTATTAGGAATAGTAGTAGTAGTAGTATTGGGAATAATGGTGATAGTAGTAGGAGCAGTATTAGGAATAGTAGTAGTAATATTAGAAATAATGGTGATAGTAGTGGGAACAGTATTAGGAATAGTAGTAGTAGTATTAGAAATAGTGGTGATAGTAGTAGGAGCAGTATTAGGAATAGTAGTAGTAATATTAGAAATAATGGTGATAGTAGTGGGAACAGTATTAGGAATAGTAGTAGTAGTATTAGAAATAGTGGTGATAGTAGTTGGAGCAGTATTAGGAATAGTAGTAGTAGTATTAGAAATAATGGTGATAGTAGTAGGAGCAGTATTAGGAATAGTAGTAGTAATATTAGAAATAATGGTGATAGTAGTAGGAGCAGTATTAGGAATAGTAGTAGTAATATTAGAAATAATGGTGATAGTAGTGGGAACAGTATTAGGAATAGTAGTAGTAATATTAGAAATAATGGTGATAGTAGTGGGAACAGTATTAGGAATAGTAGTAGTAGTATTAGAAATAATGGTGATAGTAGTAGGAGCAGTATTAGGAATAGTAGTAGTAGTATTAGAAATAATGGTGATAGTAGTGGGAACAGTATTAGGAATAGTAGTAGTAATATTAGAAATAATGGTGATAGTAGTGGGAACAGTATTAGGAATAGTAGTAGTAATATTAGAAATAATGGTGATAGTAGTGGGAACAGTATTAGGAATAGTAGTAGTAGTATTAGAAATAGTGGTGATAGTAGTAGGAGCAGTATTAGGAATAGTAGTAGTAATATTAGAAATAATGGTGATAGTAGTGGGAACAGTATTAGGAATAGTAGTAGTAGTATTAGAAATAGTGGTGATAGTAGTTGGAGCAGTATTAGGAATAGTAGTAGTAGTATTAGAAATAATGGTGATAGTAGTGGGAACAGTATTAGGAATAGTAGTAGTAATATTAGAAATAATGGTGATAGTAGTGGGAACAGTATTAGGAATAGTAGTAGTAGTATTAGAAATAGTGGTGATAGTAGTAGGAGCAGTATTAGGAATAGTAGTAGTAATATTAGAAATAATGGTGATAGTAGTGGGAACAGTATTAGGAATAGTAGTAGTAATATTAGAAATAATGGTGATAGTAGTGGGAACAGTATTAGGAATAGTAGTAGTAGTATTAGAAATAATGGTGATAGTAGTGGGAACAGTATTAGGAATAGTAGTAGTAATATTAGAAATAATGGTGATAGTAGTGGGAACAGTATTAGGAATAGTAGTAGTAGTATTAGAAATAGTGGTGATAGTAGTGGGAACAGTATTAGGAATAGTAGTAGTAATATTAGAAATAATGGTGATAGTAGTGGGAACAGTATTAGGAATAGTAGTAGTAGTATTAGAAATAGTGGTGATAGTAGTAGGAGCAGTATTAGGAATAGTAGTAGTAGTATTAGAAATAATGGTGATAGTAGTGGGAACAGTATTAGGAATAGTAGTAGTAATATTAGAAATAATGGTGATAGTAGTAGGAGCAGTATTAGGAATAGTAGTAGTAATATTAGAAATAATGGTGATAGTAGTGGGAACAGTATTAGGAATAGTAGTAGTAATATTAGAAATAATGGTGATAGTAGTAGGAGCAGTATTAGGAATAGTAGTAGTAATATTAGAAATAGTGGTGATAGTAGTTGGAGCAGTATTAGGAATAGTAGTAGTAGTATTAGAAATAGTGGTGATAGTAGTTGGAGCAGTATTAGGAATAGTAGTAGTAGTATTAGAAATAATGGTGATAGTAGTGGGAACAGTATTAGGAATAGTAGTAGTAGTATTGGGAATAGTAGTAGTAGTATTGGGAATAATGGTGATAGTAGTAGGAGCAGTATTAGGAATAGTAGTAGTAGTATTGGGAATAATGGTGATAGTAGTAGGAGCAGTATTAGGAATAGTAGTAGTAGTATTAGAAATAATGGTGATAGTAGTGGGAACAGTATTAGGAATAGTAGTAGTAGTATTGGGAATAGTAGTAGTAGTATTGGGAATAATGGTGATAGTAGTAGGAGCAGTATTAGGAATAGTAGTAGTAGTTAAAATGCTAGATTTTAAAATATATGGAGACTTTTTACTGCATTTTAATTTCAAATCTTGATGAAGATTAGACACAATCAAGTATGCAATTAAAATTGATACCTAGTTTTTCCTTGATTTATTGTTTAATCTGGGAAAAGACAATTTTGCTAGTGGCCACCAGGTAGTGTGGGACCCCTGTGCAAGTCTTCAAATATGATTTGTATTTGCTTGGTTTTCACCACTAGGTGGAGACAAATGTCATGACATTAGGTTAGTTTCCCAGCCAGACATTAAACTCTTAGACTTTTTTTTTCTTTCAGTGGAAAACCACCATTTAGAATCCTGTGTAGTCCAGGAGCATGCTTTATCCCTTTCCCTCAAAGTAATCTGTGAAAATGGTTGGTCTATTTTTTTGGTTATTTTAATGATTTAAATTTTTTTAAAGGGCAACGACCAAATTCGATTTGAGCTGACCTGCTATGCCCTCTACCCTGGAGTGAAGGTGGGTACTGGACTCTTCACTGCTGTGTGTTCACTCCATTCCCTCTTCTTAACTATTTTCATTTATATCATATCTGTTTTGCAAATGTTTGTCCAATGTCAGATCATTGCTCCGTGGAGGATCCCGGAATTTTACAACCGTTTCCGTGGCCGAAAGGACCTCATGGAGTACGCGGAGGTATGCAAGTGTCAGTTTTTCTGTTGTGAGACAAACTGCAGTATAACAAAATAATAGCATTGCAATTATTATGCAACTTTATGCAGTTGTAATTGTGATATGCATTGCAGCAGTGGTAAATCAATAATGTGAGATTGTTATAGGTGGGCTTAGCTGGTGTACGGTCACTCTAAACCTAGATAAATAAGACTGCAGTCTTATCTAGGGTATGTTTAGTTTGTCTTTGCCCTTTTAATAAATATACATGGAATGTGTTACTGCAAACATACATACATACATACATTAAATAGATGTGGGTTTCATGTATTTCATCAATTTAATTGTTAATAGCTTTTCTTATATATGTGCAGTATTTTGCATTTTCCTACGAATGGTGAGTTGTAAATGTAAAGTTTATGAGGTGCAAGTTTAAAGTGAATCCGTAAACCAAGTTTAAAGTAACTGAGTAACAGTATTCAATTTAATCTTTTTTATTTTTGCAAGTTTAAATATGACCCAGATTCTAATTATTTAGTCCAAAATGTAAACACCCCCCTGGGTGTTAAACATATTCGGTCCTCAAGGGGGCTCTTGGACCTCATTAAGTGAGGGTCTTCGATGCATTCTGCTTCTTTTCTTCTGTTTTAATCTTTTTAAAGCTTCTTATTTAACAAACACTTTTCAACTGTCTGTAAGGACCTATATGTGACCTACATTTCAGTTTCTAACTATACATCCACCCCATATTACTTTCATGGGTGGGCGGAAATATAAACACACTTCATTTACAAAATTATTTTTTACATGCTACACGTTATATAGTTATTCTATATAATTAAATATTTATGTATTCTGAGATTTAATGCATTCGTAAGAGACTTAATAACAGACAAAATAAAACTGTAGTGCCAAATTTATATAGTAATATTAGTATATACTTATATTAATACCATAATAATTTGAATGTAAAAATAAATAATAAACATACAATTTTAGTGCTTTTATTTATTTATTCAATGCTTTATAAACTACACTGCACTGAATCCAGTTAAACAGGCCTAATTGTGCTCTCTTATTTATATATATATATATATATATATATATATATATATATATATATATATATATATATATATATATATATATATATATATATACTGGTGATATCCATGACATGCTCAGAAAAAATAATAGAAAACATAATTTCACTGTAGTTACTTCATTGTTTATAGTGATTACTGTGTAATTCTTAAGATTAACTCAGTAATAAAACCAGATTTAAAGAGGTTCACGTAAAAAGGGCTGTTAATGTGGGTTAAATGATGTGAGCAGTGAATCCGTTCTTCTGTATCCTGCTTTCAGAAACATGGCATTCCTGTTCCCGTCACCCCCAAAGCCCCCTGGAGCATGGACGCCAATCTTATGCACATCAGGTGGGATATTACAACCTGCAAACTAAAGAATTACATAGGAAACACAACTTTAGGAGACTTTTCCAGCAATTTCAACCTTTCTATCACGTCTGTACTGCACTGTTATTGTCACAGACAGCCTGTGTGTCCAGTTGTATGCAACTGGGCCTGTTTTGTGAACACATCCTCTACAGAGAACACACTGAAACATGACATTGTGATGCAAATTTTAGCTCACAATTTCTATTTACTGGAGAAAATATAAAATGTCATAACCTTTTGTTTTTTGTTTTATTGGTAAATTTGTAAAATTCTGCAAATAACCAATATTCTTTAATGAAAATGTGCTGTAGTGTGTCTCTGTAGAGCATTTGTTAACTGATTATTACTTAGAAAGTAAACAAAACATGTTTTTACATATTTTTGCATGTGACTGTGCACTGTTCATCAGTCAAAAGTTTGGAGACACCTAACTGGATATATAATTATAAACACTTTTGGATTGAAACACAAATTTAAATAGTTAAGTTGACGAATTAAAATATTTCTTAAACCAACATTTTACTCTTTTTAAGTAAAAAATGAGAATGCATATTTTTATAAGAGCTATAAAACCCCCAAACCTGTTTATCAGAACAAGATCTCAGCATCTACACTATCTTCTTCAGCTGCTGGCCAGAATGTTCAAAGTATATAAACCTGCATCAGAGCAAATGAGAACTAGAAACGGCAGATGTCTTATTCCGCTACAGGAATAATTCCGTACCTCTTATTTTATAGTTGATCTCAACAGTTTACAATTATTATGGCTTTGCAATGCACAACACAGATGCACAGATGCACAGATTCTGAATTGTTTTTTCCCATAGACAATCAATGGGATAGAAAAGTGCAAACCAGACACTGTTTCGCATACACTGAATCAGGGCAGACCCTCAACCACAACTGCAGTCTTGGTTTGACCCACACTCGTCTGTTTGTTGTTTTTTTCATTCCCTTTTTACCCCCCATAGTGTCCTATTCATTTTTGAGCGCACCCAAATACATGGTTTCATTGAACCTACTGCATGTACTCACTCAGGGCAGGTCCCCAAAAACACACACTGACTCACACTCCTCTACTTTTCGTTTATTCATCCCTCGTTCCTCTCACTCCGTTTCTCTCAGGAAATGCACTTTAAGAACCTGGGTAGGTGTGTCTAAACTTTTGACTGATAACGTATACATAGAAAAGATCAGAAAACCAACTAAACCATAATAGAGGCTCTTGGGTAGTTGATGTACTCCAGCGTTTCTCAGTTTAATCTTTGTTTGCCTCTTCTGGCAATGTAGTGTAGTGTACGGTCGATTACGCGGACAATACTTGCCCATATCCTCGCTTATAAAGCGAAACCATTGGACGCTGGTTTCAGCATCTGCCCATTGGCTTCTATGAACAGTGTTTTGAATCAATGAGTTTTCTATTATTTTACTAAGTACAGGAAAATGTGTCGGCGTGACTGTGTGTGGTAATCGGCCGTGTGTTAGAGTAGAGTACTCCTTTAAGTTTCTTGAGCTACTGCTGTTATTTTGTGATTGCTGAATCAATGAATTGCAGTGGCTCGAGAGTTTGACTCGGTCTTTTGTAACGCCTGATGTTTTTCTCCCCTCCTCAGCTACGAGTCTGGAGTACTGGAGAATCCTAAGGTAAAAAGCTCACCAGCTCTTGCACAACACATTTAGACGTGATGGGGCACTTTAAAGTTTCTTTTACTTAAACTGTTGCATTGAGTTGTGCAGTCTGGTTGCATGCAATAAATGTGCAACATACAGATAATGCGACATGCATATTGTCGAGGTCCGAAGAAAAATCTCCATTTTTGTTGATTTTCTGTTTTTCAAATGAACACAACAGCTGCTGTTTACATTGTGTAAAAGGTTAATAATGAATGGACCAATAGAAATGCTTCAAAATCACATGGAAAACATTCTGGCTCCATTGACTTTCAGCAAGAAGCAGTTTTTATTGTAGGTTTATTATAAAGTTTACTGTAAGTTTACTATAAAGTTTTCTGTAAATTTACTATACATTTACTATAAAGTTTACTATAAAGTTTACTATAAAGTTACTATATTTGAGATGCATGTTTTTCTTTGGACAGTAATGATATTCAGTCAAATATCAAACAGTCCATTGTTTGAAGTTAAAAACTGTTTTTTTTTTCCTTTTTTTCTGAACATTTTATTATAAATGATCCAACAGATCTTGCCCTAAATGTCAGAAATCTTGTTATATTAACTTCTCAGTAAAAAAAAAAATCCTCAGAAACTGAAAAAAATGTACTACAGAATTTGAAAATTCCAGCTGCCTTTTACAATTTGCCAAAATTTCAAAATTAGTTGGCCAATAAAAAAGCTCCACAATCTCCACTGATTTCCATTTAAATTATAGAACATTTTTCTCAGTTTGGTGTAAAGTCATAATTTCGGTGACACAAGGTTTTGTTTCAGCAGTGATGAAATTCTACTTGACCTGTATTCTGTTGTACAAAAACAAAATGTTTGATGTTTACTTTATAAATTTTTTAGGTTTTGGTAAATATGCTTATTCCAAATTAATGCCAACTGTAAGTTGGGCCAGACACATTTTTACCTCTGTGCTGCATTAGTTACCAACGCTTAATAATCATTTGAAGACACCACTCGATCCAGTTTAGTCTTCAGCTGTGCAACAGCACTGCTCGTTGTCGTGTTGTGTGCTTCATAATGTCTTCACTGGACAGTCTGGCACCTGCGATCTCTTATTAGGCATCCATCCATGTGCGAAATCGGGCTTGTCCTTTCTGTTAGACTTCTAATTCTCCATTAATGATCTGCAGGGTTGACCCATCAGACCACAGTAAGCTCAAGTCCAGAGAAGAGGTTATAGCAAACTTATAGGAAGATCGCGTCCACAATGAGTGATGAACGATGTCTCTCGTAAATCAATATAGCGAGGACACCGTAGAACTAGACGGCACATGGGTCCCGGGAAGCTCCTTAGCTGGCAAATGTGTAAGCGCTGCTGGTTGTTCTTGATCTATTCATACATAAAGATATATATAAATATATACACTACCGCTCAAAAGTTTAGGATCACTTTAGAATTTCATTTCATGCAATTTTCATGCAATTCACAAACAATATTGTCCATTTCACAATTAATGTAAGTGTATCAGATGATTTTTAAAGAATAAAAATGTTTGTATTAAAGTCTATTTTTGTATAGAGGCTTATTTTACATATAGTTCTATTATCAGTAATTCTCAGTCCTCTGTCTAAATCTCCTGGTACGACCACCAATCCAAGTTAAGGATGTTATTGGACTAATTGGTTGTTAGGACACTCTTGATCAATTGTGATGCACAGCTGAAAAACATTCTACTAATAAGTGAGTATAAAAGGGAACAACATTCTAGGTTAGTTTAGTATCTGAAGATCAGCAGTTGATGGCTTGCTGACCGACTCACAATGACCAGAAAGAAACAACTTTCTTTAGAGACCCGTCAGTCCATTGTTGTGTTAAGGAAGAAGATACTCCATTAAAACAAGAACATTTCACTGTGATCCCAAACTTTTGAGCGGTAGTGTATGTGTGTGTGTATATATATACATACGTCCTCATAATTGTCCTTGTAGATATAACTGAAGCATGACCGGCACTGAAGGTTGTGGATTTTTGGTCTTGCATACACACGGATTACCAGATGTGTTTGATTGTATGAGGCCCACAGAGTAAAGCACCTCAGATCACTAATTGAGAAACCTTGTTTTTAAACGGTTTGAGTGTTCATGATGAGTTGGGATCACTAAATTGGGCTTGTCCTTTATTTCCCACTGAAGAAGAATAAGTCTTAATCCATCCTTGCTCATTAAGGACTAAGACTTTCAAGCCTTATATTGCTTCATCCCAACCTTGTTTGCAGTGATTCACAGACATAAGTTTCAGATTGAATGCATATTTACACAAACCAGTGATGCTGATTAGGTAAACCTCCCCAAATCCCAAAACCTGCTAGAGTTTTTGTTTGAATGCTGGTCAAAGTGGATTAGCATATCTTTTACTTTCTGTTTGATTAGTATCTTAACAGCGTATTGTCCCAGTGAAGTGATTTGTATGATCAACTATGGTCATGCCTGGTCGTAAGCCGTGTCTGCTATCCAAACTAAAGTCTGTGATCAGACAGCTCGGTGGCATCCGAGTGAACCCTGGTGACCCCTGAGAAGCCCTTACGCCGCACTTTCTCTCTTCAGTTTGGTTTTTCTCTTTGTCTTTGCCCTCACGGTGGGTCGAGGCGGCCCACGGAGGAGCCTGGGACAGACAGACAGTGACCTGTCCTTCCAGCGGCCCGGGATAATTTCTGATTTCATGGGAATGCTCGGCCCAGCTGGGCCTCCGGGCTGCCCGGCACTTCGGGGGCGACCATTGTCTGCCTCGGGCTTCGACGTGGGAGGGGACCCATTTCAGGGTGACACCGTGACACCGAGATGTCACCGTTAACAGTAAAGTACAAAGCGCTCCGTCACACAGAGACATGTCGGAGGGAGAGAGAGGGAGAAAGGGAGGGAGCTTGTGGTCCGTCTGTGAGAAGGGCTGAGGCGTGGACTGTGTGCAGGAATGGACGCAATCAAATTAAGGCCTGACCGATATGAAACCTGCCAGCGATACCGATTTTCACAAACACAATCGAGAGATGTACACTGAAATAAGTTCTTAATATTATTGCTATTTATTAATAACTCATTTATAGTGTCATAGAAATGTTATTAATTAGATTACCAAAGTATACTAAGAACAACAACAGCTTATAAAACAGTGTATTATCATGTAGGCCAAATGTCTTATATTTGCTTCGTATTTTATCTTCTTTCTTGAGGCCCATATTAAAATGTTGGCAAAAGCAATTATTCCTTAATTTACTAAGCTGTTTATCCTTCGGGTCGTGGGCGGGAGCTGAAGCCCATCCTAGTGCTCATTGGGTGGAAGGCAGGAAACACCCTGGACAGGCTGCAGGTCCATCACAGGGCAGATGTTCTAATTAGTCATAATTAATTTTAACCAGCATTTTCCAGCCTCTCTTTCTCCCTTACACTGCTTTAAAACATGAGCTCTGTTCTGCTATATTATATTTAACAACATTTACAGAACCGTTTATAACTATTTGTTGTAAGTTCTTGTCAGTTTTACTATGAGTAAGTAATTGACCAGCCAGATTAGGTCACTCGTCACAATACGAGTGTTTCTGGATATGAGGTTGTAATAGACCTAATGCTAAATTTGTTATGGAATCATAATAAAAAAATAAAATAACTAAAAATATATAGAATGCCAGCATTGCATTAGAATAATTTTCTATGTATATAGAATTTGAAAGCAGTGTAGTATGGATATATTAGAGATGGAAGGATTGATCGGCCATGTATCAGTATCGGGCGATATTTAATCAAAATATGTGATCGGCGATTGGCCCATATTTCTCCAATTTAGCCAATCACGAGAGCCGATCGATATTGGTAAACCAATGAGCCTAATGTCGTCCAGGAAGAGTAGCCCTCCGGCCAGCTCCCTGCAATTCCTATCTGAACCACTAGGAAATACACACCCTTACATTTTCCACAAACTGATTAAAGCAGCGGCCTCATGAGAACAGTTGCCAGCGTTCACCACATGTGCGGATAGAAAACATGTCGTCTGTCTGTGTATGTGACTCAGACTCATCCAGGGCAGTTTTTAACATCTGTAAAATTAGTAACATCAGCGTCTCTCGTTGGGGAACCAAAGACATTTAACACACTAATCTGATACACACTTCAGAGACACCACACAGCTGAACACAGTGAGTATCAGTAAACAGCAGAGCTAGAACACACAGCTAACACAAAACAAACAACCCAGAACACCATACAGACCAGATCTGACCGGTACAAACAGAACAGCAGCAGAAACAGCCAGAGAGCTAAAGAACCACAGCCAGAGTGATTGAGTTTATAGTTCTAGATAAGCAGCTCTTCTCGGCTGTAGAAGACGTTCATTCTGCTGCTTAATATTCCACCTGGATCTACGCTCTGCTGTTCCTAGTAGAGATACTTTTCAGATGTGGCTCTTCCGGAGCTTATCAAGCGGTTTACTCCCACATAGACCAACTTCTAATTTAGTTACAAATATTATACTGTTTCACATGAGCTCGTTAAAAATGGTAATAAACCAGTTTAGACCAGATTTCATGACTTGCTTGCGCATATAGCCCCGCCCTCAATCGGTATCGGCCAATCATGCTGAAAGGTGATCGATGATCGGAATCACCTTCAAAAAAGCTGATCGGTCCATCTCTAATATATATATATATATATATATATATATATATATATATATATATATATATATATATATATATACACACACACACTACCGGTGTATATATAATACTATATATTCTGTTATTATTACAAGTTGTCTGAATGTAATTTTTATCTTTGCTTTTGATCTATGCAGACTATTTAAAATAAATTGATTTATAATTCTCATTTGCTTTTACTGTAATTTTAGGATTTTTCCTTCCCTTTCATTCATCATTCTGGACATTTATTTATTTATTTACTTGTGTGCCACTGTAAAGTTGTTAAGCTGGCATTTTAGAATCAATCTATACATTAAATGGCGACTCCAAACTTTTGAACAGTGATTTAAATTACACAAACACAATTATGTAGTTATGTGTGTGTGTATATATATATATATATATATATATATATATATATATATATATATACGTCCTAATATCCTAATAATTGTAGATATAACAGAAGTATAACCAGCACGGCAAGTAAATAGTAGCACTGAAATCCAGAGGGTCTGCTGGTTATATATATATATATATATATATATATATATATATATATATATATATATATATATATAAGTAAATAAATAAATAAGTAACTAAATGGACTAAGCACAGCTTTACTGATTTATCTGTTGTCTCTTTTTTTGGTATTTATTAGAGTAATTAGCTAAAACGTATCCTTAAATATAAACATTATAGTTTTGTCTCTTGTATGACCTACATAGGAAGTACTTTCTGTCTCTCCCTTCATGTGTCCACAAATATGTCCTGCAGCCAAATTAGAAGTCGTTAAAACAGAACCTCTGACCGAGTTCAAGACTCATCACCCATCCTTTATCCCTCTGCCTGACCGGGGCTGACCTTAAAGACATATATGAAAGGGAGACATTGTTGTGTAGTAAATACTGGGTGCTCTTTGGTATGACGCTGAGCCCTGGAGTGTTGCTGAAATGAAACGAAAGGTGTATCTGAGCTGGTTGTGGGCTTATTGGCGCTTAGCTGAGAGACCTCTGCCCAGAGGGACAGGATGCAGAGCTATGTGTGGTCTTTACTTCAGGTCCTGATTCTTGGATAGATTTATAGCAGGATAGATGTACTTTATTGATCCCTGAAAGGAAGTATAGCCGCAAATGGCAATTTGTGGGGTCCAAGCACCTACGGCTCACTTCTGCAATTACTGCCTCTGCCACAGAGCCACTGCAGGACTAGTTAACTAGTTTGTTAACTCTGTAGGACTGTATGACAGATTTTCTGATTTTTGAACGAGTGGGTTTCAGTATTTCCTCGATGAACTACAGATATTGAACTAACCTAGGTCCCCATCGCTGTATCAGATTAGCTGAGGTGGTGGTTTATAGCTATCATAGCATTTGTTACTGTCAGAAGTAATACCATGATTTAAACAAATGGTATTGTCAATTTCACAATTAATGTAAGTATCAGATGATTTTTAAAGAATAAAAATGTTTGTATTAAAGTCTATTTTTGTATAGAGGCTTATTTTACATATAGTTCTATTATCAGCAATTCTCAGTCCTCTGTCTAAATCTTCTGGTTTGACCACCAATCCAAGTTAAGGATGTTATTGGACTAATTGGTTGTTAGGACACTCTTACTCAATTGTGATGCACAGCTGAAAAACATTCTACTAATAAGTGAGTATAAAAGGGAACAACATTCTAGGTTAGTTTAGTATCTGAAGATCAGCAGTTGATGTCTTGCTGACCGACTCAAAATGACCAGAAAGAAACAACTTTCTTTAGAGACCCGTCAGTCCATTGTTGTGTTAAGGAAGAAGATACTCCATTGAAAACAAGAACATTTCACTGTGATCCCAAACTTTTGAGCGGTAGTGTATATATATATATACAAATGGTGATCTGTAGTGTCCAAGCTTTATAGCATTACAACTACAATTACTGACAGACACCACTGAGACCCCACAAGACTTGTCGACCACCTGCTGGCTGGGGCAAATTGTTCTTTGCTTCTTGAATAAAGGGGTGCAGTATTTCTTGATAAACTAGAGATATTGGACTAATACTTAATGTTACTGTAAGAATGAATTACATGATTAAATAAAAGTATGTGCAGATATAGATACAAATGGCAATCCAAGACCTGTTTCACTGCTACATCTCACTTTCGAGGTTGAATCTGAGTGATAGTACATTGTTACTGTCAGAAATAGTAGCATGTTTAAAAAAAAAAAGCTATGCGTCTGTTAGTATACTTTCTGTGTAGATTATATATATATATATATATATATGTATATGTATGTGTATGTAT
This sequence comes from Megaleporinus macrocephalus, assembly GCA_021613375.1. Taxonomy (NCBI): domain Eukaryota; kingdom Metazoa; phylum Chordata; class Actinopteri; order Characiformes; family Anostomidae; genus Megaleporinus; species Megaleporinus macrocephalus. Next base: position 31,639,526 of record CM038726.1, on the reverse strand, counting down.
GTATGTGTGTGTGTATGTGTGTGATATGTCATTACTGTCCATAGGAAAAAAAACAACATCTCTAAATTAGTAACTATACGGTACAAAATCATTTTAGTGTAATTCATATAAAAAAGTTCATATGAAAAGGGTTTTGAAGAATTTATATTGGTCCATTCAACATGAAAGGATATGATGGGCAGCTGTTGTGTTCAAATATATAGAAAAAAGAGAAATATATATATATATATATATATATATATATATATGTGTTTATATGTATTAGGGGTGTAAGAAAATATCGGGATATTTTGTTTTGTGATACTGTATCGATTCTCAAAAACACAGTATCGATACACAGATTCCTGGCAGACTGTGTATCGTTGTGGGTTGTGTTTAAACCTCTGACCACTAGATGGCAGTGTTGTAATCCATTTTCAGCTCCACTCCAACATTAACAAGCAGCACAAGGGCGCAGTACTATTGTAAGCAACGGAAAACCTGTTGTGTTTTAATAGTAGGATCTGAAAAATCACAATATATCACTTTGCTTGCAGTATCACAATATATTGAATCGTGACAGCTGTATCATGATACATATCGTATCGTCAGGTACTTGCCAAAACACAGCCCTAATATATATATATATATATATATATATATATATATATATATATATATATATATATATATATATATATAATTTATTTATTTTTTGTATTTTTTTCTCTTGGGTTGCTATAAAAATAAATAATTAAATCATTGATTGATAATTAAGAATGATAATTAACAGGTTTTCATACATAGTTTTTCCTCATTTTAAAAGATTTAACCTCAAAATATTAAATATTGTGACAAGAAATAAATGTTATGACCACATATTTAAAGGAATAGCTTGACATGCTGATGTCATTTGCACTAATTAGTGCTAATTAAGTCAGAATTAGACATTATGTCTAAATGACTCCTTTAATCAAAGACCACTTGATATTTATACTACTTTGAACATGTGTGCGGAAACAAGACGCTCTTCCTGAACATTTCTGCTCACTAAAATGCAAAACCGCACTCTGGTGGGATCTGTATCCCCCCACCTTCTCAATTTACCAGCGACTCGCACCGGGATAGAGAGCGATAGTCAAAAGACAGGGCGATTTAAACGTCACTTCCAATCCAGTGCCCAGATTTCTCCGCTTTACCTCTCATTCGCATCCCTCTTTCCACCCAAACCCCCCCCCAACACACCAATCCCCCCACACACCCCCCTCTCCTTTGCTCTCTACCTCTCTCCCTCACTTTCAGCTCCGGGGGCTTTGATTGAAAGGCAATGAGGCAGCTAACGTGTGGAAAGCGAGAAATTTACTTGCTCTAAGTTCATGCGGCGGCCCTCGTTTCGGGGGGTGCGCATTCAGGCGCCTCGGAGGACAACAATATGGGCCGGGCCGGATAAAGAGCCACCGAGCGAGCCGCCTTAGCGCAGACATGATGGTGCAGTTCACGGACCATTTGCCACCAATGCTCCCCCTCTCTCTATCTCTCTCTCTCTTTTTCTCTCTTTCTCTTCTACCTGCTTCGGCCTCTCTTTCAGGGTCCGTGGTCCACCTGCAGGGGGTTGGAATTGAAATGCATTGATCTGGTCACATTCTATCCATCCCTCCTTTTCTCCGCTCTCCTTTTTTTTCCACCTCCATAGACACCCTCCATATTGTGCGCTGAGCTTTGTGCATGTTAAAGTATATGCTGGCCATTGGTTACTCTCCATAGGTAGTAAAACGCTTCGGTCGGGGGTCTCGGTTCTTATAAACGCTTTCATTTATTTCGGAGGCAAAAGGCTGTTCCAGAATTTGGACACAAAGTATCCCATTCATGCTGTAAACAGGTTGCTGGTACTGTTGTTAGCTAGGCTACATACTTTTTGTTCATGTTTACAGATAACAGTATGTCATATAGTGTCAGATACCACGTAATCAAGTCTCTTTAAGGTTACTTAACAACTCGACACAGTCTGAGACGAGGGGGGGGATGATTTAGGCCAGGGCTTTGGACAGTGCTAGTTGCTGGTGGGTTAGTTTTCATTACTTGGTAGTAGCATTGGCCTACAGTGCTCATCAGATACTGAATCATTGTCCTTCGACCAGATCCTATGAACTGATTTATGCAATACTGTGCAAAACTCAGAGACCACCAGAGATATTTCTGAACTTGTATATCATTGCTGTCCACGAAAAACAACTTTACAGGAGAGGTCTTACGGGGCAGTTGTGGCCTAGAGGTTGGGGATCCGGTCTTGTGTCCCCAGGATCCCTAACCTCTAACTGCTCCCTAGGCGCCGTGGATAGGGCTGCCCACCGCTCTGGTTATGTGTGCTCACTGCCCCCTAGTGTGTATGTTCACTAGTGTGTGTGTATATGTGGGTGTTTCACTGCCCCCTAGTGTGTATGTTCACTAGTGTGTGTGTATATGTGGGTGTTTCACTGCCCCCTAGTGTGTATGTTCACTAGTGTGTGTGTATATGTGGGTGTTTCACTGCCCCCTAGTGTGTATGTTCACTAGTGTGTGTGTGTGTGTATATGTGGGTGTTTTACTGCCCCCTAGTGTGTATGTTCACTAGTGTGTGTATATGTGGGTGTTTCACTGCCCCCTAGTGTGTATGTTCACTAGTGTGTGTGTATATGTGGGTGTTTCACTGCCCCCTAGTGTGTATGTTCACTAGTGTGTGTATATGTGGGTGTTTCACTGCCCCCTAGTGTGTATGTTCACTAGTGTGTGTGTATTTGTGGGTGTTTCACTGCCCCCTAGTGTGTATGTTCACTAGTGTGTGTGTGTGTGTGTATATGTGGGTGTTTTACTGCCCCCTAGTGTGTATGTTCACTAGTGTTTGTATATGTGGGTGTTTCACTGCCCCCTAGTGTGTATGTTCACTAGTGTTTGTATATGTGGGTGTTTCACTGCCCCCTAGTGTGTATGTTCACTAGTGTGTGTGTGTGTGTATATGTGGGTGTTTCACTGCCCCCTAGTGTGTATGTTCACTAGTGTGTGTGTATATGTGGGTGTTTCAATGCCCCCTAGTGTGCATGTTCACTAGTGTGTGTGTGTGTGTATGTGGGTGTTTCAATGCCCCCTAGTGTGTATGTTCAATAGTGTGTGTGTGTATATGTGGGTGTTTCACTGCCCCCTAGTGTGTATGTTCACTAGTGTGTGTGTGTGTATATGTGGGTGTTTCACTGCCCCCTAGTGTGCATGTTCACTAGTGTGTGTGTATATGTGGGTGTTTCACTGCCCCCTAGTGTGCATGTTCACTAGTGTGTGTGTGTGTGTATATGTGGGTGTTTCACTGCCCCCTAGTGTGCATGTTCACTAGTGTGTGTGTATATGTGGGTGTTTCACTGCCCCCTAGTGTGCATGTTCACTAGTGTGTGTGTATATGTGGGTGTTTCACTGCCCCCTAGTGTGTATGTTCACTAGTGTGTGTGTATATGTGGGTGTTTCACTGCCCCCTAGTGTGCATGTTCACTAGTGTGTGTGTGTGTGTGTATATGGGGGTGTTTCACTGCCCCCTAGTGTGCATGTTCACTAGTGTGTGTGTATATGTGGGTGTTTCACTGCACGGATGGGTTAAATGTGGAGGTCAAATTCCGCTGTGTGTAAACACGTGGCTAATTCTAAATAAAAAAAATCTTTAAAAAAATATTTTGATGCAAGTTAATGTAAAGAGGTTTTATTTCAAGTGAATTTGAAGCATTTCTATTGGTCAAGCCATCGTAACATTTTCACACGATATTAAGAGCCGCTGTCTTGTTCAAATGATATAGAAATAAGTGTTTTTCTTTGGAGAGCGACTAAAAGAAAAGAGAAAGTCAAGGAAAAATTAATGGGGGGCCAAAATGGACCACCCAAAACTATTTTAACATCATTAAAACCAGATTTCTGAAGGGACGTTGCAAGATTTGTCGCTTGTGGCTTTTTAGAAGTTGCTGATAGCAAAGGGTCAAAGACGAAGCATCAATACATGGACCCCAGAAGATTCAGCGTATGTATGAGCTCATAATTTATATTCATATAAAATACATTTCCATTTACGGCATTTAGCAGATGCTTTTATCCAGAGCGACTTACAGAAGTGCTTAGTGTTCGGTCAGAGTATGTATCTCTATCTAGTACAAACAGGTTTAAGTTCAAACTACTCTTAAACTCAAACACTGCCATAAACAAGTATTAGTGCTGATAACTAGAGAGAAGACAACAAAATCAAAATATTGGGCCAGTTAAAAGAGACCTGTGGCTACAGCCTAATGACCAAACCCCTGGACTAGCTCCAGTTCTGAGTCAGAGACGCCTGATTATAGCAGTCATATTCGAGTTGTTATATATGTGTGTGTTTGTATGTATGTATATATATATATACACACACACACACACACACATATATATCAATGGGGCAGTATAGCTACATTCAAGTAGCCTGTGTGTCTACACATATCTACCATCACCTGTTAGTACAACTAAAGTCCCATAACCCCCCACTGCTGTTAATCTCTGGGTCTCCTCATGTCCTGAAATGATGTTTGTAGTGACAGTGTTGGCACTTCAGGGCATCTTACGAGTTTTACTCAGCAGTGATCTCTAAAACTAGGCCAGCAAGTGGTAGAAGTGGTCAGCAGAGACCAGAAGCAGCGCCCTCTGTTGGCCAAAACAAGTACAATGTGAGCCACCTGCTCTCCTGCAGGTTCTAAAGGATGGAGAATGTGCTGTAGACAGTTCTACATGGATCCAAAGAGGGTTTGATGATAATAAGATTGTGAGAGATGAACAAAATTGTTGTATATGCATTATGTTTGTGTGTTTTATGTCTTATGGACCCCAGGAAGAATAGCTGCTATCATTGTAGGAGCTAATGGGGATCCAAATAAAATAAACAGATAAACAAAATTAAGGGAAATGGCATGCAGACCTAATTCTGATATTAGATTAAGTTAGATTAGTGATATTGTATGTAGTTTTTGAGTCTTTTGTGTAATTTTCTTTATTTATAAATTATTGTTGCTGTCCAACAGAGATCTCCTAAATAGTAACTTAACGGGAGAGACCAGAATCCTGAATGTAAGTCAATGTAAGTCAATGTAAGTGAGTTTGGAGCATTTCTATTGGTCCATTCTTTATTAAACTTTCACAGGATATAAAGAACAGCTGTCGTGTTTAAATGATCTATAGAAAAATTAAAAACATGTTTCTGTTTTGTAAATTCTGAGTAAGTTGTATGTAATTGCAGAGTTTTATAAACTAGGTTTGGTTTAGGATTGAAATTCACGCCAGGTTCTGTCAGAAGTGCCTAAAACTTTTCGGACGACACTTGCACTCTTCAGGAACTTGGTTTGTTGGGTTGGGGGGAGGGGTTTGGGGTGAAGGGGGGGGCTTGTATTTGCAGTGTCTGATTTCTACCCTGGAAAATAGTGCGTTGGATGGCTTTTAGGAAGGCCAATTTTTCCCCTCGCGCTCGTTTATTGTCTTATCTTGTGACAGAGGGTGTCGAAGCAGAAAATGCAAGTCAGAGACGGCGTTTAGTTAAAAGGAAGGTAAAGAGCGACCGGTGCTCGTTTGCGTGTGCCGCCGGCCCCCCGGGGGGAGATTAGTTATCGAGTGATGATGTTTGTCTGGTAAAGGTTTCCATTTAAATGCACCCAGTGGTTATTTTGCATAGTTCCCCTGCAATTTGCTTCAGCTCAGGACGCATCGGCTGCCATCTCTCAGTAATGTCGGGTAATTGGCGGGGGTGCCACCGCCTGACACGACGCTTTTCTGACACCCCCATGCAAATGCAACACACTTGGGCGCACACGAGGCGAGAGGTGCCTGCCAGAGCCGAGTGGAGACGCGAGTCAAGGCATTTACAGATGTCGAGCAAAGTAAATCCAGTAAAACAGTCCAGCACTACAGAGAGATTAACAGACAACCAAAGCAGGTTTGTTAGATAGTGATAGATAGTGTGTATATATATATATATATATATATATAATTAGAACTCCAGATCTGATTAGAACAGATGTAAATAATCATACATACAATATAAAGTAACATGAATATCTTATTGTGAGAGAAGTAGATCAGATCTTGATCCAGTTTGAAGAACAAAGTGTAGTTCCAGATTTCTCCTGGATGCCCCAGACATTGTATGAATGTATTCGCAGCAATCTTGATTTAGCTTAATGAAGTACTGAGCAGTCAAAGCAGGTATTAGATGAGAACTGTAAATAATACTGGGTTGTTTATAGAAGGAGAAGCTTGGAAAGGGTTAAATAAACACACTGACGTATGTAAAAGCTCTACTTACTGTATTTATACTGTAAAATATATATATATTTTTTTTTTCTGGTGTGTGTATATATACAGCAATGCGAACTGTGATAATGTGCATCGTGTAGCGTTGTCTTATTAATTATGCCATCAAATGCACCTGGTTATGCCTCCCATCAGCACCTCACTCCGGAACTCCTCCTGCCTCCCAGCACCAGCTACGTGAACAATATGATTATAGATCATTTTGAATTGTTTATCCAGTGAGGAAAGCCTAGTAGTGATGAAATACATGTACCAGTGTCATGAGATCATAATACAAATAAAAAAATATATTTAACTGCTGTCTAGCTTGCGAAGGTGGATCCAACTTGCTCTACCGGACTTTCAGAATCGGACTCTGGCTTTAACTTGTATAACAGATAGAACTGACGCTGTGGGGGCAGAATTTGTAGCAGTATGCTGCTCTGACGGTTGACCAATCAGAACTGAGTGGGTGAGCTGACCAATAAGTACACTGGGTGTATCTGGAGGTGGGGCTTACAGACACAGGAGCTCTAACAGAGCATGTAGACCCTAAAAGTAGTTTTTTGGTGTGATTTTTATACTGTAACTTTAAGACCTACTCTTCTTATTGCTTTCACCAAAACAATGAATTCAAAATGCTAATTTTTGCATTGCTTTGTAAGTATATTTTCTGTGTCCACTCACTAAAAACATATTTGGTCTGCGTTATGATGATCTATGATTAGAACTTGGCTGTTTATTCGTCTAAAAAGTATAAGCAGTTGCTGCGAACCTAATCTAATAGACTATACTAGTGAATAATATAACAGTGCAAATATCACAATACCAAATAACAAACGATACATTGTTCAGCTGTTTAGTACAGCAAGAACTTCTTACAGTTTTACAGACCTTTTACAGATTTTCTTTCAGGTGTGGGGGGGGAGTACATACTCCATTTTTCATTTTTCTTTTCTCCACCTGCACAGATGTAGCCCTCGGCCCCCGACTGGGAGGGCAGCGCAGGGGAAAATGAAACCAAACAGAGGAGAAAAATGGCACATTGATTTATTTTCTTTTGGAGGATGGGCCTTGCTCTTAGATCCTGATGGCATCTAAAGGCCTTTCCTCGTCCTCCATCATCCCCACCCTGTTGTAGAACAAGTCATTCTTCCAGCTACACAGGACTGATAGTTGTTGTGTACGTTTTAAACTTTATCCATGTTGTAATATGGCCAAAATAACCGTTCTTCATTATTGTCTTCTGCAGAGTCACGCTCCTTCTGACCTCTATCTGATGACCAAGAACCCTGAAGACTCGCCAAATACACCAGACAAGCTGGAGATAGAGTTTAAAAAAGGTATGCGTGTTTGTTTTCATGTGTTTTAGGGAAGAAGTTGTGGCTAAAAGAGCAAAACCATAAACAAAAACTATTTGTTTCTTGGTTCATATCTTTCTCTGTATACTTTATTACCCTGTTCTTTGATGATCTGGACCCCAAAGGACCACCACAGAGCAGGTATTATTTGGGTGGTGTATCATTCTCAGCAGATAAGATGGACAGTTAGTGTTACAGGGAGGTGGTTTTAACGTTATAGCTGATTGGTATAAACTGTACATACAGTGATCAGCCATAAAGCTACACTAATTGTCCATCTTATCTATATACACTACCACTCAAAAGTTTAGGAGATTTTCATTTCATGCAATTTTCATGCAATTTTCATGCAATTCACAAACAATATTGTCCATTTCACAATTAATGTAAGTGTATCAGATGATTTTTAAAGAATAAAAATGTTTGTATTAAAGTCTATTTTTGTATAGAGGCTTATTTTACATATAGTCCTATTATCAGCAATTCTCAGTCCTCTGTCTAAATCTCCTGGTACGACCACCAATCCAAGTTAAGGATGTTATTGGACTAATTGGTTGTTAGGACACTCTTGCTCAATTGTGATCACAGCTGAAAAACATTCTACTAATAAGTGAGTATAAAAGGGAACAACATTCTAGGTTAGTTTAGTATCTGAAGATCAGCAGTTGATGGCTTGCTGACCGACTCACAATGACCAGAAAGAAACAACTTTCTTTAGAGACCCGTCAGTCCATTGTTGTGTTAAGGAAGAAGATACTCCATTGAAAACAAGAACATTTCACTGTGATCCCAAACTTTTGAGCGGTAGTTTATATAGATACACACACAACACCATGTCCCCACATTGTATAAAAACAAACTTGTCAGTGTGTGTGTATGTTGGCCTCATCATCAGTCACTCCGTGTGATTGGAGTTTGACCTCCTGCTGGGTGGTGTGATATTGCTGCTTTATGAAGAACCAACTTTATCTTCAGCCTTACAGTCTTCAGTCCAGAGATTACACTCCTCATCTCCCCTCCACTCACACCACTCTCACTAACACACATGTTTACAGCTCTGAGACTCAAACGCCACCCTAGTAAACACATTTTAACCGCGACTGTCGGCTATAGGAAGGACTGGCATATGAACTGATGGGAATGATGGAGAGTAATGCAGCCTCAACATCCTTGTTGGTCAGTGTATGTCAGCAAGTATGTGTCTTTGTGTCCTGAGCTCAAAGTGAGAGTTTGGCTTAAAATCTAATTTCTAATTGAAATCTAAGTTGATCTGCTGACACTTGTGTACGTATACATATATAAATATTTACTTTAAGACTTTTTTTGTCTATTGTCAAGTACAAACTCCGCTTTTGTTTAGTTTGCTTCGCCAAAAATTGATGAGCTTCTATCTTACTGGTTATTCTGACTAGAGATGCAGCACGGGTCTTCCTAAGGGTGGCGCTGTAGCAATTTGGTTCACCCTGTTGGTCCTTCATAGACATAGATACACTACCAGTCAAACGTTTTAGATACACTACCAGTCAAACGTTTTAGTACACTACCAGTCAAACGTTTTAGATACACTACCAGTCAAACGTTTTAGTACACTACCAGTCAAACGTTTTAGATACACTACCAGTCAAACGTTTTAGATACACTACCAGCCAAACGTTTTAGTACACTACCAGTCAAACGTTTTAGATACACTACCAGTCAAACGTTTTAGATACACTACCAGCCAAACGTTTTAGATACACTACCAGTCAAACGTTTTAGATACACTACCAGACAAACGTTTTAGATACACTACCAGTCAAACGTTTTAGATACACTACCAGTCAAACGTTTTAGATACACTACCAGACAAACGTTTTAGATACACTACCAGTCAAACGTTTTAGATACACTACCAGACAAACGTTTTAGATACACTACCAGACAAACGTTTTAGATACACTACCAGTCAAACGTTTTAGATACACTACCAGTCAAACGTTTTAGATACACTACCAGACAAACGTTTTAGATACACTACCAGCCAAACGTTTTAGTACACTACCAGACAAACGTTTTAGATACACTACCAGACAAACGTTTTAGATACACTACCAGTCAAACGTTTTAGATACACTACCAGCCAAACGTTTTAGATACACTACCAGCCAAACGTTTCAGATACACTACCAGACAAACGTTTCAGATACACTACCAGTCAAACGTTTTAGATACACTACCAGACAAACGTTTTAGATACACTACCAGTCAAACGTTTTAGATACACTACCAGTCAAACGTTTTAGATACACTACCAGCCAAACGTTTTAGATACACTACCAGTCAAACGTTTTAGATACACTACCAGTCAAACGTTTTAGATACACTACCAGGCAAACGTTTTAGATACACTACCAGTCAAACGTTTCAGATACACTACCAGCCAAACGGTTTAGATACACTACCAGACAAACGTTTTAGATACATTACCAGAACGGTTTGAAAACATTTAACTGGTGGTGTTCTAAAACATTTGACCAGTAGTGCATGTTTTATCTGATCAATAAAGTATCTCTGAAATGGCAACTTTACAGGAGAGGCCAAAAACGGTCTTTACTTTTGATGTAAGTCAGTGGAACCAGAGGTTTTCCCAAGCTATTTTGGAGCATTTCTATTGGTCCATTCATTGTGAGATTTTTACATAGTCTAAACAGCAGCTGTTGGATTAAAATGATGTAGAAAAATGAGAATGGACAAAAATGGAGCTGTTTTTCATAGATATTTAGGTTTTATATATATATACACTCCGGTAAGCCTACATTAGCGAGCGCTTATTTTCCCAAGCGTTGGTAAATGGGATTCCAGCGAAGTGGTAATGTGTGATTGGATCAGACAGCGATGTCATTGTGCTCCTTAAGCCAGTCAGTCTATGATCCGCTCTCCGATGCTCAATCAGTATTCATAGATATTTTAGCCACCTCCATTTAGTGTCCATGAGAAAAGCTGGTTTACTGACACTTACAAAGGATGCCCCCCGCCACCCCCACCCCCCCACCCCAACCGCCAACCCTAGAAAAAAAAAAAAAAAAACGTTTTAGGGCCTGAACTTCTTATTCTCTGCCTTCTTTTCTTCCCCCCTTACTTTCTCAGCGCTCTTTCTCACTGATTAAAAAGAATTTTAAACCACCAAACCTTTTTCCTCTTGTCATTTTACAACCCCAGACCCCCACTCGCCCACCCCCCCACCCCCAAATCCCACTCCTTTCCTTTTCCATGTCTTCTCTCGCGCTCTGAAAAGGACAGATAGGGGCCGAGGAAGAGAAAGAGAGAGGAAAAATGTAAAGCTTTAATTTTTCCTACAACTGTGTCTGCGGTGCCATTGTCCCGCCTAGCGGTGCTATTGGGACGAGGAGGCAGGAGGGAGAGAAAGGAGCAAAGGAGCGAGTGAATGCGCTCCACACTGACGGACCGCAGGGCGAGAG
>CM038726.1:31605913-31623413 GCA_021613375.1 Megaleporinus macrocephalus | reverse complement strand
GTACTAACCACTACACCACCATACTGACCACTACACCACCGTACTAACCACTACACCACCATACTGACCACTACACCACCGTACTAACCACTACACCACCATACTGACCACTACACCACCATACTGACCACTACACCACCATACTAACCACTACACCACCATACTAACCACTACACCACCATACTGACCACTACACCACCATACTGACCACTACACCACCATATTAACTACTACACCACCATACTAACCACTACACCACCATACTGACCACTACACCACCATACTAACTACTACACCACCATACTAACTACTACACCACCATACTAACCACTACACCACCGTACTAACCACTACACCACCATACTAACTACTACACCACCATACTAACCACTACACCACCGTACTAACCACTACACCACCATACTAACCACTACACCACCATACTAACCACTACACCACCATACTGACCACTACACCACCATATTAACCACTACATCACCATACTAACCACTACACCACCGTACTAACCACTACACCACCATACTAACCACTACACCACCATACTAACCACTACACCACCATACTAACCACTACACCACCATACTAACCACTACACCACCATATTAACCACTACACCACCGTACTAACCACTACACCACCATACTAACCACTACACCACCATACTGACCACTACACCACCGTACTAACCACTACACCACCTTACTAACCACTACACCACCATACTAACCACTACACCACCATACTAACTTCTACACCACTATACTAACCACTACACCACCATACTAACTACTACACCACCGTACTAACCACTACACCACCATACTAACCACTACACCACCATACTAACTACTACACCACCGTACTAACCACTACACCACCATACTAACCACTACACCACCATACTAACTTCTACACCACTATACTAACCACTACACCACCATACTAACCACTACACCACCGTACTAACCACTACACCACCATACTAACCACTACACCACCATACTAACTACTACACCACCGTACTAACCACTACACCACCATACTAACCACTACACCACCGTACTAACCACTATTCAATTCAAATCGATTGGCATTATACTAGTACATGGCTGTGCAGGATAGAGAAACACTGTAGGGCAGCTTCTTCAGTGCAGTACTCCAAAATATAAGACACAGAAACATAAGACAGTGTTTGCAAAGCCAGTGCGTACAAGATACTAGCTACAGTGGCAGGTAAGTGCAAAAGCAGTAATTGCCACTGGAGCAGGTAGTATAAATAAACTTACATACAGCTTCACCGGTGATGATAGTAAATGGAAGGTGTAGGTTTGTGTTGTGGCTTCGAGTTCAATTCAGTACCACTTTATAGAAATGTATTTCACACCAAACCACTCTGAATGACTTACTTTGAGATGCGATGATGGGGATGCAATTCCTATTTAACGGAAAAGCTGGATGTGGATTGAGGGAGAGACATTTTGGAGACGTAGTTGAGCAAAAGATTTGGGTGACTGTTGACTTCCAGTGTTGGTTAGCAACGTTAGTTAATTTATATTCCTAGAAATCTGCATTAGTGTTGGTGAAGATGTCAGTATCAGTATAGTTGTAGTTTATGATTATGATGATTGAATCACCCTTCACGTTCCTAGAGCTTTTAGCTACAGTGCACCAGTGAGCCGGAACTCACTGCAGGAAACACTAAAACTCAGCTTGCTGGTGTTACTTTTAAAATCTTTATTTATCTAAATTTTAAATTGAATATCTAACTACTTCCACACGACCTGCCAGCGTTTCATTTAATTTTAGTAAACAGTTTTATGATTTTGATATTTAGTAGTTTTTTTTATTTTTCTATTTTAATTTCCTTTTACCATTCTTGATTATTCTTATTATTATTTTTATTATTTTTATTATTATTATTATTATTATTATTACTTTTTTATTATTATTAATTTTGCAATTTTAAGTTTTACTACTATATTTATATCTATTTTTATTGACTTATTTTTTTTTACTTTTTGTCTTATTCTTGGTTTTGTTTCTTATTTATTTTGTATTTGTTTTTTCTTTTTCGATTTATCTTATTTTTTCTGTTTTTATTATTTCTTTTACATTTTAAGTAATAGGGCTAATTTATTTTCAATCCCTTTTTGTTTAAAAATTGTAATGTTCTGCGACATTATAAATGAGGGTCTCCCTCAATGTACTCCCGAGTGAAAATAAAGGGAGATTGATTGATTGATTATGTGCTTGTTGTTTAGCTGTGTAGTTATGTATATTATCACAACGTCATGATTCATCGTTTCACCCCTGAAGCGAATTTATAAGCTGTTTTTTTCTCTCTCAGAGGGAAGCATGGAGTTGGCCGAATAGACATCGTAGAAAACCGCTTCATCGGGATGAAATCCAGAGGTACGCTCTTCCATTGGCTTTTGTATTATCACTCTGACTTCATAGGTGGGAGCGTGATGGTCTGGGGAATGCTTTCCTTGTAATCTCTGGACCAACTCATCCATGTGGAAAGCCAACCTTGCAGATCCTGTACCCCATACATGCTGATTGTCTTCTCAGGGGCGGGTGGGATCTTCCAGCAAGACAATGCGACACGTCACACCACTAGAAATGTCCCACATTGATTGGAGGAGCTGACCAGGGGTGTGTCTTAAAACCTAGTGAGCTCCTACATAGGCAGCATTTTACATCATGGTATGCTTCCCGACATGTAGACTGTCACAATTCTTACATACCTTAAACATGCTGTCTACTGAGGAACCTTATTTAGACCTGATTTTAAGGAAGCATCGAACTCTTCCTCAGCCGATAAAACAATCCCATGATGGAACGCAGGCTAATCTACAAGCAGTGAAGTGGTTTTAAAGTGAGTTATTTTGATTCTCTCTGGAGTTTTAATGTGTTTCTGGTCATATAATCACACAAAACAGTATTTTATTATCAACTCTGTAACGAGTCCTTCACCATTTAGCAGTTTTACACTCAAGCCATTAGCCGGTCGGTAGCTTAGCAGCCAGCTAACCCACCGGTTGCGTGCTGCAGTGGGCGGGAACAAGTCGTGACGCAGTCTCTCTCTAAGTAGAGCGTCTCAGTGATCTGTTTTATGAGGAGAAATGAGGAGAGAACGCTGATACTTGCACAGCTGACTACATAGACAGCCTACTTAGACACTCACTAGGGTTTGAGACAGACCCCAAGACTCCCAAAAACTGCCCTGGACTCCTAATTCCCAAGACTTGAACCCAATTGAGCATCTGCAGGACCACTTGGTGGTGGTGTTGGCTTTATGGATCCTCCTTCACGTGCCATCCAGCAGATGTGGGATGCAGTGCAATCAGCATGGCTTCAGATACCTGTGACCACCTACCAGGACCTTATTGAGTCTCCCAGTCTGTCTAGCTACTGTCCGTGCTATAGATATTAGATGGTGGTCATAATAATATTACTCTACATTGTGTAAACACATCGCTGCTGATTGGGTTGCACCTCTCACACACATATGAAACCAGAGAAGACCCACTTTAAGACCTGTTCCACATCATTTAAGACCACTTTGATGAAACTTTAGGCCTGAATGTGACTATAAGCTTCTGTTCCTGTGAAGCTCAAAACCGATGAAGCAAACTTCAGACACTAAACGTGTCTGCATTTGGGATGCGGGTGGGAAAAATGAGATTTGTGGTCAAACGATTGCTTTAGCCTTCCTGTTTCTCGAGCTTTGTCTTGACTTGGTGGGCCTTTATGGACCCCGCTAACTCTCAGTTTGTCACAGTAATCTTCTCCATCACACCGCTCTGACTGGCAAATTGACTCTCCCCCCTTCGCCTCCCCGTCAGCGCGGAGTGGCAGGTAGAAATTGGAAAATCCGGAAGGCGCTCTCTGTTCGTATTTTTATTTTTATTTTTATTTATTTATTTATTCTCTTTGTCGCAGCCACTCGCGCACAAAAGCCGGAGCCGTTCCTCCTCCGAGGAAATCAGGAGAGGTGTGCGAAGTGAGGCGAGGGCATTTCGCCATAGAAACTGCACTGACAGCCTGTGTTTATAACAAAGTCTGGAGGAATGAAGTGCAGCGAGAGACCGCCGCGCGTGTCCTGGCGTTTCCGATGAGGTGGCGACACGGTGGCTCGTCTGAGTGGCAGGTTGGAAATGGCTTGTCAGTTGACAGTTGTCAACAGAATAATACCGAGCGGATTTGCGCTAGACCTGGCAACCCTTCGCTTCCTGACCATTAGCGTACCGTTGTGTTTGCTTGTTTGTTGTGTCTGGCCCGAGCCTTCCAGTCAGCTGTCACACTGTCACTCAGCGTGGTCAGGATTGCGGCAGAGAATACTGACCAATGCTGAACAGTGTCCACCTGCAAGATCTCACGTCCAGAGACCTCTTGTTTGTTTGTTTGTTTGTTTGTTTGTTTATTTATATAAACTGGCCAGTAAGTACAAATGATCAATTTACAAATTAAACAGTGGACCATCCACTCCAAAGTCCAGGAACCTCAAATCTATGTTCTGTCAAATGTACTGAATCTCTCCTTTCCATGTAAACTGGGTCCTAATCTTGGGTAAAGCTTTTGTAACCCCAACCAATCACAAGGCTGATGTCTCTCTGGCTCCGCCCACTCAAACCAGTTTCAGAGTCAGAGAAACTTACAGAGATAAAACTAACCAGCATCCCTTCATCCCTTTATCATCACCAACACTGTTCCTTCATCCCTTCATTCCTTTATCATCTTCAACACTGTTCCTTCATCCCTTCATTCCTTTATCATCACCAACGCTGTTCCTTCATCCCTTCATTCCTTTATCATCACCAACACTGTTCCTTCATCCTTTCATTCCTTTATCATCATCTTCAACACTGTTCCTTCATCCCTTCATTCCTTTATCATCATCTTCAACACTGTTCCTTCATCCTTTCATTCCTTTATCATCATCTTCAACACTGTTCCTTCATCCCTTCATTCCTTTATTATCATCTTCAACACTGTTCCTTCATCCCTTCATTCCTTTATTATCATCTTCAACACTGTTCCTTCATCCCTTCATTCCTTTATTATCACCAACACTGTTCCTTCATCCCTTCATTCCTTTAGCATCATCTTCAACACTGTTCCTTCATCCTTTCATTCCTTTATCATCATCTTCAACACTGTTCCTTCATCCCTTCATTCCTTTATCATCATCTTCAACACTGTTCCTTCATCCCTTCATTCCTTTATCATCATCTTCAACACTGTTCCTTCATCCCTTCATTTCTTTGTCATCATCTTCAACACTGTTCCTTCATTCCTTCATTCCTTTATCATCATCTTCAACACTGTTCCTTCATCCCTTCATTCCTTTATCACCATCTTCAACACTGTTCCTTCATCCCTTCATTCCTTTATCATCATCTTCAACACTGTTCCTTCATTCCTTCATTCCTTTATCATCTTCAACACTGTTCCTTCATCCCTTCATTCCTTTATCATCATCTTCAACACTGTTCCTTCATTCCTTCATTCCTTTATTATCATCTTCAACACTGTTCCTTCATCCCTTCATTCCTTTATCATCTTCAACACTGTTCCTTCATCCCTTCATTCCTTTATTATCATCTTCAACACTGTTCCTTCATCCCTTCATTCCTTTATTATCATCTTCAACACTGTTCCTTCATCCCTTCATTCCTTTATCATCATCTTCAACACTGTTCCTTCATCCCTTCATTCCTTTATTATCATCTTCAACACTGTTCCTTCATCCCTTCATTCCTTTATTATCATCTTCAACACTGTTCCTTCATCCCTTCATTCCTTTAGCATCATCTTCAACACTGTTCCTTCATCCCTTCATTCCTTTATTATCACCAACACTGTTCCTTCATCCCTTCATTCCTTTAGCATCATCTTCAACACTGTTCCTTCATCCCTTCATTCCTTTATCATCATCTTCAACACTCATCCTTCATCCCTTCATTCCTTTATCACCATCTTCAACACTTCCTTCATTCCTTTAATATCATCTTCAACACTGTTCCTTCATCCCTTCATTCCTTTATCATCATCTTCAACACTGTTCCTTCATCCCTTCATTTCTTTGTCATCATCTTCAACACTGTTCCTTCATCCTTTCATTCCTTTATCATCATCTTCAACACTGTTCCTTCATCCTTTCATTCCTTCATCATCATCTTCAACACTGTTCCTTCATCCCTTCATTCCTTTATCATCATCTTCAACACTGTTCCTTCATTCCTTTATCATCATCTTCAACACTGTTCCTTCATTCCTTTATCAGCATCTTCAACACTGTTCCTTCATCCCTTCATTCATTTATCATCATCTTCAACACTGTTCCTTCATCCTTTCATTCCTTTATCATCATCTTCAACACTGTTCCTTCATCCCTTCATTCATTTATCATCATCTTCAACACTGTTCCTTCATCCCTTCATTCCTTTATCATCATCTTCAACACTCTTCCTTCATCCCTTCATTCCTTTATCATCATCTTCAACACTCTTCCTTCATCCCTTCATTCCTTTATCATCTTCAACACTCTTCCTTCATCCCTTCATTCCTTTATCATCATCTTCAACACTGTTCCTTCATCCCTTCATTCCTTTATCATCATCTTCAACACTCTTCCTTCATCCCTTCATTCCTTTATCATCATCTTCAACACTGTTCCTTCATCCCTTCATTCCTTTATCATCTTCAACACTCTTCCTTCATCCCTTCATTCCTTTATCACCATCTTCAACACTGTTCCTTCATCCCTTCATTCATTTATCATCATCTTCAACACTGTTCCTTCATCCCTTCATTCCTTTATCATCATCTTCAACACTCTTCCTTCATCCCTTCATTCCTTTATCATCTTCAACACTCTTCCTTCATCCCTTCATTCCTTTATCATCATCTTCAACACTCTTCCTTCATCCCTTCATTCCTTTATCATCATCTTCAACACTCTTCCTTCATCCCTTCATTTCTTTATCATCATCTTCAACACTGTTCCTTCATCCCTTCATTACTTTATCAGCATCTTCAACACTGTTCCTTCATCCCTTCATTCCTTTATCATCATCTTCAACACTGTTCCTTCATCCCTTCATTCCTTTATCATCAACACTTTTCCTCCATTTGTTCATCCGTCTGTTCTTTTGCACATCTGTTTGTCCACTCCTGCATGTGTTCATGCTTCGTCTGTCCATTTGTTGTTCCATCTGTCTGTCTGCATGTCTATTCATCTGTTCCTTCATTCAGAGGCTGCTTCATCCATCCGTCCATCTGTCTACTTGTCTGTGCATCCCTTCCTTCGCATTGCTTCATCCATCCGTTTGTCTGTCTGCATGTCTGTTCCTTCATTCATGCATAGCTTCATCCATCCTATTGGTCGTCTGTCTGCATGTCTGTTCTTATGCATGATGCTTCATCTGTCCACCCCAGTTCACTTGTCTGTCCGTCCGTCTGTTCGTCCAGTTGGGGTCACATAAAAGCTGGACAGTGATAATATTTGATGGTGGGAATCTCTGCCCAGTGCAGGGTCTCTGTGCTGATTAGAACCTGAGCTGGTTCAGTGCTGCTGTGTGTGACGAGCCTCCAGGTTGTTTGTAGCTTTGAAGTGTTAAACCTGCTGTTAATTGAGGAACATCTTCTCTGATAGCACTAAGAATGCTAAGCTGCTAAGCTAAAACTCTGTTAGCTGGGTGGGATGCCTAAAGGGGCCATGAGCACACCCCCGTCTCTCTCTCTCTCTCTCTCTTTCTCTCTCTCTCTTTATCTCTCTCTCGGTCTGTCTTTCTCTCTCTCTCTTTCTCTCTCTCTCTCTCTCTCTTTCTCTCTCTCTATCTCTCTCTCGGTCTGTCTTTCTCTCTCTCATTTCTCTCTCTCTCTCTCTCTCTCTCTCTCTCTCTGTCTCTCTTTTTCTCTCTCTCTCTCTCTCGCTCTCTCTCGGTCTGTCTTTCTCTGTCTCTTTCTCTCTTTGTCTGGTTAAAAGTCAAAAAGTCTCTTTCTTTTCAAAAAGTCTTTTTCTCTCTGTCTTTCACTTTCTTGCTCTCTATTTCTCTCTCTGTGTGTGTCTCTCTCTGTCTCTTTCTGTCTCTCTTTCTCTCTGTATCTCTCTGTCTTTCACTTTCTCTCTCTCTCTCGGTCTCTCTCGGTCTCTGTATCTCTCTCTCTCTCTTAGTCTGTCTTTCTCTGTCTCTTTCTTTCTCTCTTTGTCTGGTTAAAAGTCAAAAAGTCTCTGTCTTTTTCTCTCTCTCTGTCTGTCTTTCACTTTCTCTCTCTCTATTTTTCTTTCTCTCTGTCTCTTTCTGTCCCTCTTTCTTTCTTGCTGTCTGTCTCTCTCTCTCTCTCTCTTGGTCTGTCTTTCTCTGTCTCTTTCTCTCTTTGTCTGGTTAAAAGTTAAAAAGTCTCTGTCTGTCTTTCACTTTCTTCCTCTCTCTCTCTCTCTATTTCTCTTTCTCTCACTGTCTCTCTCTGTCTCTTTCTTTCTGTCTCTCTTTTTCTTTCTCTCTGTCTGTCTCTCTCTTTCTCTCTCTCTCTCTCTCTCTTAGTCTGTCTTTCTCTGTCTCTTTCTCTCTTTGTCTGGTTAAAAATCAAAAAGTCTATTTGTCTTTTTCTCTCTCTCTGTCTTTCACTTTCTCTCTCTCTCTTTTTCTTTCTCTCTCTGTCTCTTTCTTTCTGTCTCTCTTTCTCGCTGTCTGTCTCTCTCTCTCTCTTGGTCTGTCTTTCTCTGTCTCTTTCTCTCTTTGTCTGGTTAAAAGTTAAAAAGTCTGTCTTTCACTTTCTTTCTCTCTCTCTCTATTTCTCTTTTTCTCACTGTCTCTCTCTGTCTCTTTCTTTTTCTCTCTCTTTCTTTCTCTCCGTCTGTCTCTCTCTCTCTCTATCTCTCTCTCTTAGTCTGTCTTTCTCTATCTTTCTTTCTGTCTTTGTCTGGTTAAAAGTCAAAGAGTCTCTTTGTCTTTTTCTCTCTCTCTGTCTTTCACTTTCTCTCTCTCTCTATTTTTCTTTCTCTCTCTGTCTCTTTCTTTCTGTCTCTCTTTCTTTCTCGCTGTCTGTCTCTATTTCTCCCCTCTCTGTCTCTCTCTCTCTATTTCTCCTCTCTCTCTGTCTCTCTCTCTGCTCTCTTTCTCTCTCTCTCTCTCTTGGTCTGTCTTTCTCTGTCTCTTTCTCTCTTTGTCTGGTTAAAAGTTAAAAAGTCTCTGTCTGTCTTTCACTTTCTCTCTCTCTCTTTTTCTTTCTCTCTCTGTCTCTTTCTTTCTGTCTCTCTTTCTTTCTTGCTGTCTGTCTCTATTTCTCCCCTCTCTGTCTCTCTCTCTCTCTCTCTCTCTCTCTCTCTCTCTCTCTCTCTCTCTCTCGCTCTCTCTCTCTCTCTCTCTCTCATCACTCCTATAAGCTGGAGCTGTTTAAGGGTGAATGGCTGTTAATCGGTGCTCTATTGTGGAGCTAATCTGTTCTAGCTGTTTGGTTTTGGGGAGGTTACTGAAGGGACGGTTATCAGATGCTGCAGACGGAATCAGACTCTCAGCTTTAAATCTGCGCAGACTTTGTGTATCAGATTGCCACCTTTCAGTACTTAAGAGATCAGTGGTTTTCTAAGTCCTGTTTTGGCCAGAAGGATCTGTTGGTCAGATCTGAACGTGGCAGGATTCTGCCTCTGTGGGCCCGAGGGGGGCCCGAGGGGGGCCCGAGGCCGCTCCTCAGTTAACCCTTTAATGCTGAGCTACAACAGCAGCCGAACTGAACGTGTTGATGCTTGAAGAGTAAAGAAATAAACACAGCATGTGTTTCAGTATCAACACAGAGACATGTCCTATTTAGATCAGAGTCTCAGAACCTGATTAGCTTGTGGGGCCACATTGATTCATTAGAACTGCTTACAATGACCTTGTTCTTCAATGGTCAGGACCCCCACAGAGCAGGTATTATTTAAGTGGTGGGTCATTCTTAGCACTACAGGGACACTGACGTGGTGGTGTGTTAGTGTGTGTTGTGCTGGAGTGAGTGGATCAGACACAGCAGTGCTGCTGCTGGAGTGTTTAAGCACTGCGTCCACTCACTGTCCACTCTATTAGACACTCCTACTACTTGCTGGTCCACCTTGTAGATGTAAAGTCAGAGACAGTAGCTCATCTGCTGCTGCACAGTTTGTGTTCCTCTAGTTCCTCATCAGTGGACACAGGACGCCGCCCACAGGACACTGTTGTCTGCAGCAGCAGTGCTGTGTCTGATCCACTCACACCAGCACAACACACACTAACATTCCATCACTGCACTGCAGTGTAATGATTAGTAAGCAGGATACGTAAGGTCTCAGGATCCGTATTGGAAAAGTAACTCTTTCTTCATCTCCTCCCTCGTTTCTGCTGTTTAGACGGCTGAGTGACAGCTTCATTTCTGCATAGGTTAAATATCCCCCTCCCCTCACAACCGCGCACGCATACAGGGGGTGTAAATTGCAGGTTAGGAGGAGCCGGGGCAGTGGATTCTGGCAGACGAGGACTTTTACCCCGTCATTTCAGCTCATCAATCTGTCCATAGAAGCTGATGGACAGTGTACTGGTCACCAGACTCCGTCATGATAATGATGATGCCCGGACCTGACGGCAAGCTGAGACTCCTCAACAGACTGTGACGCTTATGAAAGATGAGCTGGTAGACGTCTATGTTTGTGATCTCATTCTTTCCCAGTACCCTGAAAAGGATTCGGTAGCATAAAGCAGCTGTGTGCTGGTTCATCACTCAACATCTCATCATCTCATGTTCTTCTAAGTGACTTTCTTTTAAAATTGTGATTCTAAACAGTCATGTGTCTCAGTGTACATATATATATATATATATGTATATATATATATGTATATATATATAACTCACAAGCAATATTGTCCATTTTACAATTAATGTAAGTGTATCAGATGATTTTTAAAGAATAAAAATGTTTGTATTAAAGCCTATTTTTGTATAGAGGCTTATTTTACATATAGTCCTATTATCAGTAATTCTCAGTCCTCTGTCTAAATCTCCTGGTACGACCACCAATCCAAGTTAAGGATGTTATTGGGCTAATTGGTTGTTAGGACACTCTTGCTCAATTGTGATCACAGCTGAAAAACATTCTACTAATAAGTGAGTATAAAAGGGAGAAACAACATTCTAGGTTAGTTTAGTAGGTTAGGTTAGTAAACAACTTTCTTTAGAGACCCGTCAGTCCATTATTGTGTTAAGGAAGAAGATACTCCATTGAAAACAAGAACATTTCACTGTGATCCCAAACTTTTGAGCAGTAGTGTATATAAATAATATATAAATAATATAAATTGTCACTTGAACTCATTGCATTTGGGCTTTTGTCTGTCAGGTATCTATGAAACCCCTGGAGGCACCATCCTCTATCATGCTCACCTGGACATTGAAACGTTCACCATGGACCGGGAGGTCAGACGTGTGAAGCAAGGCCTGAGCATCAAGTTCTCAGAGCTTCTATACAACGGTATGAGCTGCAATATATATGCTACAGTTACTCTTTCAAATTAATCAACTAATAATCAAAAAAAGGTTTCCAAGATGAGCAGCATTTGTTAGATGTTGTGTGTGTGTGTGTGTGTGTGTATGTATGTGTGCATATATATATATATATATATATATATATATATATATATATATATATATATATATATATATATATTCTAATATACTTGTCTATAAGTACTTATAGTAACATGCAAGACACTTTATAATATAAAAGTATACACCTTTACAACGTCAGGGTTCATAACACAATATAACCTCTATCCGTTAGAACACTGTGAACATACATGGTACATACTATGATGAGCTTCTACATTATTTTCTGTATCACAACAGAGAGACAAAGATTTCTGAATTTTGGTTGATCTGGCACTGCGTCAGGGTTTAAATCTTTTTTTTATTACAAGCACATAGACACAGGGGCAAATAGACACTCCCAAAAGAGATACTAGTAATAAGTAATAGTAGTAGTAATAGTAATAAGAGTAAGAACAGTTAGAACAGCAGATCTGATTTGAACAGATATAAATAATCATACATACAATACAAAGTAACATGAATATCTTATTGTGAGAGAAGTAGATCAGATCTTGATACAGTTTGAAGAACAAAGTGTAGTTCCAGATTTCTCCTGGACGCCCCAGACATTGTATGAATGTGTTCAGTTCCTTCAGCAGCAAATCTTGATGTAGCTTAATGAAGTACTATATTCTATGCAATTCTCGATATACTCTATATTCTGTAGTCTGTACAGATAAGAGAACTGGGTGGTAAATATAAGTATAAATGTGAACACATTTCTTATTAAATGAGTATATTGCAACACACCGTGGCCATAGTTTTAAGGTAATTTAGATACCCAGGGCCGGAGTGGGGCCCTGTTTCAGCCCGGGAGTTTCATGGCCAAATTCAGCCCACTTTTTCCTTGGAGGAGGAATTTAAATAAACGAAACAGCAACTAGCTCTTACAGTGACCTTTTGCTGGGTATAAGTTCAGGTGTATGTTGGTAAGTTAACAGATTAATAAGTTAATCAAATTTAAATCAGATAAAGATTTAAAAGCTGAAAAATGCGGTAAATATAAACATATTTACATTTGTACATAAGCAATACATTGAAATGAAAATAATTTAAATTTAAAATTACATTTTTCTTCCCAACAGAGAGGAGCTCTATTAATAGATTTACACTAAACTCTTAAGTAGCTCCACTACACGGATGTTTAGTAGCTACCTACAGCATCAACAACCTCCTAAGACGTGGCTTCTCAACTTTATTAATAAACATTACAGACTTTCATTCTGTGTACATTAACACAATTTACCGTATATCACGTCTGTTCTCTATGTTATATTTTACTATTTTATATTACAAATAACTATATTAGGTATTATACAGAGTATAAATAACTCTGATAGACTATCCTCTACCTGTCCCTCCAGTACACATGTCCTCTGACGCTACAAAAACATTCCATTGAGTTCAGGTATCAATATACTACACTTCTAAATTATGTTTATTATTTTCAGCTTGAAACTGGATATGTGTGATTAATGGTGTGTATTGGGCTCTACAGAATAAACTACACTAAGCTGTCATTGCAAATGTTGTGCAATATGTGACTATACAGACTTATTTCCATATCTCTGTTTACTGGCTGAACTGGGGTCTGGTGCTTGCCGCTATTCTATTGCTATGTTTAATTGTACCGCTCCAGAAAAGATGACTCGTGGGCGCAACCAACTTAAACTTTTGTGAGGGATGAATTTCCTCAGATGGTAGAACCCACTTTATCTACTCCAAGTCAAGTCAAGTCAAGTCAAGTGGTACATATACCAGAAAAATATCAGTTCAGACGTTGAGTTGTGTTGAGAAGTCTTGGGGGAAGAAGCTGTTGCAGAGTCTGGCTGTGTTGGATCGGACGCTGCGGTACCTTCTTCCTGATGGCAGGAGGGAGAACAGTCTGTGTGAAGGGTGGGTGGGGTCATCCACAATGCTGGTTGCTTTGCGGATGCAGCGGGTGGTGTAAATGTCCAAGACGGAGGGGAGAGAGACTCCGATGATCCTCTCAGCTGTCCTCACAATGCGTTGGAGGGACTTACGGTCAGAGGCTGTGCAGGTCCCAAACCAGGCAGTGATGCAGCTGCTTAGGATGCTCTCTATGGTTCCCCTATAGAAGAGGGTGAGGATGGGTGGAGGGAGACGGGCCTTTCTCAGCTTCCGGAGGAAGTAGAGACGCTGCTGGGCTTTCTTGGCTGTAGAGCTGGTGTTCAGGGACCAGGTGAGGTTCTCCGCTAGATGGACACCAAGGAGCCGTTGAGAGTGGTCCGGTCTTGATTTCCTGAAGTCAACAACCAATGTAGGGGCTGTGCTGTCAGATGAATAGAGAATGAATACATAGTTGAATGGAAAATGAATGTAAGAGGATTAGATGAGTGACAGATAAGTGTCAAAATTGTTTTTCCCTTCCAACCGGCCCAAACTCGAGACTGACATGAGCCGGCCCATCGGGAATCCTCCCGAATCTCCCGATTAGCCACTCCGGGCCTGTAGATACAACACTGTAATTTCAGGATGTGTTCATTCATAATAGATAAAACTGACAGCAGAAATATTAATTGTTGAGATGATTGATCATGCTCTAGAACTGTTCTAGATACCAGAATGCTATACAACTCTAATTGGTTTCCGACATGTGTCTCCATTTTTTGAATGTATGATGAATGGACCAATAGAAATGCCTCAAAAATTCTGGTTCCATTCACTTACATTGAAAGTAAAGACTTGGTTTTTCTTTGGACTGCGATGATTTAGGAGACATTTGGACGCTCGATTTTGGGTCGAACTTTTCCTTCTAATCCACTGACCAGATAATCCCCCCTCCTTGTGTTCCACACGCACCGTTTCTCTTTTCTCTCCGGCTCAGGTGTCCTAATCCTCCCGTAGCAGACAGCAGGCTGCTCTCTGGCCCGACCCTCCCCACTCATAATAGGATTTGGCTCCATTAGTGACTGATTACAGATCAGTCCCTCTGCAATTAAAGCCGCATGGGAGTGAGAGGGAGGGGGAGGGGGGACCGAACACCTTCCAAAGGTGCGAACAGCGGGACGGGGCGCACAGATTAAACTCATTAGAGTCCTCCACTGGGGAAACGGAGGCGGCCCGCCGCCCCACGGAGAGATCGGGCACGCAGCGTCGTACGCACCTGCACACGCTGGCCTCACTGGACACGCTAATAGCAGACGATTGTTCAAGGGGGTCTCGTCTAGAGGAGAGGGGCCGTCTGCCTTTCTGTGCGCGCGAGTCACATCTTTACACCACAGACTGAAAGATTGCGACTCGATATGTAATTTCTCGGGGTGTAAAAAAAAAAAGCATCCGTGCTTTGTGAGGGTGGTGATTTCTCTTCCCTTCTTTTCTTTTAGGATATCCAGTTTCAGCTTTTTAAAGGATCCTACCGGGATATTTTTTCACACCTAAGTTCAGTTCAGTCTTTTAAATGATTATTTTTATTCCCAGTTTTAAAAGCTTTTGTTTATGTACTTATTATCCTTTGACTTTCTCCCAACCAGCAATAATTTGTTAGAAAGACTTAGGTGGCACAGTGGTGTAGTGGTTAGTACGGTGGTGTAGTGGTTAGTACGGTGGTGTAGTGGTTAGTACGGTGGTGTAGTGGTTAGTATGGTGGTGTAGTGGTTAGTACGGTGGTGTAGTGGTTAGTATGGTGGTGTAGTAGTTAGTATGGTGGTGTAGTGGTTAGTATGGTGGTGTAGTGGTTAGTATGGTGGTGTAGTGGTTAGTACGGTGGTGTAGTGGTCAGTATGGTGGTATAGTGGTTAGTATGGTGGTGTAGTGGTCAGTATGGTGGTGTAGTGGTTAGTATGGTGGTGTAGTGGTTAGTATGGTGGTGTAGTGGTTAGTACGGTGGTGTAGTGGTCAGTATGGTGGTATAGTGGTTAGTATGGTGGTGTAGTAGTTAGTATGGTGGTGTAGTGGTTAGTATGGTGGTGTAGTGGTTAGTATGGTGGTGTAGTGGTTAGTACGGTGGTGTAGTGGTTAGTAAGGTGGTGTAGTGGTTAGTATGGTGGTGTAGTGGTTAGTATGGTGGTGTAGTGGTTAGTACGGTGGTGTAGTGGTTAGTAAGGTGGTGTAGTGGTTAGTACGGTGGTGTAGTGGTTAGTACGGTGGTGTAGTGGTTAGTAAGGTGGTGTAGTGGTTAGTATGGTGGTGTAGTGGTTAGTAAGGTGGTGTAGTGGTTAGTATGGTGGTGTAGTGGTTAGTATGGTGGTGTAGTGGTTAGTACGGTGGTGTAGTGGTTAGTACGGTGGTGTAGTGGTTAGTATGGTGGTGTAGTGGTTAGTACGGTGGTGTAGTGGTTAGTATGGTGGTGTAGTGGTTAGTACGGTGGTGTAGTGGTTAGTACGGTGGTGTAGTGGTTAGTACGGTGGTGTAGTAGTTAGTACGGTGGTGTAGTGGTTAGTACGGTGGTGTAGTGGTTAGTACGGTGGTGTAGTGGTTAGTACGGTGGTGTGGTGGTTAGTACGGTGGTGTAGTGGTTAGTACGGTGGTGTGGTGGTTAGTACGGTGGTGTGGTGGTTAGTACGGTGGTGTAGTGGTTAGTACGGTGGTGTAGTGGTTAGTACGGTGGTGTAGTGGTTAGTATGGTGGTGTAGTGGTTAGTATGGTGGTGTAGTGATTAGTATGGTGGTGTAGTGGTTAGTATGGTGGTGTAGTGGTTAGTATGGTGGTGTAGTGGTTAGTATGGTGGTGTAGTGATTAGTATGGTGGTGTAGTGGTTAGTATGGTGGTGTAGTGGTTAGTACGGTGGTGTAGTGGTTAGTACGGTGGAGTAGTGGTTAGTACGGTGGTGTAGTGGTTAGTACGGTGGTGTAGTGGTTAGTACGGTGGTGTAGTGGTTAGTATGGTGGTGTAGTGGTTAGTATGGTGGTGTAGTGGTTAGTATGGTGGTGTAGTGATTAGTATGGTGGTGTAGTGATTAGTACGGTGGTGTAGTGGTTAGTACGGTGGTGTAGTGGTTAGTATGGTGGTGTAGTGATTAGTATGGTGGTGTAGTGGTTAGTACTGTGGTGTAGTGGTTAGTACGGTGGTGTAGTGGTTAGTACGGTGGTGTAGTGGTTAGTACGGTGGTGTAGTGGTTAGTATGGTGGTGTAGTGGTTAGTATGGTGGTGTAGTGGTTAGTATGGTGGTGTAGTGGTCAGTATGGTGGTGTAGTGGTCAGTATGGTGGTGTAGTGGTTAGTATGGTGGTGTAGTGGTTAGTATGGTGGTGTAGTGGTTAGTACGGTCGTGTAGTGGTTAGTACGGTGGTGTAGTGGTTAGTACGGTGGTGTAGTGGTTAGTACGGTGGTGTAGTGGTTAGTATGGTGGTGTAGTGGTTAGTACGGTGGTGTAGTGGTTAGTACGGTGGTGTAGTGGTTAGTACGGTGGTGTAGTGATTAGTACGGTGGTGTAGTGGTTAGTACGGTGGTGTAGTGGTTAGTACGGTGGTGTAGTGGTTAGTATGGTGGTGTAGTGGTTAGTACGGTGGTGTAGTGGTTAGTACGGTGGTGTAGTGGTTAGTACGGTGGTGTAGTGGTTAGTATGGTGGTGTAGTGGTTAGTATGGTGGTGTAGTGGTTAGTATGGTGGTGTAGTGATTAGTACGGTGGTGTAGTGGTTAGTACGGTGGTGTAGTGGTTAGTACGGTGGTGTAGTGGTTAGTATGGTGGTGTAGTGGTTAGTATGGTGGTGTAGTGGTTAGTATGGTGGTGTAGTGGTTAGTATGGTGGTGCAGTGGTTAGTATGGTGGTGTAGTGGTCAGTATGGTGGTGTAGTGGTTAGTACGGTGGTGTAGTGGTTAGTACGGTGGTGTAGTGGTTAGTATGGTGGTGTAGTGGTTAGTATGGTGGTGTAGTGATTAGTACGGTGGTGTAGTGGTTAGTACGGTGGTGTAG
>CM038726.1:31593413-31600913 GCA_021613375.1 Megaleporinus macrocephalus | reverse complement strand
TAAGCTAAATCAAGATTACTGCTGAAGGAACTGAACACATTCATACAATGTCTGGGGCGTCCAGGAGAAATCTGGAACTACACTTCTTCAAACTGGAGCTCAAGATCTGATCTACTTCTCTCACAATAAGATATTCATGTTACTTTGTAATCTGTAAAGACACATACTGATTTGATAATAAGTTTTGAAGAATGTAGGCTTTTTTTGCATATGGACCCTTTACTGTGCATGTGAAGACGAGAACACAGCTGCAAATCTCCAGTGTGAGTTTTTCCATATTCCGTGTTTTGGTTCTCTTTCAGGCTCAGAGAGCATCACAGGTTGCAGGGAGAAGCTCAGCTGAAGCAGTGAAGTTCCCAGTTCCCAGCGTTGGCCTTTACCAGTGTTGTGCTTTGTGACTTTACCCGTGCTGTTTTTATATCCTGCTGTTCCTCTTCCCACTGGAGTAGACTGTTACTGTAGCAGTGATTAAAAATATCCTAACCACTTCAGACAGTGTGAGTTTTGGGTCTTGCACTTCACATGGAATTACACAATAGTAACATATACATGTGCACCAATTAGATTTAACATTAAAACCACCTACTTGTTTCCTCTCTCACTGTCCACTGACAACACAGGAGCACCTTGTAGTTCTACACTTACAGACTGTAGTTCATCTGATTCTCTGTATACTTTGTTACTCTGTTCTTTTATGGTCTGGACCCCCACAGGACCACCATAGAGCAGATACTTTTGGGTGGTGAATCATTCTCAGCACTGCAGTCATACTAACATGGTGGTGGTGTGTTAGTGTGTGTTGTTCTGCTGGAGTGTTTAAACACTGTGTCCACTCACTGTCCACTCTATTAGACACTCCTACTACTTGCTGACCCACCTTGTAGTTGTGAAGTTAGAGATGATAACTCATTAGTTGTTACACAATTTGTGTTCCTCTAGTCTTTTATCAGTGGTAATAGGACGCTTCCCACAGGACGCGGCCCACAGGACGCTGTTGTCTGAATAGATTTGGATGGTGGACTATTCTCAGTCCAGCAGTGACACTAAGTAGTTTAAACAAATGTTTTAACAGATGTTTTAATTAGAGATCGGGCCAATATTTGCCATATTTGAATGTATCGGCACACCTGCCGGCAGCTCCGTGTTTTTGGTGCGGTGGAACGTGCTGCTGCCGCATGTAAAGGACAACAAACCGAAAGCTAACTGCGCTACTGTAATACACACATTAGCTCCGGGGCTAAAGCTAACTGCTCTAGTTTAATACACACATTAGCTCCGGGGCTAAAGCTAACTGCTCTACTGTAATACACACATTAGTTCCGGGGCTAAAGCTAACTGCTCTAGTGTAATACACACATTAGCTCCGGGGCTAAAGCTAACTGCTCTACTGTAATACACACATTAGCTCCAGGGCTAAAGCTAACTGCTCTAGTGTAATACACACATTAGCTCCAGGGCTAAAGCTAACTGCTCTAGTGTAATACACACATTAGCTCCGGGGCTAAAGCTAACTGCTCTACTGTAATACACACATTAGCTCCGGGGCTAAAGCTAACTGCTCTAGTTTAATACACACATTAGCTCCGGGGCTAAAGCTAACTGCTCTACTGTAATACACACATTAGCTCCAGGGCTAAAGCTAACTGCTCTAGTTTAATACACACATTAGCTCCGGGGCTAAAGCTAACTGCTCTACTGTAATACACACATTAGCTCCGGGGCTAAAGCTAACTGCTCTACTGTAATACACACATTAGCTCCGGGGATAAAGCTAACTGCTCTAGTGTAATACACACATTAGCTCCGGGGCTAAAGCTAACTGCTCTAGTGTAATACACACATTAGCTCCGGGGCTAAAGCTAACTACTCTAGTGTAATACACACATTAGCTCCGGGGCTAAAGCTAACTACTCTAGTGTAATACACACATTAGCTCCGGGGCTAAAGCTAACTGCTCTAGTGTAATACACACATTAGCTCCGGGGCTAAAGCTAACTGCTCTGCTGTAATACACACATTAGCTCCGGGGCTAAAGCTAACTGCTCTAGTGTAATACACACATTAGCTCCGGGGCTAAAGCTAACTGCTCTACTGTAATACACACATTAGCTCCGGGGCTAAAGCTAACTGCTCTAGTGTAATACACACATTAGCTCCGGGGCTAAAGCTAACTGCTCTACTGTAATACACACATTAGCTCCGGGGCTAAAGCTAACTGCTCTACTGTAATACACACATTAACAAGACACACTCAGATTAAGAAACATATTTGTATCTGTATAAATCTTTATAAATCAAATTTTAAATAAATATTGTACTGGATGTGTTTTTGTGCAGAGCAAGAATACTTACTTCTACAATCTCAATCAAAAGATTAAGTACAAGTAAAGACCAAATATACTTAGACTGTTCTATACTTGTCAGTATAACCCAAGCTTACTTAAGTATAACTGTGTTTAGTATATCACTGAGAAGTACATAAAAAGTAAACTGAAATCATACTCACTTCCTTTTAGTCTAAAAGAAGTAAACTAATAGTACACTTAAATAAACTTCTTTTTGTAAGGGTATTCACTGGGAAAAACTGGAAGAGATGCATCAAGTGGGGTTAATTGTTGATTCAACCATCTATGCAGTACACAGTGAAATGAAATGATGTTCCTCCAGCACCATAGGGTTCTCACAAGGAACATAACACAGACTGAACAGTGCACACAATACTACAGTATAAGCAAGACGGACATGCAGGAAACATCGCAGGACAGTAGAGCTCAGAGCAGCTGACGTTCAGCTCCAGGGTGTGCTATTGGGTGCAGTAGAGTAACCAAAAGAGTTTTATAACAATACTATGGTGACTTAATGCTATGGTGGTGACCAGGTTCTGTCTTCAAGCTACTTCCCAACACCCTCTCATCTCTTTCTTCTTTATACTTATAGCATGTTATATTATTCTCCCAAATCTTATACTTGTGATATGGTGCTCTTTGTGTGGCTGTGACACCATCCAACAGTGTGAGCTAGTGTCTGGTGGGATTAGGGGGTGATGGGGAGAGTCTGTTCCAGCTATAGATGCTTACACAGTACCAAATTCATCATGTATTGTGCTCATATGTAAGGCTAACCCAGCGTACTTTCATACATGTGTCATTTTGAAACAAGAAAACAGGCATAATTAACAAATTGACATAATAATTGGCATAATTGACTTTGGGTTGGAGACCAGGAGAGGCCTACAGCTTTGTTTGATCCATTTAAAATATATATATACACTATACTGCCAAAAGCATTCACTCACCAATCTAAATCACTGAATTCAATCACTTCCATGGCCACAGATGTATAAAACCAAGCAACTAGTCATGCAGACAGCTACCACACACATTAGTGAAAGAATGAGTCGCTCTCAGGAGCTCAGTAAACTCCAGCATGGGACGCCACCTGTGCAACAGGTCCAGTCGTGAAATTTCCTCACTACTAAATATTCCACAGTCGACTGTCAGTGGTGTTATAACAAAGTAGAAGTGATTGTGAACGAAAGCAACTTAGCCACAAAGTGGTAGCCATGTAAAATAGCAACAGACCTACAAACTTCATGTGGCCTTTAGATCAGCTCAAGAACAGAGAGTAGAGAGCTTCAAAGAATGGGCTTTCATGGCAGAGCAGTGGTGTATAGCACACCGCCACTGGACTTTAGTTCTTGAGACGAGTGATGAATCACGTACAAACATTTCCACAAACACACTCCTAAACCACATGGAAAGAGTTGAAGCTGTTATAGCTGCAAAGGTTGGGCCGACATCATATTAAACCCTATGGATTAAGAATCACTCAAGTTTTTATGCAAGTGAAAGCTGACGACTGAATACTTTTGTCAATATAATGTATACACTACCACACAGGAGTTTAGGATCACTTTAGAATTTCATTTCATGCAATTTTCATGCAATTCATGCAATTTTCATGCAATACACAAACAATACTGTCCATTTCACAATTAATGTAAGTGTATCAGATGATTTTTAAAGAATAAAAATGTTTGTATTAAAGTCTATTTTTGTATAGAGGCTTATTTTACATATAGTTCTATTATCAGTAATTCTCAGTCCTCTGTCTAAATCTCCTGGTACGACCACCAATCCAAGTTAAGGATGTTATTGGACTAATTGGTTGTTAGGACACTCTTGATCAATTGTGAAGCACAGCTGAAAAACATTCTACTAATAAGTGAGTATAAAAGGGAACAACATTCTAGGTTAGTTTAGTATCTGAAGATCAGCAGTTGATGGCTTGCTGACCGACTCAAAATGACCAGAAAGAAACAACTTTCTTTAGAGACCCGTCAGTCCATTGTTGTGTTAAGGAAGAAGATACTCCATTAAAACAAGAACATTTCACTGTGATCCCAAACTTTTGAGCCGTAGTGTAAATGATCTCTTGGTTTGGAAATAAGGGAGGTTCTTTAGAAAGAATAAAAGTGCCGTCGTTGGTGCATTACCAACGGAGGGTTTGGAAACAGTAGTGGTTTACGAAGTTGCAGTAAGGTGTAAATTTGGAAATGTCGGTGGTGGTAAGTATTAAGTAATGATGGAGGGGCTGAGGTGAGATAAGGTTTCTCTTCTCTCCCCAAGAAAATATATAGATACCCAATGTTTTCTGGCTACAACTCAAGACTAACGCTTGTATCCTTGCTGAGATGTACCCCTTGCTGCCAACCCTGGTTCACAAGATTTATTTTATATTTTAAGGGTTAAATTGTTAAAAGGCAACAACAAAAGTGTGAGAAAAGTTAACTAGGCAGTCATTCAGGTTCCCAGTATGTCAGTTAGAGCAACCAGTGTTGCTGAACACTGTAGGCATTTAGGTGATTACTGACTTCTGGTATATGCTAGGAAAGTAGCTCCAGTTTTAAACTCAAGATGTAAAAATTAGGACCACAAACATGTCTTGGCTGATCAGCTACATCTGGGATAACCAAACCGTTACACCAATCCCTTAAATAAGATAAAGGGCTTTGTTTTTATTATAGTTGCACATTAAATGCAAAGAAATGCGTAAATATAGTTATTTGTTTTTTGCTTTCTGCCAGGTCTTCGCCGCATAATCTAACCCACAGTTTTCCAAATTTCAACACCGTTCCAAATCCAGATGGTCCGGTCTGATTGTATGATTCAGGCTTGTGAAGAGCTTTTTGATTGGATGCACGGATTCTGGATAACAAGTGATTTTTCTGGAAATGTTTTCCCACATTGAATGAATAGGATAGAAAAGTGCATCTACTGAACTTCAGCTTGACCGAGAGGCACCGTTTTGCATACACTCATTAACAGCAGACCCCCGACCACGGCTGCAGTGTTGGTTTGACCTGCACTTGTCTGTTTCTTGTTTTTTTTTTTTTCATCCCTCTTTTTTCCCCATAGTGTCCCATTCATTTTTGAGTACACCCAAATATTATGGTTTCATTTAACCTACAGCCACCAAACTGCCTGTACTCACTCAGGGCAGGTTCCCAAACACACTGACCCACACTCCTCTACTTGTCATTTATTCATCCCTCGTTCCTCGCACTGCTTAAGGAGATGCACTTTCTAGTTGGAGATGTTACTTATTTGAAGATCTTAACCGAATACATGTAGACTACTCATTAAGTTCATTAAGATTGATATGGATTGATAATCAGTGGAGTATGCTTTCAAAAAGCAAGTGCATTCTGATAGCTAGGCAGAATTACAGGCCTGGTCCTCATTACACGCCGTCAACACTTACTATGAGTGCTTAGTGGAACAAGCCAACATTAGAAATTTGATATGAAGTGTTGTTTTCCGGGCTGTTCAAAGCCATTTTCCGTCCACCAAACTCTTTACCTTCCTCAGCTTCTGCACTGCCTGTTCCATTAGCTGTACCCTCCATGCTCTCTGAGCATTCTTCAGAGTGAGGAGATGGGTCCAGAAAGCCCCCCTGCTGATAGTAATAAGCCACTTCCACACCGCTCAGACAAAAAACCCCAAAGAAGCTAACGTTCCAAATTTAGCTGTGAAATGACCGGCAGGAATATGTAGGAACATTCTTGATCAACGCCAGTCGTGTAGTCCACCTGCACATTTATGGTTTTGCTCTAACACTCAATTGGAGTCTTCGATTTTTGGCAGGAAAAGCATGAAACTGCAGTACAGGTGGACTTCCAGATCAGATCTGGGAAGCTGTTGTAGGACGTTTCCACATCTCCCATCCCTCACCACTCCACGACCCACTACACTCCCAGTGCTCAGTCTTACAGACTCTCACCACTCCACGACCCACTACACTCCCAGTGCTCAGTCCCACAGTCAGAGCAGACCCTCACCACTCCACCACCCACTACACTCCCAGTGCTCAGTCCCACAGTCAGAACAGACCCTCACCACTTCACCACCCACTACACTCACAGTGCTCAGTCTCACAGTCAGAGCAGACCCTCACCACTCCACCACCCACTACACTCCCAGTGCTCAGTCCCACAGTCAGAGCAGACCCTCACCACTCCACGACCCACTACACTCACAGTGCTCAGTCTCACAGTCAGAGCAGACCCTCACCACTCCACCACCCACTACACTCACAGTGCTCAGTCTCACAGTCAGAGCAGACCCTCACCACTCCACGACCCCCAACACTCACAGTGCTCAGTCTCACAGTCAGAGCAGACCCTCACCACTCCACCACCCACTACACTCCCAGTGCTCAGTCCCACAGTCAGAGCAGACCCTCACCACTCCACGACCCACTACATTCACAGAGCTCAGTCTCACAGTCAGAGCAGACCCTCACCACTCCACCACCCACTACACTCACAGAGCTCAGTCTCACAGTCAGAGCAGACCCTCACCACTCCACCACCCACTACACTCACAGTGCTCAGTCTCACAGTCAGAGCAGACCCTCACCACTCCACGACCCACTACACTCACAGTGCTCAGTCTCACAGTCAGAGCAGACCCTCACCACTCCACCACCCACTACACTCCCAGTGCTCAGTCCCACAGTCAGAGCAGACCCTCACCACTCCCAGTGCTCAGTCTCACAGTCAGAGCAGACCCTCACCACTCCACCACCCACTACACTCACAGAGCTCAGTCTCACAGTCAGAGCAGACCCTCACCACTCCACCACCCACTACACTCACAGTGCTCAGTCTCACAGTCAGAGCAGACCCTCACCACTCCACCACCCACTACACTCCCAGTGCTCAGTCTCACAGTCAGAGCAGACCCTCACCACTCCACGACCCACTACACTCACAGTGCTCAGTCTCACAGTCAGAGCAGACCCTCACCACTCCACCACCCACTACACTCACAGTGCTCAGTCTCACAGTCAGAGCAGACCCTCACCACTCCACCACCCACTACACTCCCAGTGCTCAGTCTCACAGTCAGAGCAGACCCTCACCACTCCACCACCCACTACACTCACAGTGCTCAGTCTCACAGTCAGAGCAGACCCCCAACACTCCCAGTGCTCAGT
>CM038726.1:31503413-31588413 GCA_021613375.1 Megaleporinus macrocephalus | reverse complement strand
TTATCTGTACACAGGTAGGTGAAGGTAGTGTTACAGTTTATCTGTACACAGGTAGGTGAAGGTAGTGTTACAGTTTACCTGTACACAGGTAGGTAAAGGTAGTGTTGCAGTTTACATGTACACAGGTAGGTGAAGGTGGTGTTACAGTTTACCTGTACACAGGTAGGTGAAGGTAGTGTTACAGTTTATCTGTACACAGGTAGGTGAAGGTAGTGTTACAGTTTACCTGTACACAGGTAGGTGAAGGTAGTGTTACAGTTTATCTGTACACAGGTAGGTGAAGGTAGTGTTACAGTTTATATGTACACAGGTAGGTGAAGGTAGTGTTACAGTTTACCTGTACACAGGTAGGTGAAGGTAGTGTTACAGTTTATCTGTACACAGGTAGGTGAAGGTAGTGTTACAGTTTACCTGTACACAGGTAGGTGAAGGTAGTGTTACAGTTTATCTGTACACAGGTAGGTGAAGGTAGTGTTACAGTTTATATGTACACAGGTAGGTGAAGGTAGTGTTACAGTTTATCTGTACACAGGAAGGTGAAGGTAGTGTTACAGTTTACATGTACACAGGTAGGTGAAGGTAGTGTTGCAGTTTACATGTACACAGGTAGGTGAAGGTAGTGTTACAGTTTACCTGTACACAGGTAGGTGAAGGTAGTGTTACAGGTTACCTGTACACAGGTAGGTGAAGGTAGTGTTACAGTTTATCTGTACACAGGTAGGTGAAGGTAGTGTTACAGTTTATATGTACACAGGTAGGTGAAGGTAGTGTTACAGTTTACCTGTACACAGGTAGGTGAAGGTAGTGTTACAGTTTATCTGTACACAGGAAGGTGAAGGTAGTGTTACAGTTTACATGTACACAGGTAAGTAAAGGTAGTGTTACAGTTTACCTGTACACAGGTAGGTGAAGGTAGTGTTACAGTTTACATGTACACAGGTAGGTGAAGGTAGTGTTACAGTTTACCTGTACACAGGTAGGTGAAGGTAGTGTTACAGTTTATCTGTACACAGGTAGGTGAAGGTAGTGTTACAGTTTACATGTACACAGGTAGGTGAAGGTAGTGTTACAGTTTACCTGTACACAGGTAGGTGAAGGTAGTGTTACAGTTTATCTGTACACAGGTAGGTGAAGGTAGTGTTACAGTTCATCTGTACACAGGTAGGTGAAGGTAGTGTTACAGTTTACCTGTACACAGGTAGGTGAAGGTAGTGTTACAGTTTATCTGTACACAGGTAGGTGAAGGTAGTGTTACAGTTTACCTGTACACAGGTAGGTGAAGGTAGTGTTACAGTTTAACTGTAGTCAGGTAGGTGAAGGTAATTTTACAATTTATCTGTACACAGGTAGGTGAAGGTAGTGTTACAGTTCATCTGTACACAGGTAGGTGAAGGTAGCGTTAAATTTTACCTATACACAGGTAGGTGAAGGTAGTGTTACAGTTTACCTGTACACAGGTAGGTGAATGTAGTGTTACAGTTTACCTGTACACAGGTAGGTAAAGGTAGTGTTACAGTTTACCTGTACACAGGTAGGTGAAGGTAGTGTTACAGGTTACCTGTACACAGGTAGGTAAAGGTAGTGTTACAGGTTACCTGTACACAGGTAGGTAAAGGTAGTGTTACAGTTTGCCTGTACACAGGTAGGTGAAGGTAGTGTTACAGTTTTCCTGTACACAGGTAGGTAAAGGTAGTGTTACAGTTTACCTGTACACAGGTAGGTGAAGGTAGTGTTACAGTTTTCCTGTACACAGGTAGGTGAAGGTAGTGTTACAGTTTACCTGTACACAGGTAGGTGAAGGTAGTGTTACAGGTTACCTGTACACAGGTAGGTAAAGGTAGTGTTACAGTTTACCTGTACACAGGTAGGTGAAGGTAGTGTTACAGTTTTCCTGTACACAGGTAGGTGAAGGTAGTGTTACAGGTTACCTGTACACAGGTAGGTAAAGGTAGTGTTACAGTTTACCTGTACACAGGTAGGTGAAGGTAGTGTTACAGTTTTCCTGTACACAGGTAGGTGAAGGTAGTGTTACAGTTTACCTGTACACAGGTAGGTGAAGGTAGTGTTACAGGTTACCTGTACACAGGTAGGTAAAGGTAGTGTTACAGTTTGCCTGTACACAGGTAGGTGAAGGTAGTGTTACAGGTTACCTGTACACAGGTAGGTAAAGGTAGTGTTACAGTTTACCTGTACACAGGTAGGTGAAGGTGGTGTTACAGTTTACCTGTACACAGGTAGGTGAAGGTAGTGTTACAGTTTACCTGTACACAGGTAGGTGAAGGTAGTGTTACAGTGTACCTGTACACAGGTATGTGAAGGTAGTGTTACAGTTTATCTGTACACAGGTAGGTGAAGGTAGTGTTACAGTTTACCTGTACACAGGTAGGTGAAGGTAGTTTTACAGTTTACCTGTACACAGGTAGGTGAAGGTAGTGTTACAGTTTACCTGTACACAGGTAGGTGAA
This sequence comes from Megaleporinus macrocephalus, assembly GCA_021613375.1. NCBI lineage: Eukaryota > Metazoa > Chordata > Actinopteri > Characiformes > Anostomidae > Megaleporinus > Megaleporinus macrocephalus. The sequence continues at coordinate 31,585,948 of CM038726.1, read as the reverse complement.
GGTAGTGTTACAGGTTACCTGTACACAGGTAGGTAAAGGTAGTGTTACAGTTTGCCTGTACACAGGTAGGTGAAGGTAGTGTTACAGGTTACCTGTACACAGGTAGGTAAAGGTAGTGTTACAGTTTACCTGTACACAGGTAGGTGAAGGTGGTGTTACAGTTTACCTGTACACAGGTAGGTGAAGGTAGTGTTACAGTTTACCTGTACACAGGTAGGTGAAGGTAGTGTTACAGTGTACCTGTACACAGGTATGTGAAGGTAGTGTTACAGTTTACCTGTACACAGGTAGGTGAAGTTAGAGTTAGGAGTGTTGCTCAAGAGTTCTTATTGGTAGAGTGTATGTTGGTCACCCAAGTGGGAATCAAATCCCAGTCTACAGTATGGAGGGCAGTAGTGTAACCCAGCAGTGGCAATCAGACAGTCGGGTGTTGACCCTATCAAAGCAGCTGACTGATATATGCTTGCTTTCTGTCCTGCATCCTTTTATCTTCTTTAGCTCTCACCAATAAGCCAAACTATCTTTTTTATATTCCTCTCTTTCTCCATCAGCGTCGTCTTCAGTCTATTCTCAGCCTCTGCCATGAAGTCCATGCTGGGAATACCGAGCTGGCTGCTTCTTATAGCTGCTGAAGACCCATAGTTGTGATGTGGTGCCATAAAGAGTCACACAGCTTTGCGAGAGGTCTCGTACACACTCCCTTAAAAGTTACATATCACTCTAGCCGATATTCTGAATTGGAATTGCAATTGAAAGCTATCATAAGATATTGCGGCATCAAAATGAGCTTTAAGCTGTTATTGAAAGCTCAATTTGTCACTTTAAAAAGCAGGTGGACATACAGGTTCAGCAATTTACACACTGACTTCGTTCACGGAGACACGATCCATAGGTGAGCTGCTACGGAATAACCCTGCTGAGAAGTTTGAAAACCATAAGCTGTTTGTTTTGAGGGTAATAAATATTTCATGACTGCTAAGTACTGTACGTTTAGTCGATGCGTACTCGTCTTCAAGGTGATCACTTAAGTAAATCTACGTTGATTAGGATTATGCATGATGGATCTGAATATGAAGAGCGTGAATAAGCCCCAGGGAGTCGGCCTAATGGATCTGAACGCGATGAGCTCATGATCTCGGCGCGTTCTTTGTCCTGTCCGGTGGATTTATGGCATACCAACCCGCCGTAGATTGATGTGAAGTGTTGGCCGAGACACCAGAGCATTGTTAAAAAACTTCGGTAATGTTCTCGCGGCTTTGGTTAACAAGCCGTCTGATCTGCTGCTAGCCAGTTGAGCCCAATTCAATAGGACTATTATACCTGTACTGTATGTTTTCAGGCCATGATGGACTGAAGGCATATAGAGAGAGTATGAGTTGCATCTGTCACTCATGGCCTTCCCTACTTAATAGACCATTTACCATTGGCAGGCCATTTACATGAGCCAGCGTCTGTAGTAAAAGCACTTCCTTCACACTGTGTGTTACAAACAGCGTCTGTGTGCCCGTCTCCAGGCGTCTGTCGCTGTCAAAGGCCAAAGCCGGCAGCCCTCTCTCCAAATCTATAAACAGATGGGGCGGCCATTATGGTCAAATCCTCGGTGTGCATGCTTCTGGCGAGCGAGTGATAAAATATTGATGGAAAAATAGAAATATTTTGCCTCTCCTGCTTAAACCCTGATTGGAGCGCTTCTCCTCTCAGGTTACAGAGCTCTGCACTATCCCGGGCTTGGGCTTTGACGCCCAGCCCGCGCTCAATCGATGGCTTTTTATCAGGACGAGTGGATTAACTTACCAAAGCGCTTCAACCTTACACGCGCCGTTAGCTTAGCTTAGTCTGTGCAGTCCAAGTAATGCAACCCCAATCATGATAAAGTTATAAGGCAATGATTTACAAATCTCATAGACCCATATTTTATTTACAACAGACCACCAAGTCTAATAACGTTCATTAAATGATAAAATGTGAATAAAATTTATTACATATTTACATTTTATACACGTTGGTGGAATTGGGGTTGTAGTATGGCATCATTAAATATAGGCCATCGGACCTTCCAACAGTAGTAGTAACTCAGCCGAGACAAGTTTAGACCAGAGCTACAAGGCTAACATTTGAACACTAGAAGTCAATAATCACCCAAATTGTTTTCTATAAATGTGTCCACCATATTTCTTTCAACCTGCTCAAACCACAGCCAGCCGTATGTTTGAATTAATGAATGCATTTCCATGCACTTAATAATCTGACAACTGTAGACAAATCATGAACTTGGGTAATCAGATAATGGAAAAAACACGGCGTCTTCATGAATCAGGCAGTAATCAGATTTCTGCTTTGCAATCGGTCAACCACAACGATGTGAACACTCACTGTGGTTCAGAGCTTCAGAACTCCACTGTGTAGCTGTTAAAAAAATCTGGTGCTCTGAATAACACCTGGAGAAAACTCCACCACAGCCAATTCTACAGACGACAGTGTCGATCAGCCACATTTCATGTTTTATGTTTGTAAACATAATATCTTTAGTCTGAAAATTAAAAAAACATCAGAAATTGATATTGTTACCAATCGTTTGTCCTTATTTTCACTTTAGCTATGTATGGAACTTTAGCTAAGTTGTTAACAGGTAGTTATAATACTATTAAACAACAATATTTAGTAGTGATGTGACAACCTTGTTCACACAACGTAAAAAGCACTTTTGACAATGTTGTGACAACTGCTTGTGTTTGCTGGGATATTACACTTATATGTCTGTGTGTTATATAGTCATAATCACTCAATTACCCTTGAATTGAACCACAAAGGTGATAAAGTGATAAAGTGATTGGCTTTATTACTAATTAAATGGGGGACGGGGCAAAAAGAAAAGTGTTTTTTTGTCCTCAGACAGCATTGTGCTATAGATATATATATATAAAAACTTTAATATATATATACCCATCCATCCACACACACAGACTCACACCTAAGGGCAACTTAGAGTGAGTGATCAACCTAACATGCATGTGTTTGGACTGTGGGTGGAAACCCACTCAAGCACGGAGAGAACATACACACTCCACAGAGAACCACCCGGACCGGGAATCCAACCCAGATCATCTTACTGTGAGGAGACAGTGCTGACCACTACACCACCATACTGACCACTACACCACCATACTAACCACTACACCACCAACTAACCACTACACCACCATACTAACCACTACACCACCATACTAACCACTACACCACCATACTAACAACTACACCACCATACTAACCACTACACCACCATACTAACCACTACACCACCATACTGACCACTACACCACCATACTAACCACTACACCACCATACTGACCACTACACCACCATACTAACCACTACACCACCAACTAACCACTACACCACCATACTAACCACTACACCACCATACTAACCACTACACCACCATACTGACCACTACACCACCATACTAACCACTACACCACCATACTAACCACTACACCACCATACTAACCACTACACCACCATACTGACCACTACACCACCATACTGACCACTACACCACCATACTAACCACTACACCACCAACTAACCACTACACCACCGTACTAACCACTACACCACCATACTAACCACTACACCACCGTACTAACCACTACACCATCGTACTAACCACTACACCACCAACTAACCACTACACCACCATACTGACCACTACACCACCATACTAACCACTACACCACCATACTAACCACTACACCACCATACTGACCACTACACCACCATACTAACCACTACACCACCAACTAACCACTACACCACCGTACTAACCACTACACCACCCTACTAACCACTACACCACCATACTAACCACTACACCACCGTACTAACCACTATACCACCATACTAACCACTACACCACCGTACTAACCACTACACCACCATACTAACCACTACACCACCATACTAACCACTACACCACAATACTAACCACTACACCACCGTACTAACCACTACACCACCGTACTAACCACTACACCACCGTACTAACCACTACACCACCATACTAACCACTACACCACCGTACTAACCACTACACCACCGTACTAACCACTACACCACCGTACTAACCACTACACCACCATACTAACCACTACACCACTATACTAACCACTACACCACCGTACTAACCACTACACCACGTACTAACCACTACACCACCGTACTAACCACTACACCACCGTACTAACCACTACACCACCGTACTAACCACTACACCACCATACTAACCATTACACCACCATACTAACCACTACACCACCTTACTAACCACTACACCACCATACTAACCACTACACCACCATACTAACCACTACACCACCGTACTAACCACTACACCACCATACTGACCACTACACCACCATACTAACCACTACACCACCATACTAACCACTACACCACCGTACTAACCACTACACCACCATACTAACCATTACACCACCATACTAACCACTACACCACCATGCTAACTACTACACCACCGTACTGACCACTACACAACTATACTAACCACTACACCACCGTACTAACCACTACACCACCGTACTAACCACTACACCACCATACTAACCACTACACCACGATACTGACCACTACACCACCATACTAACCACTACACCACCATACTAACCACTACACCACCGTACTAACCACTACACCACCGTACTAACCACTACACCACCGTACTAACCACTACACCACCTTACTAACCACTACACCACCATACTAACCACTACACCACCATACTAACCATTACACCACCATACTAACCACTACACCACCGTACTAACCACTACACCACCATACTAACCACTACACCACCATACTAACCACTACACCACCGTACTAACCACTACACCACCATACTAACCACTACACCACCATACTAACCATTACACCACCATACTAACCACTACACCACCATACTAACCACTACACCACCATACTAACCACTACACCACCAACTAACCACTACACCACCATACTGACCACTACACCACCATACTAACCACTACACCACCATACTAACCACTACACCACCGTACTAACCACTACACCACCGTACTAACCACTACACCACCGTACTAACCACTACACCATCATACTGACCACTACACCACCATACTAACCACTACACCACCATACTAACCACTACACCACCGTACTAACCACTACACCACCGTACTAACCACTACACCACCGTACTAACCACTACACCATCATACTAACCACTACACCACCATACTAACCACTACACCACCGTACTAACCACTACACCACCATACTGACCACTACACCACCATACTGACCACTACACCACCATACTAACCACTACACCACCAACTAACCACTACACCACCATACTGACCACTACACCACCATACTAACCACTACACCACCATACTAACCACTACACCACCGTACTAACCACTACACCACCGTACTAACCACTACACCACCATACTAACCACTACACCACCATACTAACCACTACACCACCGTACTAACCACTACACCACCGTACTAACCACTATACCACCATACTAACCACTACACCACCATACTAACCACTACACCACCGTACTAACCACTACACCACCGTACTAACCACCATACCACCATACTAACCACTACACCACCGTACTAACCACTACACCACCATACTAACCACTACACCACCATACTAACCACTACACCACAATACTAACCACTACACCACCGTACTAACCACTACACCACCGTACTAACCACTACACCACCATACTAACCACTACACCACCATACTAACCACTACACCACCGTACTAACCACTACACCACCGTACTAACCACTACACCACAATACTAACCACTACACCACCATACTAACCACTACACCACTATACTAACCACTACACCACCGTACTAACCACTACACCACCGTACTAACCACTACACCACCGTACTAACCACTACACCACCGTACTAACCACTACACCACCTTACTAACCACTACACCACCATACTAACCACTACACCACCATACTAACCACTACACCACCGTACTAACCACTACACCACCGTACTAACCACTACACCACCATACTAACCATTACACCACCATACTAACCACTACACCACCGTACTAACCACTACACCACCGTACTAACCACTACACCACCATACTAACCACTACACCACCATGCTAACTACTACACCACCGTACTGACCACTACACCACCATACTAACCACTACACCACCGTACTAACCACTACACCACCGTACTAACCACTACACCACCATACTAACCACTACACCACGATACTGACCACTACACCACCATACTAACCACTACACCACCATACTAACCACTACACCACCGTACTAACCACTACACCACCATACTAACCACTACACCACCGTACTAACCACTACACCACCGTACTAACCACTACACCACCTTACTAACCACTACACCACCATACTAACCACTACACCACCATACTAACCATTACACCACCATACTAACCACTACACCACCGTACTAACCACTACACCACCATACTAACCACTACACCACCATACTAACCACTACACCACCGTACTAACCACTACACCACCGTACTAACCACTACACCACCATACTAACCACTACACCACCGTACTAACCACTACACCACCGTACTAACCACTACACCACCATACTAACCACTACACCACAATACTAACCACTACACCACAATACTAACCACTACACCACTATACTAACCACTACACCACCGTACTAACCACTACACCACCATACTAACCACTACACCACGTACTAACCACTACACCACCGTACTAACCACTACACCACCGTACTAACCACTACACCACCGTACTAACCACTACACCACCATACTAACCACTACACCACCTTACTAACCACTACACCACCATACTAACCACTACACCACCATACTAACCACTACACCACCGTACTAACCACTACACCACCATACTAACCACTACACCACCATAATAACCATTACACCACCATACTAACCACTACACCACCGTACTAACCACTACACCACCGTACTAACCACTACACCACCATACTAACCATTACACCACCATACTAACCACTATACCACCATACTAACTACTACACCACCGTACTGACCACTACACCACTATACTAACCACTACACCACCATACTAACCACTACACCACCATACTAACCACTACACCACCATACTAACCACTACACCACCGTACTAACCACTACACCACCATACTAACCACTACACCACCGTACTAACCACTACACCACCGTACTAACCACTACACCACCTTACTAACCACTACACCACCATACTAACCACTACACCACCGTACTAACCACTACACCACCGTACTAACCACTACACCACCATACTAACCACTACACCACCGTACTAACCACTACACCACCATACTAACCACTACACCACCATACTGACCACTACATCACCATACTAACCACTACACCACCATACTAACTACTACACCACCATACTAACTACTACACCACCGTACTAACCACTACACCACCATACTAACCACTACACCACCGTACTAACCACTACACCACCACACTAACCACTACACCACCATACTAACCACTACACCACCATACTAACCACTACACCACCTTACTAACCACTACACCACCATACTAACCACTACACCACTATACTAACCACTACACCACCATACTGACCACTACACCACTATACTAACCACTACACCACTATACTAACCACTACACCACCATACTGACCACTACACCACCATACTAACCACTACACCACCGTACTAACCACTACACCACCATACTAACCACTACACCACCAACAGTCTCTCTCTACACACGTTTATATGCAGCTATGTACAAAAACTGCACAAATAAAGCCCAGTATGTGGGAAACGTACTGAGCTTATTATCTGTGGTAACTGCGCGAGCGCTGCAGGCTGCATTGAAAGTGCTCGAGTATTAAGACAAAACAGGACACGTGCAGATGTAACCAGCTTTGTCATGTTTGGACACAAACCCCGCACACACCCAGCACGGCTCTCCCCAGGCGTGCCAGTAATGTAGCATATTGATCTGAGTCAATAGATTTATTTCCCTCTCTACAGCCCTCGTATTGGATCCGCTCTCTGGGGCCCACCAGCCTGTTTGCTGAGCCCCCTCATTATGTCTTTCGATTTGTTTTCTGTGTTAGGGTGTACAGGGCTGAGAGGGCGACAAGGTCCAGGCCTTGAAATGAGTGGGTTAAAGGCTGCGCCCCGGTGTGAACTCTTATCCGCTCTCGGAAAACTTACTCCTTAGCCATTAGGAGCTCCATTCGTCTGCTGTCACAGCTTTGATCAATCTCAAGCTTTGTTCTGCAGGTACAGATGTATAAGGAGTTATGGAGACACTTATGGCTTAGTCATATATAACATGTGTGCAACAACAATGCAACTTTCCATGTTTTAGGCTTCCTAGCTGTTAATGTGTTTAGTGTCTCTGCTAAGAATGTGCTGACACTTTATTGTAGCAGGATTTCCAACAAATATGTGATATATTTGTGTTTTATCTTAAGCTTTGAGCTAAAACAAGTTCAGTTTGAAAGCATAGTTTGAAAGCACACACACACACACACACACACACATATATATATATATATATATATATATATATATATATATATATATATATATATATATATATATATATATATATATATATATGCGCATAGGTCAATAAAACCATTGAATCTTGAATATATATATATATATATATATATATATATATATATATATATATAAGATTCAAGAGTTTTATTGTCATATGCACAGCAGAACAGACAGTTACACTGAACAATGAAATTCTTACTTTACTGTTCCTCCATTCACCAATAGATAATGGTGGAATATGGCTGCTGCTCTTCATATATTTTATATATATATATATATATATGTATATATATATATATATATATATATATATATATATATATATATATATATATATATATATATATATATATATATTAATGCAGGATAAATATCTCAAATATGTCACAATGTAATTCCTCTGAAAGTTGTGACAACTTTATCTAACAACTTTTATATATATATATATATATATATATATATATATATATATATATATATATATATATATATATATATATATATATATTCAAGATTCAAGTTTTATTGTCATATGCAGAACAGACAGTTACACTGTACAATGTTTCTCCATTCACCAATAGATAAACATAATAAAAAAAGAAAGAATAAAAAATATATACAAAATATATAAAGTATAATAATATAAGTTGCAGTAAATAAAAGTCATTTTTTGTATAGTAAAAAAATAAAAAATAAAAGCATGTGCTTTTATGTGCAAGTATGAAGAGCAGCAGCCATAAAGTGCAATTTGCAAGTAACAAATGTAAATAATTAAGTGAAACCAATTACTTACTAGTTTTTATTGTGGTACTGCAGTTTAAACTGATTCAGTATAATAGACTATATGAGTTTTGACTTTTTTCAGCTGTTTGGACTAAAAATGGAAATGGAATAACTAAAGTGTTGAAGTAATAACTATGTTAACGTGAGCACGCTTTCCACTAGAGGGCAAAAATCATTCGGCCCAATACAAACGATACCCCGCTATTGGGGCAAGCTGCCTCGAGGTAACATTGAGCAACTCACTAAATCCGCTCCACTAACACACTGTGTTGCTTCAGGGCAACAAACATATTTCAGCCAGTTCCCATAACATAAAAATGATTGATTTGACACTCACTATTAAAAACTTGTCAAACTTTTGGACAGATACTTTTGACAAGTACTCATAGCTTTCCTTCATTTTTAACCCATGTCATATTTCTGAGGAATGGTGAGCGAGGAATATATATATATATATATATATATATATATATATATATATATATATATATATATATATATATATATATATATATATATATATATATGTATGTATCTGTCCTCACACCTGTCCATGGTGTACCCCACCTTCACCTGATGATATATATATATATATATATAGCACAGTGTTATCAACTCTCATCAACAAGTTGTAATGAAATCCACATACAGAATGCCTCATATTTTAAATCATTTGATATTTTTATATATTATTATTATATATATATTTGTATATTTTGATAAGAAGTTAATAAAATCTTGTTGAAATATTGAATAAAAACATTTAAAAAGCTTATAACATTATATTATATTTAGCTTATATTTAGCTTATAACATTTAATTGTACACCTAATTACTGTAATCACGACCTGGTGCTACAACCCTATAGTGTTTGTTTGCAATAAATCAAAATATTGAATATTGATGTATATGACAGGTGATCCCAACTCTCATCAGTAGAGCGTCAGCAATGCATTATTTTGATATACAGCATTTAGAAAAAGTAGCAGCCGTACTGTGTGAGTGTATCACTGTTTGCTGGATCATCACAGTGAGAACCTTAATCTACTTTGTGTTTGATGTCCAGGTGAAAGTGAGTAGCTTAGCTCATATTATTTATTCTATTTGAACATAATGCTTATGTGTGATCATTGCAGTGTCTCACTGTAAACCAGCCAATCAGAGCAGAGCTCATGAATTATTAATGAGCTCACCAAAAAATGGATAGTGTTTCATTCTAGGACCAAAGCATGGGGTAAAACTGAATCTGGGTGGCCAAAGTCATACATGCCTTCTATGTAGAACATCAGAGAACAATTTATAATCCAGAATTTAAATCATCTCCTGAACAATGAATGGATAAATAAGATAAATGAATGAGTGGTGGTCTCTGACTTTGGAACTGTAATGTATGTGACTGCTTGTATTTCAGCGTGTCTGTAACAGTACGGTAATAATTAGACATCATTATGAAAAGCTCGATACAGAAAGAGCAAATATTCAGCATCTCTCTCTCTCTCTCTCTCTCTCTCTCTCTCTCTCTCTCGTCTCCTGAGGTGTTTACATGTTTGCGATGAATGTTATTCGAGCCGCGCTTGAACGGAAAGCTCTCATCACCTGTAGAGCTTCATGCGCTGATGTTTGGAGTAATGACAAGAAAGAAGACAGTTGTAAATGAAAATGGTTTGAGAGAATGTGTCTCTCTCTCCCTCTCTCACTCTCTCTCTCTCTCTCTCTCCCTCTGTCTGGGTGCATGGTGAGAGGATTGCACAAACAAGTCCATTTACCCATTATTTCCTTTCAGTCGCCGATAGCAGCACAATAACTTCTAGTGAAAGGAGAAAGAAGGCAGACAGGTGGGGAGTAAGTGCGCCAGAGGAAGGACAAGAAAGAGGAGAGAGAGAGAACGATAGAAGAACAGGGGGAGGGGGGGGGGATGGACAGCAGGGAGGGGTCAAGCCGCCCCAGCGGAAAGAGAGAAATGGTGGAAAAACATCCGTAATTTTCACCGCAGGGTCTCTGCGTAATTGAGTCGTTGAAAACACAGACTTTGGGGGGACGATTCAAAGCAAAGTGGTTGGGGGGGTGGGGGTGTATAGGGTGGGGTGTTTGGAGGTAGAATGGACGAGAAAGAAAGAAGGAGAGGCGGAGGAACGTGTCTGGAGAGTTTGGTCTTTGAGCAGAAAGAGTGCTCCGTCACACTCTCGGATGAGCTGAGAGGAGATTGTGTCTTCACACCAGCTTCAAGACCCCCGTTCAGGTTATCCAGACTTCGGGATTTTGCTTCTACTGTTATAAAACTAGACCTCATGTGAGCGACCGAAGCTAGAATTCAACAGTCAGAGCAGCAGATGTACTGTTTTATCTGAACAAGGTGGCATTTAAGGTGGAACTGAAGCTGAGGTGCTGAAATGTAACCACTACACCACTTAAGGTAAAATGGGAAATGTTCTACACCGACTGCTACACCATTTAACGAGGAGCGAGAAACCCTAATCAAGAAGTTAAGGTGCCATCTAAGTAGGGATTCCAAAATCCTAAATTGTTACAGAACAGTCTAGACATTGGCACAAAACGTGGCCAACAACATTGATGGACTTTATGGAAAAACCTACAGTTCCAGGCTGTGAATAAATTGTCAGCAGTTTTCGTTCACGTCCCAAGAAACCAAACAGTCAGTGGTACATGGTTGATGTTCATAACAGATCAGCACTTGGGTTTAATCTCTGAGACCCTCATTCAGGTTATTAACAACATCCAGACTTCAGAACACCAATTTTCACAACTGTTATAAAACTAGACCTCATGTGAGCGACCGAAGCCAGAATTCAACATTCAGAGCAGCAGATGTACTGTTTTATCTGAACAAGGTGGCATTTAAGGTGGAACTGGAAAATTTTGAGAAGAAGCTGAGGTTCTGTTTAAGGTGGAATGAGGAATTCCAAAACCCTAAATTGTTACATAACAGTCTAGACACGCACAACATTGGCACTAAACGTGGGCAACGAAATTGGTGGACTATACGGAAAGCCTAAAGTTCCAGGCTGTGAAGCGATTGTCAGCAGTTTTCGTTCACGTCCCAAGAAACCAAACAGTCAGTGGTACATGGTTGATGTTCATAACAGCTCAGCACTTGGGTTTAATCTCCGAGACCCTCATTCAGGTTATTAACAACATCCAGACTTCAGAACACCAATTTTCACAACTGTTATAAAACTAGACCTCATGTGAGCGACCGAAGCTAGAATTCAACAGTCAGAGCAGCAGATGTACTGTTTTATCTGAACAAGGTGGCATTTAAGGTGGAACTGAAGCTGAGGTGCTGAAATGTAACCACTACACCACTTAAGGTAAAATGGGAAATGTTCTACACCGACTGCTACACCATTTAACGAGGAGCGAGAAACCCTAATCAAGAAGTTAAGGTGCCATCTAAGTAGGGATTCCAAAATCCTAAATTGTTACAGAACAGTCTAGACATTGGCACAAAACGTGGCCAACAACATTGATGGACTTTATGGAAAAACCTACAGTTCCAGGCTGTGAATAAATTGTCAGCAGTTTTCGTTCACGTCCCAAGAAACCAAACAGTCAGTGGTACATGGTTGATGTTCATAACAGATCAGCACTTGGGTTTAATCTCTGAGACCCTCATTCAGGTTATTAACAACATCCAGACTTCAGAACACCAATTTTCACAACTGTTATAAAACTAGACCTCATGTGAGCGACCGAAGCCAGAATTCAACATTCAGAGCAGCAGATGTACTGTTTTATCTGAACAAGGTGGCATTTAAGGTGGAACTGGAAAATTTTGAGAAGAAGCTGAGGTTCTGTTTAAGGTGGAATGAGGAATTCCAAAACCCTAAATTGTTACATAACAGTCTAGACACGCACAACATTGGCACTAAACGTGGGCAACGAAATTGGTGGACTATACGGAAAGCCTAAAGTTCCAGGCTGTGAAGCGATTGTCAGCAGTTTTCGTTCACGTCCCAAGAAACCAAACAGTCAGTGGTACATGGTTGATGTTCATAACAGCTCAGCACTTGGGTTTAATCTCCGAGACCCTCATTCAGGTTATTAACAACATCCAGACTTCAGAACACCAATTTTCACAACTGTTATAAAACTAGACCTCATGTGAGCGACCGAAGCTAGAATTCAACAGTCAGAGCAGCAGATGTACTGTTTTATCTGAACATGGTGGCATTTAAGGTGGAACTGAAGCTGAGGTGCTGAAATGTAACCACTACACCACTTAAGGTAAAATGGGAAATGTTCTACACCGACTGCTACACCATTTAACGAGGAGCGAGAAACCCTAATCAAGAAGTTAAGGTGCCATCTAAGTAGGGATTCCAAAATCCTAAATTGTTACAGAACAGTCTAGACATTGGCACAAAACGTGGCCAACAACATTGATGGACTTTATGGAAAAACCTACAGTTCCAGGCTGTGAATAAATTGTCAGCCCTTTTTTCCCCCTCCCAAAGAACCAAACAGTCAGTGGTACATGGTAGATGTTCATAACAGCTCAGCTCTTGGGTTTAATCTCTGAGACCCTCATTCAGGTTATTAACAACATCCAGACTTTAACATCATTCTTCTACTTCAGGATATTATTTTTCACAACTGTTATAAAAACCTAGACCTGATGTGACTGAATGAAGGCAAAATTCAAAGATCAGGGCAGCAGATGTACTGTTTTGTCTAAACAAGGCAGCATTAAGGTGGAACTTAAAATTTAAACAAGAAGCTGAGGTCCTGAAGTGTAACTGCTACACCACTTAAGGTAGAATGGGAAATGTTCAAACAACAATCATATCTGCTACACAATTTAACAAGGAGATGAGGTGTCATTTAAGGTGGAACGAGTAATTCCAAAATCCTACATGGTTACATAACAGTCTAGACTCATTAATGTTGACATCACATAAATGGGGCAATAAAACTTATTGGACTATGTGGAAAAACCTACAGCTCCAGGCTGTGAAGCTATTGTCAGCACATTTTTAATTCCTCTCCCAAAGAACCAAACAGTCAGTGGTACATGGTTGATGTTCATAACAGCTCAGCACTTGGGTTTAATTTCTAAGACCCTCATTCAGGTTATTAACAACATCCAGACTTCAGAACATCAATTTTCACAAGTGTTATAAAACTAGACCTGATGTGAGCGACTGAAGCCAGAATTCAACAGTCAGTTTTATCTGAACTAGGTGGCATTTAAGGTGGAACACCATATAAATTATGCTTTTACATATTGTCAGTGTGTGTTGTGCTGATGTGAGTGGATCAGACACAGCAGTGCCGCTGGAGTGTTTAAACACCTCAGTGTCACTGCTGGACTGAGAATAATCCACCAACCAAAGCTGTCTGGACAACAGTGTCAAGTGACCAGAGAACACAGACTGTGCAGCAGCAGATGAGCTACTGTCTCTGACTTTACATCTACAAGGTGGACCAGCAAGTAGTAGGAGTGTCTAATAGAGAGGACAGTGAGTGGACACAGTGTTTAAACACTCCAGCAGCAATGATGTCTGATCCACTTAGACAAGCACAACACACACTAACACACCATGTTAGTGTCACAGCAGTGCTGAGAATGATACACTACCCAAATAGTATCTGCTCTGTGGTGGTCCTGATCATTAAAGAACAGGGTAATAAAGTATAAGAGAATCAGATGAACTACAGTCTATAAGTGTAGCTCCTATATGGTCATAAGATGGACATATAGGGTCTGTCTCAAAACCTAGTCTATCAATTCTTACATACCTTAAACATACTGTCTACTGAGGAACCTTATTTAGACCTGATTTTAGGTAAGCATTTGACGCTTCCTCAGCCGCTAAGACAATCCCATGATGCAACACAGGCTAATCTACGAGCAGTGAAGTGGTTTTAAAATGTAAGTTATTTTGATTCTCTCTGGAATTTTAATGTGTTTCTGGTCATATAATCACACAAAACAGTATTTTATTATCAACTCTGTAACGAGTCCTTCACCATTTAGCTGTTTTATACTCGAGCTGTTAGCATTTATGCTAGCAGATTTTTAAGCCTCGGGCTATTGTTTTTAATAGCCGGCCGGTAGCTTAGCAACCAGCTAAACCACCGGTCTGTGCTGCAGTGGGCGGGAACAAGCCGTGACGCAGTCTCTCTCTAACTAGAGCGTCTCAGTAATCTGTTTTATGAGGAGAGATGAGGAGAGAACACTGATACTTACACAGCTGCTACCTAGACAGCCTACTTACACACTCACTAGGGTTTGAGACAGACCCTTAGTTTGACTGGGGGTGTTAAACTTTTGCATACAACCAAACAAATTATTTCTGCTAAAGAATCTACTACATATGTATTATGACTGCCCAAGGCTTTGCACAGCTCTGTATATCGTTGCTGTCCAAAGAAAAAATATGTATCTCATTTTTAATCATTTTTATTTTTCTATATCATTTGAACACGCCAGCTGTCGTTTACATTGTGTGTAACTTGCATGAGGAATGGAAATGCTTCAAACAAGCTGGTTCCATTGACTTACACTATAAGTAAGAACGTTTTTTGTCCTCTCCTGTAAAGTTGGCAGTTTGTAGATACTTGTTTTTCTTTGGATCGTGATGATATGTGTGTGTGTATGTCTCATGCATTGCGCCTGAAGGCTCCTCACCAGTATGATATAAAGCCACACTAATCTAACATCATATCACATGTCATGGTGCTCCCTGTACGTGAATACCTCTCGCAGTTGTTCGGAACTAAGAATAAAGAGCTTTAGGTGGGATTTGCTCTCGCCTCCTCTGCCTGTATGTCTGCTGCTCTGCTTTAGTGCTACTGAGAGCTGCTGGGAGTGTATATATGGCCCTGGGCTGGCTCTGATAGAAACCGGGCCTACAGCTGGTCACTCTCTGTACATTCTCATTATGTCTCATGTCTTGCTGGAGCAGACAGGCCCACACCGTGTACAGAGGGGGCAGTGAAAGTTCGCCTTTTGTGGTTTGGCAGGCGTCCCAGACAGCTCGAGACTCTACGCTGAACTCATACCGCGGGTGTAAAGTCCTACCTATCTGTTAATAAACACACAGGCTTGTTTTCGTATCTTAACTGGACACATCGCTGCTATCAGAACTAAACTTATAAGCTAAATCTCTCTCTCTCTCTCTCTCTCTCTCTCTCTCTCTCTCTCTCTCTATATATATATATATATATATATATATATATATATATATATATATATATATATATATATATATATATATATATATATATAGACATGTTATCATGGTGGTGTAGTGGTTGCACTGTCGGCTCACAGCAAGCTGATCCGGGTGGGATTCCTGGTCCGGGTGGTTCTGTGTGGAGTGTGTATGTTCTCCCCGTGCTTGAGTGGGTTTCATCCAGGTACTCCGGTTTCCTCCCACAGTCTTAACACATGCATGTTAGGTTGATCACTCACTCTAAGCTGCTTGTAGGTGTGAGTGTACACATTAGTGTTTGTTGGCCATGAGATGGACTGGTGACCTGTCCATGGTGTACCCCACATCCGCCTGATGACACTGGGTTTGGCCCCAGCCCCCCTTTGACCCTGTCAAGTGGGATAAAACTTGTATATATATATATATAAAGGTCTTATAATTTAAAGGTCTTTTTTATCAGTGTGTATTCTCACCAGTAAGAACAGCAGATCTGATTAGAACAGATGTAAATAATCATACATACAATACAAAGTAACATGAATATCTTATTGTGAGAGAAGTAGATCAGATCTTGAGCTCCAGTTTGAAGAACAAAGTTAGGTTCCAGATTTCTCCTGGACGCCCCAGACATTGTATGAATGTATTCAGTTCCTTCAGCAGGAATCTTGATTTAGCTTAATGAAGTACTGAGCAGTTAAAGCAGGTATTAGATGAGAACTGATAATAATACTGGGTTGTTTATAGAAGGAGAAGCTTGACGTATACTGATGTATGTAAAAGCACTACTTACTCTATTAATACTGTTTAAATATATAATAATTAAGTGTTTTGCTGAGCTTTGTGGAAGAATAGCTGTAAATACATCTTACTTTTGGAAAGATTTGTATAAAATAACTTTCTACATCTACACACAGTTTACACTGTATTAACATTACACAATGACTGGAGCAATAACAATGCTTCCATTATTCCATAATTATATTAAGTGACACTGAAAGTGACCACTTGATATACACTCTAAAAGGAATACTTAAATAAATGAAACTCTGGGTGTTTGTAAAAACATTTCTATGCAGTTACATCATCTCCTCCTGAAAATATGAAAAAGCCCACTCAGATTATTCATGAGGCTGAATTAGAGGGTCCTCCACTGTATGACACTTGACCGGTGCAGATGTTTAACTGCTTTCAGAAAGTGTGCAATTACTGATATGCGCTTATCCCTATAAGATTCCCTCTTCTGTTACCACCCCGGCCCCTCTGACACGTCCTCACACCTGCTTTAGATAACCGCTCCAGTCGACCCCGTCTGTAAAGCTCCAGACTCTTTGATGCGGTGATTCCGTGGCTCTGTCCCACCTGGCTCCTGAGACGGAGCGCGTTCTGGAGCCACATGGTAGCAATAGACTTCAGACTTCCCTTACAGTAAATGGGAGCGCGTCATTTGGATGTGGGGATTCAGCTGAAGCTACCGCTGACCCTTCTCTTCATTTCGCTTCCTGTCTTTTTTAAGGGTGTCAAACTGCCCCCGGCTGACGGGTGAGGTAAAGCGATAGCACTCAACACATCCTGGAGCAGTGTGTGTAGGATATTTAAAATACTTTACATCTTACAGACATCACTGTGAAGAAGCCAGAGTCCATCCTTCAGTCAGAATGACCCTCATTGTTTCAGTGTCATAGAAATGAACTGTATATTACAGGTTTTTTCCAGTTGCTTAAACACAGTTTTGTAAACTAGGCTGGTTTTATCAAAATACTTCACACAATTCACAAAACCACAGACCCAAACTGCAAAATACCTCATATATCCTGCAAAATGAAGCACTGCAACCAAAACTACATACAAACAAACTTTTTCAACAACTTCACACACTTAATTCACATCAACAGATTTTTGTCTAACCAACTACAAGCTCTGCCATAATACTTAAATAGTCCAGATTGTTCACATTCACAGAAATATGTGCAGATACACACACATGCTGCTACTATTTTTTATTTTATTTTTCACCAAACACGTCAGTGCAACATATGCACAGCAGATATATTTACAGGGAGTAAACAAAAATATCAATCAATCAATCAATCAATCAGGGTGACCCTCATTTTCAATGCAGCCGAGCATTTACATTTTAAGGGATTGAAAGCAAAATGAGCAAAAATAATAATAATAAATAAATAAAAATTTAAAATAAACATTTAATATAGATGCATGAAATATAATGTAAAAAAAATAGAAAAAAAATTAATAAAAGAATATAAAATAAACATAAAATACATACAACAAATAAGATAATAAAAAGTTAAAATACTAATAAAAAAATATATATGCATTAAAACAAATACGATAAAAAAACTAAATAAATAAATAATAATAATAAAATACATAAAAGTTAACAAATAAGATAAAAAGTAAAATCCTAATAGAAAGATAAACTCATTTAACTCATGCTTTCTGATGGTGACTAGAAACTAAAAGTTTAAAATAGTTCAGTGATCCCAGCGAGCTGAGCTTCAGAGTTTCCTAAAAGCAGATTTTCCCAGTTCACTAAAAACTCTCGGTACCTGACAGGTGATCCAGCCACTACAGCGAGTCTGATAATTATTGTTATTTATTAAAATCAAGGAAGAGATGTAAGCTGGCAAATGGCCAGAGAGTGATTTATAGATAAAAATAAGCCAATGAGATTCTCTTCGTGCAGCTACTGAGGACCAACCAACTCTATCATAGACTGCAGTGGTGAGTACTGTACGGGTCTCCAGTTCTAAATCAAGAAAAAACAAGAAACTTGTACAGTTAATGTATGACATCAGCCATTCATGAAGTAAACAGGTGTCACCCAACTGATACAATATGATATGGGGGATACTATAGAAATTTTGGTTACACACATGTACTCCAGTCTAAATAACAGGATGACAGAGGTGACAGTAAAGTGGCTCCACTCTCTCTCCAGCCTCTCGCATTGTCAGCCCATAGTTGATGACATGATCAACTAAGGTTATTCAGATTTCATTTAAAAGTTGTTGTCTTCTTTGGCCATGAACTCCTCTCCCAGCTCTACCCCTACCTCTCACTCTTCCTTCCCCTCTCATTTTCACCCTCCCTCTTCCTCTCTCTGCCATGTCTTCCATTGTTGTTGTATAAAAGGTGCTCACCTGTAGTTTTTTATAGAGCTTACTTCCATTAACCGTTCAGGTGTTTGGGGCCCGGTGGCACATATATTGGCCAATTAGCTCCTGCTGTGTTATTTTGAATGGTTTTGATATATAAACATGTGACTTTATGTGAGATTGTCGTGTGTTAAGCAGAGAAGTGTGTTCAGTGTGTTTTAAAAAAGCCATTTTAAATTACAAAATGTGTGTAAAGCAGAAAACGAGTTTAGAGTTTTGGAGACTTGAGAAGAGGGTTTGCTCTCTGTGTGTCAGTTTTAATAATTGTGCTATGCAAAATTACTTTAGTGTGTTAGCAATTAGAAAAAAGCTGTAAGTGTGTACGCCCTTTATTACCTTTATTACAGCTTTCAAAGTCAAAGTTTATTTGTTACATACTCGGTTATACATACAGCTAGCAGTGAAATGCTTTCATAAGATAATTTAAATATAGAATATCTGATGATAGAATGTATATAAAGATAAGAGCAACGTGAAATGTATGATGTGTGTATGATGTGTGTGGGGGTTCTGTGTATGATGTGTGTATGATGTGTGTGGGGGTTCTGTGTATGATGTGTGTATGATGTGTGTGGGGGTTCTGTGTATGATGTGTGTATGATGTGTGTATGATGTGTGTATGATGTGTGTGGGCGTTCTATGTATGATGTGTGTATGATGTGTGTGGGCGTTCTATGTATGATGTGTGTATGATGTGTGTGGGGGATCTATGTATGATGTGTGTTGGGGTTCTGTGTATGATGTGTGTATGATGTGTATGGGGGTTCTGTGTATGATGTGTGTGGGGGTTCTGTGTATGATGTGTGTATGATGTGTGTGGGGGTTCTGTGTATGATGTGTGTATGATGTGTGTATGATGTGTGTATGATGTATGTTGGGGTTCTGTGTATGATGTGTGTATGATGTGTGTATGATGTGTGTATGATGTGTGTGGGGGTTCTGTGTATGATGTGTGTATGATGTGTGTATGATGTGTGTGGGGGTTCTGTGTATGATGTGTGTTGGGGTTCTGTGTATGATGTGTGTATGATGTGTGTGGGGGATCTATGTATGATGTGTGTGGGGGTTCTGTGTATGATGTGTGTTGGGGTTCTGTGTATGATGTGTGTGGGGGTTCTATGTATGATGTGTGTATGATGTGTGTGGGGATTCTGTGTATGATGTGTGTTGGGGTTCTGTGTATGATGTGTGTATGATGTGTGTGGGGGATCTATATATGATGTGTGTGGGGGTTCTGTGTATGATGTGTGTGGGGGATCTGTGTATGATGTGTGTTGGGGTTCTGTGTATGATGTGTGTATGATGTGTGTGGGGGATCTATGTATGATGTGTGTGGGGGTTCTGTGTATGATGTGTGTGGGGGTTCTGTGTATGATGAGTGTGGGGGTTCTGTGTATGATGTGTGTTGGGGTTCTGTGTATGATGTGTGTGGGGGTTTTATGTATGATGTGTGTATGATGTGTGTGTGGGATCTATGTATGATGTGTGTTGGGGTTCTGTGTATGATGTGTGTTGGGGTTCTGTGTATGATGTGTGTGGGGGTTCTATGTATGATGTGTGTGGGGGATCTATGTATGATGTGTGTTGGGGTTCTGTGTATGATGTGTGTATGATGTGTGTGGGGGATCTATGTATGATGTGTGTGGGGGTTCTGTGTATGATGTGTGTATGATGTGTGTGGGGGTTCTGTGTATGATGTGTGTATGATGTGTATGGGGGTTCTGTGTATGATGTGTGTATGATGTGTGTGGGGGTTCTGTGTATGATGTGTGTATGATGTGTGTGGGGGTTCTGTGTATGATGTGTTTATGATGTGTATGGGGGTTCTGTGTATGATGTGTGTATGATGTGTGTGGGGGTTCTGTGTATGATGTGTATATGATGTGTGTGGGGGTTCTGTGTATGATGTGTGTATGATGTGTATGGGGGTTCTGTGTATGATGTGTGTGGGGGTTCTGTGTATGATGTGTATATGATGTGTATGGGGGTTCTGTGTATGATGTGTGTGGGGGTTCTGTGTATGATGTGTGGGGGGGATCTGTGTATGATGTGTGTGGGGGTTCTGTGTATGATGTATGTTGGGGTTCTGTGTATGATGTGTGTATGATGTGTGTGGGGGTTCTGTGTATGATGTGTGTGGGGGATCTGTGTATGATGTGTGTGGGGGTTCTGTGTATGATGTGTGTTGGGGTTCTGTGTATGATGTGTGTATGGTGTGTGTGGGGGATCTGTGTATGATGTGTGTGGGGGTTCTGTGTATGATGTGTGTGGGGGTTCTGTGTATGATGTGTATATGATGTGTGTTGGGGTTCTGTGTATGATGTGTGTATGATGTGTGTGGGGGTTCTGTGTATGATGTGTGTATGATGTGTGTGGGGGTTCTGTGTATGATGTGTGTATGATGTGTATGGGGGTTCTGTGTATGATGTGTGTATGATGTGTGTGGGGGTTCTGTGTATGATGTGTATATGATGTGTGTGGGGGTTCTGTGTATGATGTGTGTATGATGTGTATGAGGGTTCTGTGTATGATGTGTGTGGGGGTTCTGTGTATGATGTGTGTGCTCTGCTGTATGGCGTAGGGCAGGATGGTATGTGGTGGGGCAGAATCTGTAGGGCCAAACGTTCCCAGATGCCGGAAAGCCACAGACCACTGATAAGAGAATCACCACCGTGTTATAGAAGCTGGCCACTCATGTGGAGTAAGTTGTGGGTGTGTGTAGTATGTGTATATGCTGTATGCCAAGCAATGAGATCAGGTGACCACTGCACCACTATGCTGACCACTGCACCAACCTGCTGACCACTGCACCTCCGTGCTAACCACTGTGAGGGTAAACAGTGTATCAGATTGTTTACTCACCCCCATATGTTTAGGGCGGCTCCTTCATTTCCATAACGACTTAGAAACACCCACCAGTTGGAGCAGAGAGGTCCGGCGTAGCTAGAATAATTGGACGAGTACTGTTACTTGGTAAGATAATAATTATTGGTTAATTATTTGAAATAAATTGTAATTTCAAAGTTCTAAGCAATGAATTGTTTACTGTTTAAATGACTTACTGCAGTCATTTTTTTCAGCCGACCATTTGTTTCCCATATTCCTTTCCGAGGCTTCGTCCCCACACAATTTTCTAGGTTTCTCACACCGTTCTGTATAATTGCACCACCACTCTTGTAGCATTTCTCACGTCACATACCGAAGACTCGTATTCCATGTAATAAACATTAGGGCTGAATGAAATTCAACAGGCCAGGACCGTTTTGCATAAACAGGCTTCAAATTTGTAGCCATTTTAACTCATTTTGCTTGCAGCTCTCCCAAAAACCTGAGACCCTTCCAGATGTTCACAGTTAGATGTTTCCACATGTGCTGTACGAGGGAATATCTAATAACTGTGCAGACATGAATGACAACAATAGAGTGGGGGCACTTTTACAATTTAGCTACTTCATTTAAACATATATATTCATATATAGGGGTCAGTACGGTGGTGTAGTGGTTAGTACGGTGGTGTAGTGGTTAGTACGGTGGTGTAGTGGTTAGTAAGGTGGTGTAGTGGTTAGTACGGTGGTGTAGTGGTTAGTATAGTGGTGTAGTCGTTAGTACGGTGGTGTAGTGGTTAGTACGGTGGTGTAGTGGTTAGTATGGTGGTGTAGTGGTTAGTACGGTGATGTAGTAGTTAGTATGGTGGTGTAGTGGTTAGTATGGTGGTGTAGTGGTCAGCATGGTGGTGTAGTGGTTAGTATGGTGGTGTAGTGGTTAGTATGGTGGTGTAGTGGTTAGTATGGTGGTGTAGTGGTTAGTACGGTGATGTAGAGGTTAGTATGGTGGTGTAGTGGTTAGTACGGTGGTGTAGTGGTTAGTATGGTGGTGTAGTGGTTAGTACGGTGATGTAGTAGTTAGTATGGTGGTGTAATGGTCAGTATGGTGGTGTAGTGGTCAGTATGGTGGTGTAGTGGTTAGTACGGTGGTGTAGTGGTTAGTATGGTGGTGTAGTGGTTAGTATGGTGGTGTAGTGGTCAGTATGGTGGTGTAGTGGTTAGTACGATGGTGTAGTGGTTAGTATGGTGGTGTAGTGGTTAGTATGGTGGTGTAGTGGTTAGTAAGGTGGTGTAGTGGTTAGTATGGTGGTGTAGTGGTTAGTATGGTGGTGTAGTGGTCAGTATGGTGGTGTAGTGGTTAGTACGGTGGTGTAGTGGTTAGTACGGTGGTGTAGTGGTTAGTAAGGTGGTGTAGTGGTTAGTACGGTGGTGTAGTGGTTAGTATGGTGGTGTAGTGGTTAGTATGGTGGTGTAGTGGTTAGTACGGTGATGTAGTAGTTAGTATGGTGGTGTAGTGGTTAGTATGGTGGTGTAGTGGTCAGCATGGTGGTGTAGTGGTCAGCATGGTGGTGTAGTGGTTAGAACGATGGTGTAGTGGTTAGTACGGTGATGTAGAGGTTAGTATGGTGGTGTAGTGGTTAGTACGGTGGTGTAGAGGTTAGTATGGTGGTGTAGTGGTTAGTAAGGTGGTGTAGTGGTTAGTATGGTGGTGTAGTGGTTAGTACGGTGGTGTAGTGGTCAGTATGGTGGTGTAGTGGTCAGTATGGTGGTGTAGTGGTTAGTACGGTGATGTAGAGGTTAGTATGGTGGTGTAGTGGTTAGTATGGTGGTGTAGTGGTTAGTATGGTGGTGTAGTGGTTAGTATGGTGGTGTAGTGGTTAGTACGGTGGTGTAGTGGTTAGTAAGGTGGTGTAGTGGTTAGTACGGTGGTGTAGTGGTTAGTAAGGTGGTGTAGTGGTTAGTACGGTGGTGTAGTGGTTAGTATGGTAGTGTAGTGGTCAGCACGGTGGTGTAGTGGTTAGTATGGTGGTGTAGTGGTTAGTACGGTGGTGTAGTGGTTAGTATGATGGTGTAGTGGTTAGTAAGGTGGTGTAGTGGTTAGTATGGTGGTGTAGTGGTTAGTACGGTGGTGTAGTGGTTAGTACGGTGGTGTAGTGGTTAGTACGGTGGTGTAGTGGTTAGTATGGTGGTGTAGTGGTTAGTAAGGTGGTGTAGTGGTTAGTAAGGTGGTGTAGTGGTTAGTATGGTGGTGTAGTGGTTAGTACGGTGGTGTAGTGGTTAGTACGGTGGTGTAGTGGTTAGTAAGGTGGTGTAGTGGTTAGTATGGTGGTGTAGTGGTTAGTATGGTAGTGTAGTGGTCAGCACGGTGGTGTAGTGGTTAGTATGGTGGTGTAGTGGTTAGTACGGTGGTGTAGTGGTTAGTATGATGGTGTAGTGGTTAGTACGGTGGTGTAGTGGTTAGTACGGTGGTGTAGTGGTTAGTACGGTGGTGTAGTGGTCAGTACGGTGGTGTAGTGGTCAGCATGGTGGTGTAGTGGTTAGCACGGTGGTGTAGTGGTTAGTAAGGTGGTGTAGTGGTCAGTACGGTGGTGTAGTGGTCAGTATGGTGGTGTAGTGGTTAGCACGGTGGTGTAGTGGTTAGTAAGGTGGTGTAGTGGTTAGTACGGTGGTGTAGTGGTTAGTATGATGGCGTAGTGGTTAGTACGGTGGTGTAGTGGTTAGTACGGTGGTGTAGTGGTTAGTATGGTGGTGTAGTGGTTAGTATGGTGGTGTAGTTGTTAGTACGGTGGTGTAGTGGTTAGTATGGTGGTGTAGTAGTTAGTACGGTGGTGTAGTGGTTAGTATGGTGGTGTAGTGGTTAGTACGGTGGTGTAGTGGTTAGTATGGTGGTGTAGTGGTTAGTATGGTGGTGTAGTGGTTAGTATGGTGGTGTAGTTGTTAGTACGGTGGTGTAGTGGTTAGTATGGTGGTGTAGTAGTTAGTACGGTGGTGTAGTGGTTAGTATGGTGGTGTAGTTGTTAGTACGGTGGTGTAGTGGTTAGTATGGTGGTGTAGTAGTTAGTACGGTGGTGTAGTGGTTAGTATGGTGGTGTAGTGGTTAGTATGGTGGTGTAGTGGTTAGCACTGACCCGGTCCGGGCTGGTCTGTGTGGAGTTGCATGTTCTCCCTGTGTTTGTGAGGGTTTCCTCCAGGTAACACATGCATCCATGTTGTACCCTGCCTTCGCCCGATGATGCTGGGATTGGCCTCAGCCCCCCCGTGACCCCGACTAGCGAGATAAAGCGAAACACAGTGGATAGATAGATATTCATAGCTGCCCAAACTGTATTGCTTTATTACAGCATTCACATTTACAGAGTTCTGTGCAAAAGTATCTTTAAAAATCTGTTTCTCTGAGTGGAGCCGGGCCTGTTCAGGGCCCAGGGCAGCTAGCTTGCTAGCTGATGTACTAGATTGCTAGCTGATGTACTAGCTTGCTAGCTGAAGTACTGTACAATTAGAGGCTAATTAATAACAATGACCAACACAAGTCGCCTGAATGTTCTCTAAGTAGCTAATTCAAAGTTCATTTGGCTTCTAAGAAGTTTAACTTACAGCACAGATGTTGTTAAGGGATCCCTTATTAGCCCCCTCAGGGCCCTAAGCAGCGGTTTATGTTGCTTATTTAGTACTAGCGCTGGCCTGAATGCCATTTTTGGCCTCTTGAGGTACAAAGTGACAGGACAGGTTGGAGCTAGGTGGTCAACTTCAGTAAATATCTCCTCTATATGATACATTGACCATCAATGCAGTTATTTCTTCAATTTCTGTGAATCAATTAAGTTAATTTTAGAACATAGATGGTGTAAACCACTTCAGTAGTGCTAATACACAGTTATGGCACTTAGCAGACTGTTTACATGGTGTATAATATAATAGGCTTAGTGTAGTAATAACAGTATAGTCATTGTTATATATAGTTAACAGTATAGTTATATAAACATACTGTTTGACAGATAAATATATGAAATAAAGAAAGAAAGAAAGAAATAAAGAATGTTATAAGCTAAAAATCATACATATTGCTGCTTTAAAATAAAGAGTATTTATTTTACATATGCCATTTTTTAACCATTTAAATCTCTCCCTATTGCAGACCAGCATTATCTGTAGTCCCCTTACTACTCTATGTGATGACTGGGGAAGAAGAAACCTGGAACCAAACCTCCATTCTTCAGTCTAGCTCAAAAGACATCAACTACCTTTTAAAAACAAGAAACTCTTGTTGGTATGTGTTATTCTTATGTTAAATCTGATAAATATGTTCACCTTTTCATGTTTTTCAGCCAAATTGGCCAATAGGTAGCCAGCAAATCATTTATGAACTAGATGTAAGACAATCCTCGAGCAAGTTTTCAAGTTTCAAGTTTCAAGTTTATTTGTCATTTGCACATCATGTAGGACATAACATGCATTGAAATGCTTGGGGTGAGACTCAGATTAACTCTACAGCAGGGCAGCATTATAATGTAAAACAGTGCAAACACACAATAAATAGACAATATTAAAGTAAAAAAAAGCTAAAAATATACATATAGTTATAACTGAAATATTTAAAGGACTATACAAAACATACACAAAACATACAAGATATATACATAAGATATACAGGAGGACATCTGTGAAAAATTTTTGCATACGCAGGTTCTAAGAAGATATATCTATTTAAAGTGACTTAGTGATATTGTCCATAGCAGCGATATCAGAATAAATAATATAAAGTGTACAATGTGCAGTGGTCGAGTGAACGGTATTGGGGTCTTTCAGCCTCACAGTTTGTTCAGGAGCCTGACAGCCTGAGGGTAGAAGCTGTTCAGTAGGCGGGTTGTTCTGGCCTGGATGCTGCGGAATCTCCTGCCTGATGGCAGTATGGTGAACAGGCCGTGTGCTGGGTGACCGCTGTCTGACCTGATCTTCTGGATTTTCCTCAGGCAGCGGGACTGGTAGATGTCCTGTAAGGCTGGTAGTTTGTTGCCTATGATGTATTCTGCTGTCCTCACCACTCCTTTTAGGGCCTTGCGGTCGCAGGCAGTGCAGCTGCCGTACCAGACAGTGATGCAGCCTGTTAGGATGCTCTCTATAGTGCATCTATAGAAGCTGGTGAGGATATCAGGAGGCAGTCCAAACTTCCTGAGCCTGCGCAGGAAGAAGAGACGCTGACGGGCACATCTCACAATCGTGTTAGTGTGGAGGGACCAGGTGAGGTCATCAGAGAGGTGAACGCCGAGGAACTTAACACTGCTGACTCTGAAGGAGCAGAAGGAAGTAAAACAGGAGTTTTCAAACCTGGACCTAAAAAATCATTAAAAACTACAGAGAAAACCAAACTCCTAACCACCGCATGAAAGACCTGGTAGACCACCAAAACTAATCCCATCAGGTGTTTCTGTCCATCCTGCCACTGTAAAATGATAACTCAGCACTATGGGTCCGAAAGGATGTGTACAGTGCATCCATAAAGTATTCACAGTGCTACTCTTTTTCCACATTTGGTTATGTGACATTCATATTCCTAAATGAATAAAAAAATCCCTCAAAATTCTACACACAACTTTAAAAGTTGTGATTTAATAACTTTACAAATTTATTAAAAATAAAACACAAACAACTTTTGGTAAGCTCCAAATGGGCTGTCTTGTGCCTTTAACTATGTAATGGTTAGGAAGTGGTCTGGAAGGTTATCTTCTCTCAACAGAGTAACGCTGAAGCTCTGTCAGAGTGACCCGTGGGTTCTTGATTACCTCCCTGACTAAAGCCCTTCTACCCTGATCACTCTGATTGGCTGGATGGCCAACTCTAGGAAGAGCTGGTGGTTCCAAATCTCTTCCAATTACAGTTGATGGAGGCCATTGGGCTCATTGGGACCTTCAGTGCTGAAAAAAAATATTTCTGTACTCTTCCCCAGATCTGAGCCTCCATACAGTCCTGTCTTAGGTCTACAGACAATTGCTTGGACTTCATGGCTTCATGTACTGTCAACTATGGGACCTTATATAGGGTCGTCCGAAATCACCTATTAAGTTAGTAGGTACTAAATTGGAACCAGTATGTTTGAGAGGTAGACTAGTAGTCAGTTTTAGTACGCAAGGTTTTAGTATTCACGCAATCTCAGACATACTGACGCAAGACGCAAGACATCAGACCTGCACCGCAGACGTCCCGCTATTCATTAAAAGCTAACAGATTTAGATACTTTTTGTGACACTATTCTGTTTTTTTTTTCATCTGTACTCAGACGATGTCGAGTTGTAACTTGACGAATCAGCAGGAGCTTAATTTTTTATTGTTTTTACCTCAGAAGTAGCTCCAATTTCTATAGAGGCAGTTTACCAGCAGTAGCTACGTACACACAGCCGAAACTCTTGTTGAACTATAGGATAGTACAGTTTGCTGCGGTTGCATACATAAAAACGGCTCCCGATTCAGAAGGTCAACCGGGTACTGTTTTTGGACATACTAGTCAGACTGAGTAGGCAATTTTTGACGCACAGGTGTGTGCCTTTCCAAATCATGTCTAATCAATTGGATTGACCACAGGTGGACAGTGATTAATTTTGAGTGTCATGGCAAAGGCTGTGATACTTATGTACATGTGATTTTTTTGTTTTTTTAATTTTTAATAAATTATCAAAAAAATCAAACAAACTTTAGGCTTCTATGTCATTTTCTGTTTAATGACTGCTGTTAGTAGACGTGAAACAAATACAGCATTGTTTAGATAGTCCTGAGACTATTACCCACATATAGAGACTAGTTAAAACAAAAAAGTAGACCTTCCTGAGATTATTACCACATATATGGAGACTAGTTTGAGCAGAAAGGTAGCCACTCCTGAGACTATTACCCATAAATACCCATAAATACCCATACCCATAAATGTCTTGTATTTATTCTCTTCTTTGTAGGTGTTCCAGTCTTGCTAGGAATTGAATTGTCTTTTTTTTCTAGGTATCAGCACTGGCCCTGTGTTTATGGCAGTGTTTGAGTATAAGAGTAGTTTGGACTTAAACCTGTTTGTACTAGATAGAGATTCCTACTCTGACCGAACACTAAGCACTTTTGTAAGTCGCTCTGGATAAGAGCGTCTGCTAAATGCCGTAAATGTAAATGTAAATAAATACGGAGACTAGTTAAAACAGAAAACCCTATACTGTGCAAAAATAGATGCAAAACAAAGCGCAGTGCCATTAAAACAAGGATAAATTGACTTGCATAGTGATTCCGAGCCAAAAATGGCTGGCTGATTGCATGTTCATATAAACATGCACAGAACTGTTTATGTATTCACATATATATATATATATATATATATATATATATATATGTGTGTGTGTGTGTGTGTGTGTGTGTGTAGATCAATATGTATTAATAAATATCGGAATATCGGTAAAATATATATATATATATATATATATATATAAATGAATTAAAAAGAAATATACACATTTTATTTCCACATGTATTATATCCAACAAAACTCTGAAACAGACTTTCCAATATGGCTCCATTTCCGGCGCCGCTGCGAGAACTGAAAGTCCTCTATTAAACGCCACTGTGGCACCTCTCGCGATATTTCCTTGCCAGCAAGCGCGAGAGGTTTCTGATTCCGGGGTCGGTGTGTGTGTTTTCGTGCTCGTCGCCCTCCGTTCTCCGCTGTGTGTGTGCGCGAGAGGTTGTTTTTTTATTTTTTTCTGCCTCGGTAGGGGAGGAGGTGGAGGAGGAGGATGATGATGGCGGAGCTGGTTCAGGGACAGGCCTCGGTGGCTCAGCCTGGGATGAAGGGAGACGGTTTCGCGGACGCGCTCCACCGAGCCAGACAGGTAAAAAGCACTCAGCGCCTGTACAGCGGGGCTGCGGCTCGGGCAGCCGGGGGCGAGCGCTCCGAAGGGGGAGTCCGGGGCTTTTATTTGGGAAGAAACGCAAGTTACTTTTTAAAAAAATGCCCCAGCACAACTCGCAGCCCTCCCTCCCCGGTAGCAAACACGCGCACTCGGGGGGCTAAGCTAGCTAAGCTGCGTTCGGCAGCGAGTGCGAGTCTGTGACACTTATGTCGAGTTAGCCGACAATGCTACGACAACACGTACACCGCCAGCTCGCTCGACAAGCACGTTTCCCCTCGTTCCACCTTAAGCTGGCATTAAAGGTGGGGCGAGAAAAGTCGAATAAGCTCACTTGTGTGCACACATATGCGAGCTAACGGCTGCTTGGGAGTCATGTGCGAACAGGCAGCCGAGCTAAGCTAACGTGCTAACTCGCCACACAGACACGCAACGCAGCGAATGTGTTTAACGTTGCGTGCAATGTGGGCCAGATTAAGCCAACGTGTGCGAGAAGTGGCCGCAAAAGAAACAAGGCGCAAGGCTGAACTGGTCGGCGTGGCCGAAAGTCAACTTTCCGTCGAAGTTCAAGCCCTAAAAGTGAGGCTGGACTCGCCAAACTGCAACCTGTTGTTTGTAAAGTGTGGTGAAGTTTTTTTTTGGAAGCTAGCGCTGCTTTAGCCGACAAGCTAACGCTAACTCGGCTGCGTGGCCTAGTTTCCGCACAGCCCGGATAGGCTTAAGAATGTTTTGTTTTTTTTCTCTTTCTCGCTAACTTCGCGTTAGACTTTAACAAAAGTATCAACCTGATGTTTATTTTTATTTCATGCTACCCCACAGCTGCTCCAACGCTGAGGTGAACATTGTGCTAACGGGGTTACCGTTAAACTCACACACTCGCTCAGACTCTGCTCCTAACTGCTTGTTGGCTGAAGTTAGCTCCTCGTTGACTCCTTTTATTCGGATTCCTCCGTTCCACCTTAAACCGGGCAGTAGTTACACGCAGCTGCTGCACAGTTTAAGGTGAAACGAGGGGGGGATTTGTAACGGACGCTAACTTCAGCCACGTCTTGCTTCGGGTTTACGCTCCCAGTGCTAACGTGTCGTGTTTACATCGGCGCTCAGGCTCCAGAGACGGGCGAATAAACCTCGTCCTTTAGCTTCGTGTCCATGTTTTAGCTGCTCATGGGACACGTTAAGGTGCCCGTGTCGAAGCTCGGGCAAGGAGTTTAGCCGTGGCCTCCTGAAAACTGCGAGCTAGCGCCGATTAGCCGAGCAGCGCAGCAGGCCGGCGAAGTTCACTTAAGTCGGGGCTGATAAGTTTTAAAGCCGGGTTTAGAAAGTAGGACACACGGTCAGCCGCGTGTCCACCAGTTAGTTGAGTGAGGCCTTAAAAGACTTAACCTGACAGCCATTTCGCCGTGCTGTGGGCAGTTGCCATTAAAGTTGGCTGACTGAGGTGGGGTGGGTGTTGTGGGGGGTGGGGAGCATGTGCTCGTGTACACGAAGCTAAAGGCCTTGCAGAGAATTTAGTCGAGCACTGGGTTTCCATGTCTGCTTGCAGACGTGCTATCAGACCAGTAATAGCATTAATAATAATAATAATAATAATAATAATAATAACAAACACAATGCTCCATGAAGCCGCCACGTTTGCCCATGTGGATTAGGCGTGCTTGGCTTCTTGTCTTCAAACCTGTTTTAAAGGAGAACTCCACCGGTGTTTCGAAATTGCAGCATACTCAAATAGTTCACACATCAGCAGAGTCGTTCAGTGGTTTGCTGTGAAATGTTGACCCACCGGGTCAGAATTGTGATGGTCCCCAGCATACACCCCCCACCCCATTTACATTAAATAGTTAAGAACACACTGCCTCATGGTTGAGACTGAATGAAGTTCTGGTCTCTAAAAATATTTGAATTTGTTCATGGTGGAGGGATATGTGAAGGAGTGCTAAGGGCCCCAAAGAAGGCTTATTTTGCCATCACCTAAAAAAAACAAAACTAACCAAACAAAAAAACTTAGACCTGTGTAGGTTCACTGGTGGCTCTGGATAGTGAATTAAATTGCTGTAGCAATCTGGATCCCTGGATCTAATACAATATACAAGTTGGTAGTCGTCAGTAAATTCTCAACAAGTGAACTATTTTACGTCAAACCATCAAGTTAAGGATATGCAGAAATTTTGAAAATTCAGTGGAATTCCACTTCAACAATGCCTTTCCTTTGTGACACCAAGTTAAGACGTATCTAAACACATAGAGAAGCTGATGTTTTGGTGCTGGTGCTGTTTCAGTGCACCAGTTTCAGTTTCTTACACTTCCATGTGGAATATTAATGGGTGACAACTCAATTTGGGCAGTATTTATTGTGACTAATAATTATTGTGACTGTCACTGTAGGCCTCAATTTGATTTTCTGAGTATATCATGGACTTTGTCGGTGCTTGAACACCCTGCAGCTGCAGGCTTGATTATTAAGAGAGTAAAACAAATTAACTACAACATGCTACCTGTAGAGGAGAGCTTGAGCACGTTCTTTAGTTTCAGTGGGGGTTAATGTAGAGAGGCTTTGTTCTAGGCTGGTTCGGAGCGTTTCTGTTGGTCCAGTTATCTTGAAATTGGCACACAATGTAAAGGGCAGCAGCTAAGCTTAGATTATTCAAATATAAATCCTTTTTTTTTTTTTTTTTTTGACTGAGTTTGAGATAATTACAGTACAGCACGTTGAGTACAGATAAGTGAACTCATTATTTTTTTTATATTATTTTTTTAAAACATGTGCTTAAATGTGTCCTAATACTCATCGTCTCACATTGTACATCGAAAGAAAATCTCCAAGTATTGTGATATGACATTTTTTCCATATCATCCACCTTTTTACATAAGTGTTCATAGTTTCCACATAATTTAGAGGTGTAAGTGATCGTTAATTGTAAGGAAACTAAACAACCCTGGATTTATTTACAGTGGAGGACATAGGGAGGATCTCTGCAATACAAATAGTTATTTTATTTACTCTCCAAAACCACCAGGGAACCTACTTTTTTGATTTTTTTTAAACGTTAATAATGGTAACATGCTGAAAAAGCTCCATTTATAAACTTTTCTGGCCTTAAAGTGCTCTGCATGTACCTTCTCTGCCCTCAACGGGTTAAATAACACATGTGAAAACAATGTCTCAGACATCGGGCAGCAGATTTGTAACTATTTTATGCGAGGTAGTTCTTAATGGCGTGAAATGTTCAGACGTCTGGTTCCCGTCACCGCTGCTGCGAACAGTTCGGACCCAGAACAGTACATTCCATCTCTGAATGAACGCTTGCTGTCTCAAAGATTTCATTGTGTTGAAGTTTTGACATGGTGGTGATGACGTTGTTCAGGGGAGATGTTCCACGCTCGGTTCCTCTGCAGACTTATGAGCGCGCTGGTGGGTTTTCGCTTTTAATGTAATCACAAAAGGTCGTACGGGCTTTCTTTTAGACTCACAGAAAGGCCGAGTACTGCAGAGGCATCCCGTCAAACCTACCTTTGTAGGAACGCTTGCGTAACATGAAAAACCAGAAGAGTGTGTGTACCAGGTTAGTGAAGGCCTCTTTCAGTGCTGTGCGTAAAGGTGGGTGACGTCACACTTGAAGACATGTGAGTTATAGTGTGTCTGACGTTTGGAAGGGAGGTTAGAATGAAGAAAACATGCTAGAAAAAAATAACAGCCCTGCCATGTTTACAGACGGAGGAGAAGGAAACGTATCACCCCCTATAGTGTGTATGTATTTACTATAGTGTGTGTGTGGGCATATATATATATATATATATATATATATATATATATATATATATATATATATATATATATATATATATATATATATATATATATATATATATTTGTGTGTGTGTTTGTATGTATGTATGTGTGTGTGTGTGTGTGTATATATATATATATATGTATGTATGTATATGTGTGTGTTTGTAATAATAAACTAGAGGACAAGTCAGACAAAATTAATCAAATAATTATTGTGGTTTTTGTACAGATGCTGTAGTTTGGTCCTACAGAGCTCTCTATGATCTAAATCTCTTTATGATCATTTGTAGATATCAGTATATGTAGGAAAGGACATTGTGGCATACTTTATGGCATTAAAATAATCAATTTGCCCCTAACGGTGTTATAAAGTTTATTATAATTATTATTATAATTATTAATTTTTGTATTTATTTGTTTATTATCTTGGGCGTTGCGAGTTACTATTAGTTTTGGAGAGCTGAAATAATCTTGGTACAAAATAACTGAGTGTGTTCTTCTGAGAAGTTCTCGGATGGAGGTACTTCAGGAATCAGTGACCAGAATCAGACATTTAATTAAGTAATTCATTTTTTTAAATTAATTAATTTATTTTTAACTCTTTTGTTGGATGCTGGTTAACATTGTGGCCACATACATCGTCAGAAGTTGTTAACAGTGAGTGAAAAAGACCACAAGCTCGCAGAACAGCTAGTTTAAAACATTTAGAACACTAAATTTAATAAGACCCTTCGAACACTAACACCCCCACTCGTGTTCAAGTTGAAGATGTAATATAGGCTAAAGCTAGCAAGAGTTGGTCTTTCTTCAGTGATTAAGATCTGGAGAATACAATCCTGCTTTTAAAGTTTATAAGCTGAAGTAGTGCGTCGACTAGACAATTTAAACTAGGGGGCGACGTTGCTCGTTAGCACATTTATCTAGTGCAAGTTAACATTGCTTGAAAAGACGAAATAAATAATAACGCTAAATAACGTATGCTGTGCGAAATACTCATTACATGCTGTAAAAAAAATATAGTACTATATATAAAAATAATAATATTCAAGGAAACAGGATGGTTGTGCAGCTTAAGCAGTGCGAGGAACAAGGGCTGAATAAGCGACAAGTAGAGGAGTACAGGTCAGTGTGTTGGGAATCTGCCCTGAGTGAGTACATGCAGTTTGGAGGCTGTAGGTTAAATGATACCATGATGTCTGGGTGCGCTAGAAAATTAATGGGAGTCTATGGGAGGAAAAAGGAGGGATGGAAAAAAAAATTACAGACAAACGAGTGCTGGTCTAACCGATACTGCAGTTGTGGTTGGGGGTATGCTCTGAGTCAGTGTATGTGAAATGGGGTCTGTCGGTCGAGCAGAAGTTTAGTAGATTGGTGTGCACTTTTCTATCCTATTCATACTTTATGGGTAAAAAATGTGGGAAAAAATCTGATTTCCGGAATCCGTGCACACAATCAGACCAGACAATGGGAGTTGTTGATATTTCATAAACTTTGGGATGAGATACGCAGCGAAGATCTGGCAGAAAGACTAATAGACTAAAAAAAAATAACAAAATAGTTGTTATAATTAATTATACAACCATAAGAATAATAATCTTTTAAAAAAATAATTAAAAAACTGTTTTTCTCTGTACATCAAGAACAGACTAGCAGTGTTATGGATCTTTAAAAAGTTTTTAACAGACTAACAGTGTTAACATTTATAAGATACTATTAAAAAATATAAATAACAATGTTCTGTATTCAACATTTCACACGCTAAATTCAATTAGCAGGACTAATTACGCGCTCTAATTATCAGTCATGCATTTCAGGAGAATTTAAGTGCTGATAAAATCCGTGATGTACCTAGAAGAGCATGCTGTGATGTCATTTATCTTGAAATTAATAACTATGCTCATTAGCAGCTCTGGTACAGATTGGTGTAATCAGTGGGGCGTGTCCCGGCTTTTGGCTTATTTGCAGCAGTCCTGTTCAGAGTTGTGTGTTCTTGTTAAGAGACCACATCTGGACCTGCAAAGCGACGTCCGTGTAAGAAGATGATACGGTAGTCGGTGAAAATGGGTTCAGGTTGCCCGGGGTACAACAAAAGTTTATAAATAAACCTGTTAGATGTCCCGGATGACTTGTGGAGGGTAAATACTTCATAAAGCTTTGGTTGTTTTGGCCTTTTCTGTTTTGCATGGCCGAAAAAAACCTTATTTAATCTGCTTTAGCTGATGTTTACTAAGTATTAGTGCAGTTTTGTTTGTTACTGAAGTGACTTTATAAAAAAGCTCTGAGGGTTTTTCCCTGTTAGGAGAGACGTGACCTCTTTTGGATCTGGTTACGACTCTACAAAAAGCAGGGAGGTGTGCTGCTGCTACTGTAGCCTTCAGCTGAAGAGTACATGCTAGTAATAGAGTATTAAAGAATTTTATATATATATAGACCCAACATTAAAAATGAACTCAGTTGAATAGAGTATGAAGTAAATACATTATCATGTAAACTAGTCAGTAATGAGTTTTAGGCACCTGATGATGAAATGATAGTTAAAAGCCGTTTATTTAAAGTACGTATTTACTTTGCTCAGAAAACACATGAATAATAGAATAGAACAAATTCAGTTAACCCTTTAATATCGCAACCTGGTCAAAAGTGACCCGCCTGAGATTTTAGCTTCAATATCTTTGCAATAATTTATTTCATCTCATTAAAGCTTTTGTTAATTCCTCAATTTACTTGTCTTTGATAATCGCGAATCCTGATTTCACTTCAGTCTGTTTTGTCTCCTTATTGCATTAAATATTATTTAATATTTAGTAGGGATGTGTTTAAAAAATTGATTTTTCGATTCAAATCGATCTTCATTTGAATAATCCGATATCGATTCGTATAAACCCAAGATCGATCTTTAAAATTAGCCCCCCCATTTTGGATTCAGAAACCGTGACTGTATATAAACACTAATGTTTTTAGTAATGGTAGGTGTTCCTTGTACGTTTACCACATTAGTTCTCTGAAAAAACATATTGTAACTGAAATATCTCTAAATGAATCGATATTGAATCGAATCGGAAATCGAATTAAATTGGGACCTTGTGAATCGGGATCGAATCGATCCAGGAAATCAGTGTCGATACCCAGCCCTGTTATTTATTTAGTTTTTAAGTAAATAAATATCAGATAATTGGAAAAATGAACTAAGTAGTAGGAGTAAGTAAAATTCATGCCCAAGTAAAGTTTATATTGGGTACCCAAATACGCCCCCACCCCATTAACGGGGAGGGGTGATATATATTTATTTTTATTATAATTTTTAAATATAGGAATATCCTGATAAATTCTCAGTATTGTCCAGAGTTAGTGTAAATATTAACATGCATTCTCTGCTTCTTGATTGGTCTGCAGTCTCTTGTGGTCCGTATGTACATCCACTTCATCACCTCACACTCCTCCTCTCTGCTGTACCGTAATGTTTACATCATTTAATTCTGCTGAGTGTTAAAAACATACTCACTGTCATTCAGAGTGGTCTGGTGTGAAATGCTCTGTTCACAGTGGAGGTGAATGGAACCAGAGTTGTGACTGTGGTTATGAATACGTAGATGTTTTTGGTCTACGGCCGAGACGTGTGTAGGTTCTCTTTGGACAGTGAATGAAATTGTAACGTTATTGGATAACGTATTGAACGTTTGACCCGTCACTGTGTGTGGACCGTTTGACCGCACGTGTTCACTTTGTACTGTATGAGAGTCGGTGTGTCTGTACTCGTCTCTAATCTTAACCCACTAGTGAGACTGCAGAACAGTCCAAACGAGCTGGTCCACAGTCACGTCTACAAACTTCAACAACAATAGCTGTTTTCTCTCTCTCTCTCTCTCTCTCTCTCTCTCTCTCTCTCTCTCTTTTTGGTTGTCTCTCTGTCTGTCTCTAGTTTTGGGTCTGTCTCTCTGTCTCTCTTTTTGGGTCTCTCTCTCTGTCTCCTTCTTTTTGGGTGTCTCTCTCTCTGTCTCTTTCTTTTTGGGTCTCTCTCTCTTTGTCTCTTTCTTTTTGGGTCTTTGTCTCTTTCTTTTTGGGTCTCTCTCTCTTTGTCTCTTTCTTTTTGGGTCTCTCTCTCTTTGTCTCTTTCTTTTTGGGTCTCTCTCTCTGTCTCTTTCTTTTTGGGTGTCTCTCTGTCTGTCTCTTTCTTTTTGGGTCTCTCTCTCTCTCTCTCTTTTTGGGTCTCTCTCTCTGTCTCTTTCTTTTTGGGTCTCTCTCTCTGTCTCTTTCTTTTTGGGTCTCTCTCTCTGTCTCTTTTTGGGTCTCTGTCTCTTTCTTTTTGGGTCTCTCTCTCTCTCTCTCTGTCACTTTGGGTCTCTCTCTCTCTCTGTCTTTTTGGTTGTCTCTGTCTGTCTCTAGTTTTGGGTCTGTCTCTCTGTCTCTCTTTTTGGGTCTCTCTCTCTGTCTCCTTCTTTTTGGGTGTCTCTCTCTCTGTCTCTTTCTTTTTGGGTCTCTCTCTCTTTGTCTCTTTCTTTTTGGGTCTCTCTCTCTTTGTCTCTTTCTTTTTGGGTCTCTCTCTGTCTCTTTCTTTTTGGGTCTCTCTCTGTCGCTTTCTTTTTGGGTCTCTCTCTCTGTCGCTTTCTTTTTGGGTCTCTCTCTCTTTGTCTCTTTCTTTTTGGGTCTCTCTCTCTCTCTCTTTCTTTTTGGGTCTCTCTCTCTGTCGCTTTCTTTTTGGGTGTCTCTCTGTCTGTCTCTTTCTTTTTGGGTCTCTCTCTCTCTTTTTGGGTCTCTCTCTCTCTCTGTCTCTTTCTTTTTGGGTCTCTCTCTCTCTCTCTGTCATTTTGGGTCTCTCTCTCTCTCTGTCTTTTTGGGTCTCTGTCTCTTTCTTTTTGGGTCTCTCTCTCTCTCTCTCTTTTTGGTTGTCTCTGTCTGTCTCTAGTTTTGGGTCTGTCTGTCTCTCTTTTTGGGTCTCTCTCTCTGTCTCCTTCTTTTTGGGTGTCTCTCTCTCTGTCTCTTTCTTTTTGGTTCTCTCTCTCTTTGTCTCTTTCTTTTTGGGTCTCTCTCTCTTTGTCTCTTTCTTTTTGGGTCTCTCTCTCTCTTTGTCTCTTTCTTTTTGGGTCTCTCTCTCTTTGTCTCTTTCTTTTTGGGTCTCTCTCTCTTTGTCTCTTTCTTTTTGGGTCTCTCTCTCTTTGTCTCTTTCTTTTTGGGTCTCTCTCTCTGTCGCTTTCTTTTTGGGTCTCTCTCTCTGTCTCTTTCTTTTTGGGTCTCTCTCTCTGTCTCTTTCTTTTTGGGTCTCTCTCTCTCTCTGTCTCTTTCTTTTTGGGTCTCTCTCTGTCTCTTTTTGGGTCTCTCTCTCTCTGTCTTTTTGGGTCTCTCTCTCTCTCTGTCTTTCTTTTTGGGTCTCTCTCTCTCTCTGTCTTTTTGGGTCTCTCTCTCTCTCTCTGTCTTTTTGGGTCTCTCTCTTTGTCTCTGTCTTTTTGGGTCTCTCTCTCTGTCGCTTTCTTTTTGGGTCTCTCTCTCTGTCGCTTTCTTTTTGGGTCTCTCTCTCTGTCTCTTTCTTTTTGGGTCTCTCTCTCTCTCTGTCTCTTTCTTTTTGGGTCTCTCTCTCTCTCTGTCTCTTTTTGGGTCTCTCTCTCTCTCTCTCTGTCTTTTTGGGTCTCTCTCTCTGTCTTTCTTTTTGGGTCTCTCTCTCTCTCTGTCTTTCTTTTTGGGTCTCTCTCTCTCTCTGCCTTTTTGGGTCTCTCTCTTTGTCTCTTTCTTTTTGGGTCTCTCTCTCTGTCTTTCTTTTTGGGTCTCTTTCTGTCTTTTTTCTTTCTCTTTCTTTGCCTGTCTCTGCGTCTTTCTCTCTCTCTTGCCGTGTCGCTCACTGCCTCCATCTTTCTGCATGTCTCTCTTACTTCCTCTCCCTTTCTCACAATGTCACTGTGTCGCTCCCTGTCTCTCTCTCTCTCTCTCTCTCTCTCTCTCTCTCTGCCATGCTACGCTGTGTCTCTCTGTCTTTTGTTTGCTGTTTCTTTCCCTCGGCGAGCTCCGTGCAGCCTCGTGCCGACGCTGGACACCTGTAGGTGTGGTATAAGTTAAGTTGTGCGGCGCTCGGCTGCAGTTTCCTTGCGCGCCTGCGGGTTCCTGGAGGTTTGTTCTGTTGAGCGGGCCGGTCAAGGCCGTTCGCGCGTTTAGCTTTTATCAACTCCGCTGGGAGAAAATAGAACTGGGCGTGAGTCCAGGATCACGGCCCTATTTTACAGCCTGTATGGAAAACAACGTCTCCAAACACAACGTGGCTACTGGTTTACATAAGGAGCCCCAAGGCCTAATTTATTTGTCAGTTTGTAGTTGGAAGCTCCAGTCAGGTGCTATCTTTTGTGTATGGCGCCGTCAGCAGCCAGTGTTCGGTGCAGCCGATGAAGCATTTGAGAAGTTACATAAGCCGTAACACAGAGGCAGTACTTCATACTGTTCTTCTTTTGAAGCGCAACAGGTTCTCACAAGGCTGTTTAAAGCTGTCCCGGTCCAGCGTGGTTATGCAACAGTGTTGATTATGAAAATGTGCTTTAAACAAGCTCTGTTGCGTGTCACGCTCAAAAGACCACTCTTAATTATGCTGGAAAAGAGCAACTCGGACGCAAGTCAACTGCGAGTGACCACTTTCGCTGGTCCAGCCTAACGAGGCCATTAGAATAGATAGGTCTGACGGGCTGTGTTGTGCCGATGTGATATATATAATTTATTTTTCCTTTACAGGAGAGACCATTATTAACTTTTAATTGAAGTTAATAGAGCTATATAGTTTTCCCAAAGTTATTTTGGAGCAATTCTATTCTTCTTATTTTTCCACAGTGTAAATGGCAGAAAAATAAAAATAGCCAATGGACATTTTAGTATGCGGTGATGCTGAATAGGTGTATATTTCTCTTATTGTAATATAAGTATCTAGTAAGATGCTAGTATTGTGTACTATTATTAATATACTGATTATATTAGTAGAAGTGAATCAGTAAGTTAAAACATCTTGACAAACGTGTGATGTCTTGATTCGTCTGAGGCTAGAGATATAAAATTTTCAATTATGCTTATCATGTTGCTCTGTTAGAGCATCTGTGCCCTAAAGCCAGCCCACCTGGTCTGTTAGGATTGGTCAACTGCCAGAGTGGCATCCTGCTATCTTGCCTCCCTGCCCCCCTCCAACCAGGCAGAACATGTTGGTATATCCATCTTTGCAAGCTAGACTGGAGTAGTATGTTTCAGAGTGGTCAGATTTTAACTGTCCGTGTCGGCTCAAGCCAAGATTGGTGGTATGCAATAAGGACGGTGTTGTGAAATGACATCACCTTGTAACAGGGCTGTAGCTCCAACAAGGCGTTTCAGGCTGCTCAGAAAAATGGTTTCTGTGGTTGAGTTTCTCCCACTGGCGTGTACTTCGGTCTTAATAATGTATGTTTACATACAGAATGTTTACATGTACAAAACGTTGCGACACACTAGTGAAAAGGTGTAAAATTATGAGCTGTCCTGTACCGTGCCTTCTTGTGAAAGCAGTCCAGGCTGTAATGAGTAGGACTAAGCTGTGGCTTAAAAGGCAGATTCATGTAAATGAGTTGATTTTGATGATGTAAAAAAATTGGAGCTGGTTGTAGGATTGCTAAATTCAGGGAATTTTCAAAGTTGTGAAATTTACCATGGGAATTAATGGGTAATTATGGCAATTAATAATAAACCAAAGCATAATCTTGGCTAAAATTATTACATATGATGCTAAAACAGTTGCTGTTCATTCGTCCATCACCTATACAGCATATGTCCAAATTAGGAATTCACCGATACCACTTTTTCTTTACCGATACCAGCTTTTCAGGTATCTGCCGATACAGAGTACCGATACAGATACCAACTCTGACTTAAATGCTATATGATATATGGCTATAAATGCTGATATTTATAGTGTTTCACTTTTTATATGTTGTATTTTTTTATGACCTATACTGAATAAGATATAATAACCTTGAAAGAAAACCATTTACTGGTTGAGTAACTGCACATTAAAAAGTTTCAGAGCTATGAAAAAAAAAATGGCACAATGCAGAAACACGTGCAGCCATTTAAGCTTCATGGTATTGCCGCTCTCTATTACCGATACTGTATGTAAGTGCCAGTATCGGTGCAACACTAGTCCAAATGATTTCTAGGGGCGGGAGTTGCGTTTATTTGATTGTTTTTTGATTGAACTTTTGACAGTTCAATGAAAGCATTAGAGATTGATAGATTGATGGGTCATAGTTATTACTTGTATTATGCCTTCATGTGTGCTGTTGACAAAGATACACTGATAGTGTATGATATAGTTCTTTTAAATGATCCAATATTTTTTTTATTAATTTCAATAAATTCCCAAATTTCCATTGAAACTTTACATTTTGAAGTATTTCCTAAATTTTCATAGAAAGTCACAAGTAATTTATTCAAAATGTATCTAATTTTCTGCCCATTTGCAACCCTTAAGAAGTTTATATACATTTATGCAAGTTTTTAAAAAAAACTTTTAATTATTGTACTAATTGTGATTAGTTGAAACCTGTTGTGATTGGTTTTAAGGCTTATTTGTATATCAGTACTGTGAAGGTTGGTGTTGTAAGAGCGATAAACAGACACTACACTGAGCTGGTCTTCTGTGAAAGCCAGCTCTCTGTCCCTCAGTCTTGATTATTGCTGTTATTGTGCTGACTGTGGCATAAAGCTACCACACCTGTTCCAGGTATCTACCCAGGGACATGTGCTGACTCACTGGTTGATGATCACAGGACCTCGTTTGACCTACATTCAGAGCCTAGCGCACTCGTGGCCCTCTTTGTTTTCTCATGTCAGTCTGCCCTCTGACCCCTCAGACCACTTTCCCCTTGTGTGAATAAAACGGCCTCCTGCACCAGTTATGTTTTTTCTGGCCTGATGTTGGCGACCAGTATGTATGGCTGATACGGAGACAGTAGCTTATTAAATGTTTATGTACTGTCGCTCATTAAGGTGCAGTGAATGTTAGACAGACTGAAACTGGAATGTTGGACCTTCCAGACGTTATAGTTACTGTATACTATATAGTTAACTTTTCCAATATACACTCACTGCACACTGTATCAGCTCCACTGACCATATAGGAGCTACACTTACAGACTGTAGTTCATCTGATTCTCTGTATACTTTATTACCCTGTGCTTTACCCCCACAGAGCAGGTACTATTAGAGAAGTGGGTCATTCCCAGCACTGCTTTGACTCTGACTTGGTGGTGGTGGTTTGTGTTGTGCTGGTGCGAGTGGGTCAGACACAACAGTGTGGTCCTCCTGACGTCTGATCAGTTGTAAGAGAAGAAAGAAGCAGCAGTGCCACGTATAAAAGAACACTTAATTTGAATACAAGTGTTTTTATTTAGTATTTGTAGTATTTTTAGTACTTTATGGCACAAAATCCACTTAAACTGGACTTTTAGCCTCAGGTATTTACGCTTCAGTCAAATCAAATATGTTCACCGTTAGTCTGACTGAAATCCGATTGTTGTTGTTTGGGGTGGAATTTGCTCAGTGGCAGCTCAGTTCTGCTGGATCTGTTTAGATACACCTTCGCAGGCCAGACTGGAGCAGGATGTTTCTGATTGGTCACTTTGTACTGTTTTAGTTAGAGATGGAAGAATTGATTGGCTATGTATCAGATAATCAATTTAGCTGATCCCGAGGGCTGATCGACAGCCTTAAACAAATGAGCCTAATTTCTGTATTTCCATCTAGTGTTACATCCAGGAGGAAGAGCCTTCTGTGAAACCCCCTCCGGCCAGCTCCCTGCAATTCCTATCTGCACCACTAGGTGGAAAAACATACCCTTTCATTTTCCACATATTCCTTGATCAGTATTGGCTGATCTCGCTGAAAGGTGATTGAAATCAGCCCCAAAAACACTGATCTGTCCATCTCTAGTTTTAGTGCTGTGTGCATTGCCAGTAGGGTTATTAGATATACGT
Organism: Megaleporinus macrocephalus; assembly: GCA_021613375.1. Classification (NCBI taxonomy): domain Eukaryota; kingdom Metazoa; phylum Chordata; class Actinopteri; order Characiformes; family Anostomidae; genus Megaleporinus; species Megaleporinus macrocephalus. The sequence continues at coordinate 31,541,614 of CM038726.1, read as the reverse complement.
TGGCGAGGATGGTGCTTCTCCTTCCAGCTCCTGATTTTGGTAGAGAGGAAGTGGTATTCTTCAGAGGATGGGGGTCTGACCTCATTTTCACATTACAGACTATATAATCAGGACTAAACTTAATGTTCTCCAGTCTGTCTGTAGTTTAAGAACTGTGAAAAGAACAATATAGAGTTTGGCTGCTCCTGGTCATGAATGCGTGCACTCCCCCAAATAAAGAAACCCCTCAAACTGGGCAACAAGTGACCAGTTGTTGGTCCGGAATTCCTCCGGTCAGTGCGTCCCTCCTCCTGGTCTGAGCTGTGGTCTTCTTGCTGGATGGCTGATTTATCCACTCGCTTGCATTGCTGGCATTCCTCCCCGGCATTCCCCAGAAAGAGGGCTTAGCTTGAGGGAAGAGGTGGAGCGCTCTCACTCTATCTTTCTCTCTCTCTCTCTCTCTCTCTCGTTCTCTCTCTCTCTGTGTTTTTATCTTGGTGGTTCTCTTGCACTTTGACGTTCTCACCTGTTCTCTTTTGTCTTCTTTTTTTCCCCTGTTTTTCCCTTTTCTCTAATTGGCAAGCACTAATTGGGCATATTATATCCCCCACCCCAACCCCCCCCCCCCCCCACCGGACCCCCCGCCCTTTTTCCCCCCAAAACAGTCAATCTCAATTTTGTGTAATTTCCTGAAAGACTATACTCTTCAATGGAGCAAGACAATGTAACGAAAGAATGAAGAAGTGCGCTCGTCTTTGTGTCAGATCCTTGCTTTTGAATGGCGACCATCTGTGTTGGTGAATGTCTAATGGGAGATCGGACGCAGCTCGGTTTTTCATAAAGTGAGCAGGCGATTATCGCCTGCCTGAAGCGGCTCCGTAAGAGTAACAGTGACAGGATATTTTATAGGTTGGAAGTCTTAACATGTCTATAATGAACATCAGCAGTTGTACAGTATAGGCTGTGAAATAAAGGACGTTCAGAGTCTCCAGATTCTGATGTACGCCCGGTTACAACCTCAAAGTCATCCTGATGATGATGCAGTCTAAGCAGTGAGGCATAATTGTTTGTTAGACTTGGCATGTGTAAGTGTAGAAGCTGTGTCCGCTTCCTTGGCTATCCTGTACAACGTATTGATTCCAGATCCGACTCTGCTTGTTGATTTTGATCTTTATGCATTCTCAGTTTAGAACTAATGTTCACCTGTAAACAATCTCAAAGAATTATGTGTATAAATTTGTGTGTGTACGTCAGTGCTGAGAATGATCCGCCTCCCTAAAAGTACCTGCTCTGGTCTACATACACACACCCCAATCAGCCATAACATTAAAACTACCACTTACCCCCACAGGACCACCACAGAACGGGTACTATTAGAGAGGTGGATCATTCCCAGCAGTGACATTGTGGTGGTTGTGTTATGCACTGGATCAGACACTGCTATATATACAGATCAGCGTTTTTGAGGCCGATACCGATTGCCGATCATCTTCCAATGTGATCGGCCGATACCGATCGAGGGCGGGGCTATATGCCACGGCAGGGCTACATGTAGTTATTAGCGCAAGCAAGTCATAAAACATGGTCTAAACTGGTTTATTACAAATTTTAACGAGCTCATATGAAACGGCATAATATTTTTAACAAAATTAACAGTAAATAAACAAAGTCGGTCATACAAATATCGCCAATACTGTAATCATTACATTTAGGGGGTTCAGTGAAGTGCTAGCTGGAAATACAGAAATTAGGCTCATTTGCCATTGATCAGCTTTCGGGATTGACTTAATTGGCCGATCACATATTTTGATTAAAAATCGGCTGATATTGATACATAGCCGATCGATCTTTCCATCTTTTGAGAACCTAATTTGGGAAGCATGATTATTCCCTATGTTATTAGGAAATAAGTGCTAGTGTCTCCGTGTGGTGTATATTAGCCGTTTCGTTAGTCCTACTGCAGGTAACCCTGCTTTCGCCTGAACGTGCAGTTGTGGATTATGTAATACTTCTGCTTCCTCAGTGCGTTGCCCATGTTTCACAGTGACTGTTTCGCTTTGCGCTCACCCGCTCTCTCTGCCTGTCTACCTGCCTTTCAGATTGCAGCTAAAATGGGGGGAGACCAGATGACTCATCTGAACCACTCCTCTCCTGTTGTTGACCCTTCCCTCTACGGCTACGGAGGTCAGAAACGCTCCCTAGACGAAGGAGGTAAGGCCTGTGAGACCCACAAACGTATATGAGGCAGGAATAGACTCTGGGGTGGTCAGTCCATGACCAGTTTAGGCTAGAAATGAGCCCAGGGGTGGTCTTGAGTTCTGCACAGTACTATAATATCCTTATATTGCAGGTTGTCAGTATAAATGCCTGCAGTGCTAAATATTAAAATAATATTTGAAGACTTGCACTGTAGAGTACACATCAAGGTGAAATGTTGGTTTTGACTGACAGCTTGTGTAAGTTAAGCTGAAAACAGGAAAGTTCACCATGCCCCGTGTACTTTTGGGGTGGGCTTGGTACTCAGGCAGGCTGCAGGGAGCTTTCTTGGGGGTTTTCCTGGTCACCACGCACTCGGTCTTTGCATGCAGGACTCAGTTGTGCACGTGTGGGTGTAGATGTATGTGTGGCGTACGCGGTGCAGGACGCAGAGCTCTTCAGCTTGCTGTGTTATTTCAGGGGGGGATTATACCTTAGAGCACAAAGTACATTAACCGTCAGGCCACGGCAAAGTCTGTCATTGTGAGGGCGCTGAAGTTTCTCTCCTTGAACCTGCTGCACAAAAAATAAAAAGCTTTTTAAAACCACCAACGGGACAGAACTATCTGAACACGGGTTCTTCAGCCGAGCGAGGCCGTTTCAGGAAGTGAGAGGGTTTTTATTTGAGCTGCACAGTGAGCTTCAAACTCAATTCTGCAACCGTGCATAGGAACCCTTATTTGCTGTTCGCAGTAAAGCACACAGAGCACAGGTGGGTGCCAAAGGACAGCAGTGACCTCTGTATGAAGAGCTCCATGTAAAGCATATTAAATATGCATATTAATTCAACTTTTTATTATTTGTATGCTTGATAAACAGGTTTTGTGCTTGCTATTGTCTAATTTCGAATGCTGCTATAATGAAATCACATAATAGGTGTCATCCTGAAAGCAAATTTTAATGTTTGTTATTGTTTTTGTTCATGTGCATGCTCGTTAGGGGTGTAAGAAATATTGAGTATTGCGATATTGTTTAGTGATACTGTATCGATTATCAAAAACACAGTATCAATGCAAAGATTCCGGGCAGACAGTGAACCGTTGTGTTTAAACCTCTGACCACTAGAAATCCATTTGTAATCAGTTTTCAGCTCCACTCCAACAATAACAAGTAGCACAAAGACGTTGCTGTTGTAAGCATTGGCCAACGTGCATATAGTGGTATGTTAATTGTAAGATTTTAAAAACTGCAGTATCTCTTGCCTTGCTATATTGCAGTGTATTGAATCGTGATATTCAATACAAAGCCCTAGCCAAAAATAAACTTTGTCTCAGTTTTTATGGACATAATATACACAGAATATACACACGGACACCCACAATATATAAATGACAATGACAGCTATTGTTTACATAGAAAAGTGAATGTAAATCTAATGGGTATTGATAATTAGATTCAACTTAATATATTATACTTTATATATTTTGTGTATATATATATTTTTTTATCTTTATCTATTGGTGAATGGAGGAACAGCAAAGTAATAATTCCATTGTACAGTGTAACTGTCTGTTTCTGCTGTGCATATGACAAAACTCTTGAATCTTAAATAATAATAAGATACTCTGCTCTTCTGAGGATAGTATGGTATGATTGGGTTGTGGTTTAGGTACAAAGTTGGCTTTAACAGGCCAGCAGTAAAACATGTGGCTGTGAATGTTGTAAGGCTATGTAGAGCCACTAATATGAATAAAGCTAAACCCCAGCTGAGAGTAGAACAGGCCCTGTAGGTCGTCTACGATGTGAAGTTACGCGTGAGCCTCATGGTAAAAGCCTGACTACTATGTTATTGTGAAAAGTAAGCACTAGTGTGGCTGTGACGGTTATGCAACAGCAAACCTAAGAATATAAATGTTGTGTGTTGTGATATTGACCCACTTCTGGTTCTGTGATATCAAGTGAGCGATATCAACACTGCCTTTTGTAGATGTGACCACAGAATGAATAGAGTGCACTAGAGAGGACCTTGAACCGCTTGCTTTGTAGCCTGTTGTTTTCTGCTCTAGCTTGGCCTAGTTAAAGCGTTGGTTAATGGGAGTCAGGTTTGTACGGCTTTTGGAGCTCAAACTGCGTGAACTTGCCCAAAAGGCTGGATTTAGATCTGCTGTTCTGCTTGTGTAAACTTGTTTTCCTTCCTGAACCTGAGAACATGTGTAAAATTAGGACTGCTCAGTTGTAGCAGGAATCATAATCACAGTTGTTTTGGGCATTATTGATTATATTTAATTTATTTACTGGTTTAGGCTTTGGGTTAAGGCTTTGGGTTAACAGTGGATTTGTCTAAACTTAAGATACAATTGTATTAAAACCAAAAAAAGTTTGTAAACACTGTTTTTCTTATTATATTTATTTGAAATTTTAACATTTTATCTGGTTAATCACTCAGCCCTAATGTGAAGTGAAGAATAACTTAAGAACGGCTGCTCTGAGTCACAGTGTGGCACAAAAATAAGTGAAATAAGAGTTTGCCTACCGCTGGCTTGTGTGTTCAGAATAATGACTCTGACACGTATGGATGCCACACACTGGACACGCAGTGCAGTGAACATTATATACAGGAGCTAGTTAGTTATTGGGCTACATACAATATTGAAAGCATCAGACACTGAATAATCTAATAGTTTGTGATGATGTCCTATTGGAAAAGGAATCAAATGTTTGGTGCATCGTGCCGACCCTACATCTGACAAGTCCTATGACTCAAAGATGTCAGACCACAACTATAAATGTCCCGCTATTCATTAATAGATGCTTTTAGATACTGTTTGTGACACAGACCTGCATCTTTCTCATACTCCATGGTGTCAAGCTGTAACTCTGAAGACAGCAGGATGTTTTTATTTATTTATTTATGTATATATACACATACATACAATAAACCTTAGAAGTAGCTCTAGCTGCTAAAGTGGCAGTTTGCCAGCACTAGCTACAAGGGCTGTGTGTTGGCAAGAACCTGGCGATACAATACGTATCGTGATACAGCGGTCACGATTCAGTAAATCGCAAAGTGATGTACTATATAAACAGGTTTCTCAATGCTTACAATAGCATTGCGCCCTTGTGCTGCTTGTTAATGTTGGAGTGGAGCTGATAATGGATTACAACACCGCCATCTAGTGGTCAGAGGTTTAAACACAACACTCACTGCTTCATTGTCTGCTAGAAATCTGTGTATTGACACTGTTTTTGAGAATTGATACATTTTGTAATCAACATATCGCCATATTAAATTTTTCGATATTCGGGCTAATGTTCACATGTTGCTTGACGAATGCTGAGTATTCGGACATACTACTGTTGTACTATACTACTCCGTAGGCGACATTAGTAGTAAGTTTTAGGACAAGCCCCAAGCTAGTAACAATAACTAAGGTCACTTACTGTTAGCATTCGTTAATGAGTTCTGTGTACTTCAAGCTCTTGCCTTTTGTGATCTCAGTATAGATTTAATTATATGTAATAATGATTTAATACCTCCCTTTTTTTTTTTTTAACAGTAATTTGTTGGGTGATGTGGTGCATCCAGTGTGTGGTGGGTGGCCTTCAGCAATGCGGCCTTGCCCTTGAGTAGTATCTGCTTTTAGCTGATTGTGCTGAAGGTTGATCAGCGCTGGGCGCAAAAACCCTCCTCAGTCCGTCTCTAGTACTAAAGATTCACCTTTCTTTGTTTAAGTTACATGGTATAATTTATATAGCCATGATTGTTTCACCCAGGCTTCATATTCAATATCAATCAATATTATTAAATACGGTTCAGTGTTAGTTTTATATTTATTGGCGTGTACGTAAACACAGACATCCTTCAGTAACTGAACTGATCAGTAATCAGTTCTTGGTCTCAGAGGCCGCTTGTAGTCCAAAGGAGACGTAGACTGGACGTTGGTTTTGTGTACATGTGGAACTGCTGAACGTCTGAAGAGGATCTCTGACGACGTTCAGTTACCTGTCTAGTTTTCCCACCAGTAAAATGTAGCACATGCACGTGTGTGAAAATGCTCTCATCGTCTCTGAAGTGCTGTACTGTGCAGAAGTCACAACCACCTCTCATTTATTCGGTTTCCTGTCGAACCACAAGCAAGTTTTTCATTTGTCAGCATCAGGAACAAAACAGATGGCATGCATTTCACAGGAAACTAAGAAGCTTCAGCAACTAAAAATATTATAAATGGTTTTCTTCAGTATCTCTATTGCAGCTTTTATTCTTTACCAGGCTGTCTCAGTGGTGTACTACACACTGATACTACACAGTATGTACTGTATAGTAAAATATTCACATGCTACATACTTTCTTACTAACAGGATGTGTTCATACATCTTACCCTCCACCATGTCCTCTAAGAGTAATACTTCAATACTCTCCACTACTCCTCTAAGAGTAATACTTCAATACTCTCCACTGCTCCTCTAAGAGTAATACTTCAATACTCTCCACTACTCCTCTAAGAGTAATACTTCAGTACTCTCCACTGCTCCTCTAAGAGTAATACTTCAATACTCTCCACTGCTCCTCTAGGAGTAATACTTCAATACTCTCCACTGCTCCTCTAGGAGTAATACTTCAATACTCTCCACTGCTCCTCTAGGAGTAATACTTCAATACTCTCCACTGCTCCTCTAGGAGTAATACTTCAATACTCTCCACTGCTCCTCTAGGAGTAATACTTCAATACTCTCCACTGCTCCTCTAGGAGTAATACTTCAATACTCTCCACTGCTCCTCTAGGAGTAATACTTCAATACTCTCCACTGCTCCTCTAGGAGTAATACTTCAATACTCTCCACTGCTCCTCTAAGAGTAATACTTCAATACTCTCCACTGCTCCTCTAGGAGTAATACTTCAATACTCTCCACTGCTCCTCTAGGAGTAATACTTCAATACTCTCCACTGCTCCTCTAAGAGTAATACTTCAATACTCTCCACTGCTCCTCTAGGAGTAATACTTCAATACTCTCCACTGCTCCTCTAAGAGTAATACTTCAATACTCTCCACTGCTCCTCTAAGAGTAATACTTCAATACTCTCCACTGCTCCTCTAAGAGTAATACTTCAGTACTCTCCACTGCTCCTCTAGGAGTAATACTTCAATACTCTCCACTGCTCCTCTAGGAGTAATACTTCAATACTCTCCACTGCTCCTCTAGGAGTAATACTTCAGTACTCTCCACTGCTCCTCTAGGAGTAATACTTCAATACTCTCCACTACTCCTCTAAGAGTAATACTTCAATACTCTCCACTGCTCCTCTAAGAGTAATACTTCAGTACTCTCCACTGCTCCTCTAGGAGTAATACTTCAGTACTCTCCACTGCTCCTCTAGGAGTAATACTTCAATACTCTCCACTACTCCTCTAAGAGTAATACTTCAATACTCTCCACTGCTCCTCTAAGAGTAATACTTCAGTACTCTCCACTGCTCCTCTAGGAGTAATACTTCAGTACTCTCCACTGCTCCTCTAGGAGTAATACTTCAATACTCTCCACTGCTCCTCTAGGAGTAATGCTTTTATACTCTCCACTGCTGCTCTAGGAGTAATGCTTTTATACTCTCCACTGCTCCTCTAAGAGTAATACTTCAATACTCTCCACTGCTCCTCTAAGAGTAATACTTCAATACTCTCCACTGCTCCTCTAAGAGTAATACTTCAATACTCTCCACTGCTCCTCTAGGAGTAATACTTCAATACTCTCCACTGCTCCTCTAGGAGTAATACTTCAATACTCCCCACTGCTGCTCTAGGAGTAATACTTCAATACTCTCCACTGCTGCTCTAGGAGTAATACTTCAGTACTCTCCACTGCTCCTCTAGGAGTAATACTTCAATACTCTCCACTGCTCCTCTAGGAGTAATACTTCAATACTCTCCACTGCTCCTCTAGGAGTAATACTTCAATACTCTCCACTGCTCCTCTAGGAGTAATACTTCAATACTCTCCACTGCTTCTCTAGGAGTAATGCTTCAATACTCTCCACTGCTCCTCTAGGAGTAATGCTTCGATACTCTCCACTGCTCCTCTAGGAGTAATGCTTCAATACTCTCCACTGCTCCTCTAGGAGTAATACTTCAATACTCTCCACTGCTCCTCTAGGAGTAATACTTCAATACTCTCCACTGCTCCTCTAGGAGTAATACTTCAATACTCTCCACTGCTCCTCTAGGAGTAATACTTCAGTACTCCGCCGCTCCTATAGGAGTAATGGTTTTATACTCTCCACTGCTCCTCTAGGAGTAATACTTCAATACTCTCCACTGCTCCTCTAAGAGTAATACTTTAATACTCTCCACTGCTCCTCTAGGAGTAATACTTCAGTACTCTCCACTGCTCCTCTAGGAGTAATACTTCAATACTCTCCACTGCTCCTCTAAGAGTAATACTTCACTACTCCAGCGCTCCTCTAGGAGTAATACTTCAATACTCTCCACTGCTGCTCCAGGAGTAATACTTCAGTACTCTCCACCGCTCCTTTAGGAGTAAGGCTTCAATACTCCAGCGCTCCTATAGGAGTAATACTTCAGTGCTCTCCACCGCTCCTTTAGGAGTAAGGCTTCAATACTCCAGCGCTCCTTTAGGAGTAATACTTCAGTGCTCTCCACCCCTCCTTTAGTAGTAATAGTTCAATACTCTCCACTGCTCCTCTAGGAGTAATGCTTTTATACTCTCCACTGCTGCTCTAGGAGTAATGCTTTTATACTCTCCACTGCTCCTCTAAGAGTAATACTTCAATACTCTCCACTGCTCCTCTAAGAGTAATACTTCAATACTCTCCACTGCTCCTCTAAGAGTAATACTTCAATACTCTCCACTGCTCCTCTAGGAGTAATACTTCAATACTCTCCACTGCTCCTCTAGGAGTAATACTTCAATACTCCCCACTGCTGCTCTAGGAGTAATACTTCAATACTCTCCACTGCTGCTCTAGGAGTAATACTTCAGTACTCTCCACTGCTCCTCTAGGAGTAATACTTCAGTACTCTCCACTGCTCCTCTAGGAGTAATACTTCAATACTCTCCACTGCTCCTCTAGGAGTAATACTTCAATACTCTCCACTGCTCCTCTAGGAGTAATACTTCAATACTCTCCACTGCTTCTCTAGGAGTAATGCTTCAATACTCTCCACTGCTCCTCTAGGAGTAATGCTTCGATACTCTCCACTGCTCCTCTAGGAGTAATGCTTCAATACTCTCCACTGCTCCTCTAGGAGTAATACTTCAATACTCTCCACTGCTCCTCTAGGAGTAATACTTCAATACTCTCCACTGCTCCTCTAGGAGTAATACTTCAATACTCTCCACTGCTCCTCTAGGAGTAATACTTCAGTACTCCGCCGCTCCTATAGGAGTAATGGTTTTATACTCTCCACTGCTCCTCTAGGAGTAATACTTCAATACTCTCCACTGCTCCTCTAAGAGTAATACTTTAATACTCTCCACTGCTCCTCTAGGAGTAATACTTCAGTACTCTCCACTGCTCCTCTAGGAGTAATACTTCAATACTCTCCACTGCTCCTCTAAGAGTAATACTTCACTACTCCAGCGCTCCTCTAGGAGTAATACTTCAATACTCTCCACTGCTGCTCCAGGAGTAATACTTCAGTACTCTCCACCGCTCCTTTAGGAGTAAGGCTTCAATACTCCAGCGCTCCTATAGGAGTAATACTTCAGTGCTCTCCACCGCTCCTTTAGGAGTAAGGCTTCAATACTCCAGCGCTCCTTTAGGAGTAATACTTCAGTGCTCTCCACCCCTCCTTTAGTAGTAATAGTTCAGCATTCTCTGATGTTCTTCTAGGAGTAATACTTCACTACTCCACTGCTCCTCTATGAGTAATAATTCAGTATGCTTCACAGACCCTGTAGGAGTAATACTTCAGTACTCCATTGCTCCTCTAGGAGTAATACTTCAGTGCTCTGCACCGTTCCTGTAGAAGTACTACTAAAGTAAAGTACTCTCCACCCCTCCTCCAGGAGCAGTGCTTTGGTACGTGCGGCCGCTCCTCTAGGAGTAATACTTGAGCACTCTCTGCTTTTTAGAAGTAATACTCCAGTACTCCACCGCTCCTCTACGAGTAATACTAAAGTACTCTCCGCTGCTCCTCTAGGAGTAATACTTCGGGCCTCTCCGCTGCTCCTCTAAGAGTAATACTTCGGTCCTCTCCACCGCTCCTCTACGAGTAATACTAAAGTACTCTCCGCTGCTCCTCTGGGAGTAATGCTTTGGTACTCTCCACCGTTCCTCTACGAGTAATACTAAAGTACTCTCCGCTGCTCCTCTAGGAGCAATACTTCGGTCCTCTCCACCGTTCCTCTACGAGTAATACTAAAGTACTCTCCACTGCTCCTCTAGGAGTAATACTAAAGTACTCTCCACTGCTCCTCTAGGAGCAATACTTCGGTCCTCTCCACTGCTCCTCTAGGAGCAATACTTCGGTCCTCTCCACTGCTCCTCTAGGAGCAATACTAAAGTACTCTCCGCTGCTCCTCTGGGAGTAATGCTTTGGTACTCTCCACCGTTCCTCTACGAGTAATACTAAAGTACTCTCCGCTGCTCCTCTAGGAGCAATACTTCGGTCCTCTCCACCGTTCCTCTACGAGTAATACTAAAGTACTCTCCACTGCTCCTCTAGGAGCAATACTTCGATCCTCTCCACTGCTCCTCTAGGAGTAATACTAAAGTACTCTCCGCTGCTCCTCTGGGAGTAATGCTTTGGTACTCTCCGCCGCTCCTCTAAACTGGGGTTTTCAGAAACCCTGTGTCTCTGTTCTCCTCAGCACTGAAGGTGGTTTATAGCAGTTTCTCTCTGAAGCGATTCTCTCTCTGTGATACTGATGTGTGAGATTTGTGGGCCCACAAGCGGAAACACAGTTCTCTGCTGTCTAATCCTGTTAGAGTTGTACTGTTAACTACAACTCGTTATCATTCTGAATGACATGTTAACATTTGGTCTTTGTGTCTCCCCCCTGCCCCCCCCCCCCCCCCTTCTCTTTTCTTTTGTTTAATGAAGTAGGCACCCAGCTTGGGGCAATGGTACATCCAAGGTGAGTCACAACCTCTTTAAATCAGATCACATGAACTAAAACTAAAGTATAAATGTTATTGTAGATTGTTTTTAATTCCCATTATTCATTAGTTCTGGCAGCTGTCAGTGATATACATGCAGCGACATGATTACCAGTCAGATTCTAATGTGATGCATGTAGAACATAACCACCCTAGCCTTTCTGTGATCACCTGTCTGTCAATGTTTATGTATATTAGTTTGGCACCTAAAGGTATTTAGCTGTACTTTCTGAACAGTGTTGCATTTATTCTCTTGCTGTTTTATGTCCAGGGCTATAATGACAGAAGACTTCAAAGTGCCTGATAAGATGGTGGGCTTCAGTAAGTATTGGGTGGGCAGGGGCCCTAAATTGGAGACATTATGTAATTGGGATGAATTACATACGTTTCACAAGCCAGGGTTTTTTTTTCAGGAGGTTATTTCCTTTAAATGAGCAGGTTTGTCTTTGTACAGAGAAAACAGTTTGTTTTTGTTGGGGATTTAGAATTTTTTTTATTATTGTAAGCTATAGTGAATTGTTTGGTTTGAAATCTCATTGGCTGAGCCACATGGTTAAAAACTGGTTGTAGTAAAGTATGTGACTTAGGATCCACTCATGAGTTGAGATCTGTTTTAATACATGCTGTTTTGTGTATTTTATCATTGAAAATAACTTTTTATATAAATTAGTCTTCATTTCTATGTGTAAACGTTTTAGATACACTACCAGACAAACGTTTTAGACACACTACCAGACAAACGTTTTAGACACACTACCAGACAAACGTTTTAGACACACTACCAGACAAACGTTTTAGACACACTACCAGACAAACGTTTTAGACACACTACCAGACAAACGTTTAGACACACTACCAGTCAAACGTTTTAGATACACTACCAGACAAACGTTTTAGATACACTACCAGTCAAACGTTTTAGACACACTACCAGTCAAACGTTTTAGACACACTACCAGTCAAACGTTTTAGACACACTACCAGTCAAACGTTTTAGATACACTACCAGACAAACGTTTTAATACACTACCAGTCAAACGTTTTAGATACACTACCAGACAAACGTTTTAGATACACTACCAGACAAACGTTTTAGATACACTACCAGACAAACGTTTTAGATACACTACCAGACAAACGTTTTAGATACACTACCAGACAAACGTTTTAGATACACTACCAGACAAACGTTTTAGACACACTACCAGTCAAACGTTTTAGACACACTACCAGTCAAACGTTTTAGATACACTACCAGTCAAACGTTTTAGATACACTACCAGACAAACGTTTTAGATACACTACCAGACAAACGTTTTAGACACACTACCAGACAAACGTTTTAGACACACTACCAGACAAACGTTTTAGACACACTACCAGACAAACGTTTTAGACACACTACCAGACAAACGTTTTAGACACACTACCAGACAAACGTTTTAGGTATCACTACCAGACAAACGTTTTAGATACACTACCAGACAAACGTTTTAGGTATCACTACCAGACAAACGTTTTAGATACACTACCAGACAAACGTTTTAGATACACTACCAGACAAACGTTTTAGGTATCACTACCAGACAAACGTTACCTTACTGTGATATTTATTTATTGTATTCTGTTTTACAAATGTTGTTGTACGTGTTATTTTAGATATATGGTAGCTGGTAAATTGGTATGATTGTGTCTCTGCCTGGACACTCTGTACACTCAAACTGGATTTGTTTTGTCTTTTTTGTTGCTGGTGGTTTAGAACAGCAGTGATGGAAGTGGTTAGTTTTAGGAAAAGCGCCAAAGTTTTCTGTTTATGCCAGAGACTTTTGACTCCAGTATAGAAGACATGAACCACAACATAGTGATTTATTAATTAATAAATAGACTTATTGTATCAGATTTTCCATGGCCATCAACATTATATGTGTGTAGGTTTCTGATTGGAAATGTGGTATATTTACGACATCACAACCTCTTGATTCCCATCACCACCACTATAGTGACTATGGTAACTTTCTCTACCCTGAAGGTTTTATGTCAGACCCCTCTGGTCGTGGTTGACGTCAATTTAAATTTTAAAAAAGTTATTAAATTTATATTTAACCTTCTTAAAATCTTACCCTTCCTGTCACTGTTCTTGATTTCTGTTCTGTTCTTTTTCAGTAATTGGAAGAGGCGGTGAGCAGATCACTAGAATCCAGTTGGAATCAGGCTGTAAGATCCAGATTGCTGCTGGTACGTCAACACTAATTTTATTCTCCACTTATCACGTCTCGTTGATGTAAATCACATGCCGGTTAATCTCACCACTCATAAATCCAGTTTTCCTGCTTTGACTGTTTTATTCTCTCCTTTTGCTTTCATATTTTATTTTATTTAATTTTTTACTTTCTGTGTGTGGTAGGTAAGTTTTGTGGTAAACTGTGTTTTGTGTGTTGCCTCTATAGACAGTGGAGGTATGATGGACCGGCCTTGCACCTTGACTGGGAGTCCAGAGAGCATTGAGTAAGCTCTCAATTGTTTTAAGGCATTCTGTAATATGTGATGTTTGCTCTGTATGATGGTGTTAAAGCTCACTGATGTTCTAGCAAATCAAAAACAACTGAATAAACCCTAAGAATAACACTTTTGTTTAAAAGGCCAACAACATTTATTTATTCTGAGTAACTTTTCTGGTCAGTGTTAGCAGTTTTTGTTGATGAGTATGCAAAATCATCACCCTTCACTAGTTCTCAGTGCCTAAAATATCCATCCAGCATTGTCACTGGATGGCTGCAAGTAAAATAAAATCAAAGACTATTGTGAAACTCTTACAGTTGAGAGAGTTATAACATAATATTACAGTAATAACATCTACACAGTGAGTATTTAGTGGACCAGTGAGAGAGAGAGAGACTCTCCTGGATAGGGCTGCACCTAACGATTCCTTTCTTAATTGATTCATCTTTTTTTATTTTATTTTTTTTTAGATTACTCTAATCTGAGTGTGTTAGGAATTCAAATTTTTATTATTTTGATTATGGATTTGTAACCGATGGATGACTTGCAAGCGTGTATATATAAAAGCACGAAAAAACGCATGGCCATTCTAGACTTAATGTATTAACAGCTTCCTTAATCGCATGTGATCTATAAATGGTTAAAAGGAATAAGCGTCTACGCTCTGACTCGACTTTTAGAGGCACAAATGACACGTAGCCTACACGCCTCACACAAGAACTCTGACAGTTTGTGGACTATGTATTTTGGCAGAGAGTCGTTTGAGAAGCAGCTACGCGTGTTTTAAAGCTCCCGCGGTATCTAGAACAGTCTTAGGTTCTACACTGGACGATTAAGAAACGGTTAACAATGAGACTTCAAGTGACTCTACTGAAAGAAACATGTTACACGTGTTAATACTCTTAAAATGATCTGCTAAGATAAGATAAACAGGTAAACAGGTGCTGTCCTGCTGCTGTGTTGATGAAGCTCTACGGGATGTTTGATCTTCAAGGTCTCGTGTATAGCAGTTGTACTGTTGTGATCATTTCCACTGTGCAGAGCTGACAGAGCAACACACTTGTTTGTGTGAAACACTTCCACAACTTTAGATGCACGCCAGTGATTGTTTGTAGCTGCAGCTCACGCTCAACATACTTTCGTAATCAGCCCAAGTCCTGGAGCACTTGGCAAATTTTATCACTCTTTTAATTTAGTGTTTCTTTTGTTTTTCAGCTTTTTTTATTCTTTAAAATAGGTGTTTCCTATACTGTTCCATAAATGGTAGGATGCGTTCATGTCGAGTAGCGTTACCGCGGTAACGGAGCACCTGTAGTATAACTAAGTTGGGCAGTAACTTTCCATGCTTCTGCAATACACCTCCTCACGTTCTGACCCCTCTCTTCGTTGTGTCCCTCAGGCAGGCAAAGCGTCTCCTTGGACAGATCGTGGATCGGTGTCGGAACGGCCCCGGCTTCCACAACGAGATGGACGGCAACAGCGCCATCCAGGAGATCCTGATCCCCGCCAGCAAAGTGGGGCTGGTCATCGGGAAAGGAGGAGACACCATTAAACAACTTCAGGTGCATTTCCTTCTCGAGTTAACATCAGAACAATCGACTAGTATACACAATGCATGCAGGAGGGTTGGGTCAGGGTGTACACTGGGAAATCTTCAATGTCTGATGTCTTAACGTTGGAGAATCTTGACATGTATATCCTGATTTATGTTTGTTCTGTGTATTAGTCGTGAGAACCTCATGAGAACTTGATGACCAAACAGACTAAAGATAAAGAGGAATACGAGATTCTAAACTGTAATACATAATAATGAGAATTTTATTTTTAGTGATTTTTAGAACAACACTTGGGTCATTCATCATGACACTTCTGGCTGTCACGATCATATATGTGTATATATATATTTTTTTTAAAGATTTGAATCGTTAATAAGGACTGTTTATGCAGTTAAGTGGCCAAATTGACTTTGTTTTGGCCATCTTGATTCCTAACTACACTGTATTGCTAATGTACTCCCCCATCTAAATCATTAAGTTCAGGTGTTCCAATCACGTTCATGGCCACAGCTCTATAAAACCAAGTACCTAGTCATGCAGACTGCTTCTACACACATTAGTAAAGAGTGGGTCTCTCTCAGGAGCTCGGTGAACTCCAGCGTGGTACCGTGATAGGACGCCACCTGTGTAACAAGTCCAGTGGTGAAGTTTCCTCACTTCTAAATATTCCACAGTGGACTGTCAGTGGTGTTATAACAAAGTGGAAGTGATTGGGAACGACAGCAACTCAGCCAAGTGGTAGAAGACGTACAATGACAGAGCGGGTCAGCGGATGCTGAGGAGCATAGAGCACAGAGGCCACCAACGTTTTACAGAGTCAATCACTACAGACCTCCAAACTTCATGTGGCCTTCAGATCAGCTTTAGAACAGAGCGTAGGGAACATTCCCAGGAACATGCTTCTAAACAGTGTGGAGAGCCTTCCAGAAGAGTTGAAGCTGTTATAGCTGCAAAGGTTGGGCCGACATCATATTAAACCCTACAGATCAAGAATGGGACGACACTCGAGTTCATATGTATGTTCAATCATAGGGCTGGGTATCGCCACTGATTTCCCGGATCGATTCGATCCCGATTTGATTACAATAATGTTTTGTTTGAATATAGAAAGAGATTTTCAGAGAACTAATGTGGTGAATGCAAATTTTAAAGGTTTATCTCTGGTTTATACGAATTGATTTGAATCGAAAAAACTATTTATTGAAACACACTCCTATTCAGTTAGTAGCTAACACTCACACCAACAGCTGTTATACAGGATAATGTGTAGTGAGGCGAAGCTCATGCTTTCTCTTGAAAGTGAAAAGATACTCACTCATTCTGCTAGCATTCATACTGAAACATTAGAATTGGCTAAATAGCTGACTGATAAACATATACTTATCTCTGCCCTTTAATTATGTTCAGTTAGATGTTTTTCTTTTATTTGCATTTTGTCGCTGTCTAAAGAAAAACAAGTATTTTCAAAAAGGCAGCTTTACAGTAGAGGCCAAAAACTGTCTTAGCTTTGAATACAAGTCAAAATGGAAAATGGAAAAAAAATGTAAACATATTTTTGGAGCATTTCTATTGGTCCTTTCGTCATAAAAAATTCACACAATCTAAACGACAGCTGCTGCGTTCAAATCATGTCAAAATTAAAATTGGCTAAAATGATGATGCATGTTTTTTGTTGGACCAGCGGTGATTGACTTGTTTACCTCAGACTAACAAAACACTAACTTTTTTGCTTGGGACTTTAAACTAAGCTAAAATCTCTTCAAACTTGTTGCAGTCAGTGTAAATAACTTCAGTCATTAATAATTGTGATTAGGTGATAATGACTGTTTGTGATGGGCCTTGTTTGGGGGTCTTAATACGATATCATTGATATGCAAATTGGATAATGAGCTCTGATTCTATTAAATAGTGGTTATTTCTTCTTTGCGCTGCAGGAGAGGACAGGAGTGAAGATGATCATGATTCAGGATGGCCCGATGCCCACTGGTGCAGACAAGCCTTTGAGAATCACTGGAGATCCCTTTAAAGTGCAGGTGAGTCCCCTCGTACTTCACTTTTAGTTCCTTTTAAATTGCAGTGCAGGTTCTTCACCCCGTCAGAGCTGATTCATTGTCTGTAACCTCAGACACGAGCCTGTCTTGGTTAGAATGGTCTGTGGTGTTAAGGCAGCTGGGCTTTGTGCATTGTGTCCCACAGCAAGCGCGAGAATTGGTCGTGGAGATCATCCGGGAAAAGGACCAGGGGGACTTCAGAACTGGCAGAGGAGACTTCGGATCCAGACTGGGAGGAAGCAGTTTGGATGTGAGCAATTGTTACTGCAGTCGCCTTGAATACACAGCCGAGTCACATTATGACCACCAGCTAATGTCACCATCCAGGTGGTCCCACAGATGCTTAATTTTGTTCAAGTCTGGGGCATTAGACGTCCAGGGTAGCACTTTCTAGTCGTGTGACGTGTAGCATTGTCTTGCTGAAAGACCCCATCCGCCCCAGAGAAGACAATCAGCACATATGGTGTACATGATCTATACAAGGATCTGTCTTCCACATGGATGAAGGGTCCAGAGAATGCCATAAAAACATTCCCTAGACACACTGCCACCTACGTGCTGAAGTGGTCATAATGATGTGACTCAACTGTGTATATTAAGTGGAAAATCTGTTTCTCATGGTTAAGTGTCTGCTGAAATAATAATGATAATACTTAAGTATTATTATAATTAATAGCAATACTTAAGTATGGCTACTCCTTATAATAACACTGAAATATTGCTGCTCCTTATAATAAGAATACTTAAACTTTGCTACTCCTTATATTAATACTCCAGCATTGCTACTCTATATAATAAGAATACTTAAGCATTGCTCCTCCTTAAAAGAATACTGTAGCATTGCTACTCCTTATACTAAGAATACTGAATTATTGCTACTCCTTATAATACTGAAGCCTTGCTTCTCCTTATATTAAGAATACTCAAGCATTGCTTCTCCTTACAATAAAAATACTGCAGCATTGCTACTCGTTATAAGAATACTGTAGCATTGCTACTCCTTATAATAGAATATTAAAGTATTGCTTCTCCTTATATTAAGAATACTTGAGTGTTGCTACTCCTTATACTAAGAGTACTCCAGCATTGCTACTCCTTATACTAAGAATACTCCAGCATTGCTACTCCTTCTAATAAGAATACTCCAGCGTTGCTACTCCTTATACTAAGAATACTCAAGCATTGCTACTCGTTATAAGAATACTGTAGCATTGCTTCTCCTTATAATAGAATATTGAAGTATTGCTTCTCCTTATATTAAGAATACTTGAGTGTTGCTACTCCTTATAATAAGAATACTGAAATATTGGTACTCCTTATACTAAGAATACTCAAACATTGCTTCTCCTTACAATAAGAATACTCAAGCATTGCTACTCGTTATAAGAATACTGTAGCATTGCTTCTCCTTATAATAGAATATTGAAGTATTGCTTCTCCTTATATTAAGAATACTTAAGTGTTGCTACTCCTTATACTAAGAGTACTCCTGCATTGCAACTCCTTATACTAAGAATACTCAAGCATTGCTACTCCTTATAATAAGAATACTGAAATATTGCTACTCCTTATACTAAGAATACTCCAGCATTGCTACTCCTTATAATAAGAATACTGAAATATTGCTACTCCTTCTAATAAGAATACTCCAGCATTGCTACTCCTTCTAATAAGAATACTCAAGCATTGCTACTCCTTATACTAAGAATACTTGAGCATTGCTACTCCTTATAATAAGAATACTCAAGCATTGTCACTCCTTATACTAAGAATACTCAAGCATTGCTACTCCTTATAATAGAATATTGAAGTATTGCTACTCATTATAATAAGAATACTGTAGCATTGCTACTCAATATAATGAGAATACTCTAGCATTGCTACTCCTTATACTAAGAATACTCAAGCATTGCTACTCCTTATACTAAGAATACTCAAGCATTGCTACTCATTATAATGAGAATACTACAGCATTGCTACTCCTTATAATAGAATATTGAAGTATTGCTACTCCTTATTATAAGAGTACTCCAGCATTGCTACTCCTTATAATAGAATATTGAAGTATTGCTACTCCTTATTATAAGAGTACTCCAGCATTGCTACTCCTTATACTAAGAATACTTAAGTATCACCAGAACTGCCTCACTCCAGGGAAACTGTCAGGGTCTGGTTTGTATGGAGCTGTTCTGATGCATCATGTTTCTGAACAGGTGGCTGTGCCGAGGTTTGCGGTGGGCATAGTCATTGGCAGAAACGGTGAGATGATTAAGAAGATCCAGAACGACGCTGGTGTGAGGATCCAGTTCAAACCAGGTCAGTGTGGCATATGGGCTCTGGGGTCTCCGCGCCGGTGCTGTGATGGTGGGCGAAAGTCTTGAGCGCGTGTCCACAAAACTGTTTATTTTAGCCTTAATTAACTCCAGAACGGGTGCTGCTTTAAGTTCAGTACCTCCTCATTGTTGTGATCTGAGGAGCAGCAAAGACAAACAACCTGTTCTCAATGAACCGAGGGCGCACGGGGACGGCGTTACATCATCCAAATCCCTTAAGTCTCTAAAGGAGACGCACCTGAGGTGTTGACGGGTTTAGGGGAGATTAATAATGCTGTGAGTTAGTTTACGAACGCTTGTGTCCCAACAAGGAGTCGGCAGGCCGTGCGGTCGCTAGTGTCGGCGCAGATTTTGCCTTTGAGTAGCTGCTACAGGGTTACAATACGACGTTAAGGAAAATCTATATTTTTACTTGTATTACTTGATAGTGTGATGTTTGTTTGAGCCCCCCATTTATTGCTCATTGACTATCGTGTTGGAAGGCTTGCTCAGTGGTCTGGGGAAAAAGATGCTCACATGTTATCTCCTGTGTTTTTATATCTAATAATATTAAAATAGCACTATATTTGGGGTGGAAGAAGTTTTGAGAGATGTTGCAAATGTTTAAACTGGCTTTAAACTGTCGCCAGTTCTGACTGAACTCTCTGACTTAGCAGAAATTTGCAAAACTGTGAATAGAGAATGGTTTAAGTTCGCTTAAGAATTGCCAGGCCATGTAAAATTCTTTTAATATAGTATATTTGTTGCAAACACAACATTAAAATACTGAATGAGGCATGTTGTCAATTTAAAAGAACCTTAAAAGAAAATGAAAAAGGTTAAATTTAATCAAACAAGATTGTTTTCTAAGACATTTTGGATCCTTTCATTCTGAAATTAAATAATTCTTGATATACAAAATAGACAAAAATGTCTGATACAGCGATATGCTTTTAAACCATATATATGTTGCATACGTATTTTCTGTAGTTCATTTGTTTGCAGATGTATGCATCCATTGACACAAGGATAAATAAATATAAATAAATAAATAAAAATACTTACTGAGAAGATTTCATCTGAAGATTTAGCTTATGCTGAGTCCCCTTCTTTTTAAGACTTGTACAGTTCTTTCAATTTATAAACAATATAGAGAAATATCAAAATACTGGTCTACTGGTGATCCTAATGCTGTCCTCACTCTCAATAAGTTTAACTTATCTTATGTCTTCAGTCAGTGGAGTCTCTGTTGGTGTACATAGTCATGCACGTGTCCAACACTGTACTGTTGTTTTGTTTCAGATGATGGAATCAGTCCAGACCGGATCGCTCAGGTGATGGGCCAGCCGGACAGATGTCAGCATGCAGTTCACCTCATCAATGAGCTGGTTCACACAGCACAGGTACGCCGCTCCTCGGGTCACAGTTTATAATGACGAAGGGTTTTCTCTACTAATTAAAGACTTGGGTAAATTTTACAATAACTGAACACACTAAATTAATTAGTATACATGAATTTGGATTAGTTACTCATTACTTTCAGTCTTCATCTGTATGTGCTTCACTAACCTGACAATGATGGTCATCTTGCTTTTACTTACAGTTTGAAATTGTCCCATATTGTGCAAACACAAACTACAATAAAGCATTTACTGCTGGAATATATGGGGTGTGCCATATCGTATCATACACAATAATATCGGAAACATTTTTTAATATCGTGAACGATATTTTACCCTGAAATTTCACGCCATATCACCCATCCCTAATTACATCAGGTACTACTTTTACTGTTTTTAGTAAAAGAAATATTCACACTTTTCTCATTTCCCATTATATATCTACTAGAGACAGAGTTTATCTGTCCAGTATCATTCACTTTACTTCAGTCCTGGATATATGGAGATATTTGGAGTGCATTATTTAGTATCGTGACATTCTGGATCATAGACTTCTGTTACAATCTGATAAAAATTCTTGTATTTTTTAATATCTCAGTTAGGGGTGTGCCATATCATATTGTATGCAATAATAAAATTAAAATTTCATTTTGTTGCAGTAGTGTATTCTTAAAATATTTTTTAAAATTAAATGTTTTGTCATATCGCCAAGAGTATCGTTATCACAAAAATACCATGAAATATCGTGATATTATTGTAGGGCCATATCGCCCACCCCTACTGGAATATATTATTTATAACCAAGAAAGAAATTAGATTTTATCAGCAGAAACCATAATAGAACTCTTTACCAAGATAAAAGCAACAACACTCCTAAAATTCCCATCATTAACAAACTGAAACAACACAAGTGAACATGCGTAGACAACAGACACAACTTCTTCTAGTCACACTAACTAACTTACCGTTTAATAACCAACTTATAGTCCATAGTGTCTGAATTGCTGTGTGAACAGTAGAGTGATATGATTCTCACTGAGTGCCTGTAATGTATATGTGTGATTCAGATGGGGGACTTTGGGGGGGACTTTGGGGACTTATGCATTGTTTTTAAACTGAAAAGCTTCCATTCGCAATGTATTCACAAATAGAAAACTAATATTTAATTTAACCATAATTTCCATGTACCCCGAGCATCTGGTTTAACATTAGCTTGGACATTTGCAGCAACTGAGCATATTGGTGCATGAAATTTTCAGTGTTTCAGACTTTAAATGGACACTAAAGTACTGAAAATACACTTCAGCCTTATTTGGGCTGTAGATAATACACAAATGTTTTCTTTTAATGACTTTACATTAATTTAAAACTGTGATGTAGACATGGCGGTTCGCTCTGGATCAGAATAAGCTGATGTAATTTCTACAGTTCATCTGCAGCCCTGACGCGGCAGCGTTCAATACCGTAGATGTATTGCGGTTCCTCACAGGACTAAAATCGCTGAGAGGCGCTGATAGTAAAGACTCCACCTCCCAGTTTAAATGCCCAGTTTAACTACAGCTGTTGGAATTTCCATTTTTGATACAGGAGCCGCTGATATTGGTGGTTATACTAGTGGTATCAGGTCATATTGGTGTATATACCCACACAGAGTCTTCTTATGGTGGAACATCACTCATTATGGTGGTCTGTTGTGTCCTCTCAGGAGCGGGATGGTTTTGGTGGCGCATTAGGATCCAGAGGCCGGGGAAGAGGCAGAGGAGACTGGAGCATGGGGGCTCCAGGAGGACTTCAGGAAGTGACGTACACGATACCAGCAGACAAGTGTGGCCTTGTGATTGGCAAAGGTAGCATTTGCTTCTTTTCTTAGATTCAAGTATAAGTCATGTGACTTGGTCTTTTCTTTGCTGAGCATCGTGTATTTTACGCTCTGATATTATAAGAACAAATTAACTTGACAAGTTTCCAAATTCTGTTAATTAGAGATGGACTGATCAGCTTTTTTGAGGCCGATTCCGATCGCCAATCACCTTTCAGCACGATCGGTTGATAACCGATACCGATCGAGGGCGGGGCTAGATGCTACAACAGGGCTACATGTAGTTATTAGCACAAACAAGTCATGAAACATGGTCTAAACTAGTTTATTACCATTTTTAACGAGATCATATGAAACAGCATAGTATTTTTAACAAAATTAACAGTAAATAAAATAAATTAAAAAAACAAATATCCTCAATACTGCAATCATTACATTTAGACCCTTAATTTAAAACTAAAGAAGTTAATTAAATAAATGCAGTAAAAACTGCAGTCATTAAACGCAGACTCTGTTATTTTAAACTAAATCTGTAATCATTAAATGTAGATCTTGAATTGTTGCTGCTGTTCTGTTCGTACCGGTCAGATCTGGTCTGTATGGTGTTCTGGGTTGTTTGTTTTGTGTTAGCTGTGTGTTCTAGCTCTGCTGTTTACTGATACTCACTGTACTCAGCTGTGTGCAGTGCTGTATCAGATTAGTTGAGTTAAATATCATTGTCTTTGTCTTGGTTCCTCAACGAGACACACTGATTTTACCTATTTTACAAAACGTCCTGAATGAGTCTGCGTCACACACGGTAAACACTGCTAGATGGACATGTTTTCTATCAGCGCTTCCTTTTTTGCGAGGCTGCTGCTTCAGTCAGTTTGTGGAAAATGAAAGGGTGTGTATGTCCACCTAGTGGTTCAGACAGTAATTGCAGGGAGGGGTTTCTCCTCTTCCTGGATGAAGCACTAGCTGGAAATACAGAAATTGGGCTCATTTGTTTAATGAAATCGATCGGCTCTCGGGATCAACTAAATTGGAGAAATATCGACCAATCACATTTTAATAAAAAATCGGCTAATACCGATACACAGCCGATCGATCCTTCTATCTCTGCTATTAATCATTAAAACTTCATGTGTTGCACTTTTAAAGTTTTTCCCACATCGTTCACCTCTTTATATCACGATAGTGATAAAATTTCTCATTGGCTCTCCCCGATTGTTAACTTTTTAAATTTTGCTGATGCCAGTCATGTGCACAAATCCAGCTTTTACGTCCAATCTGTTGCATTTGGGCTGTTTGGGCCCCCCTGGCCCCCCATCAGCTTCCCAATTTGTTAAACTCTCAAGTCTGAGACACACATTTCATTGTTTAAGCTAAGTGCTTAGCCTGAGCGTCTTTTCACTCCACGTTTAAGACCACCAGCAAAACTCTCACGCTATTTAAGACCCCCTTCCCCTTCGTTTCCCATAACTAAGCCCGTCCCGTCAAAGGGCCGGTGCGCTGGCCAGGTCCAAGCCTAGTCCGTGAACTGACCGGTCAGTGTCTTTATTCGTTTCTCTGTCGTGCCTGGAGAGCTCATAATGGCTTCATTATTGCAGAAGTTAAATTTGTTTGACAATAGCTTAATGGCCCATGCCCAGTCCATCAGCCTTGGCGAGGAGTCCGAGGTGGGCGGGGACTCATTGAGGAGCGTTTTCAGTCCGGGGTCAGGTTGGGTCAAGCGAGTGTCACCCCGAAGTGAA
The DNA here is from genome assembly GCA_021613375.1 of Megaleporinus macrocephalus. Lineage (NCBI taxonomy): Eukaryota > Metazoa > Chordata > Actinopteri > Characiformes > Anostomidae > Megaleporinus > Megaleporinus macrocephalus. Next base: position 31,516,950 of record CM038726.1, on the reverse strand, counting down.
CAAACGTGTAATTGATTTTGGGGACATCGGTACACCCCCCGCCCCCCCATCCCCCCCATTCACAAATACACCCACAGGAAGCTTTTTAAACACATTGTCACTGAGCAGGGGACCATGAGACAAAGTGCCCCCCCCTCCCAATTCAGCCTGTCCCTTCATAAGATGAAGAAAAGCCTGAACTCGGGGAAGGATACGCTCTAATGTTGCTCATTGCTTGCGCTGCTGAGGAGGCAGTTCTATTGATAGCATGTCAGTCTGATGGTGTTGCATGTTGTCTCACCTTCTGTGAAAACTAATTGTCGTCCATTGTCTGATCGGTTGTACGTGTTAAAAAGGTGGTAAAAGTTTTAGAAGTGAAACTCTGAAACCAAACATGCTCATTTTTCCCAAAGTCTAAAAATTTGTCTCCCAGCAAAGCTTCTCTGCTGCCAAGTTCTTTACATTTATTATCTTTTTAAAGGGCTGGTAACACTTGTAAGCCTTAATATGGTGTAATGACTCTAAATTGTTAAGACATGTTATTAAAAAATCACAAAAGCAGCAGATTTATTTAGAAATGAACACTTTTATTCTAAATAGTTAACATACGGACGCAGCCATTATTACTGACACGCCATGCCTGCTGGGTAGATGAGGTCAGATGGTGTCCGGTCTGAACTAGACTGTGGTGTGAAGGAGTGAATGTTAGTTACTAAACTAGCTTAAAGAAAACCATGTACATTGTGTTGTTGATGGTGTTTCAGTGAAAGGCAGTGTGAAGACTGATATTAGTCTAAACAGCTTCACAAACATAAACAAGGAGAATAGTTAGTGAAGCAGCGTGTGGACCAACACCGCTACCCAAAGACCCCCGCTCTGCTCTCCTCACTTCAGTCTGGATGAGTTTGAGTGGTTCAGTAGACCACCACTGGTGAGAGACTTGACGGAGGCTGTTGGTTTTAAGCGTAGACTAAAACACAATGCAGTGCCACAGTTTCCCCACACAGGAAGTCCAAAAGCTCCAGATTATGGAGAACCGCGAGAAGAACCGTGAACGTGAACATGCGCTGGATTCTCTCCTGAGAACGTTTAGTGTTAGCGTCAGCTGCTTCTCCTCGTTTGTGGATCCTGAAGGTGAAAGTACAGTCTTAGTAGTGAACATACTACTTCACTAATAAAGGAGTGTGAAGCTCAGAGACACTCCCGTTCAGTGTATCGAGCTGTTTACTGAGTGTGAATGTTTCCTGCTAGAAAGCGGAGCTCCTTTAACAGACACTCTCCTTCTCCGTCAACACCAACACACAGTTTCACAACAACTCCAGCACTGTGTCACTCTCTCCTCCACCCTCTCTGTTCACCATTTACACTAACGTGGTGTGTGATGTCACCGCTGATGTCAGAAATGTTGAGTTCTAGCTCAAACTGTAAAGACTGAACAGTAGCATGTTTAGCTAGCTGTGCTCAAGCGTGACGGCCAGTTACTGCAACCGTTTGACGTCACTACCCGCTGATCACGTCAGTAGTTACAACAATGGAGACCAACGTGCAGCGGGATTTTACAGAAAATCTAACAAATCTATTATTTTTTTAATTATTTATTTATTTACACGTCTTAATAATTTAGAGGATTTACACCATATTAAGACTTACAAGTGTTACCAGCCGGGGTTCCCTTTAAACATGTATAATATTCAGATATTGGCGGTTGTGCTCCAGAAGTTGAGACAACAAGGTAACAAGTCAGGAGAAAATTTTTGTATGGGGTACAAATTACCAAAAATCATATGCGTAAGTGAAGAATTGAAGAAAAAAAATTTATTTATTAATTTTTGGTCCTTTGGAAACGTGTTTAAACCATTTAAATGGCAGCAAGCTTGCGTCCATAATGTTTCCAATGTGTGTATCCCTTATTCTATAAGACTGTTCATCTAGAGCAGGGGTATTTAATTAGAGTAAGATCCAGTGAGGGGAGATTTCCTCAGGCCAAGGTCTGCGTTATGATTCAGTGGTGTATCCTGTTTTCTGAAGTAGTCTAGTATCAGCATCTTATACCATCAACTACTGAAACACCAACACACCACACATACCCTTCAGTATATTTCAGTATATTTACTGTTTAAATACTGAACTGAATTAATTATTTTTAAAACTTCAAATAAATTATTTTTAAACACAAAACAATGTCTTCATGTAGCTCGTTTCTACTTTTATTTGAAGTGTTTTTATAAAATAAAATAAGTTAAAACATTCATCATCTTAACTCTTTCAGATCTTGACCTGTTGGTTTGGCGCTGCCTGTGAGAAGAATAAACATGTCTCACTCAATTCCTGGTTAAATAGTATTCAGTCAACCTTTTTTTTTAGAGCACGTTATTCCTGCTGTTATTCCGACTGCCGCTTCTTGCTTTGTACCTCGCCTCCAGAATCTGTACAGATCTGATTGGCTGAGGAGCGTGCTTTTGGTGATCTTACAACACACGTGATTGGTCTGTGAGGTTACGGCGCCGCAATACCGTCTACCATAAAGACAAGAAAAGCTCAGCCGCTTAAAATGCAGTCAGAATGAAATCCTTCTCAGTAGTTTCTGTTTGGGTCCACATTGGACAACGTCTGGGTCCAGACCCGGACCACGGTTCACCTATTCGTGATCTAGAGCATCAAAACTGGGGCACAGCACCCAGAAACATCTAGACTACAGGTTTGATAACACCTGAGAACACAACGCCCTTTTTAATATACACTAAACAGAAGCAGTTACAGTTTCGGTTTTCAGACGGGTGTCCTGAATTTCGGTTTCAGCCAAAGATTTGGTGCATCGGTAGATTACATCTCAGGTTTTATGCTCTGGTGGCAGTGCCTAGTCACGCCGTACTGGTACAAACTTCCTGCATTTTTACTCCTGGAGAGTTTTTTTAAATATAAATAATGTGAAGCAGGTTGGTTCACTCTGCCAACGCTGCTGCTACTACACCTGCACCAGACTGTGTACGTGGCAGACGGTTAATGTGTGACTCATTGTACTAAATAGGCTGTTACGATTTGCTGTAGCACGTTGTGGTGATGCTTAAACAGCTGATTTATTTATTTATTTTCTCCATTTTCTCCATTTTCTCCAAGTGCCAGGCTTATGGCCAGTAGAAAGTAGAGTTTTATAAAACCCATTTCATGTATATTATCGTTAATAATCTGGTTAATAAAGCCAACATCAGCCAGTATTAATAGAGTTGGACATAAAATTAAAAATTCATATACCCCTAGTTATAAATTTAGCTCAAATACCCTATAAAATAACTTGTATATTATATATAATTATAATATACATTGCATTATTGCAAAACTTTAATTGTTGTATATGCCAAACAAGGCTTTCCACAAAACAGCAGCTTCAGCTCCTACTTCAGTTCGTTATTCTTTCAAGTTAAATGTTGATCTGCACGTTCAGTAGAAGCCCTGTGTTTCAGTGAACTATAATTCATGAGTAGTAGTTTTCAGATTAGTGTGTTTCCTGCCTGTTGCTGTAACTCATGTTGAGTTGTTAGTCATGTTTTTGTGGTCACTTGCTATAACTGTGGCTTCCAGGAGTTCAGCTTGTGGGAGTAAAACATATTTTGAGATGAAGAAAGTGCATATCGTCGCTGTCTTAACGAACAGTTTTGATTTTTATTTTTTTTTTGTATAATTTGAACATGAGAGCTCTTTTCCGTATCCTGTGAAAGTTTGAGTGGACCAATAGTAATGCTGCAACATTTGAAATTTAAACCTTAAAACTCACTCACTCACTCTATATATAGATGGATGGCTGTATAGATGTGTGTGTGTGTATAGATAGATATATAGAGAGATAGATAGTTAGATGTGTGTGTATGTATGTATACACACACACAGATAGATAGATAGATAGATAGATATCAGATTTTTTTGTGATAGATTGATAGATATAATCAGATTTTTATAGATATAGAGATACATGGGTGTGTGTATATATACCAGAGTTTTATATATATATATAAATATTTTTTTTAAGAATCTGGTTTAACAGGGTCACGTGCTCTAGCGGTGGTCCTACTACACTTTATCTGGTGTTTTATGCCAGGCTTATTAAACAGCAAACCACTGTTTATGTTGACTTCTTTGCTCAATAGAAACTAAGTTTTATTAAACTCATTTTGTGTATATTATGGTTAATAATCTGGTTAATAAAACCAACATCAGCCAGTTTTAATATAGAGTTGGCCATAAAAATCTAAATTCATAGTATCTACCCTCCTAGTTTTTAATTCAGCTCAAATACTCTATAAAATAACTTATTTAATATTATGTATGTATTGTATACTCTTGTGACTCATTCGTGTTTTCCTCAGGTGGTGAGACCATTAAGAACATCAACCAGCAGTCTGGAGCTCACGTGGAGCTGCAGAGGAATCCACCACCCAACACTGACCCCAACGTGCGTATCTTCTCCATCAGAGGCACCCCGCAGCAGATGGAAATGGCCAGACAGCTGATTGACGAGAAGATCGGGGTACGGCTCGTAGATTTCTACTGACACACTGACTTTCCTTTGTATCAGTATGATCAGCTGGTTTATTCCATATTAGGGAACCATGTTTAGTTGGTTCTTTAGAAAACCTATCAAGACATCTTACCATGAATAAAGTTTGGGATTTTTAGAAACTCATATAATGTGACTGGGGGAACTGTTTACATTGTAGTTGGAAATACAAACAATATACAAAGTTTCTTATTTTGGGATTTTTAATAATCTTTATATCGTCGCTGTCCAAAGAAAGACATGTATCCCCATTTTTATATTTATACAACATTTGAGCAGCTGCTCTTTGCATTGTATGAATATTTTATGATGAATGGACCAATAGAAATGCTCCAAAGTGGCTTAGAAAAAATTCTGGTTCCATTGACTTGCATTAAAAGTGAAGATGGTTTTTGGCCTCTCCTGTAAAGTTGCGATTGTGGAGATGAGGGACGTGTTTTGTCTTTGGACAGGGACGATATTTCCGCCATCCTTAATTGTTTTAAAGTCACGGTAGTTGGATTGACACACTTGGATCATTGTCACTCAATAGCAGCACATTTTTACTCTAAGTCACATACCAGTCAATTCAGTCACATCAGTTCGTCCTAAAGGTTTGGTTTGGTTTGCTTTGGCCTGTTTTTAGCGAGAGAGATCAGCTCGGGCTCCTCCAGGGGACATTCTGTATTTAATATAATGGTCTCTGCAATTGAAGGAAGAGACATAACTATGGCTCCAGTTCTTCTGACGCTGACGTGAAATTAGAACTGACTGTTGGAGATTTTTCTCAGTAGAGTTGTTTCTGCTGCCTGGGTTTCGCTTGAGATTGGATTGCAGACTTGCTTATTGTTGAAAGTCAGCGTTCAGAATGGGGTTATTTCACGTAGCAGAGCGAAAGTGAAAACTTGCTCGATTCAGGATGTGGGTTTTTCTATGCTGAGGGGCTGGATGTGATGCTGTTTGAGAGATAGATAGATATAGATATAGAGATAGATAGAGATAGATAGATATATATATATATATATATATATATATATATATATATATATATATATATATATATATATATATATATATAAAGCATGTTTATTTGTGACCATCACTGTTTTTACTGTGTATAAATGCCTCAATTAAATTCTTAGAATGTACGGAGGTGATGATTCAACTACTTTGTTTGTTGAGATGTTAGAATTTAATTAAATTGAATGTAATTCAATTAATTTTCTTAGTCAAATTTGTGTACATTTCTAATTTAACATGATTTTCAAACCAATTTAATCAAATTGGGGATTTTTTTTTTACAAATATTTTATTATATCGTCACTGTCCAATGAAAAACAAGCATCTCCTCCAAAATGGTAACTTTACAGGAGAGAACTTGCTTTTAATGGAAGTCAATGGAGTTCTTTCCAAGTGATTTTGGAGCATTTCTTTTGGGGTCTTCATCACAGAACTTCCACAGACTATAAAGCCCAGCTGTTGCATCCAACTAATATAGAAAAAATGAAAATCGACAAAAATGGAGATCTGTTTTTCTTTGAACGTCAACGATATGTATTTTTTATTTTATATTATTTTTTTTTTTTACCAAAAAAAACCAAATCTTAACTCTTAAAGAACTCTTAAATCTTAATATTAACAGTTCTTATGTTCTGTGCTTAAATCTCGTTTGTATAGTAAGCTCTCCTGCTGCATGTGGCCCTCCAGGAGGTGGTCCTAATTCACCCCCAATGCTTTTGTTTTGGGGTGCTCTAGCACTATTAGTAAGAGTGAGGGGTTTATCCTGCCCGCTACCAATCAATCAGCAGTGCTTAATGGGGTGCGTTAGGACCTATGACCTGTTGACCTTTTTGTTCAATTCACTCTGCCCCTGTCCTCTCCGTGCAGGCCTCAGGGTTGGGGGGCAGCAGCAGTTTCGGCCTCAGTCCTTTCACCCAAGGACCCGCTACCCCGCACCAGAAGTGAGTGTTGTTTCTGTGCTTCACTTTGAATATAGTACATAAGACTGTACAGTGTACAGAAACTGTGGTAATTGATTTTATGATGTGCTTCTCCAAGTTTATAGTTCTAGTTTAAATCAACATCTAGCACCATTTCTCTCAGATGGGTTAGAATGCAGATGTGATATTTGTGTATTTATATTATTCAGATCTGTTTTGCCAAATTAAGCTATATATACTTACATTGAAAAGTAAAGAAAGTTGTCTTTTCGTTTGAACAGTGATACGAGAAACTTTGAGAAACTTTTATATATGTTTGTGTGTGTGTATGTATATATGTATGTATGTGTGTGTGTATATATATATATATATGTATGTATGTGTGTGTGTGTGTGTATATATATATATATATATATATATATATATATATATATATATATATATATATATATATATATATATATATATATATATATATATGCGTGTATGTATGTTCCCCCAGGTTTCTTGTCACTGTTCGAATGAAAAAACAAGCTTTCTTTACTTTCAATGCAAGTTATTGTGTAGAAATTTTATTCCAAGCAATCAATTTGTGTTTCTATTGGTTCGTATTGAATTAAGATGAGAGAAAATAATCATTTTAGTCCCACAATTCAGAGTTACAGCAGCAAAGGGATAGCAAAGGCACTCAGTACAAAAAAATAAACAGTACAGTGTATAAATAATACAAAAATTAAAAATAATAAATATTACAGAGGGCGACTTAAAAGAAAAAAAAAACTTTAGACGGCAACATTATCCTGGCTTAAATGTGATGATCGATCAGCTTTAAACTTCTGGAAGACTAAATATTGTAAAACATGGTAAGAATCATTGTTATATTTTTGGCCCTATCGCTCCTTGCTCTATTGCCTGTTGATTTTTGCGTTGGCAGTGATGTGGATTGGGTTGTTTGTTGAGGCTTTGTGCGAGTTCTGTTGGGATTCTACTAATTGTTGTTGTGGTTTCTTGTTTTTTGGTCTTCCAGTGGACCGCAGCCTTTCATGACTGGAGGATGGGGTGCCACATACCAGACATGGCAGCCTCAGGGCCAGCAGGACCCCAGTGAGTGCTCAACCAGTGCTGTCTACATGATGTCCTCACTGGAGCCGTGTATTCAAATGCACCAGTGAATCATTATTGGCCGTTGACTAGTTTGATCATAATGAATCGTATTTATTGGGATGAAGCGCAGAAGCACATCGGGAACTAGAAGTAGATGTAGGGAGAACATGAACGTGCAGAACTTTTGCCTTCAAGACCATCAGTAGATCTCCTGGTGGAAAGTGAAGGAGTTCTGTCATGATCATTTATATTAGTATAGCTGAGATTCTCTGTGACTTGCACACCAAGACTGGATCGATTCAATCACAGCATGTACGTTTCACCACCTCTGTGATACAAACAGCTGATAACTACGCAGAAACTGAAACGGGCTGCTTCAGTCGCAGCACTTGTTGATTTCCCTTTTGCGGTGGCTGTTGTTCAACACTGTTGGTCTCTTGTCTGTTTGTAGGTCATAATGGATCTCAGACAGGGCAGATGGATTATTCCAAAGCGTGGGAGCAGTATTATAAAAAGCTAGGCAAGTGTCCCTCAGAGTCTTTCACTTCGGCTCAAAATAAAATAAAAAAAAAAGTTTTTTTTTTTTTAAATTACATCAGTTTTGAAAGTGAGTGTTTGGGACCTAGTTTAAAATGTAAGTGCGCCTGTCTGTTGCGTTTGTCTTTACACGTTTATGGTCATTATAGCCCTTTTTGTTGTTTTTCTAAGTGAAAATGCTTAAATTTGACCATTGTTGGTGCACAATCTCTATCAGATTTTTGCTGTAGAGGATGTGTTTTCTTATTTTCACTTGAAAAATCAACCAAATTTATAATTTGGCCAGGAGTGCTCAATCTTTTATCAGACAAACCGTATACTGAGGAGAAGAAAAAACTTTAAATTAATCAGAATTTGGGTGGAAATATAATAAAAATAATAATAAACTAGAATAATTATAATAATATATATTATTATTATTTAGTAGTAGTAGTAGGAGTTGTAGGGGTGCTGGCGGCGTTAGTGGTAGTAGTAGTATTTCCCATAACTTTTATTACTCGCAATAAAAATGGCTTAAAATAAGTATCAGTTTCTTAAATCTCAGCTTCTCGATTATACTGATGTCCTGTCTGGATGTGTTCAGGTCAGCAGAGCCAAGCCCAGAGCACTGGTCCAGACTACAGCAAAGCGTGGGAGGAGTATTACAAGAAACAGAGTAAGTTATGTCCTCTATCTTTTAAAGTCTGGCTGCTTCATCAGCAGAGAACGGTCGACTACCATAGACAGTGATTTCACTGGGGTTTCAAGCAATTCGCATTGATGGAAGTTTGTCAGCTTTGGGCCAGTTTGAATGACGAAGATCTGAACGTGAACAGCATATTAGGTTTTTCTGAGGTTTAAACGTTTGGCCAAAGCTGGTCAAATGACGTGTAGTTGATTTCCTAATAATCTACATGGCTCTACAAATGTTTAATTTCTGTTTGTTTGAGATTTATTTGCTACACAAAACCAAAAATCTGCCCTAACTTTTTTTATGTAGACCACATTTTATATTTTATTGTTTATTTAACATGTTAAATTGAGCATTAAGTATGTTCTCTATACAGAACGTGTTCATTTATTTTCACTTAGGAATTAAATGAGTTGTTTGAGTTAAATGATGTTTGTTGAATTTCTAAGTGTCACTCACTAATGAGTTTTTCTATAATTTCCACATATTTAGATTTCTTTTAATAGCTTTCAAATGTGGAAAAAGGTTAATTGTATACATGGCCTTTATTAGCTAGCAGACAGTTGGCTGTTTAGTGTCTGAAACTGATATAGAGCTTATTCCTGTGGGCTGTCAAAAGTGCTGTAACAGCAAAGCGCCCATCCACACACTACAAGCAGCAATCAGCGGGGTCCAAGCACTGTTCTATGGAATCATTCGAAAACAAATAAGGTTTTAAGAACAGACTATGTAGTAGTAATAATAATAATAATAATAATAATAATAATAATAATAATAATAATATCCCTTTAAGGGCCTTAAAAGCAGATGTCCAAACACTGGCCTTTTGATCTTTCTATCAGATTACCTAATAACAGTAGTGTTTGGACATCACTTGTATTTGATGTGTCTAAGTCTGTGTCTTTAGATTCTACCAATTGTTTTAAATTAGCATTACATAGTTATAGGAGTTGGTCTTCAGTGTAAGGTCTTTATTTGTTTTTCTTTTCTTTCTCATTTTTTTTTCTCATGTCACTTTCTCTTTCCACTTTCTTTCTTCCCTTTCTTTCTCTCTTTCTTTTTTCTCTCTTTCTTTCTCTTTCTTTCTTTTTTCTTTCTTTCTTTTTTCTCTCTCTTTCTTTCTTTTTCTTTCCATCTCTCCCTTTTTCTTTTTCTCTCCTCTCTCTCTCTCTCTCTCTCTCTCTCTCTCTCTCTCTCTCTCTCTCTCTCTCTCTCTCTCTCTCTCTCTCTCTCTCTCTCTCTCTCTCTCTCTCTCTCAGGTCAGGCTGCAGCTCCCGCGTCTCAGCAGAGCTCCCCTCCAGACTACAGCGCTGCCTGGGTGGAGTATTACAGACAACAGGGGGCTTATTATGGGCAGGGGGCGCAGCAGACACAGGCCCCAGGCCTTCAGGTACGCATCCCACAGGTCTTTAATTGAATATGGACTCATAACATAACTATATGCAAAATACATATTTCTAAAATTAACACACTACTTTTCAGTGGTGTCTTTTGAATTTAAAAACAATATAGAAATAAACTTGAGACATAATAGACTTGATTATTTTCAATTCGGCGCCCCTCTGTAGAGATTTTAAAATCAGGAAAACCCTTGTTGTAAGGTGATGCTTGTATGTTGCGGTGACTGTGTTTCCTCTTCGTCTCCTGTAGGATCATTAGAGTGGATTCCCTTTAGTTGAAGATTTTTGAATGATTGAGAAGATGAAACAAACCTTTTGTAACAGAGGTTTCTAGATTTGCAACGCCTTGAAGACTTTTACTTTTTTTTTTTTTTCTTAGTGAGAAACACTAGCTGTAGAATGACTTATACAATTTAAAAAAAATATTTCTAAAATCAGGAACGTAAAAAAATTGTTACTAAATACTTGTGTACACCATTATTTGAATGAACAATTTCCGGGATCCTTTTTGGACAACAGAGCTGTTTTTTTTTTCTTGTTTTTTTTTTTTTCTTTGTTTTCTATTCTTCCTTTTTAATTCAAGTGGATCGCCAAAACGAACCCCGGAATTGTAACATTTCAGCAATCGCAATATAATCTATTTTTTCTAGTTCTGTTGCAATAAAATCGTAATTATGGGCTTAGCAGTCTTGAATCCATTTTTGTTTTGTTCTCGTCATGAAATGTTTTAAGAATGTGTAAAAAAAAATAATGTTTTCTTTCTTTTTCCTTTTACATAAAGCAATTTTAATTCAGTGAGATAAAAACTGTGATGTTTTGTTACAGGAAAATGTTCTTTTGTTACACAATACGGTGAGCGATGTTGGCAAACAGCAGTCAATTCCTAATTTAATTCCTCTTGTGTTTTGTATTCTGTTTTTCATTGTCATTTTATTGTACTCTGGTTTAAAAAGGTGCAATATCTTATTTCATATTTGAAACAAAGATGGATTTCTCTAATATTTTGACAGACGTTTAACTTGTAGTTCTTAGAGTTATTTTTTTTAGGCATATGGAAATGTAATGGCTAATTTTTTTATTACCTTGATCTGATATGGGAAAAGGGGGGTCTTGCATATTGTGAGTTTATTGCCTTTGCTATCTTGTAAAACTATGTATGTACACTCAGATACTTGACTAAATACTTTATTTAAATATATATATATATAATTAAATCAAAGAAGTTTTTTTTTTCATGGAGTCATTTTTGCAGGAAAACTGTCCCTGTTTTTCTGTTCTGTTTTCATACTGAAATTTTTCAAAGATCGTGAATGTGTAATTTGAAATTTGATGTTGCATCTTCATATATGGACAAAATGAGAGATGATAGGTTTTTATGTATGTTCTGTACTTAAACCGTTCAAGACTGCTAAGCCTCCAGATTCCTATCTGTGTATTAATTAATTGTAGTTTTTTATATTCTAAGTATTAAGATCAAAGTTGTCTTATTTGGTACCACCCAGCTCCCCCGACGCCCCAACCAGTACACACTGTGGACTCATGTACAGTCCGATGCTAATAACTTTTTAATTATTTTTCTTTCTACTCTGTGTGATCTAATATATGTATGAATGATTAGTTACAAATTGAATCTAGTATTAACTTCATTGCTTAATGAAAAGGGATATTATAATTTCAGATGTTTAATTTTAGTGTTTTGGTTTTTTTTTTGGTTTTGTTTTTTTTCCTTCTTCCTCATGTGTACAGGTAACCGTGTATTAAAAACATCAAAAGACTACTTTTTGTGTTTTTCTTTATCGGAATCCTTTCAGTTCTTGTTTTTATTTTTGTTTTGTTTTTTGTTTTTGTTTTTTTTGGTTTTCTTTGGTTTTCTGTAACACATTCCGGTTCTCATATATATATTTCACTTGAAAGGCCATATAGCCAAAACTGGACAGTCTACAGATCTTTTCCCGTAACGTTTGGAAAATGATTCTTTATGTATGTGATGCATCGCTTTGTATTATGTGGTGTGTAAAGAAGAACTATATTTTCTATGCTACTTTATAACCTTTAACAGCTAAAAATAAATGGCACGCAAGTTACATGTGTTTTAAGATGCAAAGTTTATTTATGTAGTTCAGCATTTTCTTTTCTTTTTTAATGTAAAGCTGATTTTGCTAAATGTTTTTATATATACATCTCAAAACGTGCGTCACACAAGATTGTTTAAAAGCCTTTATCTTAGTAATAATAAATACACCAGATCTGATTAGAACAGATGTAAATAATCATACATACAATACAAAGTAACATGAATATCTTATTGTGAGAGAAGTAGATCAGATCTTGATCCAGTTTGAAGAACAAAGTGTAGTTCCAGATTTCTCCTGGACGCCCCAGACATTGTATGAATGTGTTCAGTTCCTTCAGCAGTAATCTTGATTTAGCTTAATGAAGTACTGAACAGTCAAAGCAGGTATTAGATGAGAACTGTTAATAATACTGGGTTGTTTATAGAAGGAGAAGCTTGGAAAGGGTTAAATAAACACACTGACGTATAGAAAAGCACTACTTACTCTATTAATACCTTTTATTTTTTTAATATAATGTCTCCAAGTGCCTAAAACCTTTGCGCAGTACTGTAAATATATATATATATATATATACACACACACACACTTTTTTTATATTAATAGATTAAGAGAGCTTTAATGTTTTTTTTCTTTTTTTTTGTCAATTTCATAATGGACCAACAAAAACAGTCCAGAATAACAGAAACATTGTAAGTTTCTATTTATTTTTTAGGTCACATTACAACAGAAATGATATTTAATGGTGAATTATATTTACATTCAATCTACATTCACACATCTCTGACTCTGACTCTGCAAATAACACCACTCAGAATTGGTCACATCTTAATAATAATAATAATAAATCATGTTACAAACACAGCTTTCAGCATTTACACAAAATATATCTGCTTTTTATAAGAATGAGTGCAAATCTAATGCTGAACTGAACCCTTCACGTTCTATGGCTTACGTTATCGCGCCAGCTTGCTTTTATGAATGGGAGCATAAACGAGGTGGCCCCCTGACTTCTGTCCTCTGTTCTCTCAGTATCTGCGCGGCCGGGACGCATCTGTCCTCCGCTGTAACTGGAACCCTCATAAAATATCACTGCTGGCTGGTCCGTATGAGAACGCGAGAGATTAAAATGTTCATGCAGATCGTGAGTGGGAGAGGAGTGCGTTTCAGTCCTCAGGCTGAAGTGAGAGCGGGCTGGACTAATGCGGAGAGGACAGTTGTGTCTCGCCCGAGGCGTAACCATGTGTAGCTGAACAGCAGGCCAAGTGCAGCGCCGCAGGTTTCAAAGCCCATTAACCTCTTAA
>CM038726.1:31455913-31500913 GCA_021613375.1 Megaleporinus macrocephalus | reverse complement strand
GCCGTTTACAAAGTGTGAGTATCTCATGATGAACAGACCAATAGAAATGCTCCAAAATCACTTGGAAAGTATTCTGGTTCCATTGACTTACATTAAAAGTGAAGACAGTTTTTATCCTCTCCTGTAAAGTTAGTACTTTAGCGATATTTTTTTTTTTTTTCCGACAGTGACGATATCCACCTTGTTGCTTGTGGTATCAGTTGCCATGCTCCCTGGTGAGCAGGACGAGCTGTATTGCTGCTATATGTGAGAACTCTATCTTTTTTAAATGCATCCATGCAACACGAAGAGAGCGTCTGGCAGCGATTACAGGTTTTATGCAGCATCGCCAGTCGGCCCGCTTCCCGTGATGGTTTTCAAAGCGTCCGTAAAAGCCTTTAGTGTGAAAAGGCCTTTAGGACCTGAAATAAACAGGAAAAATGGAAAGAAAGTAGTTCCTCGATACTCGCTGTATGTTCCTCCCCCGACTCAGCACACCTGACTCACAAACCAGCTAATTCCCAAAGCCTGTAGGATTTAAACTGGGCGTGTTGGAAGAGGAAAAGTAAAACCCTAATCTCTACAGGGCCCTCCAGGACCCCACTCTGAGACCCCTTTAGGGCCTGCGTGCTTAAACACACTCAGACAGGCTTCTCTCCCGGCCTGCAGGGCGTCCACAGGCTGGGAGGAGAACAAAGCCAGTGCTGCGCTCTATCTGAGCCAGATCTCCAGCTTCTGTGTACATACCTACCAGCACAGAGTCGGAGCTGAACAGGGTGTGAAGGCAGTTAATCATGGAAGGCAGGGTTAGACACTCACACACACATTTACTGAGTAATGCTGAGTAATGTATTTGAGTGCTGCTGCCACACTTAGTGCTAAATATCATCAGCGTCCATAGAAAAACACATATATCCATTTTTTTGGTGATATTTAGGTGTCTACACATTTAAAACTCTACAGTTGTTCTTTATATTATGCCATGATGATTCCACCAATACAAATGCCCCAAAACCACTTTTACTGCTTTTCACATTTCTAGATAGATAGATAGATAGATAGATAGATAGATAGATAGATAGATAGATAGATAGATAGACAATAAATAATAGATATAATATAAAATAAATTGAATATAGTATATACAAAAAAGAAAAATAGAAAGTCTCAGAGTGTGTATGAGTGATGACAGTTAACCAGTGTAAACAGTGTCGACAGTGCTAATATGCAATAAACAGCAGCACTGTTTATATTGTATAGTGTATAGAGTAATAATAACAGTACAGTCATTATTATATATAGTTAACAGTATAGTATATATATAACAAACAGTTATACAGATACATCTGTGAAATAAATATATAATATGAATAAATATTAACTTGCATTGAAAGTAAAGCAGGTTTTTGTCCTCTGCTGTACAGTTAGCATTTTGGAAATACATGTTTTGTCTATGGACAGTGAAGATACGAAGCTGCTTTTTTAATTATTTTTTAAAGATAACACATCCGTACAGAGAACATACTTCTGTATATTTATTGTTTATAGGCTGAAACAGAAGGAAAAAATATTACTATCGTTGCTGTCCAAAAAAAAAAAAATCTCCATTGATATTTATATTCGGCCTCATTTTAAGTAGCAGCAGCTGTTTAGAATGAGTGAATATCTCATGATGAACGGACCAATAGAAATGCTCCAAAATCACTTGGAAGGAATTCCATTACTACGTCTGCACATTTACTGTGTGCAAAAATATTAATTATTTGTGTTTTATTTTATTTCCCCCATATTTTCTGGACATAGAATCATATTTATAATGTATATAATCAATATGAGAGCAACATAAGTTCAAATGAATTGTATTAATATTGCGCACAAATCATTATGTTCATAGTTTTGATGGCATTTTTTAAAATACCGGCTCTTCTTCTCTGTTCTAACTGATCAGACGTCTGAGAAAATGAATGTTGTGTATCTTGTTATGTGTAATATTTCTATAGTATCACAATATTATACTTTTGCCATATCGCCTAAAGCTATGTTACATAGAGAAACAAAGATTACGCACTAATCCATGTAGAAAAATATTAACATACTGACACTTTAGCAACATCTTTTTGATCAGGTAGGTTTTATTCTGTGATCTGGATAACAGAAAGTACTAGAAACTATTAGTGGTGTTCATTTAGCTCACACCGTATGAACCTAAATTAAAACAAAATAAAATAAAGGACTAAAGTAATTAAATAAAAAAAATTAGACTATAGAAATCTGCCATCCGCCAGTTTGGCTACAGAGATATTAGAGTCAGCACTAAACCTGGGACTGCTGAAACCCTATAGTGTGCAGCTACAGCTTTCTATAAGCTATAAGATATCCCACACTGTTCTTTCTTCTCTCCACACGAGATCCATTCATGTGGTTTACATCTTATTAACAGCAGCAATTCATTTTCTAACCACTCTCTAACATCTTACTACCTCTTAGAATCGATCCAGCTGGTTTTGTTACTGTGTGTCCACAGTTATAACGTAGAGTTAAACATTTCTATAAGTAACATTTTATTCAGAGATCATATGACACAGAGTTAAAGTGCCTGTATCATCACTATATCAAATTAAAGGACCGGTATCATCACCATATCAAATTAAAGGACCAGTATCATCACCATATCAAATTAAAGGACCAGTATCATCACCATATCATCACTGCTGAAACAAAAAGTCTTTTTTAAACTCTGCATTAAATAATTTAAACACATTGTTTAAACTATGCAAAAAATAAAAAATGACTAAAATAGAGAAACAACATATTTTGATTTTACGAAAAAACCTACTTTACTTGTAATACAAGTGAAGGTAACCAGACTTTTTTTCCAAGTTATTCTTGCCCATTTCTTTTAGTACACTCATCATGAAACTTAAAGACAGTGTAAGAAGCAACATGTCCTTTTAAACTGTGGCAAAAACTGAAAATGGAGATTTTTGTTTAGACAGAAACTGCATGTAAATAAGTGTCTGATTCTGATTGGCTGTCCTGTATAGTGATTTAGCCAAAAAGCAGTCCAGGCTGAAGAAGAAATATTTGAATGTACTGGTATTGGTGACATCACAAAAGCAGTGAAAGCAAATTGGACTGTTTTGGCTGTATAGTGTGCATATATGGGCTGTATGGACAGAAAAATGTTATATTCTGAAACTTGTTTACTTCAAATAAGAACGGTAAGGACACTGTGTGCACTTAATAATCCGATCATAGTCGTGTTTCTACAATTATCTGATTATTAAATCTACAGAGATCCGATACAGAGAGCTCAGTAATCAAGTATGTCAGTGCATGTGTAGCCCTTCCTCTGATTTCTTTCATTGTTCTCAGTCTGCACAAGGATTTAAATATCTGTCCTGTTTTGGATGATGTTTATTGGCCGGCTGCAAAGCAGAAATCTGATTATTGTCCAACTTGTAGACCTGGAATTTCCTTAATATCTGATCACACCATAACAAAATCAGAAAATCTGAGTTATCATCTTATTAAGTGCATGTAAACACACTCAGTGACATGAGCTCTATAATGCAGTTCATAAACATGACCACTCATATTTATTGCTTTAAATATCTGCCCATGTTATCCTCCTATTCTTGTGCACACATAAAGAAAAAGAGCATTTTCTATTTGCTATTTGATCTAAAAATAAATAAACAATAACAATTATTTTAAAGAATTATACATTTGAAATAAATATTAACCAGGCCTAAAAGCAGCAACGCTGTGAGCTGCGTACGCGATAAACAAAAGCTTTGCTAGTTTTCTGGCTACTGAAAAACATCAGTCATGGAGCTGAATGATTAGTCCTTCCCCTCTTTCTGCTGATTTCATGCTGGTCCGGCGCTGCCCACTCTATTGAAAGCGTCCTGGTGGACTGTGTACTGGAGGATTTGCGATATTCAGACTATCTCTGGGCACTGCATTGAAAATATGTGCGCGCAGCAGCGGGGGGCTTCAGTGGCAGGGCACATCCCCCTCTTGCGCCCCCTCTCCAAAGCAGCTGCTCACAGTTTCAGCCTTGATTTCCATCCTCTTGTGTGTTTTTAATGTTATGCATGGCTCTCTTGGATAAAATCCATGGAGAATGTAACATGTCTTAGTCGGTTTAATCACTTTCAGGATTAAAGCTACCTGTCAGATCTAGAGATTTCGGTGGGGGGGCGGGGGGGGAGGGGGGCGGTAGGTTTGTAGCTCAAAAACAAATATAATTTTTTATACTCATTGTTTAAGATTCACTCCAAACAGCTACTCACATCAATCTGAGCCAGCAGGAGCCACTGTAGCTGTTTACATTAGTGCTACACTAACAGTGTCCAGTTTCTGTGTCTGTCATTGTCAGATTGTGAAGAACAGGCAGTGTTTGAAGTGCTCCCCCCTCTCTTGGGCCGGTGCCCCGTGGAGTTAAGCAGGTGTTATGGAGCCGTGCTCACCTTTCCTGCAGATTTAAGCCCATCCTCCATGCTGAGATATCCACCTTCAGCTCGCTTTAAAGGCTCAAAAGGAAGCTCTCCCCAAGGATGGAGGGGTCATCTCTGCTCCTGCCCACAGAAATGATAATGATTTCAATTATACCAAATTATACGAGACCAAGTTCCTCACTTCCAGGCGGTATGTCTGAGATCAGACATTCAATCATATACATGCATATGGAAAGGACTGCTACAGGTACAATAGAAGACCACCAACACTGTCCCCCCGCAGATAAACAGCACTTACAGCTTTCCTCTCTGAGACACTGAGGAGAACATCAAGCTGCTTCCGATCTTAGAACATCTACAGGTGTTTCTGTCCATCCTTCCACTGTGAGTAGACCCCTCAGTGCTAAAAAGGGTTTGAAAGGATGTGTATCTGTTCAAGAAGGAGGTACAAACATTAAACAAAGAAGCTGCTGGTGGGCTCAGAACAGTGGACTGACCACCCCAGAGTCCAGAACCTCAACATCACTCAATGTGTTATTGTTGGATGGTGAGAAGCACCAAACCAGCTAAACCAACTTCCAAGACTATAGCAACAGTAACTGCATGTTACAGGGGAATTCCACCAGCATTTCAAAATTTAAAAAGTTATTGTGAGTTTGGTGTTTAAAGTGCAGATGTTGTTTACAGTGGTGGTGGTGGTGATGGGAACCAGGGGTCACCATGACTACAACACAAATATACACATTTTATATTTACTACACACGTCTACTGAGTATATATAAATAAATGGAAAGTGAGATTTATAGAGTCTTACAACACCCTGCATGTATCCCTCCGCCAAAACATAATAAGGGATGTTTTCGAATGGTTTAAAGGTGGACGTCTGGTTCCATTCACCACCACTGTGAACAGTTCTGATTCAGTAAGCTTCTCTATAACGCAGCATTTCACACCAAAACCACTCGGAATGAACCTTTTTGCACAATATCCATCTAATTATGTCAAATTATTATTTTTTTATAACAATTTGGTGGAGTTTCCCTTGGCTGAAGTCCTGAAGTATGTTCTATGTGTTTACACTTAGGCTGAAAATCAACAAAACATGTAACATGTAACCATATATATATATATATATATATGGTTTTGAGTTTGTTTGTGTTTTGGTCTTCTCTGACAATTTAATGAGAATTTAACCAACAGATAAGCTCCAAAACTGCTTCATATGACAACTATCTACATGGACTTACACTGAAAGTAAAGAATGTTTTTAAATCCTCTTATGCAACATAATAGGGTATAATAATTTAGTGCTTTTATTCATATATAAATGCTTTTATTCATATATACCTATACAATTATTTATAGGTTTCTTTTATTACTAGAAATGTTTTCTTTTCAGTCATAGCATTTGCTATGGCAAGCCGTTTAGGAAATAATTATATATATAGAATGACTGAAAACTCTGAATATATGGAATGAAGCTTAAGAATATAGAATGAACATCTAAATATATGGAATGAAACTTAAGAATATAGAATGAAAGTCTGAATATATGGAATGAAACTTAAGAATATAGAATGAAAGTCTGAATATATGGAATGAAACTTAAGAATATAGAATGAATGTCTGAATATATGGAATGAAACTTAAGAATATAGAATGAATGTCTGAATATATAGAATGAAACCTAAGAATATAGAATGAATGTCTGAATATATGGAATGAAACTTAAGAATATAGAATGAATGTCTGAATATATGGAATGAAACTTAAGAATATAGAATGAATGTCTGAATATATGGAATGAAACTTAAGAATATAGAATGAAAGTCTGAATATATGGAATGAAAGTCTGAATATATGGAATGAAAGTCTGAATATATGGAATGAAACTTAAGAATATAGAAGGAAAGTCTGAATATATGGAATGAAACTTAAGAATATAGAATGAAAGTCTGAATATATGGAATGAAAGTCTGAATATATGGAATGAAAGTCTGAATATATGGAATGAAACTTAAGAATATAGAATGAATGTCTGAATATATGGAATGAAACTTAAGAATATAGAATGAATGTCTGAATATATAGAATGAAACTGAAGAATATAGAATGAAAGTCTGAATATATGGAATGAAACTTAAGAATATAGAATGAATGTCTGAACATATGGAATGAAACTTAAGAATTTAGAATGAAAGTCTGAATATATGGAATGAAACTTCAGAATATAGAATGAATGTCTGAATATATAGAATGAAACCTAAGAATATAGAATGAATGTCTGAATATATGGAATAAAACTTAAGAATATAGAATGAATGTCTGAACATATGGAATGAAACTTAAGAATTTAGAATGAAAGTCTGAATATATGGAATGAAACTTCAGAATATAGAATGAATGTCTGAATATATAGAATGAAACCTAAGAATATAGAATGAAAGTCTGAATATATGGAATGAAACTTAAGAATATAGAATGAATGTCTGAACATATGGAATGAAACTTAAGAATTTAGAATGAAAGTCTGAATATATGGAATGAAACTTAAGAATATAGAATGAATGTCTGAATATATAGAATGAAACCTAAGAATATAGAATGAAAGTCTGAATATATGGAATGAAACTTAAGAATATAGAATGAATGTCTGAATATATGGAATGAAACTTCAGAATATAGAATGAAAGTCTGAATATATGGAATGAAACCTAAGAATATAGAATGAATGTCTGAATATATGGAATAAAACTTAAGAATACAGAATGAATGTCTGAATATATGGAATGAAACTTAAGAATATAGAATGAATGTCTGAATATATGGAATGAAACTTAAGAATATAGAATGAATGTCTGAATATATAGAATAAAACTTAAGAATATAGAATGAATGTCTGAATATATGGAATGAAACTTAAGAATATAGAACGAATGTCTGAATATATGGAATGAAACTTAAGAATATAGAATGAATGTCTGAATATATGGAATGAAACTTAAGAATATAGAATGAAAGTCTGAATATATGGAATGAAACTTAAGAATATAGAATGAAAGTCTTAATATATGGAATGAAACTTAAGAATATAGAATGAAAGTCTGAATATATAGAATGAAACTTAAGAATATAGAATAAAAGTCTGAATATATAGAATGAAACTTAAGAATATAGAATGAATGTCTAAATATATATATATAAAATGAAACTTAAGAATATAGAATGAATGTCTGAATATATAGAATGAAACTTAAGAATATAGAATAAAAGTCTGAATATATAGAATGAAACTTAAGAATATAGAATGAATGTCTGAATATATGGAATGAAACTTAAGAATAAAGAATGAAAGTCTGAATATATGGAATGAAAGTCTGAATATATGGAATGAAAGTCTGAATATATGGAATGAAACTTAAGAATATAGAATGAATGTCTGAATATATAGAATGAAACCTAAGAATATAGAATGAAAGTCTGAATATATGGAATGGAACTTAAGAATATAGAATGAAAGTCTGAATATATGGAATGAAACTTAAGAATAAAGAATGAATGTCTGAATATATGGAATGAAACTTAAGAGTATAGAATGAATGTCTGAATATATGGAATGAAACTTAAGAATATAGAATGAAAGTCTGAATATATGGAATGAAACTTAAGAATAAAGAATGAAAGTCTGAGTATATGGAATGAAAGTCTGACTATATGGAATGAAAGTCTGAATATATGGAATGAAACTTAAGAATATAGAATGAATGTCTGAATATATAGAATGAAACCTAAGAATATAGAATGAAAGTCTGAATATATGGAATGAAACTTAAGAATATAGAATAAAAGTCTGAATATATGGAATGAAACTTAAGAATATAGAATGAAAGTCTGAATATATGGAATGAAATTTAAGAATATAGAATAAAAGTCTGAATTTATGGAATGAAACTTAAGAATATAGAAGGAAAGTCTGAATATATGGAATGAAACCTAAGAATATAGAATGAAAGTCTGAATATATAGAATGAAACCTAAGAATATAGAATGAAAGTCTGAATATATGGAATGAAACTTAAGAGTATAGAATAAAAGTCTGAATATATGGAATGAAACTTAAGAATATAGAATGAATGACTGAATATATGGAATGAAACTTAAGAATATAGAATGAAAGTCTGAATATATGGAATGAAACTTAAGAATATAGAATGAATGTCTGAATATATGGAATAAAACTTAAGAATATAGAATAAATGACTGAATATATGGAATGAAACTTAAGAATATAGAATGAATGTCTGAATATATGGAATGAAACTTAAGAATATAGAATGAAACTTAAGAATATAGAATGAAAGTCTGAATATATGGAATGAAACTTAAGAATATAGAATGAATGTCTGAATATATGGAATGAAACTTAAGAATATAGAATGAAAGTCTGAATATATGGAATGAAACTTAAGAATATAGAATGAAAGTCTGAATATATGGAATGAAACTTAAGAATATAGAATGAATGTCTGAATATATGGAATGAAACTTAAGAGTATAGAATGAATGTCTGAATATATGGAATGAAACTTAAGAATATAGAATGAAAGTCTGAATATATGGAATGAAACTTAAGAATATAGAATGAATGTCTGAATATATGGAATGAAACTTAAGAATATAGAATGAATGTCTGAATATATGGAATGAAACTTAAGAATACAGAATGAATGTCTAAATATATATAAAATGAAACTTAAGAATATAGAATGAATGTCTGGATATATGGAATGAAACTTAAAAAATATTGAATGAAAGTCTGAATATATAGAATGAAACCTAAGAATATAGAATGAATGTCTGGATATATGGAATGAAACTTAAAAAATATTGAATGAAAGTCTGAATATATAGAATGAAACTTAAGAATATAGAATGAATGTCTGAATATATGGAATGAAACTTAAGAATTTAGAATGAAAGTCTGAATATATGGAATGAAACTTAAGAATATACAATGAAAGTCTGAATATATGGAATGAAAGTCTGAATATATGGAATAAAACTGAAGAATATAGAATGAATGTCTGAATATATAGAATAAAACTGAAGAATATAGAATGAATGTCTGAATATATAGAATAAAACTGAAGAATATAGAATGAATGTCTGAATATATGGAATGAAACTTTCATTCCATATATTCAGAGTTTTCAGTTATTCTCTATATATAATTATTTCCTAAACGGCTTGCCATAATTTGCATATATATATATATATATATATATATATATATATATATATATATATATATATATATATATATATATATATAGCCACACGACTGGACTAGACAACACTACTTGAGTAACTGAATTAATTATTTATAGGTTTCTTTTATTACTATATATATATATATATATATATATATATATATATATATATATATATATATATATATATATATATATATATATATATATATATATATATAGGTTACTATATATATATATAGTAACGGAATGAGCTCTGCTTACATGCAGCCACTCATCTGAACTCTGTTTTAACTCACCTTAGATCCTCTCTCCTGCTCTGCTCGTTCACAGGCCGGCGCAGGGCTGTCAGTGCGTCCTCACAAACAGCGTGCAGGATTGATTTTGCACCACTTTCTCCTCCGCGCCGCTGGAGCATGTGAATAGAAGAAAATAAAGATGTTCACCCGCCGGAGCACTCCCAAACAGCCCAGCGGTGCAGGCGGAATGAACAGAACCACTGCGGAGGAGAAAAGCTGAATGCGTACGCAGCTAAACGCACTGACACAATGTGAGGGCTTCATACAGACCCCTATGAATATGAATCCCCCTCTCAGGAGCGTGAAGGAGCGGAGGAACAATGCGGCGAAGCGGCGGCGCTTCTCTCCGGCCACATCACCTCCGCTTCGGGGTCAGGAACGGGAGTAGATGGCACTTTCTCATGGAGTAGCTCAACAGTGTATCTAGAACTTGATCTGGAACCCATAACATTTAGATTTAATTAACCAAAATAATAGAAATAATAGTTTGTGTTGCTTATTTCTGAAGAAATAGAGCTTTGATGAACTGATAGATGCCAAATCTGGGCCCTTGTTTTTATAAATAAATTATATATACAATTATTTGTATGCAGTATTTACAGGTAAAGGTGTTTATGCTTTAAAAAAAATAAACACCTGCTTTATTTTATCATCAGAGAGGGAAAGAGAGAGAGCAAGAGAGGTAGAGAGAGAGCAAGAGAGGGAGAGAGAGAGAGAGAGAGAGAGAGAGAGCAAGAGAGGGAGAGAGAGAGAGAGAGAGAGAGAGAGAGCAAGAGAGGGAGAGAGAGAGAGAACAAGAGAGGGAGAGAGAGAGAGAGCAAAAGAGGGAGAGAGAGAGAGAGAGAGAGAGAGAGAGAGAGAGAGAGAGAGAGAGAGAGAGAGAGAACAAGAGAGGGAGAGAGAGAGCAAGAGAGGGAGAGAGAGAGAGAGAGAGCAAAAGAGGGGGAGAGAGAGAGAGAGAGAGCAAGAGAGGGAGAGAGAGAGAGAGAGAGTAAGAGAGGGAGAGAGAGAGAGAACAAGAGAAAGAGAGAACAAGAGAGGGAGAGAGAGAGAGAGAGAGATAGAGCAAGAGAGGGAGAGAGAGAGAGAGCAAGAGAGGGAGAGAGAGAGAGCAAGAGAGGGAGAGAGAGAGAGAGCAAGAGAGGGAGAGAGGGAGAGAGCAAGAGAGAGAGAGAGAGAGAGAGAGAGAGAGAGAGAGAGAGAGAGAGAGAGAGAGAGAGAGAGAGAGAGAGAGAGAGAAAGGGAGGAAGAGAGAGAGAGAGAGAGCAAGAGAGGGAGAGAGGGAGAGAGCAAGAGAGAGAGAGAGAGAGAGAGAGAGAGAGAGAGAGAGAGAGAAAGGGAGCAAGAGAGAGAGAGAGAGAGAGCAAGAGAGGGAGAGAGGGAGAGAGCAAGAGAGAGAGAGAGAGAGAGAGAGAGAGAGAGAGAGAGAGAGAGAGAGAGAGAGAGAGAAAGGGAGGAAGAGAGAGAGAGAGAGAGAGCAAGAGAGGGAGAGAGAGAGAGATTCAACTGTTGAGCAAGTTGGCCTCTCTCCCCCTCTCTATCTTTCTCTCCGCCTCTCTCTCTCTCTCTCTCTCTCTCTCTCTCTCCACGCTTGCACACATGCTCGCTCGCCCCCCGTCCCAGCGCTTCCAGAGGGGGCTGTCCGCTCCACAGAGAGTTTCTCTTTCAAAGGGAAACAGCTCTGCAGAGGGAGGGCCGAGCCATTAATAACTCATTAGCGAGGGGGCCGAACCCAGCCCAATATAAGAGGACCCCCGGCCTCAGAGCGGGACACTCTCTTGGCAGGAGCAGGGCAGCCCCCTTCTTCTCCTTCTCCTCCTTCACGTCCTCTCTCTCTCTCTCTCTCTCTCTCTTTCTCTCTCTCTGCCTCCCTCCAAGCCTCTGCTATGGGCTCGGTGTTACCGGCGGAGGCGCTCATGATGAAGTCCGGGTTCAAGCCTCAGCCTCACGCCCTGTGCGACATCATCACCTCCGACATCCTGCACAGCTTTCTGTACGGACGCTGGAGGAACGTGCTGGGAGAGCACCTGTCAGAGGACAAGCAGCATCACCACCACCACCACCACCACAGCGTCAGCCCCAAAACCGCCTTCACGGCCGAGGTCCTCGCGCAGTCCTTCGCTGGAGGTACTGTACCTGTCTGTATATCTATTTCTCCCAGCTGCCCCTTCCTGCTGTCCTCCCACAGCCAGGTCAGCTCCCATAAACTTTCTGTTGTCGTTGTGTTTCTTCTTTATTTCTCTTCTTTCTATTTCTAGTTATTTATATCCATGTCTATTAACAACCTCATATATAGAAATCTATTTCTACTAACTCTATATTTACATTCATTCCATCTTTAGATCACTTTCTGTCTGTTTTTTATATTCACCCCAAGCTTATTAGATTTCGATTCATATTTATATCCCATATTTAGATTTATTTCTATTACATTTCTATTTCTATGGTCTTTATAGATCTTATATCTCCTACTAGTCATCTCTATCTATTATGTTTAATGTTTAATGCTGCTGTCCACAGCTGTAACTGTCTCTATTCCTTTTCCTTCTATATCTATATCTCTATCTACTTACAGCCAGTATCCATATCTATTTCTATTAGATAAAGATATATTTATATTTAATGTTTTTTTTAAAAAAGTGAAATAAGTGAAGAAGTGTCCTATAATGAACTCTCTCTGTCTTGTGGCTGCAGTTTTTAGTTAAACTAATTAAAAATGAGGAAAGTAAAGAAATGCATAGTTAAATGTAGAAAAAAGATTTATGTTGCTGTTAATGTGAGTTATTTGAATACAATCTAAATACAAATAATTAGTTTATTATATATAAGCATATTTTATATATTGTATTGTAAGTATTATCCTGTATTGGAAGTATTTTAGTAACAAATTATAGTAATTATTACTGAATTCAAACTTTTAATTGGTGAATTTGGCCCTGAAGTTACACTTTAACTTCACCAACTCACCCAATAATAGAACAAACATACTTGCATTGTATTCATAGCTAATTAATATCTGTGTTATGAAGTATTTTAGTAACTAAATATTGTGTAAAGTAAAAAAAAAAAAAAAAAAAATATATATATATATATATATATATATATATATATATATATATATATATATATATATATATATATATATAACCATTCCAAAAATAGTTTTTCAGGTTTTGTCATTAAGTAAAAGTATTTATTATTCTTTACATTGTGTGTGAATCTCATGATCAGAGGACCAGAAGAAATGACCCCAAATGGCTTGCAAATATTTCTGGTTCCATTGACTTACATTAAAAGTGAAGTATGTTTTTCCTTCTCCTGTAAATTTATCATATTGGAGATTCTGATAGTAGTGAAATACTGATTATATATATATATATATATATATATATATATATATATATATATATATATATATATATACTAACATACATATATGAATACATATGAATTAAAAACAGTCTTAATTAATTATATCATCACTGTCCAGAAAAAAGCAAGTATATAAAATTTTCTTCACTTTCAAAGTTAGTTAATATTAAGTGATTTTGGAGTGTTTCTATT
Organism: Megaleporinus macrocephalus; assembly: GCA_021613375.1. Taxonomy (NCBI): domain Eukaryota; kingdom Metazoa; phylum Chordata; class Actinopteri; order Characiformes; family Anostomidae; genus Megaleporinus; species Megaleporinus macrocephalus. The sequence goes on along the minus strand of CM038726.1, from coordinate 31,487,338 downwards.
GGTCCATTCTAGCTGTCGTGTTCACATGCTATAGAAAAATAAAAATGAAACACATAGACATACATGTTTTTTTCTATCTTTGCACAGTGATATACTGTGTTGGCATTGAAAGCTCCTTGCTTTGGCATTAAAAGTGTTCCAGCAGTCTCACCTTCTCCTGCCAGAGCACTTCACTCTCCCTGCTCCTTCCCAAGGTCCCTGTGACTCCCAGCATTCCTGTCCTCCACTATTTCACCACTTTGTCTCTTTTCTTTCCCCTCCATTGAGCTCCTTTAACCCGTTTAGTGCTCTGACCCCCTCCATTTCCAGGCCTGTTAGGCGTGTAACTGCTGCTGACTAAAGAAAGAAGGGCATTAAATTCATTTGGTTAACTTTGTGCTTGACCTGAGAAAAGTTTCCACTTAAACCGAGGCCCAGAAAAAAAAAAAAATCATAAAATAAAAGTCCCCCCTCCTCCCCCTTCTCCACCCCCCTCCACCAACACCCACCAGTTCTTTGAGATGTCCCTTGCTTTTTTCCCCATTTCTTATCTGGTATTCATCCATCTCTGGACAGTCTCTTTTCCTCTTTTGGCAGCCTTTTTCTCTCTTTCTGCGGCCTGAAAAGCTCGCTGTTCCTCCCATAATGCACCGTGAAGGCTAATGCTACTGCTATTCACAGCAGCTAATCGCCTTGCCGTTTTCTTTTCTGTCATTCTTTCTCTTTTTTTGTTTTCTTGTGAAATTCCCGGGTCCTTTAAACAAGCTCCCGTTTCATTCAGAGCAAATTTATTGCTACAAAGTCCTTAAAAAGGATAATGAATTTGGAATTAGCCGCTCCTTTTCCAGCGGAGAGTAATGAATATCTTTGGGAAGCAGAACAAATTGCTGGACGCCGATTAATGGAGGAGCGTTTAACCTCTCTCAGCTCTCAGGCCTCGTCACGAATAACAATAATAATAATAATAATAATAGTAGTAGTAGTAATAGTGCTAGTACTAAAGAATACCCCCCCCCAAGCTTTGATTGGGACATTAAAGAAAGGCAAGTGTCAGTCTGTTTAGCTCTTGCTGAAAACCTGAAGTTTGGTGTGGAGGAAAACATTCAGCTCCATTTTAAGCGTTTAATTGAATTAAGCACGGCTAAATTAGCTTGTATGTAATATTTCGTGACCGGCATTAAAATGAGCCAGTTTCATTTACGCTTTCTGCAAAAGTGCTGTTTTGTATCGTGCACTGCTTCACAATCACTCTTTAACTGTTATCCTACTTTAAAAAAGACATGCAGTGAAAAACTAAAATTCAACTAAAATTTAAATTTTTAAATTTTTTTATTTGGCATTTTTTTTATAAAATAATTTTAAATTGTCTTAGTTTCACACATACACACTTAAGAAACTTTTATTTATACAGTGATATAGATTATAATAAGAACTACAGAAATCAAAATAAAAAATTTTGTTTTTTCATTAAAATGAAAGAATGTAAATCTCAAATGATCCTAGTTTCACCCATACACATTTACAAGTCTTTTATTGTAAATGTGTATATACACTATAATAGATTAGTATACGATCTGTAAGTATAACAGAAATCAAAATTTGGTTTTGCAGTCAAATAAAAGTATGTAAATCTCAAACGATCGTTTCACACCTACATATTTAGAAAACTTTGATTGTAAGATTGTACATATATATTAGTATGCAATCTGTGAGTACTACAGAAATCAAAATTCTCCAAATTTTGTAATATTTTTTTTTTTTTTTTTTAAAGTATGTAATTCCCAAGTGATGAGTTCACTACATACACATTTAGGAAACTTGTATTGTAAGAGTGTACAAAAAGTGTTATATATTACGATAAGATTTGTAATCCCTACATACTTTTATTTTCCATTTAAATAAAAGTATGAAAATCTCAAATGATCATAGTTTCACACATTTTAAATAGTCTTAGTTTCACACATATACACCGAAACCTTTATTAATACAGTGTTATAGATTATAATAAGATCTGTCAGAACTACAGAAATTGAAATTCTCCAATTTTCTCAAACATTTAGATTTTTCCATTAAAATGAAAGAATGTAAATCTCAAATGATCGTAGTTTCACACATACACATTTACAAGTCTTTTATTGTAAGGGTGTATATACACTATTATAGATTAGTGTACGGTCTGTAAGTATAACAGAAATCAAAATTTGGTTTTGCATTCAAATAAAAGTATGTAAATCTCAAACAATCATAGATTCACACCTACATATTTAGAAAACTTTAATTGTAATATTTGTACATATATATTAGTATATGAAAATTCTCAAAATTTCTTAATATTTTATCTTTTTTTCAAAAAGTATGTAATTCCCAAACAGTGAGTTCAATACATACACATTTAGGAAACTTAGAAAAAAAAAGCTTAGAAAAAAACTTAGGAAAAAGAGTGTATAAACTGTGTTATATATTGCGATAACATTTGTAAATCCTATAAGAATCAAAATTCTTACATGTTCCTAAAGTGTTAGGGTTTAAATCTCAAATGATGATTGTTCTATACATACACATTTACATTACAGATCTTTAATTGCACAATTACACATACAGTATTATAGATTAGATAGGTTAGATTAGATTAAAATTTCTAAAAATTTCATCTTTTATCTTTCATCTTTTAATATGTATTATTTTTAAGAGTGTATTTGCAGTTTGACACATTATACAGCACAGATTATGTTGAGATATTCACTTATAGATCTTATTGTAATTTCATTATTTACATAAACTTACATTAAATTTTTAATGTCAAATACAAAAATGGTAACTTTAGAGCAGATATATATGATTATCTTAGAGTGAATATTGAATTGTTCTTGTTTTATTGTATCAAACCTTGTTAATTTGCCTGTGTGTTGTGTTTGGTCTCCTGCAGAAGTGCAGAAGCTGTCCAGTTTAGTGTTGCCCAGTGAGGTGATCATCGCTCAGAGCTCCATTCCCGGCGAAGGTCTGGGCATTTTCTCCAAAGCGTGGATTAAAGCAGGGACCGAGATGGGCCCCTTCACTGGCCGCCTCGTCTCCCCCGAACACGTCGACCTGCTGAAGAACAATAACCTCATGTGGGAGGTGAGAAACTTCTAGAAAACACGTTCCGCACAGTCCATTCCTGACTTCTGGAGATGTTTCAGTGCGGTTTCTCACTAAAGAGAGTGAATTACAGTAAATTCAGAAAATTACAGTCTTAAACATCGAGCTGCTAAACAGAGATCCTCAGAGCGGCCCTGCTGAAGATCCAGCTTAGTTCCCCAGAATGGACTGTTTCAGAGGAAGGTTCCTTAACTACTTTCCGGGTGTGAAGAACCTTTGTAGAATTTAAGGAAGTTCTGTATATTGTAAAGTTTTTATCCAAGCCAATCCAAGAAACTCCAGTCTACTACAGCACACAATGCAGATATTATAGATTACAGTAAGATCAGTATGAGCTGGTGATACATCGTCATATACGCACATTGACGATAGTATATTGATTTTTATGGAAGATTTGTTATTAGATATTGAGATGTTTTTGATGATCTCCCACAATCTTGACTTCAATCAAATCAAATCAAATAAAAATACAAATGATAAAAAAATGTTTTACATTGTAAAAAATAAGCTTGAATGTTCAACCTAAACTAATTACTGTAATGCAATAACAAGCAAATTAACTACTTATATTGATCCAACATTTTATTCCAAATATTGATTTGCTTTGAAGTTGTTTTTGTAGATATATGTTTATTACAGTTGGTGGGGCTGTGTTGTGTGTTTTTAACATGAAATGGTTTTTGGTTTGTATATACGGTTCTAGCAAAAACCTTTACTCGTTAAAGGACCATCACATTATATGGAGGATGTTTAAACTTTGAAAAAAATCTTATTTACATAAAATTGTTTTTTATGAAATACTAATTGAAAGGAGCTTTAAAGAACCAACAACGTTCTTGACCCATTTTCAGTACATTTATTTTTTAGATAGATAGATAGATAGATAGATAGAATGATTGCTTGTTTGATTGATTGATTGATTTGTCAGTACCGCATACTAAAGTCCAAATAAAATAAAGCGTTGGCCAAAAAAACAATGATATAACATAAAATAATATAAAATTTAAATTAAATTCTAATTACTAACTAATTACAAATGCAGACAACCTATAAGCTAACTTGGTTGGTTGGTTCATCTGGATTTGGATTGTAAAGTATTAATGAATTTCAGACTTAAATATTTGTATATTGCTTTTGTGTAACTGATCTGTTTTTTATTTTACTTCATTATATTCAATAAACAAAAAAAAAGTAAAAAAAAAAAAGCTTTTAAACCATTTTTTTAGGTTGTGTTACTAAAAGTCTGGAGATTTAGATGTTCTGATGATCAGTAACTACAGGTTATCAGATATTATACATAACATGCTATAAGCTCTTGGCTCGAGATTGTTGACCGTGATGTTTCTCCTCTGTGTCCAGGTGTTTAATGAAGATGGAACCGTCCGCTGCTTTGTCGACGCCAGTCAGGAGGACCAGCGCAGTTGGATGACCTACATCAAGTGTGCTCGCAACGAGCAGGAGCAGAACCTGGAGGTGGTGCAAATCGGCAGCAGCATCTTCTACAAGGCCGTGGAGGTCAGAGTCATTCACAACATACATTTCATAGAGTTACTACTTCATTAGAAACAGACTACAGTCACTGGCCACTTTATCAGAAACACCTCAAATAGGGGCACTTTTGTAATTACTTGCAGTTTATCTGTTATTGCACAACACTCATGAATGGAATGGACCACCGTAGGACCACCGCTGAACATTATTTGGCTGTTAAACCCTCATTCTCAGCACTCTGGTATAAATAGATCAGGCTCAGTGTTGTAACATGAGGAGCACTGGTATTGTGGGTAGGTGTTTCCGATAAAGCGGCCAGCGCATGTAGACACAAAGTAGGTATTTCTGGTAAACTGGCAACCAAGCAGGGTTTAAAATGAGCTGCAATATGTTCCATTTTCACGCTGGAAGACCGCCTTGTACCACTTTAGCGCTGGAGCGTCAGGCTTGCTTCTGAAATATCTTGGCAGTGTTGACCCGTTTGAGTTCAGTAATCTGGTAGAACTTCAAAATCATACCTCCCAAAAACAGGTTCTCTGGAGAAACACCATCGGAGAACTACCTTTCACTAGATGGTCCTTCCAAAAAAAGGTTAATTTTCGCAACTGAGAGGTTTAAAAAGCATTCATAAATTGTAAAGATCCTGAACATCATGAAAAGTTCTCGATCAGGAAGCCCAGAGTATTTTTTCTTGGGGTTAAATGTTTGTAGTGTAAATGAAGACGGGAGGTAGGCACTGAACTGAGTTTTTAAAGATTACTTTTTATGACTTTACACAATATTTGTTACTAAAATACTTAAAAACCTCAGATATTAATTAGCTATGAATAGAATGCAAGTATGTTTATACTATTATTGGGTGAGTTGGTGAAGTTAAAGTGTAACTTCAGGGCCAAATTCACCAATTAAAAGTTTTAACTCAGTGAAAATTATTATAATTTGTACATTATAATATATATATATATATATATATATATATATATATATATATATATATATATATGCTTATATAATAAATAAACAAAAGATTTGTAATCTGGTGGTATCCAAATAACTCACATTTACAGCAACATAAACCTTTTTTCACATTTACATTTGCATTTCTTTACTTCATTTTATTTAGTTTAACTAAAAACTGCAGCCGCAAGACAGAGTTCATTATAGGACACGTCTCATTTCACTTAGAAAAAACCCCATAAAATAAAAAAATATATCTGTATCTAATAGAAATAGATATGGATACTGTCTGTAAGTACATAGAGATAGAGATAGAGAAGGAAAATGAATAAAAACAGTTAAAGCTGTGGACAGCAGCATAAAATATATAACATACATGTTTCCTATTAAACATAATGGACAGAGATGACTAGTAGGAGATATAAGATCTGTGATGACAATAGAAATAGAAATGAAGTAGAAATAAATTTAAATATAGAAATATGAATAGAAAGATAATAAGCTTGGGCTGAATATAGAAAATAGAAAAACAGAAAGTGATCTAAAGATGAAATGATCATAGAGAACAGTAGATCTATAAGAGCTGGTAAGACATTGTCATATACGCACTGCGAGGACACAGTTGCTGATAATATATAGATTTTTTGTTGATGATATTTGTCTGAGATGTTTATGATGCCATCCCACATTATTGTCTTTAATCAAATCAAATAGAGGATTTAAATTTTAAGAAATGCATTTTACATTGTAATAAATGAGCTTGAATGTTGAATAGATTACTGTAATGCAGTAACAAGCAAATGAACTAGTTGTATTGATGCAACATTTCATTCCAAGCATCATGTATTTGCTTTAAAGTTGTTTTTGTAGGTTATCTTTTATTACAGCTGGTGCGGCTGTGTTGTGTCGTTTAAACATTAAGGTTCCTAAATGGTTTTTGGCTTGTATGTATGGTTCTAGGAAAAAAACAACACATTATATTAAGGATATTAGATACATAACATTAAATATATATATATCTTGTTGAGCGAGGGGCATTAAGGGCATGGACTAAATAAAAACAGTTCTTTTTTAAAATTTTCTCTTTTCTACGTAGACCATCCCTCCCGACCAGGAGCTGCTGGTTTGGTATGGAAATTCCCACAACACCTTTCTGGGTATTCCCGGTGTTCCAGGCACGGAGGACGAGCATCAGAAAAAGAACAGAAATGGTGAGTGCACTTAAAAACCTGAACCAGGAGGAGTTATTGAACTAACAGTGATGTGTAAAAGTCAAAGACCACCCTGCACGTCTTCAATTTCTTCTCAAAATAACCAATAAGCACACATTAAAAAAAAAAAAAGAAAACTAGACATACGTCTCACCAGCTAAATTAAATGTGTCCACACTTTTCCTTTATTAGCTTCACTTCTGTTTTAGGAGAAGTCTGCTGAAGCTGGTTACACTTTCTGCTTCTCATGATCCAAAATCATCCTAAACGCTCCTGATAAAGGAATAATCTAACAGCTGCTCTGTCTTTAAATTAAAGAAGTGTAATTAATACATAGTTTGTTCAGACTTTTTTTCAATAACAGACTAAAAATATGAAAATATAGATATTAAGTTAGTAAATGCTGATTTTTACTATTTGACTAAATAGAAATGATTACATGAATTAAGTTCATCCTGTGATTATTATTGTGCGAGAGGATGTTTGTGTGCTTTCACCAGCTCTTGTGCGAAAGCTGAGCTGATAGTAATCACAATTACACCTATTAGCCTGTTTTCAGATTCCATTAATTACTTAATTACTCCAGAATTTTGGAGTTTTATCTCGCAAATCTCTGTGCAAGTGCGCCATCTAGTGGTGATAAAAGACTTAGCATTCACTGTGTTTACTGAAGAGTGGTGATGTGACACAAACATTTATATCTTATTTCTAAAGTAATGTGGTCTTTTAGTTTATATGCCCGCTGCTTATAAACAAGGTAATGTAAAATTATTACTTATTTCTAGATATTTATACCAGATTTTACTCAAATTGGCTCATTGCATAGTACATAGTACTGAATAAGAATCAAAGTTAAATTATTAAATAATCTTGAATCTAGTTAATATATTGGATTTATCTCATATTTAGGTTGTTATTTAATAAAATCTTATTATATGTACATGTTTATTTGAGATTATTTTACTTATTTTAGACGTTTTTACGTGTAATTTTAGGAAAATTGTCTCATTATATCAACAGATAATTACTTATTGTACTTATAGTATGAAACAAGTAATATTATCTCCTAGTATAGTGAAATAACTTGACTTTCTTATTCTGATATCTTTATCTATTTATCTAATTTGATACTTTCTAATCAAAAGTTTAAAACACTGAATAAAAGGTATATTACCAAATAAAATAATCTTTAATCTAGTTAATACATTGAATTGATCTCACTTCAGGATAGCTAATAATTAAAATCCTATTATTTTTACAGGTTTATTTCAGATTAGAACTTATTCTACACGTTTTCATGTGTAATTTTAGCTGAATTTACTAATTAAGTAGACAGAAAACTGTACTTATTGTAAGAAATAAACTTAAAACAATGAATTTTATGTGCCAGTATAGTGAGATAACATTAGTTTCTTATTCTGATCTGCCTGTTGGTCTAAATATTTTTGCGAAAATTGCAATAATGACTAATGTGATGATTATTAATATCAACCAACCAGCATAGTGAAGTAAGGAAGAAGTTAAAATGGTTCTAAAACAGACTCTGGTTATTGTTTATATATTTATGTCTGTATATATTAATTTTCTAATCAAAAGTCTGAAACTCTGAATAAACGGTATCTTGCCAAATCTATTTAATATATTCAATATATTTATATTTTTAGATAGCTACTTAATAAAATCTTATTATTTGTACATGTTTATTTAAGATTATAATTTATTCTGGACATTTTCACATATCATTTTAGCCAAACTGTCTCATTATATTAACAGATAACATGTACTTGTTGTAAGAAATAAGCTTAAAACAATTAATATTATGTGCCAGTATAGTGAGATAACTTGCATTTCTTATTCTGATCTTGCTGTTAGTGTCAATATTTTTACAAATACTGCAATAATGACTAATATGCTGATTATTAATATAAGAAATGGACAGTTAGCATTAACCAATGATCATAGTGAAGTAAAGAAGAGGTTAAAATGATTCTAAAACAGACACTGATTTGATATCTTTATATTTTATATCTCTTTTTATATAATTGTTTACATATTTATCTCCGTATTTATTCCTTTCCAATCAAAAAGTTTTGAATATTGAATAAAGGGTTTCTTGCCAAAGTGAAATCATTTTTAATATAGTTATTATATAGAATATATCTAATTTTAGATATCTATTTATTAATATCTGATTATATGTACAGATTAATTTGAGATTATACCTCATTTTAGATATTTCACTTGTGATTTTAGTCACACTGTCTGACAGATACGTTTGCTTATTAAAAGAAATTTAAAAATCTTAAAATAAGTAATTATTTGCCTTTTGATTTAAATATTTATTTGCAAAAAGGTAATAATGACTAATATGATGATTATTAACCTAAAAACTATATTATAGTTTATATCTTTATATCTGTATTTATTATGTTCTATTTAAAAGTTTGAAATACTGAATAAAGGGTATCTTGCCAAAATAAAATAGTGTTTAATATATTTAATATATAACATTTTTAAATAGCTGTTTATAAAAATCATAGTATAAATACATGTTTATTTAAGATTATAACTTATTCTACATTTTCACTTGTGATTTTAACCAAATTGTCTAATTATATGGAAGATTATTGCAAGAAATTAGCTTGAAACAAGTAATATTATGTGCCAGTATAGTGAGATAACAATAGTAGATATTCTGATCTGCCTTTTTGGTTTAAATATTTTTTGCAAAAGCTGCAATAATAACTAATATGATGATTATTAAGAAGTTTATTGTTAATATCAACCACTGAATATAATGAAGTGCAGAAGATTCTAAAACAGGCTCTGATATTAAAGTTTATATCTTTATGTCTATTATGTTCTATTTAATAAATGGTATCTTGCCAAATGAAATAATTTTTAATATAGTTATTATATTGAATATATCTAATTTTTAGATAGCTGTTTATTAAAATCGAATGTATGTATTTGAGATTAGAAGTTATTCTATACATTTTCACTTGTGATTTTAACCAAATTGTCTTATTATATAGAAGATTTTTGCAAGAAATGAGTAATATTATCTGCCAGTATAGTGAGATAACTTGACTATCATAGTATTATATATTTATTTTTATTTTAATGTTATATTGTAATATTACCAGAATAATAATAATTAAGAAGGTAAACTAAGTATATTTTATAACTAATAATGTCTAAAATGATTACAAAGTAGATTTTAATATAACTAACATATAACTAACTATAACTAAACAACACAACAATCTAATTAGGCTTTGATAGACGTTTTAAACTGTAATCTGAGTTATATAATAATAATAATAATAATAATAATAATAATAATAATAATAATAATAATAATAATAATAACAACAATAATAATAATAACAATAATAATAACTATAACAATAATACCAATAATAAAAATAATAAAAATAACAATAAAAAATAATAACAATAACAACAACAACAACAACAACAATAATAATAATAATAATAATAATAATAATAATAATAATAATAATAATAACAATAATAATAATAATAACAACAATAACAATAATAATAACTATAACAATAATAACAATAATAAAAAATAACAATAAAAAATAATAACAATAACAACAACAACAACAACAACAACAATAATAATAATAATAAAACCCAACACACATCCTTTGCTCATTCAAAAAAAACTCACCTCTTTTCTTTCTGCTCTCAGATGATCCCCACTTGTGTGACGGCACCTCCTCTTCCTCCCCTCCCGCCGCCTCCTCCTCCTCCTGCTCCTCCTCCTCCTCCACGGCTGCGGCCAGCCGGATGCGCTGCGTCATCTGCCACCGCGGCTTCAACTCGCGCAGCAACCTGCGCTCGCACATGCGCATCCACACGCTGGACAAGCCGTTCGTGTGCCGCTTCTGCAACCGCCGCTTCAGCCAGTCGTCCACGCTGCGCAACCACGTGCGCCTGCACACGGGCGAGCGCCCGTACAAGTGTCACGTGTGCCAGAGCGCGTACTCGCAGCTGGCGGGCCTGCGCGCGCACCAGAAGAGCGCCAGGCACCGGCCCGCCAACCCCGACGCCAGCCAGTCCTCGCCGCCGCCCCCGCAGATGAGCGGCATGCCCTCCGTGGCTCAGCCGGTCCCGCTGGTGCACCACATCGCCACCATGGTGCTCTGAGGAGGGGGCGCGGCCACGATGGCCGGACGATCGAGCAAACGTTGCACTTTAACTCCTCGCCAAAACGTGGAGGACGGGTCTGATGGGGGGGCTTCGTTCCTGCTAGTCTTAGTGCTCAGATCCGATAGTGTTACACGTGCGTCACGCACAACGGGCAGTAGTGCTGATGGAAGAAGAAGAAGAAGAAGAAGAAGAAAGACAATCTGGAGCGTTTAGATCATTTTGTAAATGATACACTGCGAGCTCAGGCCTTTAATTCAGAAAGGAGCAGAAACCCATGCTATGGGCCCTTTAAAAGCAGCCTGCCTCTATAGATAGAGTCTGTGGATGGGCGTTAAATAGAGCCACTGAGCTCGAGGCAGTTTGAGAGAGCCTCAGTTTACAGTACCAATCAGCTCTGAGGTTAGGGGTCCTACTGTAGTGACCAGAATAGGCAGCACTGTGGTGTTGGGGTCAGCACTGTCTCCTCACAGTAAGATGATCAGGGTTGGATTCCCGGTCCGGGTGGTTCTGTGTGGAGTGTGTATGTTCTCTATGTGTTTGAGTGGGTTTCCTCCGGGTACTCGGGTTTCCCCCCACAGTCCAAACACATGCATGTTAGGTGGATCAGTCACTCTATATTATCCAATTTTTTTTAAATAATTAAAGAAATTTAAAGAAGAGCACAAGTTCCACCCGCCTTGTAGTTATAAGGAGTGTAAAAACAGAACAAATACTGTTAAAGATCTGAAAACCAAACTGAGCAATAAGGCTTGTAATGTGAACCAATCAGGTCGCCGGAAGAGCCCAGAGTGGTCATGTTCATTATCAGTCAGATAATGAAAATAACCAGTGGTCGTTTACATTCAGATGTGTATTTTCTTACTGTTACATGTAGAGACAATGAAAAATGTGTAGCTTAAAGGGCCCATATGAAAAATTTCTTTTGCTTTTTTTATTATTATTTTTCCCATGTGTGGTCAACTTCTGACACGTTATGTACCAAAACTCATTTTTACTGGCCCCTAGTCCAGCCTTGCTTTATCCTTTAGAATTAAACAGCTGGTAAATTGTTACTCTGCCTTTAAAGATGATGCATGTACAGTCATTTGCAAAAGTTACCAATACCAGACAACCAGTCAAGAGTTCAAACACACCCAACTGAATATATATATATATATATATATATATATATATATATATATATATATATATATATATATATATATATATATATACTCACATACACATTAAGATCAAAATATATAATGATCAATATATCTGATCATTCCTCCTGCAGCAGTAGATTTTGCAAAAGTTACCAATACCAGACAACCAGTCAAGAGTTCAAACACACCCAACTGAATATATATATATATATATATATATATATATATATATATATATATATATATATATATATATATATATATATATATATATATATAATTAAACAGCCTGTATATTGTTACTCTGCCTTTGAAGATGATGCAGTTATTTGCAAAAGTTACCAATACCAGTCAAAAGTTTGGACACACCCAACTGAATATATAATATCTTATTGTGTTGAACAACTAATTTAATAGTGAAACTGGAGCCCATGTACAAACATTTTAGTGTATTTATATATGAAAATGAGAATGTATATTTTTATAAGAGCTGTTATAAAATTACACATTCCAAACCTGTTCATCAGAACCAGATCTCAGCATGTACACTATCTTCTCCAGTCCTGTTAGAGAAGCTCTAACGATGTGGCTCCTCATGAAGCTGCTGGTCAGAATGTTCAAAGTATGTAAACCTGCATCATTTCTAAAAGACCCTTTACATTCTTTAAACACAACCAGATGTTTAATTCTGCTCCAGCAATAATTCCATACATGCTATTTAGTAGTTTTGATCTCTTCACAATCATTCACTATTATTATTATTAATAATAATATAGAACAAATAAGACCAACCTGGGTAGGTGTGTCCAAACTTTTGACTGACAATGTAAGTGAACACATCCTTTACAGAGAGCACACTTCTTCTAGTCTCTGTAGAGGATGTGTTCACCCACACTATTCTTTTTACTATTAATAATTGATTGATTATATATAGACCAATATATATATATATATATATATATATATATATATATATATATATATATATATATATATATATATATATATATATATATATATACCTGGTCTATGGTGTATGACTGAAGCCTCATGCTGCAGCTGCATTTGTGCTCCACATTCTAAACTGCTGTTGGCTGAACAGGCTGATATATGTACATGTGACATCACAAAAACAATGAAATAGAGACAGTATAGTTTTCATAAAGAGACTGTATGTAAAGTGAATCAATATAGGAAAATACATCTCTCTTTTTTAAGTTCACTATTATTCTTCTTTATTTCAAAAAAAGAGCAGAAATCCATGATATGGGCCCTTTAAGTGCAGCTAGACGTCTATAGATAGAGTCTGTGGATGAAAAGCACCACATATTTTGAAATAAATCTCACTAAATGGCATTAAATGGAGTCGGAATCACTAAGAAGAACATTCAATCTCCCTTTTGTGTGTAATAATAGTTTTCTCTACGCTGTATGAAAAAAATAACACATCAATAAGTGAGTGAGTGGAAGATAATTATCCATAAATAAAGAAAAGAACGTAGAAAGGACGTGACCCTGCAGTCAGTGTAAATAATGTGAATATGCTGTGAATAATATCTGAGCTGTACTGAAAGATGGCCTGTTTATTCTATTCATCGCACAAACTCATGACATCACAGTGTGGGCCACGCTACGACTCTTTTTTGTTTTTTTTTCAGAGTATATCTGGTGTAAATATGTTTGTATACTTTCTTTATTGTTAATAAAATCATAGAGTCTACAGCTTTACGCTTCTTTACCTGCACTGATCATCATTCACGAAGCACAAGAGCCTAGTTTAGCTTGGTTTGAGCTTCTGGTCTCTTTAAATGAACTTCATGACCTGTTTATATGCTTCAGAGATGAAAACTATTAATTAGAGATCAATAAAATAAAAATACAGGCACTCTGGTCATGACTAAACCCTTTTGCTGCAGTTGCATCTGTGCTCCACTAGCAGGCGCCAGATGCTTAAAAGAATAACCAGTCATAACATTAAATTACATTAGTTCTACACTTTACTCTGTCCTTTAATGGTCAGGGCCCCCACAGGACCACCACAGGTACTATTAGGGAGGTGGATCATTCTCAGCACTGCAGTGACACTGACGTGGTGGTGGTGTGTTAGTATGTGTTGTGCTGGTGTGAGTGGATCCTGTGTCCACTGATGAAGGACTAGAGGAACACAAACTGTGCAGCAGCAGATGAGCTACTGTCTCTGACTTTACATCTACAAGGTGGACCAGCAAGTAGTAGGAGTGTCTAATAGAGTGGACAGTGAGTGGACACAGTGTTTAAACACTCCAGCAGCACCGCTGTGTCTGATCTACTCACACCAGCACAACACACACCAATACTACCACCCACCTGCTCTGTGGTGGTCCGGTGAGGGCCCTGATTATTGAAGAACAGCATAATAATGTATACAGAGAATCAGATGTTTTGGTGAGTCAGTGGTGGTGATGGGAACCAGGGGTCAGGAACCAGTGGCTCACCTATCGCTGCACAGCTTGTGTCCCTCTAGACCTTCCACAGGACCCTGCACACAGGACATTGCTCACAGGACACTGCTGTCTGGATAGTTTTGGTTGGGGGACGATTCTCAGTCCAGCAGTGACACTGAGGTGTTTAAACACTCCAGCAGCAGCAGCACTGCTGTGTCTGATCTACTCACACCAGCACAACACACACCAATACTACCACCCACCTGCTCTGTGGTGGTCCTGTGAGGGCCCTGATTATTGAAGAACAGCATAATAATGTATACAGAGAATCAGATGTTTTGGTGAGTCAGTGGTGGTGATGGGAACCAGGGGTCAGGAACCAGTGGCTCACCTGTCGCTGCACAGCTTGTGTCCCTCTAGACCTTCCACAGGACCCTGCACACAGGACATTGCTCACAGGACACTGCTGTCTGGATAGTTTTGGTTGGGGGACGATTCTCAGTCCAGCAGTGACACTGAGGTGTTTAAACACTCCAGCAGCAGCAGCACTGCTGTGTCTGATCTACTCACACCAGCACAACACACACACACACCTTTCACCTAGCAGTGTGTCAAGCAGGCATATACTCCCTACAGACTACACTCTCAATTTCAGTTGTTTCTATGAGTAATTAAACAACTATCCACACTGAAAACGAGCATAATAGGTCTCTTATAATATTAACCCTTTATCTAAATCTCTGATACTAATAACACTCTGAAATTCTGCTTGTGACAGTTTGTCTGAGCTGTAATACCTACTGTTGACCACTGAGTGGCAGCAGCGGTGCTGATTCTGATCCGTGTGGACAGCAGAGAGAAGTGCTGACTGACTTGAATCTGAAGTGAAGTAAGTATTATTACACAATAAAAGTCCTGTTTTAACCCTGTGTTGATTTGTGGGTCTTTGGGGACATGATTATATTTTAAAAACTATTTTTCCAGACTTCCAGCTTTTAATTACTCAGTAAAATACTTTATTATTTTAATACTTAAACAGTATTGATAGATTAAGTAGTGCTTTTACAGACATCAGTGTGTTTATTTAACCCTTTCCAAGCTTCTCCTTCTATAAACAACCCAGTATTATGTACAGTTCTCATCTAATACCTGCTTTGACTGCTCAGTACTTCATTAAGCTAAATCAAGATTACTGCTGAAGGAGCTGAATACATTCATACAATGTCTGGGGCGTCCAGGAGAAATCTGGAACCTAACTTTGTTCTTCAAACTCGAGCTCAAGATCTGATCTACTTCTCTCACAATAAGATATTCATGTTACTTTGTATTGTATGTATGATTATTTACATCTGTTCTAATCAGATCTGATGGTCTTACTAGTGATAACACACTTACTGATCAGATAAAGACCTTTAAACTATCAGCTTAAACACCACTGATGCTGACACATTACAAATTATTGTATTATTGTATTAATGTGTATATGTCTATTAATTCTGTCATTTTAAATAATATAAACAACAAATTGTTTGCTTCACGTTGCATGGAAGGGTGACTATGTGTCTTTTAGTCAAGCTGTGTTTAGTAGGGTCAAGCTTTGTAGTCAGTAGATGACCTTTATTAATTTGTTTAGAGCCTATAGGTCATTCTTCATTGGTGTCTAGCAACAAGTCTTGAATGACCTCCCAGTAAACACATCTGCTGACTCTGTTTTGCATATATTATATTATATTATATCATATTATATCATATTATATTATATTATATTATATTATATTATATTATATTCTATTATATTATATTATATTATATTATATTATATTATATTTCTGAGCTTCAAATAACATTGAGACACACAGTTGAACCCAATGACAAGCCAGCCACGTTGACAAGAGCAGAGACACTGAGACAGAAGACGGTATAAATATCACAGGGCATTTAATGGAAGGCCGTTTGCAGAGAGTTTTTCAGCGTTATGTCTTGTTGTGCTTGTAGTCTGAACACGTGGGCAGCAAAAACGTGGCTTCATGATCAACCACTAAAGCATTTCCAGGCATTAACGTTCAGCTACATGCAAAAGTTTCAAAACCTTAAAAACTTAATCAACAAAAACACAGCACTTGAGTAGAAGCGCCCAAACTTTTGCCCACGACTGTAAAAACTAATGTCATGTGCTGCTGCTGCTGCTTTGGCTTCTTTAGATTGAGCTCGTTCTGACTGGTGCTGGTTCAGTTGGTGGGAAATGTTTGCATTCTTGTACATTTAGCTTGAAGGTTTGACGGTATTTAAACATTTTAATCAACCTGATGTAACTGTGTGTTGGCCATGCAATGGACTGGCAACCTGTCAATGATGTAGCACCACCAATTCCACCAATCACGGATAAGATAGGAGTCATATAATCATTTCAGTGTTCATTTCCTCCCCGATCCCACATGGCGGTGGTCAAGGCTGGAAAAAGGCGCAAGCAAATTCTATAAAGAAAAAACTGATTTTGAGGTAAGAAAGTAAGTTTTTAACCCAAGACTATATTTTCTTTAGTACTTATACTACTGCAGATAAAACCAAATTAATTATATTACATTAAATTGTAGCTTCTCAGACAAAATATGATGCATTTTTCCCCGGCTAATTTCAAACCACTATGCTAAAACAGCTAGCTAAACAATGGCTGACAGGGGTGGGGTGGGTTATAACACATTTTAATAAGTGCTACAACCATCCCCCCAGAACTTTACAGAATGCCCAGGCAGTGGAAAAGAAAGACTGACAGAGATGTGCCTGTAAATGTTTTTAAAAACATTGCAAAGGCTCATGGGATCTGCCTGGTAACACTGAGCAGATACTGCAAACCACTGCAGAAGCTGAGAGACCAGTGGTCTTCCCAGTGTAGGTTACTGGAGCAGCAACAAAGTTTTCTCTGAAGTGCAGGAGGAAGTTTTGGTTGACTATGTGACTCAGGCAGCAGACCTGTATAATGAACTCACTCTAAGCATATGACAGGTTACATATGACACGAACCCACTCCTGAGTGAAACAGAAAGTGGAGAGACACTGTTCTGGATTGTTCTTTTATTTCAATAAACCTCTTTTTGAAGCATATTTCATGGTATGGCCTCTGTTTTTGCTTCTTTTGTCTAATTGTTACAACTTAGCCCAGTAGTGGGGTGGGTTGTAACCAAGGAACACTGTGTATTTGACATCAACTCACGAGGTCTGTGATAATATTGCAGAGGTTTGAATTAGTGACATTTGTAGTAAACGAATGTGGGGTTTATATAAATGTTATATATAAAAGAATCCTAGCTCAAAAATTCAGTGAGTTACACATGCTGAAGCAAAAAGTGTTACAACCATCCACAAATTCCTCAGTTTACTTGTTACTGATAATCACAAATCACTAATTTCAGTTTTATTATTTTGTTATTATTTGTATCACTGCCTTCTAACACACAACATGGTTCAGGATTAACTCATATGTGTTCACTACAGAGTTTGAAAGAAACTGTTGACATTTGTAAACATAATAAACAAGACAAAAAGAAAACTAAACAAGTACAAAAACAAACACGAAATATAAATAAACAGAAACACAATGAAACCTGAAACCGAAAACCACAAGTGACTTTCACAGAGACACCAGAAAACAAACCACAAGACGGGGAAAAAACAGAGGTAATAGATACACAGGATAACAAGAGAGAACAAGAAACACCTGAGAACAATAGGCGGGGTCACAGATGGGAAACAGGTGAGGGGCTGAGACAAGGGGGCACATGACCAAACATACAGAGCCACATGGTGAAAAACGTAAACACAAGCACATGGGACAGACAAGGGAATGTAAACAAAGGACAGACAGGAAGGACAGCAGAGCAGATTGTGACACACTGTTTTTGTTCATAAAATAAATAAATAAGTATTAAAATAATGATTTAAGATTAAAAACAAGATTTTAATGAATACTTGAAACTTTAAATAATGTTATAAACTGATTTCAATACTCAGCAGTACATGCAATAGCAATAGTGTGTAAGATTTAAGAAAGGAGCAGAAATAGAATATAATATAAATCATTGTGTGCTCATTAGCTTGGAATGAGGCTTCATATCTACACAGGAGTCAATCATCTTCCAACAGAGGCTGCCACCACCATGTTTCTACAGTAATAGCATATTGTCGCTGTCCAATGAAAAACATCTATCTCCATTTTTGTCAATTTTAAGTTTTCTACATCATTTGAACACGCCAATGGCTGTTTACATTGCGTGAGAATTTTATGACTAATGGACCAATAGAAAAATCCACCTGACCTACCTGCTCCAGCAGCTGCCTCCATAAGCTGCCCCGACCTCCAGAGAGCCTGCTCTCCTGGGGCTTCCACACCAGACTGCCTGGCTCTGCGCCTTAGTTCCATTTTTCCCTGTTGTGTTAATAAAGCCTTGCGTGTGGATTGAAATAACACCCTTGAGTCTGATTCGTTACACCAGCATTACAAGAACAACTGTGATGGTTTAAAAGCCTTAATTAGCTTATCAGCGGGGGAGCATATGTAATATTAAGATCTAACAAAAAAAAAAAGTAAAATAAATGTATTATTTATTGTAGGACAACACGAGGGATGCTGACCAGCACAAACTGTGCAGCAGCAGATGAGCTACTGTCTCTGACTTTACATCTACAAGGTGGACCAGCAAGTAGTAGGCGTGTCTAATAGAGTGGACAGTGAGTGGACACAGTGTTTAAACACTCTAACAGCACTGCTGTGTCTGATCCACTCACACCAGCACAACACACACTAACACACCACCACGTCAGCGTCATTGCACTGCTGAGAATGACCCACCTCCCTAATGGTATCTGCTCTGTGGTGGTCCTGATCATTTAAGAACAGAGTAATAAAGTATACAAAGAATCAGATGAACTACAGTCTGTAAGTGTAGCTCCTATATGGTCAGTGGAGCTGATACAGTGGACAGTGAGTGTAGATAGAAGGAGTTATGTTTTTGTTTTTTATGTTATGGTTAATAGGTGTACATATCGTCGCTGTCCAATGAAAAACAGGCATCTCCACAATTGCAACTTTATAGAAGAGACCAAAAACATAATTTACTTTCAATGTAAGTCAATGGAGCCAGAATTTCTTCCAAGCTATTTTGGAGCGCTCCTATTGGTCCAATCATCATGAAATTTTCACACAAAGTAACAACCATTGGGGTGTTCAACAGATGTAGAAAACTCAAAATCGACAAATAAATAAATAATAAATAAATAAATAAAAAAAAAATAAATAAATAAATATCTATCTATCTATCTATCTATATATATATATATATATATATATATATATATATATATATATATATATATATATATATATATATATATATATATATATAAATGGACAGCGATGATATTCGCTCATACTGCCCATGACTACTATAACAGAAGGACTCCTGGTTGGCAGGTACCTGCCCTTAGTGAGTACTTGCACTAGAAAGTTAATGGGACTCTATGGTGGAAAAAAGGGCCAAAATAAAATAAGTGCGGGTCAAACCAACACTGTGGTTGGGGGTCCGCCCTGAATCAGTGTATGTGAAACGGGATGTGTCCGTTGCGCAGAAGTACAGTAGATTGGCGTGTATTTTTCTATCATATTTATTCTCTATGGGAAAAAATCAGGAGAAAATCGGGTGTTTTCCGAAATCCATGCATCCGATCAAAAAGCTGTATACAAGCATGAATCACACAATCAGACCAGACAATCTGGAGTTGGAGCGGTGTTGATATTTCAAAAACTGTGGGAGGAGTTACGCGGTGAATATCTGGCAAAAAACAAAAAAACTAATTACAGTATAGTTGCACATTAAATAATATACATAATTACATTATTATGTGTGTTTTTTGCATACGATTAAATGTGAAGGAATGAATTATGATTTAAAACTAACTCACTCATAACAAGGAAGTTCTTAATAATGAGCTTAAACAACTTTATGATTTGATCACGTCTGTACTAGGTGAGAGTGTGAGAGAGTGTGAGATAATGTGTGAGAGTGTGTGTATGTGTGTAAGAGTGTGAGAGAGTGTGTGTATGTGTGAGAAAGTGTGAGAGTGTGTGAGAGTGTTAGGGAGTGTGTGTATGTGTATGAGAGTGTAAGAGTGTGAGTGTGTGTGAGAGTGTTAGAGAGTGTGTGTATGTGTGAGAGAGTGTGAGAGAGTGTGTGAGAGTGTAAGACTGTGAGAGAGCGTGTGAGAGTGTGTGAGAGTGTGTGTATGTGTGTGAGAGTGTGTGTATGTGTGAGAGTGTGAGAGAGTGTGTGTATGTGTGTGTTTCCTTTAAAAAGAGGACAGAAATTGAATGACAAGTGGTCCGAGAGGGGTGAGTCAGAGCTGCCCTTGGTGATGAAGCAGCGATGTTCCTTTCCTTTGTAAACTTGGTCCACTCAAAGTCGCATGTCTGAGTGTGTTATGTGTTTGTACAGCCATGAAGTAAGAATGTTTTAAACATATTTAAATTTATTTTAATCACACTGAGTGCAACACTCCTTATAACTTCAGTGTGAATAGACAGAATCTGTAACAAATCAAATTCAGAATCAACTTTTATGTAAATCAATTTCCATATATGGGACATTTACAACAGGGGAGTGATCTTTGGCAACTTAAGCCAGTGTTTACACCAGCAGAGAGCTGTGTGTGTTTGGGAAATGAATATTAACATCAAATACAAAGAAAAAAAACATAGCACCCCTATGAACTAACATAGATTCTGAGGTGTCAAGTAACAAAGTACAAATACTTTGTTACCTTACTTAAGTAGAAATGTTGGTTATTTATACTTTACTGGAGTAATTATTTTTCAGCTGACTTTTTACTTTTTTCTACTCCTTACATTTACACTCCATTATCTGTACTTTCTACTCCTTACATTTACACTCCATTACCAGAACTTTCTACTCCTTACGTTTACACTCCATTATCAGTACTTTCTACTCCTTACATTTACACTCCATTACCAGTACTTTCTACTCCTTACGTTTACACTCCATTATCAGTACTTTCTACTCCTTACGTTTACACTCCATTATCAGTACTTTCTACTCCTTACATTTACACTCCATTATCAGTACTTTCTACTTCTTACATTTACACTCCATTATCAGTACTTTCTACTCCTTACCTTTACACTCCATTATCAGTACTTTCTACTCCTTACATTTACACTCCATTATCTGTACTTTCTACTCCTTACGTTTACACTCCATTATCAGTACTTTCTACTCCTTACGTTTACACTCCATTATCAGTACTTTCTACTCCTTACATTTGCACTCCATTATCTATATATAATAAAATTATATATAATAAATAACATAAAATAAAGTAAAATAAATATAAATATTGGTTGCAGTGTGGTGAATGGGCTGTGTGCTTGGTGACTGCTGTCCAGCCTGATCTTCTTCAGAGTGTCCTCCTGCTGTCCATGGAAGTGTGGTTGAAGTAGTCTGTGGACTGTGTTCAGTCTAAGCTCAAAGCTTTGGTCTAAAACGACCTTGTTTTGTGGACAGATCATTATTATTATCTTTATTTCTCTCACATTCACATCCATTCATTCACGTATCCCCAGCCTAAAGGTCACAGCATGCTGACCTCTAGCGTGTAGTCATAAATGAACCACTTCACACGCGTTGTTTACGACTTAGCGAAGGTGATTTTGAAGCTGTTACACATTTCCGACCTGAAGCCATGGACAGACTATAGGCCATCAAATCTGGGCTGTAGATTTCTTGAGATTATAAAAGATGCAGCTTGTGATATTTGCTTTTTAAGATAAGGTGATTAATGACCAGATTCTTTCCAATAAATAAACAATTTTGTTCACTTTTAAGACTCTTGTGTACAAGAATTAGTCAGAATAGATGTTTCTATGATTTTGCTACTATCCCTTCAAACTGGCTGTTTTACTTACTGTGTCTGTTATAAGAAAATAAGCTGTGTTCTGATTGGCTGTACCTGCTTCAATAAACAGCCTGGGTCCACACTCAGTGTAAGTGGGCGAGGCTAAACTGTTGTAGGCTGAATAGATGACTATATATATATATAAACGTGTAGCCAGTACTGTTCAAGTAAGTGAATAATTTGATTACAGTTATTGATTTAAGTTTAGTTAGTTTGATATTAGTTGCTGTTGGTCTTCAGGATGCAGTAATAATTTTTGTTTTGTTTCTATGTTTTAAAAAATGGTAGTTTTAGTTCAGTTTTATTTGATTTTAGTTCTTAGTTGTCAGATCTTGTCCTGCTTCATGTGATTCTGTTTGTTTTGGTTTCTTAGTTCCTCCTTGTTACGTCTCTCAGTCTGAAACCCTGTCTCTTGTTAGCCCCAGGTGTGTATATATATATATATATATATATATATATATATATATATATATATATATATAGAGAGAGAGAGAGAGAGAGAGAGAGAGAGAGAGTCTGTGTTTCTAGTTTTCGTTTATGCTTTTGGTTTAATTTTCCTTTTATTTCTTAAAAAACATCCCACAGGCTTTTGCAGCACTTGCCTTCTGCCTCCTCGTCTCCACGTTTGTAACATTAGTTTTAAATTGAAGGCTATGATGAAGGTTATACACGACAAACTTCTTTAGAGTTTCGCACCAAACCACTCTGAATGACTATTTCCTGTTCGAGGCTAAAGCAGCACATCTGAAGCTCGTAAAACACATTCCATGTTTTTATTCAATGCAATACTTTCATTGTTTTTGGTCCTGGAAGACTGGTAGACCCCCTCTGCCCCCAAATCAGGCACATTGTGGTGCTTTCCTGTCAAAACCTACTTGCTGGTTAGCAGATTAGTGGGATCAGGTGTGTTGGGATATCTACAGCTCTAGGTCCTCATCCCAATACAGTTCACACTTCCATGCTGCTTCTGGATTCTGCAGTACTGATTACTTGTAAAACATACAATACGCTAGTGAGCACTGTAACCAGCAGAAATCTGGTTTTTAAGCAGGCCTGTGAAATGGTGGGTGGACCAATTTGGTGGATACAACGTTCAGACATGCTGAGGGAAGTCATAACGTCAGGCTACATACTGTTCCATGCAATCATCACCGTCATGCTGTGCTCACATGTTTGCATTAAAATAAGTGCTTCACAGCCAAAGACAGCACAAAGCCACACGAACACTCTGATGACAGCAATACTGGTGGAAATGGATGACGTTCAGAGGAGAGCTTCATCAGTGTAGATTGTTAAAGGTGGAGAAAATCAGGTTGTTTAGAGGTTTGAACTGCCCTTCATCTCAATTCCAAGTGTTTGAGATGAATAAAACTGGTTCCTAGCTGTTTTCAGCTCAAACTGACAAACTATTTTACAATGAAAATCATATATCACAGTCACAAAGCTCTCACACAGTAGATCTGCAGAAGCTTTGTTCCACTGAAACTGAAATGCATTTAATTGAGCTCATTGTGACCCAAACTGAACAGAACGGAGCTGAACTGAACTAAAGTAAAGTGAACTCAGTTGTGCTGAGCTAGGCTGGACTAGACTGAACTGAATAACTTAATTTGAATGAACACAGTGAGGCTGAGCTGATTTTAATTGAACTTAATGGAACCGAACTGGACTGCTCAGTGAATTAAACTTGTCCATGAAAAAGAAGTGTCTCCAAAACGGCAACTTCACAGTGGAGGCCAAAAACATTCTTCACTTTCAATATAATACATATTTCAATATAAGTTAGTGGAACCAGAAATCTTTCCATGCTATTTTGGAGCATTTCTATTGGCCCATTCATCATGAAATGATTTGAATTTAAGTCAGTTCAGTTGAACTAGACTGAATTAAACAAAAAATGAATTCATTTGAACTGAACACAGTTGTGCTGGACTGGACTAGACTGGTGAACACGGTGAGGAGAGCCGATTTCGATTGAATTAAATGGAACCAAAGTTGGTAACCAAATTACAAATACCGTTCAGTTTATTTCAACTATATTTATTGTTTTAAATGTTGAACTGAATTAATTATTATAGAACTTCAAATAAAAAGGTCTACATTCATGATGGTGCAGGGTATGCCCTTCACTAAAAACAATAGCTAACTTGTAGAGTCGGGTGTAATGTCTTCATATTTACCTACCTACCTTGATGTCCCATAGAAGGGGAAGAGGGCAAATGGGAGGTAGAGGGAACTGAGGCTTCTTGTCCCTGTTGGGCGGATCCACCTTCAGGGAGGGAGGGGGGCTCAGTGTCCTAAAGGGGGGAAAACCTGCAGGGGAAGAAATCAAGAAATGAATACTTACTGGTAATATGTATATATGATTGTCATGACTAGTTAACAGCTGTGCAGATGTGTGTGTATATATGTAAATGTGTTGTTTGTGAGTTAGCGTTTCTGGATATCGCCCTCAGGCGAGTTATTAGTCTCGTCGGGGCGGGGCTCTCATGGTGTTCTCACCAGGGGTTTTCTCAGCTACCAGTGAGAGTTGCGGTGTGAGCCCGGTGATAGACTGTTATCTGCTTGTAACATTGAGAAAAGAATTAGTTTGACGCCTCTAGTAACCATCCCGTTGATTTGTCGTTCTTTTCTTTTGATCCAGTGTTTCTTTTGTTTATTGTGGAATAAATTGAATTACAGGTGCACTTGAACTTAAAGCCTAGCCTCCTTGTGTCCACACCCACATCCCTAGTGCCACTCTGTTGTACGCAAATCCCGGTGGCTCTTCCTTTGGGGGATACACCGTTACAACATTAAAAAAGAGAAAAAAAAGCACTTTAAAGTGTTTATTTCTAGAAAAAGTAAATAAACGAGCAGCTTTTTGTTTGTTTTACATCATTACCTGTGATTTTGGAGCTGTCTGTGGGAAGAATAAACATATATGTCTCTCCGTTCCTGATTGAATTGTTCACCATCGACTTTTCTTTTTTCTCGCTTTATTCTCCGACTGCTGCTTCTCGCTTCGTACCTCGCCTGTGTGCGCGCCGCACTCGCGAATCTGCACAGACCTGATTGGCTGAAGAGCCTTTGGTGAACTTACACGTGATTGGTCTGTGAGGTTACTGCGCCGCAAAGCCCGTATACTGTAAAGACAAGAAAAGCTCCACCACTTAAAATAAACACAGTCAACATTAAGCCCAAATTAAGTAGTTCTCAATAGTTTATCGGTTTCGGTCCACACTGGAAGACGCCTGGGTCTAGACCCGGACCGGGGTCCGCCTATTAGTGACCCCTGAGCTAGAGACTAAAATCTCATTCAGGTCACTTTTGACGCAGGTTGTGCATTGAAGGCTCGCATGAATGCATTGATAATACTGCCAGGCTGCTTCTGGATTCTACAATGTCTTATTCTTGTGTATTAATTGATAATTTATTGATAAATAATACATACAGTGGATATTATCCCCCCCATATTTGACTGGGTGTCTAGGGATGAGTTTGGATGGGCTCAGGTCTCAAACCTCCAACCAGTCAGAACGGATTCTTGCTTGCAGCTAGCATCGTAGTCAATCACAGTGCTAGACGAGTGTCAGTCAGAGTGTTTTAATGATTTTAATGTATTGTAATACACATATAACCATAATCTGGTGTGTTGTTTAATATCTTGCACTCTGAACAACAGATATCTGGGACATCGTGTTCCTCCAGTTGCTGCGCTGCATCCCGACTCCTCGCTCTTTTAATTGTCTCTAATTGTTTGTGCTTTGGTGTTGTGGTCTGACGTTGAGCAGCTCCCTAATGCGAGTGTTTGATTTCAGAGAAATGTTCCGATGCGCTCCTGATTAACGTGTATTAAACACGCCGGCCTGCTCGTCACCTCAGGTCAAGCAACAAATGCGCAATGATGGAGCGATCACAAACCAGCCTGGCGATGCTCCGGTGGGAACCGCCCAGTAAACCCGTTCAGACATGAACTCTGCGCTAAACGAGCTGAAGTGCCGCCACCTCGCATAGTTATTAGATATTAAAACGGGCGTCGCTGCTGTTTGTGCGCATAATGGATCACAGAAACACTTCAGATTGCACAGCAGCAGCACGTTTGCTCACTTGTCTGTTTGCAGCCCTTTGCAGTTTGGCGTCATTGTGGAAAAATAACTCGAGGTAGAGTCTGAAGCTTCTTTTACCGCCTGAATCATGAAACTGTTGAAATCTAATTCTTTGTAAATTGCATGTTTATTAGACCCTTAATAAAAAAAATTACAAATAATAATAATAATAATAATAATAATAATAATAATAATAATAATAATAATAATAACTAGAAAAGTGCATTTCCTGAAGGAAAGTGTGAGGAACGAGGGATGAATAAACGACAAGTAGAGGAGTGTGGGTCAGTGTGTTTGGGGACCTGCCCTGAGTGAGTACTTGCAGTTTGGAGGTTGTAGATTTAATAAAACCATGATGTTTGGATGGGCTCACAAATGAATGGGACTCTATGGGGAAAAATAAGGTTTTAATTAAACTGATTTTAATTGAACTAAATGGAACCGAACTGGAATGCTCAGTAAATTAAACCGAACCGAATTGAATTTAAGTCAATTGAACTAAATAAAGATTAATTCATTTAAACATAACACAATTGAATTTGAGCTAAAATTTCAGCTGAGATTAGTTTAACTGAACTAGACTCACTATTATGTGATTGAAGGGAACTGAACTGAACTGAATTCAATTGAACTCAACTGAATTTCATTAAACTAAATTATTATTTCATTAAACTGACTACAAATAGATGTGACTGAACTGGACTAATAAATAAAAAAAAAATTGAATAAAACAAAGTTAACTCAATTTGAATTGATTTGAATTGTATTGTATTGACCTGATTGGAACAGAACAAGACTGAACTGATTTTAATTGAATTAAATGAAACTGAACTGAAATGCTCAGTGAATTAAACTGAATTTAATAAGTTAATTGAACTAAACAAAGATTAACTCATTTTTAACTGAACACAGTTGAATTTGAGCTGAAATAAACTTAACTGAACTAGACTTACTATTATGTAATTGAAGGGAACTGAACTGAACTGAATTTAATTGAACTTAACTGAATTTCATTAAACTAAATTAATATTTCGCTAAACGGACTACGTCTAGATGTGACTTAACTGGACTAGACTGAGTTTAACTGAACTGAATAAAACGAAACCAACTCAATTAGATTAAACTAAAGTGAACACAAATTAACTGAACTAAACTAAACAGAACGCATGTGAACATGAGTGGACTAGATTACACTTCAATAAACCGAATTAAACTAAATTGAAATTAAATGAACTGTACTGAACTGAACTGATTTTAATTGAACTAAATGGAACCGAACTTAAATGCTCAGTAAATTAAACTGAACTGAATTGAATTGAAGTCAATTGAACTAAACAAAGATTAATTCATTTGAACTGAACACAGTTTAATTTGAGCTGAAATGAGACTGAGCTTAATTTAACTGAACTGAACTTAAGTGGACTAAAATTATTTCAGTTGAATACAAGTCAATTAAATTAAATTAAAGTGAACACAAATGAACTGGAACCAAATTGGAATGATCAGTGAATAA
This sequence comes from Megaleporinus macrocephalus, assembly GCA_021613375.1. Taxonomy (NCBI): domain Eukaryota; kingdom Metazoa; phylum Chordata; class Actinopteri; order Characiformes; family Anostomidae; genus Megaleporinus; species Megaleporinus macrocephalus. Next base: position 31,459,246 of record CM038726.1, on the reverse strand, counting down.
ATCTGAATTGAATTTAATTTAAGTTAATTGAACTAAACAAAAATTCATTTGAACTGGACACAGTTGAATTTGAGACTGAGCTTAATTTAACTGAACTGAACTGAAGTGGACTGAATTGATTTCAGTTGAATAAAACTAAAATCAACTCAATTAAATTAAACCAAAGTAAACACAAATAAACTGAACTGAACTAAATGGAACACATCTAAACATGGGTGGACTAGATTACATTTAAATAAACTGAACTGATTTGAATTGAACTGGACTGAACTGAACTGATTCGAATTGAACTGGACTGAACTAAACTGATTCAAATTGAACTGGATTGAACTAAACTGATTCAAATTGAACTGGACTGAACTAAACTGATTTGTATTGAACTGGACTGAACTGAACTGATTTGAATTAAACTGGACTGAATTGAACTGATTCGAATTGAACTGGACTGAACTAAACTGATTCGAATTAAACTGGACTGAACTGAACTGATTCGAATTAAACTGGACTGAACTGAACTGATTCGAATTGAACTGGATTGAACTAAACTGATTCGAATTGAACTGGACTGAACTGAACTGATTTGAATTGAACTGGACTGAACTAAACTGATTCGAATTGAACTGTGCTGAACTGAACTGATTCGAATTGAACTGGACTGAACTGAACTGATTCGAATTGAACTGGATTGAACTAAACTGATTCGAATTAAACTGGATTGAACTGAACTGATTCGAATTGAACTGGACTGAACTGAATTGATTTGAATTGAACTGGATTGAACTAAACTGATTCGAATTGAACTGGATTGAACTAAACTGATTCGAATGAAACTGGATTGAACTGAACTGATTCGAATTGAACTGGATTGAACTGAACTGATTTGAATTGAACTGGACTGAACTGAACTGATTCCAATTGAGCTGGATTGAACTGAGGGTAACAGAACTAGACTGAGTTCAGTTGAACTGGATTGGATTTAACTGAAGTGAAAAGAGCTGATTACACTTAAATAAAAAATTCGAATGAAACTGGATTGAACTGAACTGATTTGAATTGAACTGGACTGAACTAAACTGATTCGAATGAAACTGGATTGAACTGAACTGATTCGAATTGAACTGGATTGAACTAAACTGATTCGAATGAAACTGGATTGAACTGAACTGATTCGCATTGAACTGGATTGAACTGAACTGATTCGAATTGAACTGGACTGAACTGAATTGATTTGAATTGAACTGGATTGAACTAAACTGATTCGAATTGAACTGGATGAACTAAACTGATTCGAATGAAACTGGATTGAACTGAACTGATTCGAATTGAACTGGATTGAACTGAACTGATTTGAATGAAACTGGATTGAACTGAACTGATTCGAATTGAACTGGATTGAACTGAACTGATTTGAATTGAACTGGACTGAACTGAACTGATTCGAATTGAACTGGATTGAACTGAACTGATTCGAATTGAACTGGATTGAACTGAGCGTAACAGAACTAGACTGAGTTCAGTTGAACTGGATTGGATTTAACTGAAGTGAAAAGAGCTGATTTGAGAACTGGACTGAACTGGACTGAACTGAACTGATTCGAATTGAACTGGACTGAACTGAACTGATTCGAATTTAACTGGACTGAACTAAACTAATTTGAATTGAACTGGATTGAACTAAACTGATTCGAATTGAACTGGACTGAACTAAACTGATTCAAATTGAACTGGACTGAACTGAACTGATTCGAATTAAACTGGACTGAACTGAACTGATTCGAATTGAACTGGATTGAACTAAACTGATTCGAATTGAACTGGACTGAACTGAACTGATTACAATTGAACTGGACTGAACTAAACTGATTCGAATTGAACTGGACTGAACTGGACTGATTCGAATTGAACTGGACTGAACTGAACTGATTCGAATTAAACTGGACTGAACTAAACTGATTCGAATGAAACTGGATTGAACTGAACTGATTTGAATTGAACTGGACTGAACTGAATTGATTTGAATTGAACTGGATTGAACCAAACTGGTTCGAATTGAACTGGACTGAACTAAACTGATTCGAATGAAACTGGATTGAACTGAACTGATTCGAATTGAACTGGATTGAACTGAACTGATTCGAATTGAACTGGACTGAACTTGACTGATTCGAATGAAACTGGATTGAACTGAACTGATTCGAATTGAACTGGATTGAACTGAACTGATTCGAATTGAACTGGGCTGAACTGAACTGTTTCGAATTGAACTGGACTGAACTGAATTGATTTGAATTGAACTGGATTGAACAGAACTGATTCGAATTGAACTGGACTGAACTGGACTGATTCGAATTGAACTGGACTGAACTGAACTGATTCGAATTGAACTGAACTGAACTGAATTGATTTGAATTGAACTGGATTGAACTAAACTGATTCGAATTGAACTGGATTGAACTGAACTGATTCGAATTGAACTGGACTGAACTGAACTGATTCGAATTGAATTGAACTGGATTGAACAGAACTGATTCGAATTGAACTGGACTGAACTGGACTGATTCGAATTGAACTGGACTGAACTGAACTGATTCGAACTGAGGGTAACAGAACTAGACTGAGTTCAGTTGAACTGGATTGGATTTAACTGAAGTGAAAAGAGCTGATTTGAGAACTGGACTGAACTGGACTGAACTGGACTGAACTGGACTGCATTCCTTTTCTTTTCCTCCCAAATGAAACAGCGTGTACTGAATCGTAAGCGTGCTGATTGTTCAGTGTTCCTCGTGACGAGTGGTCAAGGTGTTGGCGGTGATGGCCGGGATGTGGGTGGGAGCAGCAGCTGGCCGGTATAAAAGCAGCAGGTTCAGCAGCACCGAGACGCACCGGTGGAGTAAGAGAAGGTCATGATGAGCGCGCACGTGCAGTCTGTGCTCTGCGTCCTGTGCGCCTTGCTGGCGCTTTCTTCTGCGTGCTACATCCAGAACTGCCCAAGAGGGGGCAAACGATCTGCCCTGGACGCCAACCTCCTGAGACCGGTAAGAACTGCAGCTGCTGCTTTTGGCGGTTTAGAAAGACAGACAGACCACCGTGCCAGCTCCACGCGCTCTCCCTCCGGAGACTGAGGCTTGCTCAACAAGTATGTCCGATATCTCGCTTTGATACTGAGTCGGATCATCTGTGAGGAACGGTGATCAGAAAGACTCGAGACTCGAAACTTACAGAAGGGAGAGATTACTTGTGCGTAACGGCCCGTGCGTAAAGCGGTGCACGAACCATTACGCACAAGTAACACCTTCGCTAGAAGCGCCGCTGGAGCCAGACTGAATCTGTTCA